>OY769904.1:11538714-12249867 GCA_963669185.1 Dyspetes luteomarginatus
TATACCTAAAGAAGTAGCTGTCATCTCGGTACAGACTGAGGACTTTGATCATTGGCTTGTAAAACCGCCCTACGCGTATGACAAATTGTCACCCTCTGTAAAGAGACAAAACATGCGCCTATGCGTTGATATTCATGGTATAGAATGGCCTGAAGGTGATATATCATTACATTCGCTGGACGCAAATCTGAAGAAAATCGCGACCCAGGCTGTACGGATCTTTACAAGAGGCTCTGAGAAAGCGTCATATCTAGCTCAGCTCACGGGATGTTACATTATAAATCTGGAAGAAGATGATGAGGCTCCTTCATTCCGCCACATGCCACGAAGTGACACACGCTGCATGTATCACGGTGTGGTAAATAAAAAACACACATACAAATGCGCTCTGAACAACGCTACCCGGATCAAAGCATGGCTCTGTCATAGCGAGAAAATCGCCTCCTTATGGGAGTATAGAACTACTACATCGTGACACGTCAGTTTGCCCGAGTACGCGTAAGAAGAAGAAGAAGAAGAAGAAAAACCCTTGGGCCATGAACAGTCTTCAAATTCTGCAATCTCTCCAGAACATAAAGGATCATACGGTGGGCGTGTACCCAGCAGATCGTATCCCGAGGGTGTGGACGAAACCGACGGCATTCGCGGTTAACACCGATGGCCACAAACTACCAGGGGCCCACTGGGTCGCCATGTACGTCGATCGAAATGGACACGGATGGTTCTTCGACAGTTACGGACTACCACCAATCATTCCACAGCATCTCGCTCGTCTCCGAAGAAACTGCAGACTCTTCCGCTGCAACGCAACGCAGCTTCAAGGCCCGAATTCACAATGTTGCGGACAGTATTGTGTTATGTTTCTTCATTATATGGCTACTGGTTTCGGTATTCACCGCTTTAGATGCGTATTTTCGAATGATTTGCAGCGAAACGATAAAATAGTGGATGAGTATTATAATGCGTATATCGCTAAGCGCAGCGAATCTCCGGGTGTAGTTTCCAATATGAATGGTTGCGCTGGTGGAGGGTATAAAAATAAGCATCTACATTGTATACAGAAATGCTGTTCCCGTGTACGATAATAATAAAAAGTTACATTGAAATTTACACTTTTTTCTACCGTTCCTTGAACTGCGATCACGTGCCTTAGAGTCAGCATTCTTTTGGATCCAAAAGTCACTTCCAATGACTATCATATTTTCGAACATCGTATGCGTCAAACCAATGATCTTTCGAAGGTTTGCAAAAAAAAAAAAAAAAAAATGCTGATTCCATAGGGTATCATATATAGACGATCAGATTTCTTTTTGTCTTTGTTATGTCTAACAAAAATGAGTAATCCTTGTCATGGAGGCCTGGTGGAGGGGCAACTGCAGAGTATAATCTAGAACTTGGAGAACGGTCATCATTCGCGATCGAACCAGTGGTCAGATATCGAAGTAAAACTCCAAAGACTCTCTCTCTCTCTCATTTGCTCTCGTTTGAGGTGTATGCAGAGAAAACGACGCGAATTAAAGCGACGGATAGAAGGACTTTTACAAGACATCACGTCTATAAAAGCAATTATACAAGCGAGATCGCAATTTCTCTCTTTAATACGAAAATTTGACGAGCTCGATATTTACAATGGATTTCGCACGAATCAACAAAGTGGGCCAGACGGCGACCTTTCTACCGGTGAAAAAGTTATCAGAACTAGAGCTCGAAAAAGACTACAATATCAGCAATATAAGAACTGTTCAAACTAAATGGGGTTCGCGTATCGTCATTGACGTGGAAAACGTATTTGCGTGTTTCCTGCCAGCCAGATTCGTCAAGCTATTCGAAGAAGACGATGATCTATTTCAACAGCTGATAGTCGCAGCCCGTGAAAATAATCTGGCGGTGCAATATCACGGTACAAAATTCAATAATTTGGAATTTAAGCCGTCTACAAAACATTAAGCCCCGCGATGTCTGCGAAACGTGCCGAGAATATACGTCCGCTATTGGGGTCGTTCGCATATAAGCTAAATAATTTGTGGACAAAATCTGTGTTGGTGGGACTGGATATTTGTCGGAGTGGTACATTACGACCTGTGATTAGGTTCATATGTGACATCCACGGCTGTTTAACGCTGGACGACGCTTCTTGGCACGGTTTTCAAAATCATTTCAACACCATCGCAGAGTTCTTTGGCGACATAGAGGCGGAAGAAGAAGAAGAAGAAGAAGAAGAAGAAGCGTGTATGGCGAATATATCATTCGGTCATAATTACATTTTACAACGATATAAACGCACGAAACACATTTCTGTAATTATTCAACGCGTAAATGAACAGCGTGCGAACCTTACACATCGCTCGTTACCGATTTTCCATCTCACAAAAGAACAATTCATTTTACTCACATTTTTACAAACTAGCATAAACAGAAATATTTCATGGCTTCATCGTGTTCGCAACGAGGTGACAGCTTGCAGAGACTCTCTTATACATACAATAGCATCAGAAATATCCGCTTTTACAACGAGCTGCATAGGACGTAATATTCGCACAAAGCGTGCGAAAATACGAGCTCGAGCTATCCAAAAAGTAACAACGTCAAAAAACTCATATAGTGAATTACCTACTTATAGAAAAGCAACGATAATTGACAATCTATTGATACACCATTTGGATCACATCGTTAAAACTGTTATAGCCTGTAAGGAATAATTCTCATTGTATTTTCTCATTGTATAAAGCATTACGTATATTTAAGTAAAAAAAACAAAAAAAAAAATGTATATAAAAAATATTAATAAACTAATAAAAAGAAAAAAAGTATGGATTATTATTATTATTTGAATAATAATAATAATAACCGGTCCGCTCTGGCTCGCCCGCAGAACTCTCCCCATCACGACCCCACCACGCTCGGAAAAGAGGCTCCGGCGTGGGGGAAAGTGGAGGGGATAGGAGTGGGGGTCGCCAGAGTGGGCCACATACTACTCACGTATACTCCTGTCTTTTGCCCAGCGGGCAGTCGGGAATAAGGCTAGGTTCAGATGATGGGCGTTCAACGCACGTTAGGCCAACGCACGTTTACAAGATCCACAGTAGGTACGTCCTTAAACTATTCGCATGATAACGCGCGTTCTATTGACCCGCGCACTGTACAATTTTGTAAATGCGCGCTTGGAAGATACATAGTACTGTCATAAGGCTAGGTTCAAATAACGAGCGTTGAACGCGCTTTTACAAGATTGTACAGTGTGTAGTTTAGTAAAACACGTTTCATCATGCGTGCGAACAGTTTATGGACATACTGTGCGTCTTGTAAACGCGCATTGGCCTAACACGCGTTCAACGCTCGTCATCTGAACCTGGCCCAAGCTATTCGCATGATAACGAGCGTTTTATTCAACCGCGCACTGTACAATCTTGAACACACGCGTTGGGCTAATGCACGTTTAATGGTCGGCATTTGAACCTAACCTAAAAATAGTGGCTGCTGAAGTGCAGTCTATTTTCCGGATACACCATACAAGGAATTCCATATTGCGAGAAAATCGATTTGAGAGTTTTAATGACTAACAGGGAACCTACCCAAGGTGTCCTCCACTGATTTTGATGAATCATAGTATACATGTAGGGGCCTTCGAGTTATGAAATATAACGAAAACATAGCTGCCCATATTCGATTTAAGAGCAGAGTAACACCGATCACAGGTCAAGAATACCTATTGCATGGTACCGGCTGGTGGCCAAACTACCGAAGATACGAAGAAAATGTTTCGGACAAAAGTTGTATCATTTCGAATGTGCAATCCGATGATGATTGAGAACAGCAACTTTAAGAATTTGTTTAGTGCCAAATTACCATAACCACTCTTATTTTCCGGAATTTCACTATCATTGTGGGTACCGAAAATATGTAGAATGTTCATAAAGTAAATCGTACGTAATAAAGTATGTATTTTATCGTTATCTATTAACAAATAATATGTCATGGAAAATGTTAAAACTAATGCGAATATACTTACTGAGGTGGTTCAAAAACGAAGTCATTGACTTGCTTACTAAAATATTTGTATCTTAGTTACGAAATGAAAAATAATTATAGTAATAAGAGCAGTCTGAAAAAAAATTTGACTCATGCCTCATCGATGCTTCAAATGTTCGAAAAGGCTATTTTCATGTATTGTGAAGTTTCAGAATCGGAATGTCCAACGAATAACTTGTTCTTCCCCTCAAAAAATACGTGATAAGCTGCAGATGTACCAATAAGCGTGACAGTGAAGAAGTCGTTTTTCGAAGAGTTCCAATACTCACAATTTGAATGCGCAATATTTACCCGATCTTTTACCGTGTGAACTTCTTCGATATTCAGCATATTATGCGATACAATTCAAGAAATGATTCATTCACCGTTTTTTTACATTTTCATAACTTGACGTCGACAAGCTATCACATTAGCTGGTTCAATACTATATTTTATAGAATTAAATAGTAGAGTGTATGAGTGGCGATTGAATTGTTACAAAATACAGATGGTAAAAATCAAATTCAGCATTTATTTGATGTAAAATACGCATTACAGTAATGGTATTCCGGGAAAAGGTGTTGGAAACAAAAAAACTTGGCACCAGGCTCATCTAATAACAGCTGGTGCCCCGCATACAATACAATCACTGTCAGTATACGATGAACAGAAATTCGCCAGAGTTTCGAATACCGTTATATTTTGTTATCAATCCATAATTGTTTGTATCCACTCTTACACCACGCATATTTGAACAAATTAGTGGAACGAGCAATGAAAACTATTCGGTTGGCGTAAAAATAATTGCGAAGCTCAAAAAGCCATCAAAGAATTCATGAGTTCTAGGACTCCCGAATTCTATACCCCCGGAATCAACAGACTCGTTTCTTGTTGGCAAAAATACGTGGGTTGTAATTGTTCCTATTTTGAATTAATAAATTGCATTCTATAACAATTTGAGATATACTGGTATGAAGTTTATGATCCAAAACCGCAATTATTTTTGCACCAACCTAATACTTATGTATAAACGACTGGAAATGAATGAAGGTATCTCGATTATGAAGCGTAGCGTCATAATTATTTAAAATAACCAAATAGAAAAAAAATCGCGCAAAATTTTTTCGTAGCCGGAATCCATAATACGTCTATAGTGGTTGAAGTTGAGTGACTGTGCCTGCTGAAATGATCAAGAGCGTGAAATCCTTCTCTCGCAGGGTAACTTCTTGTACGTCCTTCGCACATTGTCCACTTCGGAAATTGAGTAGTAATGCTATTTTGTTACCGGTAGCAGGGAAGAAAACGTTCCATAACCAACCTTGCGAAAGGTCTCTTGCGAAAGATTTTCGGGTCGAAACAAACGTTCTTGTACTGGTGACCCCAAATGTCGCGACTACTCATGTAGAACTATGAAAAGCGGCAATAGTAGTCTTCTTAGAGCGGATACAATGGACTCTGTAGGCAAGGTTCACATGACGGTCGTTGAATGCGCGCTAAGTGCGCGTTCAATTTTTTAACAGTGCACATATGGTGAATGTTTCTTGAGCGATAAATGCGCATTGTAGTGGCATGCAGTCTATGTCGCCTAGGGTATTCCAGCGAAAAACGCTATCAGTAAGTATCAGCAATTTGTCAAGAATGGACGTGGATTATGTATCGAAGAATGACAGGTCATCGTGACCGAAGATGGAATTATTGGGTTCATACAATTTTATTGTAGAGACTCACTGAAAGCCAATATATCTGTATATCCGAAACTCCGAACATATGAACCCAAATTTGTTAATTACTTCAGAATGTTAATTAATTCCTTTGATGACTTGCTGGTATTCATTAAGGAAGAAATTATGGCTGATGAAAATGCTGTGAGATTGTATTTTACTGGAAGAAAAACAAATAATTATAGTGAGGTAAGATTTATTTATTTAAAGTTATTTTTAACGCATAACAAAATTATTAAAGTATGAAAAAATGAAAAAAAATCAAAAGAAAATTATGTAAACAATCTTAGAACGCTGTTATTTAAAATTGTCACAAGATCAATGGAGCTCTGACTCGTCACTCATATTAGTTGTTGTTGACGATGAAGTGTCTGAGGTCCTACTTCGATCGGCTTGTCCATAATGAGATGTTTGTGGAGTATTCATGGCTAATATGTCTTCATCAACTTGTAGGTGATGGAGTTCCTACTGATGTAGTGTAACCGTAATGTTATTGGACGTACTGTATTGTTGATCATGTTGTGTTTGGTTATTGTAATTTTCAAATGCTGAGGCTGAATTGTAAGGTGTTCAACTATACTGTGCTGACCAATAGTTTCTAGATTGTGATGGTGGAAAGTTGGAGGTATATTGAGGTCTTTGTGACTGATATGACATGTGAAGCGACTGTAAATGCGTATTCTGATTTTTCAAAATTAAATTATAAATTTCAATTTTTGTTTTTAAACGTCTGATTTCCGGCACTTTTTTATTTCTTTAAACAGTGATAAGCAAAATAGCTTGTCTTCATCCTCCTCTACTTTTGACTTCAACTCACTGCTTTGTGCCAAACTGTTTTCTCGTATAGTTGCAAACTTTTCATCAGTTGGATTTAATTTCTTTTTTCTCTTCAGAGAAATATCATTGAATATATTAGAATTGATACTTCGTGCTTCAGTATATTTGAGTTTTCATTGCTCGTACTTGCTTTATTCAACGCGTCTGTACTGAAGTTATCATTGTTTGTACTGAAATTACTTTCAGTATTGTTTTTTTCTACCGAAGCTTGTAAAATTGCAACCAATTAAAATAGATACATGAATACATTTTACATACAGATACATACAAATACATTTTTTTAGATGCTTCTGAACCAGACCGAACATTTTTAAGTTTTTTTGCTTTTCTCATATAGCTGTCACGCAAACTTTTCCGTTTTTTTTGCAACCTTGGTGCTGAACAATTATTATATTTACATTAAAAATTATCATTGGGTACGTGTTACATTAAGGGGGGGGTAGGGTTTTGAGGGTTCAAAAAAAGTGATTTTTTTTTATTGCATATTATGAAAGTATAGTAACTCAAGAATGTTGTCTGTTAATTGGAAGTCAATCGGAGCAAAACTCACAAAGATATAGCTTTGGAAGTAGGCGTGTCTCGAACGACTGCCTGAGCTGTAACCGCTCAGCGGGAAGGCAGCTGTTTCTCAATCTCTGTTCTGTACCGAACTATATCGCGATTAAAATAAATAATCCACCGAAGTCGTAAATTTCGATGCGCATTGAACGACGTTATAGTTGGGTACGTTATAATTCAACATTTAATGGATTATAACTGTTTTCGCGTGAAATAAATGGAACAAGTGAACTGCTGATAAATTAATGATACTATTTAATTCGGTTGATAATATATACAGTTGTGGTGAATGTGAGTGATAAATGTTGTCTCGGCAACGTGTGGTTTACTGAACTGATTTCTCTTTAAATTGTTGTCTCGGCAACTTATTAAAGACACTCGAAAATAGTTGTCTCGGCAACTGGTCAATTAAGACACTCAAAATAGTTGACTCGGCAACTTGTCTTTTAAAAGAATCTAACTAGTTGTCTCGGCAACTGATTAATTAAGACTCGAAATAGTAGTTGTCTCGGCAACTTGTGAGTGAAGATCGAAAATATGTAGTTGTCTCGGCAACTTGTCAATCAAGACTAAAAATATAGACAAAGACCCGAAAACTCTCGCTTCATTTCGCGGTGGAAGGAGAAGCTCATTTGGAAGATTGCGCCGAAAGTTGAGAGTGGTTCAGCAATTATCGTCGAATTTGCATCTTCAGTGGCTGCTTGTGTTTTCAATGAAGGCTGTAAAGCTTATTTAACCTTCCTAGAAGAGATGGGAATCAGTACTGGTCCAAGTTGTCATGGATGGGCGCTTCTAACCGACGATATTCGAATGAACAGAGCAGATGAGCGAGCAGCTGAAACCGCTAAAAATGATAGAATTCGCCGCAGACTTGATCAAAAAGATGCTTTGGACATTCTTGACGAAAGTTCTATACTCTATGGTCCCGGCATTGATGATTCTATGTGAGTAAAATAAAAAATAAATAGCTTACTAAGTTTTATCAGGGTCTTTTCGCTACGAAAAACTTTAAACGCGTTTTTCTCAAATCGATGTTTTTTGAGTCGGTGCACTCTGTATCTCAAAATCTATTCAACCGATCGTTCTCAAATTTTTTACAGTATTTCCTTACATAATTTATGAGGTAACCCTGTTGAGATTTTTTCGTTTTTGATTTTATTTTTTTTATTATTAACAACAATAGTCATGAATTTAGGCCAAAAATCGGTATTTTCTCTTTCAAGTCTTGTAAAAAGTTCAAAAATTTAAAAAAAATGGAAAAACTCGACAGCGATACCTAGAGGGACATATAAATTAAAGGAAAAACTTTGGTTATTTCATTTCAGATGATCCAGTGCTGAGGTATGACGTGCACCGCAAAATGTATTTTTTCTGAGGCGCCTGCGAAGAATTGCTGCCATTCGGTCAATTTTCAATATTTTTCAACCAATATTTCACAGAATATAGTTCAATTACTACTCTTTAATGTACAATAATCAGAAATAAATTTACTTTCACCGTACGCCCAAAAAAAAATCTGTAAAAACCTGTTTTTTTCTGCCTTCAAAACCCTACCCCCCCCCTTAACTGAAACCTCCTATACAATTTCATACATATAAATCTTTTTTTTTAGATACTTGGCAAGTGAATGTTCTCTTGGTGACTTGCACTATGATTACTTGATTGGCAAATCTACTATAGCTAAAATTATTCCACAAGTATGTATGTGAAGTTTTATGTAAAAAAATTGAAAAACATTATCATGCATGAAAGAACAAACGAAAAATGGATAGAAATAGTTCACGGGTTTGAAAAAAATGCGAAGTTTCCTAAGTGTTTCAGAGCTCTGGATGGGAAGCACATAAAATTAGTCGAACCAAAACACTCAGGCTCACTTTATTATACCGACAAGCATTATTTTTCGTTGGTATTAATGGCATTGTATTTTGCGCCTCCTCCTCAGATCACCAATTGTAGTACCCCGCCTCGTGCCGATGGCGCCACAAAGTTTACAGTAACTCAACTTTTTGTTGACTCACTGTCTTATCCACGGTCGGTACATACCAGCCCCATTTCATCATTCCTTTTCTTTGTGCCAAAGAATCGCCACATCGATTGAACTGTCTTAATTAAAAATCTTTAAAAATCATCAAAAAGTTAATAAATATCCAAACAAATGGGGCATAAACGTAAATATGAGAGTAAAGACGGAAAAATTACCAAAAAGTTGCGGAAAATGGAGGCAGAAATAGAAAAACTTCGCAGACTACACGAGGGAAGTAAGTATAACCTTACCTTTGTTACAGAAATCAACAAGATCGTGAAAAACGCCATGAGGATAGACAAATGCAAAACATGACATGACCTTCAAGTAAGGTTCTTGTTTTTGCTATCAGGTCGGACAAGTTTCCGTCAGAAAACAAGCTTTTCTCCCTGATACACAATATAGATCGGTGCAAGTCACACGCATTTATGCGATCTTCTGTCGAGATGAGAGAAGACGATTTTTTCTTCATTCATTGTAGTGTAGACAAGTTCTCACAAAATGAAAACGAAAGATATACTTTCTACAATCCTGGCCATCCCGGTGACATTTTTCGTTTTTTTTCCCAGGAGGGAACGCCGTAGTCGACACCTCGACCAGAAAAAGTCGCTCACCGGGCCTATCGGACGATCATGGTTCACAACAAGAATCCCCTCACCGGGACAGATATCCAAATGACAGATCGCAACGTCGACATCACAGGGCACGATCTCGATACGACAGATCACGCTCACTTAGCTACACTCCAAGTGGGTCGTACTATCGCTATTCCGAGAAGGGAAAAAACCCACAAAAATCAAAATCTCCATCACTCCAGCAAGGGGAAGAACAGACTATCCCGGAACAAACCGCTGGAGAAAATTTCTCCACGAGGAACCAAAGCATTGATTCTGCCACTAACCCACCGGGAGAAGCAAATAATAATAAAATTTCAGACCCAACATCGGTGGTAATTGAATTAAACGGGAAAAACCAGGCAGAGCCTGAAATAGAACCTATCCTCGATGCAGAAGCTCTAGAAGCTATGGGAAAACGTCTGGAGGCAGAGAAAAAACGGGGTGCAGCAATTCACACAGACATCGTGGTACGTTGGGATGAAATATTGAAAGAGGGATTACCAAAAGAAGATCGAAAAAGAATATACGAAACATATCCAACACCGAAGAACTGCGTTCAATTTGAACCTCCAAAACTTAACAAAGAAATTAAGGTTTCGCTTAATGAACCGATTATCATAAGAGATAATCGAATTATCGATAAACAAGGGAAAGTAGCAGTATGCTTAGCAGCAGTGAGCACAACCTTGTCAAAACTATTGATAAAGGAAACAGTCGAAAGGCTTGACATGATAACTATGTTAAGTGACGTTTCTCGTATCCTGGTAGATTTACAGCGGGACGAAACTGTCACAAGGCGTCTTATACTTACGTCCGTCCTCAATCCAGCGCTGAAAGAAACCCTAACCACTACTCAAACAGACGAGTGGTTGTTTGGAGACAATCTTGCGGAGACTCTGAAAGCGGCAAAAAGTTTGGACAAATCATCGCAGGACTTGAAACCTACAACAAAAAAAACAGTCATCGGCGCAAAATACGTCAAAAAACTTGAAAGGCCCCATCCGCCCGAAAACCCAGCAATCAGGTGCGGGGGGGCACCGGAAACCATTCATCCCGACAGGGAAGACCTTCAACCGTGCGAGCTACAATCGTTCGGGATACAATCGCCCGAACTACAATCGACCGAACTACAATCGTCAGACGACCTCGAAGTCGAACAATCGACCGAGCTCATACAGAAGATAAGGCAAAATCACACTGTAAGTTTTCATCAGGCCGATTAAAATTTTTTCAACCTATGTGGGAGAGCCTTATCTCGGACAAAATTGTTCTTGACTGGATTGGCGGGTACGTCATCCCCTTTTCGGAAAAACCGATTCAAACTGAAAAACCGGTCGAACCATGCTGGTCCAAAAAAGAAAAACAACAAATGTCAGCACAAATCAAAAAACTGCTCGGCAAAGGAGCTATTCAAAGATGTCCGAATAGGGAAGACCAGTTTCTTTCGCCAATTTTTCTTACCCCAAAACCGGACGGCTCCTATCGATTTATTCTCAACCTCAAAAAATTAAACAAGTTTATAAACACAGAACATTTTAAGTTAGAGGACATACGAACGGCTCGGGATTTAATTAAACCAAACTGTCTCATGACAACCTTGGACCTCAAAGACGCATATTATCTAGTTCCAATTGAAGATTCATGTAAAAAATTTTTACGATTCACTTTCAATGGTCAAACCTTTGAGTTTGTTTGTTTACCCTTTGGTCTAAACGTCGCACCATACGTCTTCACGAAACTAATGAAACCTGTAGTATCATTATTGCGACAAAGGAGTTTTGTGTCTGTAATTTACTTGGATGATTTACTCTTGTTTGGAGACTCGGAACAAGAATGTGCAGAAAACACATACGAAACTTGTTTTTTACTAGAAAAATTTGGGTTCGTTATCAACAGGGAAAAAAGTCAATTAAAACCGGCCACAAAACGCAAGTTTTTAGGTCTCCTCTTAAATTCTAAGGAAATGAAAATCGAGTTGCCACAAGAGAAGAAGGAAAGGGTACAAAAATTGTTAAAAATTTTTAAAGCAAATTCGTATTATAAAATTCGAGATTTTGCATCCCTGATAGGCACTTTGGGTTCATGCTGCTTAGCAAGTAAATATGGCTGGGCCCATTTGAAAGATCTTGAGCGAGAAAAGTATCATGCATTGAACAAGAATAGGGCCGACTTCGATGCATTAATAAAACTAACGCCTTCTGTGGATGACGACCTATCATGGTGGAAGCAAAATATTTCACACATTTCTAACCCTATATTTAGTCCAATATTTGTGAGAGAAATATTTTCTGATGCATCTCTCTCGGGCTGGGGTGCTTGTTGTGAGAATAATTCAGCTCATGGATTCTGGGATATGGAAGAGCGACAACAAGCTATAAATTACCTTGAATTAAAGGCAGCTTTTTTCGGGCTAAAATGCTTCGCCAATGACCTCAAAAACTGTGATATTCTATTACGGATTGACAATACGACTGCTATTTCGTACGTCAATCGTATGGGGGGAATACGGTTTAAAAACCTAAGCAGAATGGCAAAAAGTATTTGGGAATGGTGTGAATTTAGAAACATCTGGATTTTTGCTTCATACATTCGATCTGAAGATAACGTTACGGCGGACTACGAGTCCCGTCGCCTTGAACCAGAAACCGAATACAGTCTTTCACAGAACGCCTTCCAAAGATTGAAGGAAGCCTTTGGAAATCCAGACATCGACTTGTTTGCCAGTCGAATAAACAAAAAATGTCAAAAATATATTTCTTGGAAACAGGATCCAGGATCAGTCGCAATAGACGCTTTCACTCTTGATTGGAACGAAATATACTTTTACGCCTTCCCACCATTCGCCATAATTCCAAAAGTCCTAAAGAAAGTAATAAAAGACAACGCTAGAGGGATTCTGGTCGCCCCATACTGGCCGTCCCAAGCATGGTTCCCCCGATGTATGCGAATGTTTGAATCGTTCATAAAGTTGAAACCTGACATTAATCTTTTATTATCTTCTAACAGAGAACCTCACCCCCTCTGGTCCCAGCTTTCCCTGGTGGCAGGAGTCTTATCGAACAAGCTTACAAATTGAAAAACCTTACGCCGGAAACGATAAAAATCACCATCGCATCACTGTCACCATCATCCTTACGTCAATACGATTCGACATTAAAAAAATGGTGGAAATTTTGCCACCTTTCAAAAATTTCGGTATTGTCTGCGACTATCCCGAATGTCCTACAATTCCTCACCAAGGAATTCGAGAATGGAGCTGCGTATGGATCAATAAACTCGATGAGATCAGCAGTGGCCCTGATCTTGGGACCGCACATTGGAGAAGATACGTATATAAAAAGGTTTTGCAGAGGAACTGCCAAGTTACGACCAACACAACGCAAATATGATTCAACGTGGGATCCCAGAATTGTCCTGGACCTGGTCTTGCAATGGTTTCCAAACGAAGAAATCTCGTTAGAGCTGCTATCAAAAAAAGTTGCTGCATTGTTAGCCTTAACAACAGGACATCGGATGCAGACTTTAGCAGCCATTGACATTCAAAACATTGAAAAGAAAAACAATCAAATAGAAATAAAAATCCCGACACAACTTAAGACGTCTGGTCCAAACAGACCACAACCAAACTTGATCGTACCTTATTTCCCAGATGACCCGGCTGTATGCGTAGCATCAGCCCTGGAAACATATTTGCATCGAACTAGAACTTTGCGCAAGGATGCGAACGAATTTTTTATTTCCTGGAAAAAACCACACAGGGCCATAACAAGTCAATCTCTCAGCAGGTGGATAAAAGATACGTTACAACAAAGTGGACTGGACACCTCGACGTTCTCGGCGTACAGCACACGCCATGCATCAACATCAGCGGCTAAAAGAAACGGTGTAAACATCGATCAAATAAGAAAAACCGCTGGATGGACTACGTCATCTAAAACCTTTGCAAGATTTTACGATTGTAATTTAGAAGACAACTGCAGCAATTTTGCAAAAGCAGTTTTGAAACGATAAAAAAAAAAAAAAAAAAAGAAATCACAAGACAGTTCATCGTCCTATATTGCCGTACATCTTTAAACATCTACAATTGGTGATCTGAGGAGGAGGCGCAAAATACAATTAAATGATTAAACGAACTTACCTAAGTGAAGTTCTATCATAATTGTATGAAGCGCCTCCTCCGAAAGATCAGTCCCTCCCTTCACTTCCCAACCCAAAATAACGTACGGCAAAAATTCTTTAAAATAATGATGAAATGGGGCTGGTATGTACCGACCGTGGATAAGACAGTGAGTCAACAAAAAGTTGAGTTACTGTAAACTTTGTGGCGCCATCGGCACGAGGCGGGGTACTACAATTGGTGATCTTTCGGAGGAGGCGCTTCATACAATTATGATAGAACTTCACTTAGGTAAGTTCGTTTAATCATTTAATTATCAGATGCTAATTATTGATTTATCTGGGGGGATATTGATGGTTATGGAAAAGGCAGCGACTCGGGCATTTTCAAAAATTCTACCTCATATAGACTTACAAATAAATCTTTGAATATACCCGAACCAAAACCTGTAACAGAAAATGGGACAATATCGTTGCCTTATGTAAGATGTTGATGAAGCTTTTGGTATGATGGAAAATTTGAGGCCAGGCGAATTTTTAATTACCGTTTGTCTTTAGCACGTCGGTTTATTGAGTGTACATATGGTATTATGTCCAGTAAATGGTGAATCTTGCATCGGGCACTAGATGTTGATAATGACTTCGCAGAAAATATTGTAAAGGTTATGTGTGTATTATATAACTGTAAAAATAAGAGATGGTTTTAATTATGAGGATACACTTTATAATACACCACCCGAAAGTCTGAGCCCATCTTATGCTGGGTGCGCTGTTAGGATGGCCGATAATGTAAGATATCACTTAACTGACTATTTTGTAAACGAAGGAAAAGTGGACTGGCAGGATCGTATGATATGATTTTTTAAATACATGTGAAATATTCATAAAATAAAAACAGTAATAAAAATATTATTACGTACCTAACAATTTTTATTTCTCGTCATTATCATCAGTTTCACAAAATATAAGCACGAGTTCTTCCCAAGCCCTCCTTTTCAAAATGTTATTTGATTATTGTTCAGATATCATATCCCATATTGCAGGCCGCTCTCCGATTTCGTCAATGAATACATCGGTATCGAATGCTTCCGATTCCATATTTTCGATATGTACGATATGCATGTATGTATCAGATATTAATCAGATAGTATCATGTAAGGCCATATCTAAATATACATATATAGCATCATATATGATTATGTAGGATCACGTCTGATTCAATTTCGGACCATAGCTGACGGTTACTAGGCGTATTCCAACATTTATATAAATAGGTGTAATTGGCACATTTCTTCTTCAATTTTTGCTTCCTCGTATATTGTAATGACGCAAATTCAAATGTACGCGCTTCGCGTATATGTCGAGTGGGTGGGAACTACGAGAGATGTGTACAGAGATTTTGTGATGGAGAGAGGGAGAGAAAGAGCGAGGAGATCGACTCTCGCGAAGACACGAGGACTTCTCACCGAGACGTGCGACAGCTTGGTCGTAGCGTTCTTACAGCCAGTTCTCGAGTATCATTGTATATCTAATTTGTATTGTTTCACATACGATATAACACCAATAAAAATTGTTTTCTACTGTCGGCGATTCGGTGCGGCGATCTTTATATATAAATAAGAAAAAGAGACGTTTCGCTATCGGGCGTGAATTCTTGTTCTTTGACAAGAATCCGAGTCAACATAAGTAACCAATTTTGTAACTGTAATGTAACGGTCCTGGTGAGGACGACCAACCTATATAGACACTCTATATATACCTCATCTGTGAATTTGTCTCCCCACTCAAGCGCCCTGCACATATATATATCTGTATAATTATTTTGTCTTGTATGTAATGGCTATATGCTCCTCTTTTTCATGATGTAATGCGATGCGATGATGTGATGTGTAATGAGAAATATACATAATATTATTTGACGAGGTGATATTCCAAAATTTTTTTCAAATGTCTATATTTCGACTATGTCACCCTATATATATATATATATATATATATATATATATATATATATATACATATATCTCATATGCGATTTACATATATAGTATGCGTCACAGTATGATATATGGTATGATATATATATAGTATGTATGATATATATATATATATATATATATATATAGTATATATAGTATAGTATATATATAAACTCAAGCTTCCGTCGCGTACGCGGAAAGACGTGGCGTTTCGTCTCGTGACCGTTTCCGCTGCTCAAGATAACAATCTCTCCGAATACCGTCACGGTTGGGCATATCGTGGATTATCCGGGGTCCAGCCAAAGGAAATAAACCTGTAGGGTCGTTGCTTCGCTCGGTTCCGTGTTTTGGGGATTTGTATCGCAATAAAAATTGTATAGAGCCGTATCGATATTCTCGTAGCGGCCGGTTAATGTACGAGAGCCCGATCGCGTCTTATTGTCCCGCCTTTTATCGTTGTGTGGAATTTCTCGTTCTTGTGATTTTTGATGGATCGTCTCACCGAGGTCCGTTCTTTTGCATTCTTTTTGGCGCGAGGTGCGAGTCCAATTAATTTTAAGGCTAAGTGTCGATCCGAGTCTCGGCCGGGAGAGGAATTCATCGCGAATTTTCATGTAACGGCTCTCGCGAGCACGTTTTCTATCGGCGCCATCTTGTACGCCGCCTCGGCTGCCAAGTTGGCTGCGCGAAGATTAAAGATTTACCTCCCGCACGTTGTATTATTCCCGGGGTCGAGATTTCGTTTCCGTCCGTCCGTTTAGTTCGGTCATATTTATTTGTAGTATTGTATCGAGTCCACCAAGGGATAAACCCCCAAGAGATTATTTGTGAAATTAAACATCAGAGATAAATTCGAAGAGCATTGTTTTATTTAAGGACCATCCCACGAGAAACCCAGCCCCTCTTCCATCAAAGAAGGCTGCAGCCAAGTCGGACAGTTTCCTCGTTCGCCGGTGAGAGAATAAAATTTACCACGGGCCGCTTTGGCTCTCATGGCCGGCGCCATTCGAGCCAGTGAGCGAGGATTTTGTGTACGCCGAGTGGGTCACGGGAAAACGCGTCACAGATTTGGTATGATATACACAGTATGATATAGTAAAATAATCAAAAAAAGGAAGTAAATTATCAAATTAAATAATAATCATTACAATATGGATGGAGACACGCCTATTTTGTAGCAAATTTCAAAACAGCAGTTCAGGACTTCTTAGTGTGAGTTTTTATTTTTCGTTATTTTTAGATAAAAAATTTCTAGTTATCATAAAATTTACAGGTCTCGATTGATTATCGTCAAGTCTAGTACCACACATGGTTCAGTATCATTCAGTATTATTTGATTGGATCAGAGCAGACATGACTTATATCCGCTCTGACATGATTATAGACGTTTCTTTCCCCACGCGAACGAATTTCTTCATTTATGACCGGTTTCTTCACCTGTAGATAAAAGATATCTTCCGGATATCCTATACCAAAAGAATCGGTTATCCGGTGGGTAACTGTATCTGCCAGATAAACCCGGGTGAAGAAATCGGGTATCACTTTCTGCATAAAAGACTAGTTTACTGGTTCATAATCTACGGATTGACTTCTTCCACTCCTGAATGTACTGATTCTACCACAATTCCAAGGTTACTTTCGAAGTTCGATAACCAATGATATAATGTTGTGAATGTGGGCAAATGTACGTCTCCGCTAACTCGTAAGGCCCATCGATGAATGTCGTCGTGAACATATACTCGCTCATCTTTAGCCTCAATGAAATTTATGAAAAACGTTCCGAGATTCGCCGTAACTTATCCATGTGAGATTCACCTGAAACTTGTTTCCCCCACGGTTTCAGTGGGCGCGTGACAGAAACTTTTTTGAATCTAGGTTTGACTGTATGCATGCTTAACCGCTTTCCCTTCCCATTTTTCCAATAGTTGACTGCAGCTTGTTTATACTCAAAATCGGCAGGATCGTTATCAAAAGAACCAGATACATAGTTCTTCTTCGAATGAAAATTTTGTTAACATATTTTCATCTTCATCTTCCGATAACTCGTTATCAACAGTGTGTACTTCATGTGGAATTATATCTCTCTCGAAATTCAAAGTTTCATTGTTCTCCGTGTCCAATAATAACTCACCAATAGCATCTTGGAGTCTTTGCCCTGTTACATTAGCTACCTCTCTTTCGACATCATTTATGAGAGTATTTCTAGGAGGGCAAATACTGAAGGCAGCTAGTAGAAGATTAATTCCATTATACGTGTTAATGCCTTCTATTATTAATGCTTTTCGGAACAAATGACTAAGTATATAACTCTTTGAGACTGTTCTTGGGTGTACAATTGCGTACCAAAGACTGTCATACTAAAATAATGTTGCGTCTTTTTACAATCTGATGTTATCCACCATTTATATCGCTAATGTGTAAAACATGAAGTAGCTATCACGTCATCGATATTGCCGAATGCCACTGCCACCACTAGTATCTTGCACGAGTTGCATTTGACCAGGGTGATACCAAGGAATTGGTTCGGAACCGGACGTAACTGGTATAGTGATACAACATTCTCTGACACATAACACAACATTTGATAATCAGGAGTTTTTTTTTGGTGAATGTTAATGTTTTAAAGTGAAATTTCTTTAGTCCTGCCGGGGCAAAATCAAACCGGATCAGTGACGGAAGTAATAAATGGCTTGGCGGCATGTCGCGGAAGCAAAAGAGAGCGGGTTAGAATAGGTTTCATAGTGCGTCACTCTCAGCTTGGTTGCCACGGTAGGGCTCGAGCGCAAGAGGTACGAGAATGAAACGCCGCGGAGTGGGGGAATTATCGATCGGTCAGCCCAAGTGGTCGAGCTGACGTGTTCCATAGAGTGCGTCACACTCGTTTTCTTGGTGTAAGTCTAAGTGACACCGTGTTACCAAAACCATCGATTATTTGACGGTGTGCTATAATATACAGTGGATTGAGTATCAGTGTTCTGAACTATTTCGGAAACGTTACAAAGTGAGGAAATAGACAATAAAAACACATCTGCAGTAGGCGATCTTTATGCTGCACGATGTACCGTAGAAACCGGCCAAGTTATGATATTAGTAGTTGTTTATATATCACCAAACCAAAAAAATCCAGATATCATTGAGTTTTTACATGAAGTCCTCGTTTTGTACACACCAGAAGGTGCAGCATTATTGAAGAAAAATTTGGAGGAAAACGCCTATGCTTAGAGTGGTGATCAGGATAATAACTTTGCGAAACCCGAATTACTATTGATTAACTTTTTAGAAGAGAAATTTGAATTAAAAATGAATAATGACAGAAAAATAGCTACTACAACATCGGGCACCATAATCGATGCAGTGTTTTCAAGATATTTGGAAAATCTGCAATCAAGAACTTATATCACTTATTTTAGCTATCATAGACCGATTGTATCTTTTGTAGATTTTGATGAAAGAATGGATGAAACAAAATAAATAAATTATATATCTGTAATAAAATGTTCTAATTTAACCTATCCTCACTAATTTTTTTCAGTCATCAGTGACATGAGTTTTTGAAGTTTCACTTCTGCCGCGCCTGGCTACCACGCAACCTTTTTTAAAAAATTTCATACTTTTTAAAGTTTTTGCATGTGCAGCTAACTAGTGCAGAAAAAGTAGTGTGTGTTATCACAATTGTAATCGTAAACAGCATGAGTAAAAGCAAACTGACTAATCGGTTCCCCCAATTTGAAACCAAAGACGTAGAAAGCGTATTTGACCGCGAAAATACCGTAAATGACCATTTTTAGAATTAAATATTTTCGAAATTTCCGTTGATAACCTTATAAGTATATAAGAATATAATATAACCTTGGAACGTTATCTCAGATTCAGGTAAAGCACCTGTAAGATCTCATTGTACATTCAGAAACAAATTACCTGACTCCACCTATGGATATAAACCAGTGGTAATTCTTTTTCATGGTGGTAAACGTACGAAAAAGGTTGTTTCCCGTATTTTTGCATGTAGATAGGCGTATAATATCTATTTAACGGTAAACATATGAAGATAAATTTATGACGGTCACGTCATAATAGAAGATTTCACGAGAGGAATTACGTAAGTTACTGCAAAAACATTGTAAAATTTTACCGGATTCTAATTTTAAGGAAATTTTATATGTTTTTTTGCAATCACGAATGATCAATTTTAGCAAACAACAATTCTACGAATAAAATATTCAACCAACCTTGTTTCTTTTGGAATTCATTTATAAGTTTTACTGTTGCTATAAGAGAGCTGCGGCTCATTTCAACTAAATAGTATTGAACAAAGAACTACGTAAGTTATTAAGTTTCAATATATGGATCTCAAACCTACACTCACGAAATTGCACATTCAATGTGATACGCAATACATTCTCTATATCTCTCTCGCTCTGTCATGAGTGCCAATTATAGCATCACGTACTCGCACAGAATCCAGCCTGTTTTTAATTACCGTAAGGAACTGACATATTTAAGGACAAAGGAAATACCACATTGTTGAAAAAAAAACGAATACTTGATGTCAACATTCACTTATATCACGTGTCTAAGATCATAAAGACGTATGCACTGCATATAGGCATAAATATACGCCCTTATGGTTTTCGATACGTGACATAAATTTCACTATTGCCGGAGTAGACAATTAAATTATATTACGAAAGTACGAGGAACCCTGACATTCTCAATGCTCAAACTTGTAACATATTATTCTCAAAACAATTACACACGTAACGAATAAAATCACGGCTATGATAGGCTTGGTCTTGGTCTTGCACACACTATCATGGTCTTGCTCTTGCATCGGTACCCTCATAGTCATGATCTCGGTTTATCATAGCCGGGCCTTGGTTTTGATATTGCTTGCAAGATTTTTGCAGTCTTGCTTTTTTGCACCCTACTGCGATTGACGGCGCATTTGCAGATATGTTTAATAGCTCTTACAAGAAAATGAAAGCAAGTGGCTTTTAGGTACTTATACCGAGTAACTAGTAAAAAAATAATCGAAAGCTCTACTTGATCTATTAGTACCTCCCTCAATTTACGTAGTTCATCTATGCTAGACATATTATCTATGTCTTTTCAGAGTATATAAACAAATTCGTCTCACTACAAACACATAAAACTGAGCTATTAGTGAGAAACGAAGAAGTGAAATACTAGATATTATGAATACAGTAAATTCATTGTTTTTTTCACACTCAAGAGTTAATACAAAATAATCAACGCACGGACTTGGTATTCAATCTGTTCCGCTGCTTGCGAATTACTAAGAATGCTCTTGAAAAAAGTCTCTCAGCGGGAACTGAGTTTGCGGAGATTGCAAAAAAATCGCGAGCCATCTTGGTCAAAATTGGAAGTTGCAGTTGGTATCGCTTCCACCACTGTAAAATATCTTCGCTGTTTGGAGCCCTTGGCTGACTCAGATATTCCTGTAGTGCTCTCCTGGAACTTTGGGAATTAGCTGTTGTAGGAGATGGAGTTGAATACAGCTTGTAAAAATCTATAATATCTCCATCACTGCCTTCACAGTCTCGACATTCCTCCACTGATAAGTCTAGCAACAGCTCTTGGCATCTAGTATTCTACGTAGATCGATTACATTTTTTGCAGGCTTCCATGTTTCATCTCCATTTGCCAGGGGGTTAGGTCCAGGACAAATGTTATGCAGTGAACCCAATTGGCCATTTTATAATCCTTTAGCATTTTATCTCGCGCAGCTTGGAAAGCCAATTGTGTCTTTGGTCTACTTCAGGGCAGTTGATTTTCTCGTCTAACTGTTTTACGGTAGTTTTTACCGAATAAAGTGGAAGCCTAGTAGATGGTAAAGAAATTGACTTTTTTCATAAATGGATAATATAACATCTCAAAAACAAAATCCTGAAGCCACAGAGTAAAATTCGAAGAAGAAAGACCTGTTTTGAACCCACGCGTAGCCGAGCTCAGACGCAGGTAAGTTTGCGGAAAGTGTAGTTTTTCTACACCGAACATTTCAAACGCGTTTCTTCCAAAACCACTTTCTTGCGCGCCGGGACGTATGACTCTACAAGAACCCAAACGAGCTAGTCTTTCTGAACTCGAGATTTATGTGTAAACGTCATTTCGCGGAATGCGTTTGTGCCTGATTTTTTTTTGGGAATAAGATGTGAATATTGAGCTAATAACATTACTACATATTTCTACGCTAGATTTTTATCCGCACTCATTCAATAACACACATTCACTCAACGATAAATTCTATCTACATTTATTTTTGTTTTGCAGTCACAGAAGGATTAGTAACTGCAGCTGTCATTCTACGCTTGGTGTAGGCTTGTAGGTACTAAGGCCGTACCAGTCCATAAGGGAGAATAATTAGTAGCTCTCGATGTGGAAAGATATCGATGTGGACCCAACCCAAACGTTTATTTTCTCTTTTATCACAAGTTAACAGTCGTAACGTCTTTTCTAAAGTATAAGTAGTATGTGGCCCACTCTGGCGACCCCCACTCCTATCCCCTCCACTTTCCCCCACGCCGGAGCCTCTTTTCCGAGCGTGGTGGGGTCGTGATGGGTCGAGGCGGTGGGGGGAGCGTTCTGCGGGCTGGCCAGAGCGGACCGATTATTATTATTATTCAAATAATAATAATAATCCATACTTTTTTCTTTTTATTAGTTTATTAATATTTTTTATATACATTTTTTTTCACTTAAATATACGTAATGCTTTATACAATGAGAATTATTCCTTACAGGCTATAACAGTTTTAACGATGTGATCCAAATGGTGTATCAATAGATTGTCAATTATCGTTGCTTTTCTATAAGTAGGTAATTCACTATATGAGTTTTTTGACGTTGTTACTTTTTGGATAGCTCGAGCTCGTATTTTCGCACGCTTTGTGCGAATATTACGTCCTATGCAGCTAGTTGTAAAAACGGATATTTCTGATGCTATTGTGTGTACAAGAGAGTCTCTGCAAGCTGTCACCTCGTTGCGAACACGATGAAGCCATGAAATATTTCTGTTTATGCTAGTTTGTAAAAATGTGAGTAAAATGAATTGTTCTTTTGTGAGATGGAAAATCGGAAACGAGCGATGTGTAGGGTCCGCACGCTGTTCATTTACGCGCTGAATAATTACAGAAATGTGTTTCGTGCGTTTATAACGTTGTAAAATGTAATTATGACCGAATGGTATATTCGCCATACATGCTTCTTCTTCTTCTTCTTCCGCCTCTATGTCGCCAAAGAACTCTGCGATGGTGTTGAAATGATTTTGAAAATCGTGCCAAGAAGCGTCGTCCAGCGTTAAACAGCCGTGGATGTCACATATGAACCTAATCACAGGTCGTAACGTACCACTCCGACAAATATCCAGGCCCACCTACACAGATTTTGTCCACAAATTATTTAGCTTATATGCGAACGACCCCAATAGCGGACGTATATTCTCGGCACGTTTCGCAGACATTGCGGGGCTTAATGTTTTGTAGACGGCTTAAATTCCAAATTATTGAATTTTGTACCGTGATATTGCACCGCCAGATTATTTTCACGGGCTGCGACTATCAGCTGTTGAAATAGATCATCGTCTTCTTCGAATAGCTTGACGAATCTGGCTGGCAGGAAACACGCAAATACGTTTTCCACGTCAATGACGATACGCGAACCCCATTTAGTTTGAACAGTTCTTATATTGCTGATATTGTAGTCTTTTTCGAGCTCTAGTTCTGATAACTTTTTCACCGGTAGAAAGGCCGCCGTCTGGCCCACTTTGTTGATTCGTGCGAAATCCATCGTAAATATCGAGCTCGTCAAATTTTCGTGTTAAAGAGAGAAATTGCGATCTCGCTTGTATTACTGCTTTTATAGACGTGATGTCTTGTAAAAGTGCTTCTATCCGCCGCTTTAATTCGCGTCGTTTTCTCTGCATACACCTCAAACGAGAGCAAATGAGACAGAGTCTTTGGAGTTTTACTTCGATATCTGACCACTGGTTCGATCGCGAATGATGGCCGTTCTCCAAGTTCTAGATTATACTCTGCAGTTGCCCCTCCACCAGGCCTCCACTACAAGGATTACTCATTTTTGTTAGACATAACAAAGAGAAAAAGAAATCTGATCGTCTATATATGATACCCTATGGAATCAGCATTTTTTTTTTGCAAACTTTCGAAAGATCGTTGGTTTGACGCATGCGATGTTCGAAAATATGATAGTCGTTGGAAGCGACTTTTGGACCCAAAACAATGCTGACTCTAAGGCACGTGATCGCAGTTCAAGGAACTGTAGAAAAAAGTGTAAAATTTCAATGTCACTTTTTATTATTATCGTATACGGGAACAGCAGTTCTGTATACAATGTAGATGCTTATTTCTATACCCCCCACCAGCGCAACCATTCATATTGGAAACTACACCCGGAGATTTGCTGCGCTTATCGATATACGCATTATAATACTCATCCACTATTTTATCGTTTCGCTGCAAATCATCCGAAAATACGCATCTAAAGCGGTAAATACCGAAACCAGTAGCCATATAATGAAGAAACATAACACAATACTGTCCGCAACATTGTGAATTCGGGCTTTGAAGCTGCGTTGCGTTGCAGCGGAAGAGTCTGCAGTTTCTTCGGAGACGAGCGAGATGCTGCGGAATGATTGGTGGTAGTCCGTAACTGTCGAAGAACCATCCGTGTCCAGTTCGATCGACGTACATGGCGACCCAGTGGGCCCCTGGTAGTTTGTGGCCATCGGTGTTAACCACGAATGCCGTCGGTTTCGTCCACACCCTCGGGATACGATCTGCTGGGTACACGCCCACCGTATGATCCTTTATGTTCTGGAGAGATTGCAGAATTTGAAGACTGTTCATGGCCCAAGGGTTTTCCTTCTTCTTCTGACGCGTACTCTGGCAAACTGACGTACCACGATGTAGTAGTTCTATACTCCCATAAGGAGGCGATTTGCTCGCTATGACAGAGCCATGCTTTGATCCGGGCAGCATTGTTCAGAGCGCATTTGTATGTGTGTTTTTTATTTACCACACCGTGATACATGCAGCGTGTGTCACTTCGTGGCATGTGGCGGAATGAAGGAGCCTCATCATCTTCTTCCAGATTTATAATGTAACATCCCGTGAGCTGAGCTAGATATGACGCTTTCTCAGAGCCTCTTGTAAAGATCCGTACAGCCTGGGTCGCGATTCTCTTCAGATTTGCGTCCAGCGAATGTAATGATATATCACCTTCAGGCCATTCTATACCATGAATATCAGCGCATATGCGTATGTTTTGTCTCTGTACAGAGGGTGACAATTTGTCATACGCGTAGGGCGGTTTTACAAGCCAATGATCAAAGTCCTCAGTCTGTACCGAGATGACAGCTACTTCTTTAGGTATAAACTGATTATCTCTATTCCTCATGCCCTGTATATCAATAACGATATTCATGATGAAATCTTTTTTTTTTCGACCGTCACACTCCAAACGATGAACGCAAACTGAAGGCTCTTCTCTCTCATCAGCCGCTGAAATCCATGACCACTTGCCGTGATGAGTCGATCTCCAACACATTATCGTATTCAGCATATACAATGCAATTAATTGTTGAAGCTAGGGCTCCCGCAAAACGTACTTCAATCCTCACACTACCGTGTCTCACCAGGTTTCAATGAGTGCTACTATTGGCCGAGAGATCGGGTGTAAGATCAAATGCGAAGAGACAATTACCCCACGGATAGCTTGAGCGTGAAATACAATTACCCTCATTGAGAAAGTGAATACCTGTACCGGAAAATAATGTATGATAGGCATCCACGCACATATTTGAATCTATAAAGTCTGGCTGTAGAAGCTTTGACGGTATTTGCAAGCCGTCCGCATACAAAGAAAGATAATTAATTTGGTAATTTTGAAAATTGAATGAGTTCATGGCGCGATCGCCGTTGAAAGCCTTATTATCGACAAAACCGACAATTATACGTTTGGGTAACTGGCCCAATATGACATTATCAAGAGTATCCCCGTGTACCCCTACATGCATCGATATCGCTTCAACCTCGACGCGCGTCAAAGGATATTTTGCTGTAGATTTGGACAGAGCTCTTGCATGAGCCAAAAGTATGCCTGGAGCTATCTTAACGCGACGTACAAGTAGCGATGCCTCTGTAATACGTATCGTGCAATCTTTCGAAGAACTCATGAGACAAAAAGCATTATTGGTCCGTACGAGCCGCAGACGCATTTCAACGCCGTTTAGCAAAAACCTCTCTTGATTGAAGATATCGCAGTGCAAATGGCCGAGGAGGTCGATTGTTCTATTCTTACCTAATACAGAGCGCCGGGACACAAGGCCGTTATTATCGTCGCCCGTATCATCCATTTTACCAGCTGTATCATTATACCATAGAACACTCGTAAGATGCGATGACTTCGCAGCATGCCCGTAATTCAAGAGTGTTTCAATGTACGCTCTATATGCATAGGCATTGTTAGGAGGTGAGACGAGCTTCTGATTCAAAAATACATCGACCTGGTTGAACATCGAGTGCAGAAGATTATTGACTGGTCCTACTTTGACGAGCTCGCCCTCCTTTGTGGCCGAAGTTTCTATCTTAACATGCATGCTCAGCATGGTATGTGCAAGATCAATGTACTCATCCCCCTGCCCCGGTATGACAAACTCTATCGGCGAATCATCCGTTAGCGATGAGATTGGCTTATAATACACTGAATGTGTTCCCTCAATTGTTGTCTGGGTCGGCGGTAGTGTAAATAGTTCAAGTTCCGACATAAGACACTCACACGAGTGTCCGTGCAGGAACGCCATTTTCTCAGTTTAGGCTAAGCAAAAATATCCCTCAGTGTTCTTGATTTCTTGTTACGTCTCTTGATGGTTGGTTTTGTCGGTCTTCTTTTCACTGGCTTCTTCTTACTCCGCTTCTTTTTCACACTGCCTGAGCGTTTTCGCGACTTCACGGTCTTCTTTCTTTTTTTCACACCGGTGCGTCGTGATGCGCTCTCAGTAAGAGAATGCATCAGTTTATTAATTTTACTAGCTTTATAACCAGAGCCCTGCATGAGCGTACTCAGCACGTCGGAGAAGGAGAAGGAGTGCTCCAGGTTCTTACATGATTTACAGATACGCTTCACCGTCACATAGCCGTTGTGAGCGTACTTAAATTTCAGGTGACCCGCAACACAGGGTATTTCGTTAATAGTCTCGAGTAATGTTTCTATGCTATGATATACGCCAGGCGGTACGCCGATACTATCTTCCTTATAGTCGATGTCTGCATCAACGCCCGGTGTTGTAATGTTCGTTACGATATTAATGAAGTTCTGCTTACCCTCGGAAGGTACATGCAAAATTGTCATGGGTATGTATATGTCCGCTAAAGAAACGGCCCAGCTACCATGGAGAGACACACATTGCGGTAAATGAGTGGTATACCGTGTTGTCACATTATCGGGATAATAACTCATACTACTGTTGCTGGGTAAAACAATGTAAAATTCGTCCTTCATTTTACCGGCCGTTTCTTCTTCGTTTGCACTCTCGATAACTCAGCTTCATAAAATATACCATCAATGTCCTCACCGTGGAGATCACGCAGAATGTATATTACGGGGCAAATACTGTGTGATACACGGTGAATGCTGAATAGCTTGCTGCTCCATCCACCCTCGTAACCTTTTGCAAAGGCTGCCTTCGCGCTGCTGATCCGTACGATGTCGCCCACATTGTATTTAGGAGAGCAATGCTCTGTTCTCTTGTAGCGCTGCATCAGGTTATGCCGAGCCCTAGCGGCTGTAGCGAGCGTCACAGAGGCAGGAGCCATTTTTATACCGCTATGCGTAGAATGGTTGTAGGCCGAAACGATGTTCTGCAGAACGTCAAGGTAACGTTTTTGTCCAGAATACGTGAAGTAACGCCACATTCTTTCTTTCAGCGTCCTATTGAATCTCTCGACAATAGCCGCTTTTATATCAGGGTTTCTCGCAACACGAAACTGAATATTTTTTTTCTTTAAGAGGGTCTGAAATACAGCGCCGATAAATTCTTTACCCTTGTCGGTCTGTAGGCAAACGGGCGATCGAGCGTTACTATTTTTTTTAGATAAAATGAGCTCAAACGCTTTAGCCACAGATGCAGCGGTCATGTCGCGTAAAGGCTGAACCCATGCAAATTTACTAAGAACATCTATAACGACGAGGAGATAAACATAGCCATCATTATAAGCCTTAATCGAGCGAAGATCTACGAGATCAGCCTCCCAAAAATCATCAATGTTCCGTACGTTATAAAAACGCCGCTGAAAGCGATGACGCACGGGCCTGTGTTTTGTGTAAGCATCCTGTGCTTCAAGCCAATGCAGCGCCTTTATCTTGGAAATTTTCTTCTGACGCGCCTGATGTAACAATTTGGTGGCACCTGAAAACGATGCTTCATGGACTGGATTAAAGTACACTTTTTCTAAGGTTTTCATGATTATAATTTCAGGTTAGCCCAGGTTACACGTCTTTTCTTATTATAATAACCACCGCCACTCTGTCGGGGGCTACCTGCCTGTGGCGCCGGTGATCTGTTGTCACGACCACCGAAAAACGATGACTGGCTCATTTCGCCTGTTCTTTCGCTGCCTGTACTACTATCGTCGATCTGCGGTTGTCGCAGTGTTGAGCTAGCTCTTGACTCCATCCACAACTCCTCATTCACCCTGGTCCATAATTTCACAACAGCTGCGACATACAGCAAATAATAATCGATTATGCATTCGTACTGGTAATACGGGATGATAAAGATTACGAGGCAACAACACGGTACATTTTACGAGACCCTCAACGAGAGTGAGATCGGTGTTATCAGGACCTGTCAATTCCATGCACTCTTTACCTACGTATACTTTCGGATGACCCACGGGGTATTTACCGAACTTACAGATATACGAGTGCAGAGAACAAACATCTACATAGCGTATTTTTTCCGTAGCGTCAACGTCGTAGAGCGTAAACATATTTTCGGTCCGTCCACCGAAAAAAGCATCACGAGGATTGAGAGGCTCTGCTGTAGCTAAAGGATTATCCTGCAGGAAACTCCTCATCTCGGCTGTCGAATTTAACAAGCGGTCGTATTCGCACTCCCAAATTTCCGTGAGCAAATACCCGCCCGTTTGAATTCTATCAGCTGCAGCAGTAGTTTTCTCGAAACGATCGTGCATGGATATTCCATCGCTTTGGCGACAGTCTCTGTTTGCGGGATAGCAGTGTGGGCAGCCGTGTCAATAGCAGCCATGAAACTGTAATACATGCGCACCGTTAGGAGTCTCGTAGTGCCCATCTACCAAGAGATTTTGAGGTATTCTGAATTCGCGTGATCGGCCTGCGTGAATAATACGAACACCTAGCGTGTGCTCCCTCCATGATAGCCATGAAATTTCTTTTTTCGATTGATTATGCGCCAATCTGTATCCCCCCGTAGGTATAATACCGATTGTATTGTCTTTCAAGAAATTTTTTCGAAAAACTCTGAAGCAGGCTGATGCTATTGTTGTGCTTTCATCAAACGGACAGACGCGACCACTGTTAATGAACATATTGCGAAAAGCCATACATGCGCGACGCAATATCGTAACATCTGTCTTACAATAATTGACAAGCTCTTCCGCTAAAATGAACACGTAATCGTTGTCTTTCGTTTCGCGATATCAATCGAGAAATTTCCGGCGCTCATCGGCACGCATCGTGTCGGGAGAATAATACTCGACAGGCGGTAGTTTGCCTACGTAATTCTGATTTTCCGGCCTATTAAACAAATGTGGAAAAGCTCCTTTAACAATAGCACCGGTAAGCCCAAAGGCTTTCGGTAAACCGCTCAGAGGCATATGGAAGTAATTCAGGCTGTCGAGAAATGTGACCTTTCCGATGCGCATCGTGATCATTTTTGTCCCGTTCATAATTAACGTGGGGAGTTGAGTTTTTTTCTCTTCGATGAAATAACGCAGGATGAATTGAGCATCAAAACCCCCTGCATTATGTGCAATACAGATTGTACGCGAAAAACCTTTGAGCGGCTGAATGGCTAATTCGACAAGCTGTGCTACGGGGCTGTGGCTAAATACAAACTCGTATTCTCCACAATGCTCGCACGGTTCGGTTATAGAGTCGTGAACACGGCAAAACGTGCAAACGCGATGAGCTACGCAAAGATTTGGCTCGTGTACAACCGTAGTTGCATCACCCTTCACAGGCGTGCACTGCTGTGTTTCGAAATCGTAAAAAATAAACAATATTTTTTTAAATTCTGAATCGCCGTGAATCGGTTTCATGAAACACAGATGATTACTTGGCTGCTGGGATTTGCACGTTTTACAGAAACCTACCCCACATATATGCTTCTCTTTTTTTTCCAAAGGCCTTATTGTTCGAAAGCAGTTAAGGCAGCGTTTGAGCGACTCACAAATGCTAACCTTCCTGCGTTTCATGGTCATCAGTGGCGCCTTATGTCTCTGTAAACAGGCCTCTCCAAAAAAATCGCGGTTGCATACTTCACATCTGATTATATCGCGCGAGCGTGTATCACAGGTCTGTAGCCCCCAGCACCGAGGACATTTTTTTTTTGAACATCCATGATCGAATCGCCGATATGCTGTATTACACGAGGAACAGAAATCTTTACTGCCAACGGCTGCTCTGAGGTTTAGAATAGGCTCGAAATGATGTGAGCGCTCGTAATACAAAATGTTCAGGGTGTGCTGAATTGAGCCTACGCTGTCCAGAACACGCTGTCTCCCATCAAATAGAGGCTCCTCCCCACGACCCAAAGTTAAAAATTCGTAAACGACAATTGCAAAGCCGTCTCGCACCGAATAATCCTGATAGCGCGCAATCTCATATACACCACAGCCTTCTACAGGTACGCGAACATCTGCCTCTCGCGTAAGTTCGAGTGCCGCCTGTTTTTGTACAACTCCATTAATTTGCCTAATTCGCTGCCATTTATCATGTAGGCTCGCCGTCCGTACTTCTCCTCGTTCTGCGTATGCTAGGGCTGCCACCAGCGAACGCGGTAAACATAGATTGTCGGTATTCCGGATCGAGAGAATAGATTGCTTTGCAACACCCTCGTGTGTGAGACCTTTCCGACCGCGCCCTTTGACCCCCTTGACAGCGGACATTTTTATCGCGCACGCGTCATCGATGTTTAAAGATGATGCACTCTGCGCCACGCTACTTATCAATTGCCAGATATCTTCAAATATATAATCCCTGGCCGGCTGGAAAGATAACTACACAGGCCCGTGGGGCAGACTATTCGCTGTAAACGAAATACCGACATAATCGCTTCCCTCGCAGGAGCTCGTGATGTGCGTTAAGAGATCGCGAAATGCTCCGTTCAGCTAATCTACCACACTAACTCCGGAGGCAGGTTTGCGAATTCGTAATAATATTTCACGCCCCCGTATTTGAAACCGTTTAAAATATCGTGTATAATCGCTGATGATTTCAAAATGTTTTCCCGGCGGGTGTATTTCTTCGAGCGGTCCACTCCTTGGTACACGTCGTTGTCTGCCGGCTCCCCTCTGCACCTCTGGAAAAAGAGTCTCGTATTAGATTCTAGAATAGTTTAATACGGAAATTATTGGATTTTTATCTATATTTGTACCTCTCACGAGCCATAGTACTGCTTAAACCGACCGATATCACCAGTCAAACAAAGATGCCGACGAATACCCTGTTACAGAAGGACCCTCTTACTTACTTGCTTGCTTACTAACTTTTTCATACGTAAAAAAAATTGTTTACCTGAGTCGTCATTAGTTACGAGCATTTGAAACCAGTGATCTGCTCTTTGGAATCGCTCATTTATCTTGTCTTCCTGCTCATTCTCTACAACGAGAGGCCAATCATCAGCTCGTGGAAAATCTATTTCCTCGTTTCTCTCGTTTTCGATAGGATATTCCCACAACTGATTTTCACGATGATCAAAAACATCAGCGTCGCAATCCTCTAACGTTGATGAGATATCATCAGCGACGAATGTTGAGATTGCACGCCGCCCTGAGTTGCACAGACCCGATGGGCCCGGTACGACGTCATCTTGTGCAACCTCCCGACCTAGGAGCTCTGAATAAATTTATTATTTAAAACCGAAACCACACCAAAATTGTTCGGCACCTTAATTTTAACTTACGTTCGAAACTTGACGTGTTCGTCCATATTTCTGAAGGATGGTCGATACTTGAACAGTGCTCATCGGCTGCCCGCCATTTTCTTCATTGCATGATGGGTGTTGGTTCATTACGCTCCTCCGCTGGCATGACGCTTCTGCTAATTCGGCAGCACAAGCCCCCTCTATAAGAGCCGCTTCTTTATCCGACAATGCATCCAAGAACTGTCGATATACTATGAGCATGCAAACATTAAAATAAAAGTAGTGCAATCAGCTCATTTTCCGATAATTTTCAGCTCATTCACATTATTGCATGGCACAAAGAGCAGAGCTCGATAAATAAGATTTACCCATGCTAGCGTGCTGATAGGGCCGTGAAAATATTTTTCAATACAATTTAAGTATTAAACTCTATGCCGATTCAATGAGAGAGAGAGAGAGAGAGAGAGAGAGACGGTAGAGATTGATGAATAAGAATGCTTTTAAATATACCATATTGAAACTCGTAAAATACCGCGAAAATATTTTTTCAATACAATTTAAGTATTAAAATTCATACACGATTATTTTTTATGATAGTACTTACTTCTGATTTCATCGACAATGCCCCGGACACACGGCACTTTTTCCAGTCCTCGACGCTGCAACTCTTCAAACACACACACCAACACTTGTTGACCATTCAGCAGACCTCTGTTATAAGCTGTCACTATGGCTCGCAAGGGCGCCCACCATATAATATATTTTAGGCGGCTAATGAGTCTATTTCCTGATAACCGATTTAACTCATTGCACCATCGATTATTACACCGACGACGAGGCTGGGAGCTATGTGATATAGCTAAACGCAAAAGATTTAAAATACATTCACGAAGGGCTCGATCTGTCATGATTGATTGCGATGTGTGATAACGCCCCTCTGAATTGAGACTGAATAATATTGTACCTTGTTCTATCCATATAAATATCTAATACGATGCTTCTGAGCGAGTTTACTCATTTCACTTAAACTGCAACGATATCAAAAAGCGAGATCTCATCGCGGAGCAAAAACATGCATGGTGATGTATGAAGATATCAATATCTCAGCGCATATGCATATAATCATTCCAAACGCTCTTATTGTTTCCATGTAACATCATATTGCGAGACTCTGAAATTTTCTAAACAGCGCCTTCTTCAAAAGCGCAACGAGTTGGAGAGCACATAGCCTTGATGCGCGTTTTAAATATTTAATATGCATTTTTTTAAAATATACTTTGAATAATTTTTTCGAAAAATAATTTTCGTTCAATAAAGAAAATATTTTTAAGTTGAGAGAGAATTTTCGATTTATAAAAATATGCTTTAAAAAAAAACGAAAAATATTCATCCAAAATTAAATACATAAACGTGATGTGTAATCAGCGATAAATATTGGCGCGACAATTTTCATAAGTCTTAAGGGGCCTTGAGGATAAAATATAAATTAAATTATAGTACTAAAGAACATTAAATGAAAGGAGAAGAGATTCGTAGCATTGAGCGAAGACGGCATGTAACCGGCTGATACTTTGCTGATGATGCATTTCGCGCACCTCGAGAAATCGAGAGATCACGTAGTGTTATACATGAATACTCGGTATACATAAAAATAAAAATATAGAGATACAGAGAGAAAGCGAGAGCTAGCTAGCGAATACCCGCACAAAGAGGAGAGCTCGATAGCTATTGCTCGTGCTCTCTGCCGTAGCGCTTTCTCTGCCGGGGATCGAGCCCACATCTCAGCACTTTTTTTTTTTTTAATAATTTTCGCTCGGTAATGAAAATATTTTCAAAGCAAGAGAGAATTTTTTTTTTATTTATAAATTTAAATTTTCATAGAAAAAACATAAAAATATACAGATACAGAAAGAGAGAGAGAGAGAGATGATTTTGATACTCTGTTTTCGTCAAAACAAAATAAACCTTGGCGCTCGCAGATTAGCTGACGCTCTCTACTTCGAAGAATATGTCTTATGAAGCTGGCCTCTAAATTTTATAAAATATTACTTTGATGTATGTGTTGCTCTTTGGATGAAAGACCCATATGTGTGTGTGCATTGAAACACAGGGCCTTGCGCCTTATAAAACTGTGGGATAAAACATGCTATAGACGAAACAGATAGCCATGGTCTGCGAGCTGCTTATGCCTATATTAATTGCAAAGGAGTCGTTTACCCGGGGCACGTACAGCTGATCATGCATTTTTTGAAGAGCACACATTTAATATAGTCGCAGCATCCTCGCTGCTGTGTGCATATAGTACGTGGTCTTCAGTCACTATTCAGCACGCGAGCACGACAGTTCAGAAAAATAAAAAAAAATTAAAATGTATCCGAAATACAGCGCGGACACGCCGTCGGGGTATTTTTGGTGCCGAGTGTTGGAGGTGGTGTGCGCCCAATTTATTATAATTCGCACCGAGGCAACAGAGTGCGCGCATGAGGAGTTATCGATAATGCTCCATGACTTTTATGTGAGCCACCGTAAAGGGGTGCGAATGGTGTTCGAGGACATGCTGGAGGGAGCATCGTGTGTTGTGCGGTGCGGCTTGGGGGGCTATCGGGGGGAAATCGTTTATGTCGATGATAGTGGCTGCGCGGAGGTCTTCCTCGTTGATGAGGGGCGCAGCGATTATTTTGAGACGTCATCGATATATGAGGCGGAAGCCTTATTTAAAGCGCTTCCTGGGCTGTGTTTCGAATGCAGCATGATAGGATTGGAACGTGGGAATGACGATAGTGGCGCCACTGCCCTTTTAAAGGATATTTGCCTCAGCGAACCCCTCTTCAGGTGCCACGTGGAGTCCCGCAGTCGCGGTGTTCCTTGCGTACGGCTGTGGGACACCGATCGTCGGGATGTGGGGGGGATGCTCGTGGATGCCCTCGGGGAAGACATTTTCTACCCCTACGATCACGGGCTCCCCGATGAAGGGTTCGCTGAGGAGGAGGAAGAGGGTGGTGACGCGTAGTGCGTGCGTGCGTGCGTGCGTACGTGCGCGCGTGCGTGCGTGCGTGCGTGCGTGCGTGCGTGCGTGCGTGCGTGCGTGCGTGCGTGCGTGTGTGTGTGTGTGTGTGTGTGTGTGTGTGTGTCTGTGTGTGTGTGTGTGCGTGCCCACTCAAGACATCGTCAGTAGGACCTCCAGCAGCCGGTCACGTGAGTTTAAAACCTTATTATATTATTATAATATTTTGTATTATTATTATTGTTATTATTTGAATAATAATAATAACCGGACCGCTCTGGCTAGCCCGCAGAACGCTCCCCCCACCACCTCGACCCATCACGACCCCACCACGCTCGGAAAAGAGGCTCCGGCGTGGGGGAAAGTGGAGGGGATAGGAGTGGGGGTCGCCAGAGTGGGCCACATACTACTTACTCAGATTCAATAATCACTACGGGCGATGAATAGTTCCAATACTGACTTCAATAGTTTCAATCCTGAATTGAATAGTGCTGAATAGTACACACTACTCACGCTGCTAGTGCCCAATAGTACACTGCGCGCTCCCACTACTGATAAAGAGTATACACTCGTTGCATCACGATTGAGGAGTAATGCATATGCACTACAGAATAAGTTGTAATTATTGAGACTAGTACTATCGAATTACGCACTATTGCCCAATGATAATTCCCACTACGAAATGAAGCATCTGGCCCTATTATTAAGGAGCGTGAAGAAAGCGTGTGGATGAGTACTGAGATGAGTATATAATCCCGAAGTGAGGTAGTATGCTGACCTATCTGCAATAGTCGTGTATCGCAAAAAGCGTCTACTACATGATATAAACGATATAGGAGACATTCCACGTCAAGTCATAGTCACCCGAAAAATGACTGTAACTTAATCTTTTTTTACATATTGGGGTATGTAAGTATAATAATTGTACCGAGTATTAAGATCGATAATGCTTTATTCGTTGGAGTACATGGAGTTAGTCATTATTTTCGTACATAGAGATACCCTAACAATGGTGCATCGGACTGAAAAATTATGAAGAATAAAAGTTTTTTTAATTTTCGTAACCTACGATGAAAAAATATGTAGGAAATTTATTCCAGCGGCATGAGCCAGCTTCTGGAAAAAAAATTATATCATATTTTTTCCTGATCAAAGGCGGGAATATATCTGGGTCATTCAATTTTTTTTGATATTCTGTAGCTAAAATATGAATTTTGTTCAAAATTTTAGCATGGAACATCGAGCAATTTTGAAGTTATATATATTTTTTTTCGACGTCGCAAAATTTTTTTTTTTCCGGTCGATTATGTTATCACGATAATTGGAAACGATAGTAGAGCGTCGCCTTCAATTTTGCGTCGGTTAGCTGCTAAATGTTAGGTACCAGATCCTTCGTTTCGTGTATTAATACAAATTTCTGGGATTCAACATTATTATATCCGAAATCGAAAGACCCGGATATATTCCGGCCTTTGATCGAGAAAAAATATAATATCATTTTTTTCCCCAAATACGGGCGTATGCCGCTGCAATAAATTCATGAATATTTTTTCATCGTAAGTTATGAAAATTAAAACAACTTTTATTCCCCATAATTTTCCAATATGATGCTCGATTATTAGGATATATCTATTTAAAGAAAAAAATAACCAAATCCGTGTACTCCAACGAATAAAGTATTATCGATCTTAATACTCGGTAAAATTATTGTACTTCGATACCCCAATATGCAAAAAAAAATTAAGTTATAGTCATTTTTTGGGTGGCTGATCTGGCGTGGAATGTCTCATGTAAGTAATAAATTTCGTGCAAATAGTGCAATTATGGATTGTGTTTTGAAGAAAAACGATATACATTTTATACATGCTATATAAATGGATGTTCATCAGTTTATTCATCTTTTGCAACGGTATTAAGGTTGTTTAGAAGCAAATCACGTCCTATGAACAAAATTTCAAATTTACGCAGTGGGTACTCGAAAATTTGAACTATGTCTCTGTAAAATTTCAAGTCAGTCTGGAACTTATTTATGGAGCAGAAAAATCGCAAAGTTGCGTACTTGCGATATATCTGATCGTGCTATTGAACTTTTGTTGAGTAACTAAGTAAGTACTCTATGAAATATTCCGCGTCGATCAATACCAAAATCGTTAGCGTTTGGAGAATTCTCTTGAAGATATTGTAACATGATTATTAAAAATCGCGTCAAAATTCACTTCGAGCGGGTGAGTGTCTGACAAACACGGCACGCCGGACTTTCGAGGGAGAAGGAAGGGGAGTACATATAGGCCTGAGCCCGGGTATTGACTACACGCGCGAAATTTGAAAAGTAAATAGCGTGCGTGACGCATTAGTACAGAATAATTATAAAAATTCCCAAAAAAAAAAAAAAAAATCATAATGTTTTTATAATTCTATGAAATTTATTTATGTATGTATTTATGATTCTATGAAGTATCCATAATGCCGTAATTATTATATCGCAATTAAAAATTTACTCAGCGGTTAAGTCACTTTTCCACTACAATAAATCAGCCGGCAACGGGCTTGACTCCAGCCTACGTTACTGTTTACGGGCGACAAAAGGGTCCCAACGTTGCCGTAGTTCTTCGTGATTTTTATTTTTTTTATTATTTAAATGTTTAACCGTTTAAAAATAAACGAAAACAAGATATCATTATAACTTTGATAAAAGCTACATCTAATGCAAATTTTGATCATAATTATCGCGTAAAAAAAAATATATTGATGGATACCAAAAATAGGGTACCAAAAAAAAAAGCCACAGCGCCAATGTATAAGCATAGAAAAATCTCCCACAATCTGATCCATCCCAACCCTACTTCTCAACAACCTCAATACGGCAGATAACAATTTCACATTCATCACCATTTTTTAGCATTGAGATACTCCACCCCATTACAACTCTTCAAGACTAGCAGGTAAAAATGGTTGCTGAATAATAGCTATATCGACTCCACATCTCCTAAAACTAATTTCTAGCATGATTCTGCGATGGATTTTTTCGCATCGAAATATCTCCATCCCTTTCAAGCTTGTTTGCTGGGTGTACACGCGCCTTCGTAACACGCTTGCACATAGAGAATGAATAATTAATATCGGTTATATAGCGAAGAGATTCAGATCACTCGGGTTACTGGACAACAAGCATAAACACCTGATTTAAAATATAACGATTAAAACATCTTTATTCACGTCAAATAATTGCTCATTTTATATAATTGAATTCGATCTGTATACGGTACACAAAGACCACGTTAACTATCGACGAATTGTAGCGTATGTAATCGCAACGACACGCTGTGCTGCTGGCCTCGTCGAACGTAGGAGACGTACAGAGACGAACTGGCAACGAGGTAACGACTCTCTCTCTCGAGAGAGAGAATAACACCAGGGTGTACATCTGTTTGTGCACGAATTATTGAAATTGTCTTAACCCCAGACGTTATTTTGAATTTGCACATACCAGTATACTCACTCATACTACATTCACGCACACATGCTTGAACACTGGGCGTTACTATATAATTAGATTGTCTTCCAATATCTCAGAACGTTTAATTCTAATGTCATTTTCGCCATGAATTTCTTCTGACGTATGTGTCATACATATAATATGAATCGGTATAATTCGTAAGCAATCGATAGCGTAGTAGTTAGCATCGTAGTAATTAGGTCCGTAGTTATACTCTATAGATAGGTAGTATGTGAACTTCCCATATAGGTAAAATAAATTTTCTGTGTCCGCAATGATTAAAGGAACGACTTTCATAACAAAAACTACCGTTAATTAATTAAACTTCGAAAGTTATAATTTTTTCTCATGTTTTCTCCCCGGCTAGTTCAAAAGGTCACCAGTTTGAACCCAAGTCTTGATATATATATTTTGTTGTCCATAAGACACCAACGATGATAACAGCAACAAAAAGTGACTAATACACGAATGGCCGCTGGATATAAATAGTTTACTTATTTATTTACGGTTCATCCTATAGTGGAGACCCAGTAATGACCAGTAGTGGAATCCGAGTAAACCCTAACAATGGATTCCAGTAATCTCGAATGGTGGAAAGCCAAATAGTACGAAAGTTTACTTCTGGAACCTCAAGTAGTGATTGTCAATAGTGATTCTCAGTAGTTCCCAGTAGTTTTTTTCCGTACGAGATTATATATCAAAATTCGTTTCAGCTGCAGTGAGCTTTTTCCCGACGAGGCGACGTGGTCGAGATGACACGGGCGCTTCGTGAGTGGTGATGTGGTGTACCAAAGAGTGTTTGGCAATTGGTTGAGCTTTCGAGGGAGTGATGACATCTTCAAAATCTGCAAAAACGTTCTTGAAACGTTAATCATTATCGAGTGTCGGATACTGCATATCCAGAAGTTTGAGCCACGTTTCCTCTCGAGGTCAATCCTGTACAATTGTGATTCAATCGTTTTCGTTTTAAGTCGATGAGGAGATCGAAATATGTGAGGAAATTTGAGCCGATTAATGCATTTATTGTGTCTGCGACGATAAACTGCCACTTGACAGCGCGACGTAATTCCAGATCAAGGACTTACAGTCTCGTCCCAAAAGTGTTGATCGTCGAATTGTTCGCAGCGTACAAAGTCAAGTCGGGTCTCTCCGGAGCATCTTTAATCAGACGGTAAGGAAAAATGAATACGTCCGATCCAGAATCGATGAAAAAGTGAGCACTTGTTTTTTTGTCGAAAATGTGCAGCCCGAACTTTACATGGATGCTGTCGCTGACCATGCTGACTGACAGCGGCTCTACTAGCTTTCCGATGCTGTTGAATTGGGTGGCTCGAAAGCACAAGGTGTCTGGCACTTTTTGGCCGCTCTTCCGAAACGGCGATGAAAATAGCTAATTGCCACCTCTCTGTGACGGCTGGACGATCTTGTACGAGCTCGTTAACGCGTATTTGGCTTTTGATCGGCATTCGGAACCAGAAGTCTCTCTTTAGGTAGAGCTGTCACCTCGGCTAACTGTCGTTCCAGCTGCATCATTCTGTTATTCAGGTCCGTAACGTGTTGATTTGACAATTTCTTGACGGCTTCAACCGCAAAGATCTGACCTGAAGTTTGTGCTGAAACTTCCACCATACGATCAGCGATAGTAGCCAGTTTAGTAAGGTCGATATCCTCACTTACAGACAATGTGCAACGAATATGAGGTGGCATGCGCTGTAGCCAAAGCGTACGTAGCGCCTCGACCGATATATTGTCTCCTGCAAGCGTTTTTATCTCGCGGTGTAATTGAGATGGATTTTAACCCCAAGCTCCATTTCAGTCAATAACCTGTTCAACTGTTTTTGTTTTGAATTGGTAAACCGTTTAATGAGCACTTTTTTAAAAAAATTGTACTTATCTGTCTCGGGTGGACATTCCACGAGGTCGGACACGTGCTGCAGTATATCTGTATCCAGTTTGGCAATGACTGTGTAGTATTTTGACGCGTCTGACGTCATTCGTTGCGTGTGGAACTGAGCGTCCACTTGTGCGATCGGGTTTTCGTGACCAAAACGGCGGAACCTTCTCGGACGTCCAGAATCTCCAACGGAAGGTTGCCGAAATCAACCGGGTTTCCTTGAAAATCGATGAGAGACGTATTTGCGTTGTCGTCACCCGTTTCTTGCGTTCCATTAGACGAAATAATATCGGTGGGATCAGGCCTACGCTCATCTCTCTCGCTCTCATCTCGAGAGAACGAGGAAAATTATTACACTTCAGAAAAAAAATATTCGTAGCCACGCAGAAACCTTTTTTTTTTGTTTAAACTTGCGAGACGAGTAGTTACGAGAGCGAGAGAAAAAACTAAGAAGATGTATGCGGATCGCTAGCGACACGAGGTAGTGAACATGAGGCGGTTTCGATAGCATACTCACCGAACGGAAAAAACGACGGTTTTTTTTTTTTTAGTTTATTAGATCACGCCGGGGTCACCAATTGTAAGTACTAAAAGCCTCTATCAGTCCATAAAGGAGAATGATTAGTAGCTCTCAATGTGGAAAAATATTAAAAACGTTTATTTTTTCATTTATCACAAGTTAACAGTCATAACGTCTTTTCTAAAGTATATATAAAACTCGAGGTGAAGTGAGGCAGTGGCATAGTGATAGCGCGCCCGGCTCACACGCAGTGGGACCGGGTTTGATTCCCAAAGGCACTGATGGAATTTATATATGTGCTTTTTCAGCGCTTTCGGTGGTTTGGAACCCACTTAAAACTGTAAGTCCACAGGAATCATAGTGTCTGGTTCTGGCAAAACCAAAAACTCGAGATAAGTGTCTCGGGTTTGATTCTCGGTGGTCAAGTCCCGCAGGTGAAAGCATCATGGACACGGACGCAGCTCCAGATATAGGTTGTGCGAACCACGACTATATCTGTTCTAGTGCTGACACCTAGCGGGGCGCGACGAGCTCTGGCGCCGAGAGTCAAACCGGAGACAAACGAATAGGGAGATGCCGAGATGGAGACAGGGAGCCTATAACCGCGAACCCCTGAAGGGGATCGGGGTAAAATCTCATACATGCATACATACATATAAAACTCGAGGTTTTTAACCGTAGGAACTTTTCTTTTCGCTACGGCTGTGGTGGACTTACGAACTACAATTCTCGTCGCGTCGCTGCATTGTGTCGGCTCAACCGGCGCTACTGCAAAAATCTACTTTTATCCCCGTGGGTGAGCCTGTGCCCCCACAGGTCCAACTCAACTGACGCCATCTCTAGGCGGCGCGGCCAACTCTGTTGAGCTCACACGAACACACAGTAATGTTGTTAACGCATTCCCCAGTTTGCACCGAACTACTCCCAGCCGATACTGTACGGGTAGGGCGCGCGATAAGATGTTTACACATCAAAAACTATCTAACTATTACGTCATATGACATACGATTACCTACAATTCGTAATAAATGGAGCATTCATGACATTCAATTTAGGAAAGTAATTCAATATTATTACATCGTACGACTGCATACGTTTACCTTAAACTCACCATCTCGCAGAACTCTCGATATTTATTTTGAAAATAATTTTGTTCGTTTAACCGTCAAAATGTGAAGCGACACGATTTCACGGCTCACAATATATTAACCGACCACGAAGAGACTACGAATCATCTGCCCATTAAAAATATGGAGACATAGAAATCTCAATTTTACATGATTCCTTACATTGTATCAAAAGGTGTTATTGATACACGATTTTTATACGTACTTTCAAATGCGTAACACCAGTAACTCTGTTTGATTACGTGACCCCACTGTAGCCAGATGCAGCCATCGTGGATAGAAGGCGGAGCATATCGATCGGTCGACACTAGAGCCTCCTAGCGTATGTTTGACTCACGAAAAATTTGGAACAAAGCAGGCTTTGTGCTTCTATAGACCTCAATCTTCGTTGGTACAAGCTCAGTCGAATAAATTGTTTTTTTTTTAGAAGAAGCCGGTAACACGTGTTGCCGGCGACGTGTTAATTTTCGCGACTCATTTCCCTTTGTAGTGTGTGACATGCGACGTGTGCCGCGGTGACCGTTTGCGCCCCCCGTTTCCCCTCGATTTCCTTAATTCTTTCTGTTCAAAAAAGTCTGAGGTTCGCGGGCGCCTCGAGAGGCCCACAGTGATGGGGTCACTTCGCGAAATCGTGCGTGCCAAAATCCGTGCCTACGCGCCTTTTCTTCGCGGCAAATTAGACCACCCCCCCTTCTTCTAGCGCGTCTGGCGTGCTAATCAGCAGTTGTATTCGGCCAATCATCGCAGCAACAAGTGGGTTTCCCATCGGATTGGGAATAGTGATTGGTTCCCTTCAGTGTCGGTTCCAGCGGTCTCCTTCAGCGAGCTCCAAGAAAGGTGCTGGGTTTCGACTAGTTGTGGGATTTACGACCCCACAACGAAGCGAAAAGTATCCTGGGGTTGTCTCATGCTTCACCACGGTATCGGTTCCCTTCAGCTTGTTCGGTTCTGGCGGTCTTCTTCACCGGGTTTCAGTTCATGGAGTGCTTTTCATGGACTTGTGAGACTTACGACTCCTCAACAACATTAGAAGTGCGTGGACTGTTCTCTCGTGGAATGCTTTCCACAGAGGTGTGAGATTTACGACCTCACACTGACTTGAGGAGCATTCTGGACAGTTCGTCTCGACAAGTGTTTTCTTTCTGTACGGCGATTCTCAACGGCTTTCTTCAATTCACGGTTCTAGTGCGATTCTCTCTCCCGGGCTTTCTTTCGCGCGTTCTTTCTCATAAAGTGCGGGATTTACGACCTCGCAGTGACGTGAGTCGGATTGTGGTTCACTTAATTAGTAGAAGACTTTTCGGACTTTCTCAACGGACAACTCGTGGCGTCTGAGCGCCATCTTGATGTGCAGGACGCAGCCGAGCCTCGTGGCCACCTACACTTTACATTCTTTCTTGTTAAAAGAGTTATTATTTTGTGAAACGCCTGAATAAATGAGTTGTATGATTTTCTACGAAAACATTGTGTCCATTGCTTAATTTCTTTCCCAGAGTTTCCCACCAGATTCGTGCAAAATAAAACACTTTCCTTTTTTTTGTATTATCGCGACCCTTATGCCATTTTCGAGCGACACTTTTGCTGTTTTTGTTCTTTTCTCCTGAGCGGAAATAATAATTGGTAAAGTCAGTGATTCTTATTCCCTGTTTTGCGCAGGGGTAATAACTAAGAAGCCATTCCGATGGAGAAGAACCCCCCCCCCCCTCACGCCCAAGAGCTAGCCGGTGGCTCGCGCGTGTGAGCGAGGGAGAGAACGAGCGGCCGATAGAGCGGGTAAGAGAGAGAGAACATCTCTAGCGTACGCAATTATAGAGCGCGTACGATAGGCAGTTATGCCTGAAGAAAAATAACTGGCGCCCAAGGCCGAGCGTATTTTGATTTGACGGTTGTCCGAGTTGTCGAGATTTGCGTGTGAACTATCTCGTTTAAAAGTTTTCTACGCGACCCCTTCCAAATATTATATTATAATTTTCCGGTCACATTACTTTTTTTGCGGTAGGGTTGCGATAGTATAATTTTTTCTCTGATTTTATTGTTTATTCATTTTCTTTATTTGCGTTATTTTCAGTATGTTCTTTATTTGCGTTATTTTCAGTATTTTCGGTATCGGTGCTATTTTCCGTATTTTCTTTAGTTGCGTTATTTTCTTTATTTGCGATACTTGATTTATTTTCGTTATTTGCGACATTTTCTCGATTGTCCTTATTTACTATATTTTCTTTATGTTCTTTATTGGCAACATTTTCTTTATTTTCTGTACTGGCGATATTTTCTTGATTTTCTTTATTTGCGATATTTTCTCGATTTAAACGATATTTCCGCGGTCTGTTCGCAACGAGACCCGGACACTATAATAAATATTATTTCTTTTCTTTACTCCTCTTTCTTTTATTTCACATTTGAAATTCCTCCATTCCCCCCCGCCCCAGGTAAGCATCGGCGTGATAAAATTGGCGCCCAACGTGGGGCCCCGTAACTTCAACACCCCCCGTCGAAGAATAAAAATAGTACCCACCTCTGCGCGGGAGCATCACTGGCCGTAACTTTTTTTTTCTTCATCCTTTTTTTTTGGTATTTCTTTTTGTTGGGAAAAAGCGTTTTTGCATCGCGAGGACTTTCTCCCCATCCCGGGGCGTTTAAGCCGTTAGCGCTTGTTTTTTTTCTCTCCCTTCCTCGTGACCCCTCCTCTCCCAAGGTCACCGCGTGTCTCGCGGCACTCAAGCGATTGTCGATTGTTTTTTTTTTGTGTTTTGCGTTGCGACTACTATTGCGAGCCATTTTTGCCAGCTGTTCGATATCACAGCAACGTCAAATATCACTTTGTTTTATTATCACTGAATTTTTTTGTGTTCCTGCAGACCTGGCTTGTTACTCTCGACGGCTGCATTAGCGCCTCGGTGCAGCGATCACACCCGTTATTTTCATTTTGTTTATTTTTGTCTATGCCCTTCCCCCCCCCGGGTTTTTTTTGCTGTGTTGCCTCGCCCTTTTTGTCCCCTCATTTATGGCCAGCAATAAATTCTTGTCCCCCTCTCTTTTCCAATCCTTTTTTTGCTTATTAGTATCTTTTTTTTCCCCTGTGTATTATTTTTTTTATCGTATTTTTATTTTTATTCGTATTTTTTTCTTCCCCCCCCTTCTTTTGCCCTTGCGGAGAGGTCACCACTCACCCCTCTGCCCCCCAACCCACAGTACCGGTGTCTCCAGCGGTGCTGGAGGCGATAGAAAGGATTCGCGAGGGCATTCTGTAGATTAGCCGCCCTCGGGACATTCTGAAGGTATGCGATCAGGCCGGCCTGAGCATCGAGGGAACCATGGACGAGTTGCGCGACCAGTACCACCGCTTTGAGATCCGACGGTTATATCCGGGAGTCCCGATGACATGGGATAGAGACGAGGACGAGCGTGGTCACTCCCCCCCTCCACGTTTTTCGTAGCGCTGGAGGACGCCCCGTACGCGAGTGTATTGCACCCCCCTACCACCATCCACCATCCCCACATCACCCCACCCCCTCACTACCCTCCCTCCAACCCCCGACCGCCACCCGCCTGACCCGAGTCACCCCCGTCCCCCCCTTGCCCATCCTTCCAGCGGGACAATCGCGCGGACCCTTCTGGGATCCGATATTTTTTGAGAATGACAGCATTCTGGACCAGTGGGGCCAACAAACCCACCACCCCCCATCCCTCTCTCCGGTGAGGCTCAAGGACCGACCATGACCTTCGTGCCTGGCCAAACTCCCTCCCCCTTGATTCACCCTACTCTCCCTCCCCCCAGACCCGCCGAAACCCCTCTCATCTCCGACTTGGTCGCTCCTCCGTGTGGGGACGTCTGGGACACCCACCAGACGTAATGCTTCCCGGGCCCAGGCCGAGACTCCAATAGCACTCGAGTCGCCCACGCCCCCCCCCCCCCCACGCGCGTCACCATACCCCCTCCCGACCCAGCCGCACCCCCACCTACCACCGCACCCTTTCGGACTTGCGCTTGCACCGGGACACACGATTCATGGACCGGTACAACCAAATCAGGCCGAAATTTTCGGGTAAACGAGGGGAAGATGCCGAGCAGTTTCTGCGTCGACTCCACGAGTACGGATCGAGTCGGGATTTCACCGAGGTTGACATATTGCGCGCGCTCCCTGAGTACTTCAAGGGTGACGCCCTCCTATGGTACCGCGTCGAGTACCCCATTTGGGAAACGTATGAGGAATTTGTGCAGTGCTTCCGAGAGCAGTTCGATGCCCCTGAGCTGCAAAGAAAACTGTGCCGGGACGCCAAACTGCGCACACAGGGGAGTGACGAGCCGACCGCGGAATACCTGGTGAAGATAAGAACGCTCTTCAGCCATCTCAACCCACCTCTTTCACTGGATGCGCAACTGGCCATCTGTTGCGTCAGCATTCGACCAGATTTAGCTATGTATGTTGACCCGGACGCCATTCAGAACTACCGGGATCTGCAGCGGGTGTGCAGGACGGTCGAGGAGTTACAGGGGTATGCCAAGAATTATCGACCGCCACCCACTGCCGACCAACTAGCCCTTCCATCGACGGCCTACTTTCCCGCCGCGATTCCTCAGCGCGGGAAACTGGCGGCCGCCACCAAGAATCCTACCCCCGAGCCCTTTGAGTCCGAGCCCTCTCCTTCCCTCGCCGACGATCCACTCTCCCAGGCATGCACCACAACCCCAAACTACCTGCCTCGCTGGGTTCCTACCCCCCAACTCAACCACCGACACGTCCCCTCTCCACACCCCTCCACCCCTCGTTCCCCGAGCCCAACCCCCCTCTCTCCAAACCCCCTTCCCATACCCCACCCTCCCTGCCCCGCTTACTGGACCGGCCCCGGTCCTACCCAACCCATTCCGACCCTCAGCCTTCGCGACCAAACACCCCTCGCCACTGCTATAATTGCCGCCAGCCGGGGCACTTGTACAGTCAGCGCTAAGAGCCACTTAGCTATTTCTGTCGTATCTGTGGATTCCCGAGAGCCGACGTCAATAATTTCCAGCATGGCGCGCGTCTACACGCGGGAAACGGCCGAACGGGAGGGCAGTAGAGTACTACCCTCCCCGAAATTTTGCGATAGATCGAGATAATGTAGCGACAACTCACCCTCGGGGTAGGGCGCGTGACCCGGGACCAACCCGAGTCACCGGACCCTCCTCTTGCCTTGACCAAAACCACCCCAATCCCAACCCCAACCCCCTTCCTTTCCTTCACGCAACATGACCGAAAAACGGGATAGACAGATCGAGACACGAGCACTCGGCGCGTAAGCGGCCAATGAAACCCCGCAACGGGGTGCTCTGGCGAATCGAGTATTTGAGAATGGAGATCACGGGGTGGCAGCACCCGCTGTCGGGGAGCTGTTGGGAGCCCTGCAGGAGAACGACCTAGAAGCCGCCTGGTATGATATAGCAATCGGGCCCCCCTTCAGGGAGACCTCGAAGGCGCAGCCCCGAGAGAGAGACACGGAGACCACATTTACCCCTCGCGTTCGAAAGGTCGAGACATTTCGAGAAAAGATTCGAGCCAACCCCCCCCCCTCCTCCCCTCTTCGCAACCCTCTCCACTCCCCACCTCACCTCCTCCGTGACCGCCTCCCCTCACCCAGTCCGAGACCGTATCAAGCCCCCGCGTATTATTGACACCCTCCTACCCTCCTATTCCGACCCCCGTCAGTTCCTGTGGATTAATGTCGGAGGACCTCCCATTAAGGCCCTCGTCGACTCTGGCGCGAGTAGGTCCTATATGGGGGTGCAAGCGTTGAGACCCTTTGCGACCAGCCTGAGACCGATGGAAGATGGAGTTCAAGTCGTGAACAGAGCAGTGGTGCCCGTGATGGGCGAAGTCACCCTGCATTTTGAAATTGAAGGGGCGGTGAAGCCTCTCCAGGTGAGAATCGCTCCCTTGGGGTGCGACTGTATCCTCGGGATCGATTTCCTCCGAACCTTCGAGATCAACATCCATTACGACGGGGACCGGTGGCGCGTGCCGGATGGGCCATGGCGAACCTTCGCCGACCCCTCCGGCCCAATATGGAGCATCCCGGTCCACCCCGAATGCGCCGGGTTAATTCAGGTATCGACGGCCGAGGAAAAACGACTGGAGACCCTTTTATCCCGACTTATTCCCCCGCGATCTCAATCCACCCTTAGTATAACCCACCTAGCCCAACACCACATCGACGTCCAACGCCATCCCCCCATCCGCCAAAAGTCCCAAGTCATCTCTCCCTACCTCCTAAAAATTGCGCAGGCCGAGGTCGATAATATGCTCCGTGAGGGAGTCATTGAGCGATCTGCGAGTGCCTGGATGAGCAACCCGGTGATCGTTTCCAAGCCCAACGGCAAACACCGTTTTTGCGTGGATCACCGGAATGTTAACCAGGTCACTCGCAAAGACGCCTACCCCCTCCCCAACATGGACCGAATCCTGAACGGACTGCGACGAGCCCATTACGTTTCCAAGCTTGACCTCAGTCAAGCTCACTTCCAAATCCCCGTAGACCCCACCAGCAGGCATATCACTGCCTTTGCTGTTCCCGGACGAGGCCTATTCCACTTTAGACGGATGCCCACTGGACTAACCAACGCCCCCGCGACCTTTTAACGACTGATGGACCGGCTGATTGACCCCGAATGGGAGCCCCACGCGTTCGCCTACCTCGACGATGTCATTATTGCGACGGAGAGCGTAGGTGAACACTGATTATCTGCAACGGGTATTAGAGACCTTTCGCGACGCCGGGCTCGAGATCAACCGCGAGGAAAGCGAATTCTTCTGCCCCGAGGTTCAGTACTTCGGACGACATTGGACGAGATGGACTTCGCGCAGACCCCGACAAAATAGCCCCCATCCTGACCTATCTCTCACCCCAGACCCCAAAACAGCTCCGGCGTTTCCTCGGCATGGTGGGCTAGTATGCCCGGTTCATGAGTGACCTTTCCCAAGATAAAATCCCCCTGACGGAGCTACTGCACAAGGACGTACCGTGGCACTGGGGACCGAGACAACAACACGCTTTTGAGACCCTACACACTGCCCTTACCCGCACTCCCGTCCTCGCTCGACCCGATTTCCAAAAACCCTTTACCCTCCATACCGACACCAGCGACGAGGCCCTCGGTGCGGTCCTCACCCAGGAATTTGACGGAGAGGAACACCCCATCCTCTTCGCCAGCCGGGTGTTGACTCGTGCCGAGCGGAAGTACACCGTGACTGAAAAGGAGTGCCTGGCTGTCCTGTGGGCAGCCAGGAAATTCAGACCATACATTGAGGGCACGGCTTTTACCGTGATCACCGATCACAGCAGCTTGCGCTGGTTGCGAAAATTGCGAGACCCCACGGGCCGGTTAGCTCGGTGGGCCTTGTCCATGCAGGCGCTGGACATGACCATCGAGCACCGGAAGCCTTGAACATCGTTCTTGACGCCCTCTCCCGGATGTTCGAGGAGACTGTCGATGCCCTAGAGACCCTCGGCAATGCCATTGACCCGTGGTACGCGGAAAAGAAGGAAAACGTCCGAGATTTCCCTACCAAATATCCCAACTGGAAGCTAGAGGATGACCAGCTCTACTACCACCGTCCCCATTCCCTCATAGACCCTACCATCGTCGACCTGGACGCATGGAAGCTCGTGCTGCCCAGAGAAACCCGAGACCGAGCCCTTCACGATGCCCACGATAGCCCCCAAGCCGGACACTTGGGCGTCGATAAAACGTACCAGCGCGTGATCCAGGACTTCTTCTGGCCAAGGGTCTTCCAGGACGTCGCGCGCTACGTGTCGCGGTGCCAAAGTTGTCAGCTCCATAAGGTCCCCGAGGTACCCCCTGGGTGCCTTATGCGAGAGCGGACGGCGGAGGGGCCGTGGTGCGTGGTCGCTGCTGACGTCATGGGTCCGCCCCCCCCCCCCAGCAAGAAGCAAAATCGATACGTGGTGGTGTTCCAGGACCTCTTCACAAAATACGTGGAGGCGAACGCCCTGCGAACCGCCACCAGGCCCAATATCATGTCAGCCCTTGAGACCCTAGTGCTCCATCGCTGGGGTTGCCCCCGATACCTCCTCACCGATAACGAGACCGAGTTCGTCAACAATCACGTGACCCAAACCGTCTCCCAGTATGGCATCCATCAAACCACCATCCCACCGGTCCTGTGGACCCTACCGAGTCAAATCCTTAATTTCACCTATAGTGTACGAGCTGGAGGACCCCGAGAGTTGTAAAGCCCCTCGCGTTCATATAATAGACCTAAAAGCATTCAAGGCCCCCTGTGTACAGATGAGACCCTAGAAAGGAATGGCTTGTTACAGGAAACGAGAGAAGGAAGAGAAGAGAGGAAAGAGGCAGAGGAAGATGCAGCCGTGGGCCGCCCGGAGGTGCGCGAGCGCGCAGCACCCCAGCGTCCGAGCATACCGACAGCCAACCGGCTATCTGTCGGACGACGACGACGGGACCCCGACAGCCACCTCCCCCACACCCCACATTCCATCTCTCATGTCCCTCCACATCGAGCCACCCCCTCAGTACCACCCCACCTCCCACCCCGCCGACATTCCCTGGCCCCTTCCCCGGCGCTGCTGGCCATGCACCTCCCTCGCCCACTTCACCCGCAACTGCCCCGACAAGCTTGAAAATCGGCCCCACCCCCCACGCCAGTAATCCTCTCCCCCATCCCTACTCACCGACCGAGACCCCGACGAGACCGATACCGAGACCACGCCCACCCCTAATCGAGGACTATTCTTAATTTTGTTTGCTTTCTTCCTTACGTAACTTCCCCTTTGTATACCCAAAACCACTGAGACCGGGACCCACCGATAACGAGACCGAGACCCGTGATGATGAGACCCTAACGCCCCCCCCCCCTCCCCCCCAACCGAGACCCCCAGAGACCGAGGCCTATAACGACCGAGACCTGAAAGGCCCAGTCAATGTCACGTAACGACTGTGATCGTTGCTGCCAGGCAGATAGATATAGTATGCTGTGATATCGTTGTTAAGTTTTTTTCTTCGTGCTTGAGTGCCGAGACCCGGAAGTCTGGTCACGACAAACGGGGGTAAATTCAACCCCTTTCGAGCCAACATGTAACGCTAGAGACTGAGACTGTACAAAATCAAAAATTATTCGATGAGGTACGCCCGGGCGTTCTCTCATCTTGGCAGAGGGTAGTTGTAACACGCGGCCACAAAACAGCGAAAGAAAAGCTCGCTCGAAGCGCCGCGGCACACGACCTAACCTAGAAAAATAATGTTAATTAGTATAAGCGCGAACAGCAATTAAGGATCCAGCCGAGGTCGAGAAAAACCCCTTCTTTCCCCTTGATACCCTGCCCGACCTTCCCCAAAAACAATCCCCATCCCCATTACTCACCTTCTCTTTATTTATTATTTCACCTAACCTCATAGCCCATCGAGACCAGCGAGACCTTCGAGACTTTCAAAGAGACCTCTCGTCCGAGGATTTTGCGAGGACGGGGCTGCGGCAAGGCAGTGAAGGGTCGCCCTTCGGCACTCCACCCCAGGGACCTCACCATCACCAACGTTCACACCCTTTTGGGCCACCTCCACTGAAGAATCAGCGAGAGCAAGAACGAGAAAAAAACAAAAGCCCTCGCTAACTGACAGCTCGAGATTGCCGGCCCCTTTCGGCTGCCCCGCGTAGCCCAGAGGGGACCCTAATTCGCCCCGAGGTTGCGTGAGGGCAGCACCGGCCGGACGATCAATTGCCATCGATAATGAGACCCCTGTAGAGGGTAGCGTCGCGGGATCCAGCGCGCGCCCGCACAGCAGTGCGAAGTGGCCCTCTCGCTGCTCGCCAATCCCCGAGCCGCACGAGGAGAAATCACCAATACGAGACCGAGACCTGCCACGAGCCACCAATCACATGAACGAGACCCAGCCATCGATGGAAACCACGGCCATCGATAGAGACAACCCGGCAATCGATATTCCCTTCCCCCCCACCTTCCCCTCCTCCCGCGACGAGACCTCCGACGTGGCGCCATATTGGCGACACTTCGAGCGAGCGTAGAGTAGAGAAGAGACGTGGTGCGAGAAAAAAGAACAATTGTAATAGAACAGTAAAGAGTGGGTAGAGTGATAAGAAGAGAGAATTGTAGCGAATTGAGAGACAAGGCGAGAGAACGAGAAGGAATAGCGAGAAACGTGAGGAAAGACGGAAGCATAGACGAGGCGAGAAAGAAAAGAGAACGACGTAAGTACAAGCTCAGTCGAATAAATCGTTTTTTTTTGAGAAGATGTCGGTAACACGTGTTGCCGGCGACGTGTTAATTTTCGCGACCCATTTCCCTTTGTAGTATGTGACATTCGATGTGTGCTGCGGTGACCGTTTGCGCCCCCCATTTCCCCTCGATTTCCTTAATTCTTTCCTTTTTTTTGTATTATCGCGACCCTTATGCCATTTTCGAGCGACATTTTGGCTGTTTTTGTTCTTTTCTCCCGAGCGGAATTAATAATTGGTAAAGCCAGTGATTCTCACCCCCTGTTTTGCGCAGGGGTAATAACTAAGAGACCGTTGCGACGGAGAACAAGCCCCCCCCCCCTGAGACCTCTCCGCACCCGAGAGCTACCCGGTGGCTCGCGCGTGTGAGCGAGGGAGAGCACAAGCGGCCGATAGGGCGCGTAAGAGAAAGAGAGCATCTCTAGCGTACGCAATTGTAGAGCACGTACGATAGGCACTTATGCCTGAAGAAAAATAACTGGCAGCCAAGGCCGAGCATATTTTGATTTTGCGGTTATCGGAGTTGTCGAGATTTGCGTGTGAACTATCTCGATTAAAAGTTTTCCCCGCGACCCCTTGCAAATATTATATTATAATTTTCCGGTCACATTACTTTATTTTGCGGTAGGGTTGCGATAGTATAATTTTTGTTCTCTGATTTTATTGTTTATTCATTTTCTTTATTTGCGTTATTTTCAGTATTTTCTTTATTTGGGTTATTTTGAGTATTTTCGGTATCGGCGCTATTTTCCGTATTTTATTTAGTTGCGTTATTTTCTCTATTTGCGATATTTGATTTATTTTCGTTATTTGCGACATTTTCTTGATTGTCCATATTTGCGATATTTTCTTTATGTTCTTTATTGGCAACATTTTCTTTATTTTCTGTACTGGCGATATTTTCTTGATTTTCTTTATTTGCGATATTTTCTCGATTTAAACGATGATTCCGCGGTCTGTTTGCAACGAGACCCGGACACTATAATACATATTATTTATTTTCTTTACTTCCCTTTATTTTATTTCACATTTGAAATTCCTCCATCCCTCCCCCCCCCAGGTAAGGATCGGCCTGATAATATATATATTGTAACGTGGCATTTCTGCTGCCGTTAACAAGCGTAATAAAGAGCTCCCGGCACGACACGGGAGCGACGTCTCGTCTCAATGAGTCCCGCCGAGACGATCCAACAGGGCCAATATGTTAACCGCCGTTCGATTATTCTAATATTTTTCGTATTTTATTTCTCTTTATCTCCGGGCGAGCTTCGGCCTTATCGGCCTACGAGGAACCTCATCGTCATCGAAGGATGCGCGCAGGTCAACCGCGCAGCTATGGGCCAACGACACGAGATCCACGGCTTGGATCGTTACCGACGAGAGAGAGGGATTCTCTCTCTCCCCCACACCATCATCGGCCTGAGCTGTACCGGTGTGAGTGGGCTCACGTACGTGCTTTTCGTCGCTGCCGCGGCTCTCATACCATCTTACGAGAGTCGCGATTTGAATTGTGGCTTATGATAAGCTATCGCCACGCCACCCACCCCGAGCCGTGCTGCTCGCACTGAAGTCACGCTGCACCGCACCAAAAACTGCATCAAGGCCATCTGCAGGGCCGCTGTATCATAATTAGTGGCCATTGAAGCCACATAAGCAAGCTTAGAGGCGATTGTCTATCGTTTCGCGCTCTCGGATCGCCCAATAAATCGATCCCGAGTCGCGTGCCACTGCCATCTCGATCACCGGTATCAATTATCACGAGCGTTGAAGAAGCAAAGGGGTGGGGGGTAAAAGGACCCGCGTCGAGGGGGAAAAGCGCGCCTAATTTCTCGAGGACTCAAGCTTCCGTCGCGTGCGAGAAAAGACGTGGTTTTTCGTGTCGTGGCCGCTCCCGTTGCTCAAGAAAAGCAACCCCTCCGAATATCCTCGCGGTTGGGCATACCGTGGATTATCCGGGGTCCAGCCAAAGAAAATAAACCGGTAGGGTCGTTGTTTCGCTCGGTTTAGTGTTTTGAGTTTTTATCGCGGTAAAATTGTATAGAGCCGTAGCGATATTGTCGTAACGGCCGGTTAACGCATGAGAGCCCGATCGCGTCTTAGTTTGCCGCCTTCTATCGTGTGTGGAATTTCTCGTTCTGTAATTATTTGTTGGATCGTCTCACCGAGGTCCGTTTTTTATATTTTGTGGCGCGAGGTGCGAGTCCAATTAATTTTAAGGCTAAGGGTCGTTCAGAGTCTCGGCCGGGGAATAAATTCATCGCGCGTTTTGGTTCTTTGGTGTAACGGCTCTCGCGAGCACGTTTTCTATCGGCGCCATCTTGTATGCCGTCTCGGCTATCGAGTGGGTCGTGCGAATATTTAAATTGTAGTTTCCGTGCGGTGTATTGTTCCCGGGGTCGAAATCTCGTGTTTGTCTGTCCGTTTAGTTCGGTCATATTTAATTTGGTTTTATTATATCGAGCCTACCAAGGGATAACCCTGAAACGGAATTATTTTGTGTAATTAAAGAATTATTTGAGTGAAAAGTCCAAGTGTAATTTATTTAAGGACCATCCCGCGAGAAACCCAGCCCCTCTACCATCTTAGAAGGCTGCAGCCAAGTCGGGCAGTTTCCTCGTTCGCCGGTTAGAAAATAAAATTTGTCACGGGCCGTGTTGGTTGCCGTGGCTGGCGCCCTTCGAGCCGGTGAGCGAGGATTTTGTGTACGCCGAGTGGGTATAAGGGAAAACGCGTCACAATATATAGTTCCGCAGATTGAGAGAGATAGAGAGAAAACACCAATCTTATTCTACAGACGGTTCACAGAAACATGACATATGACTGATTGTTGCAATCGTAAGACGTCGCGTTTCACCGTGAAGTTATATAGTTATATTATTAGAGCATACAAAATGTTCTAGAACTATTATTTTTATAAAAAGATTTTATTGCGTAAATAGATTAGTGATATCGTAAGTGAAAAGTGATGTGAGAAAAATGATAAACAAAGATAACATACGGAATAAACGTCCCCATTCTCGTCGACTAAGCAGCATCTGCAGGTACGTGTTATTACAACTAACATTCGGGGAAAAAGAGAATGTATGATGTGGAGAAAGAATAAGTCTGTGGATTATCGCAACCCTTCTTCTTCTCCATTTATCTTTGTGCAAGTTTGGTTTTTCTTCTTTATCAATCTCATGTTATACATACATTCTACTTGGGGTACAACAAATTTGATAAATTCTGCAGTCGATTGGTTTGGATCGGTGGCTTGCAATTTACATCATATTTGTTACCCACACTTATGGCAAATTTTGATATCTAGAGGCTTTTTCAGGATGTTTTCAGATTTTCCACCCGCCCGGTGCTTCTTTCTCTCTCTCTCTTGAGAAATTGGGGAGAGAGAGAGAGAGAGAGAGAGAATGATAGAGAAAAAAAAATATCGTATACAAAAACATTATCTAATAAAAATAAAGTTCATATAATAAAAATAAAGTAAAATAAAAATAAAGTCTGTATAAATATCAATGTATCATTATTAATTATTTCCCTCTCTGCTGATCTAGCTCTGTCTCCTTCTCCCCTCCCCGCCCAATTTCTCAAGAGAGAGAGAGAGAGAGAAAGAGAGAGACACAGGGAATGATAGAGAGAGAGAGAAAGAAGCACCGGTCGGCCGAATGCCCGGATACATGGGGGTACCCCAGCTGAGATACTGGCACCCGCCATATTAAAAAAAAAGATCGAATAAAAAATGATACTTGAAACTTGATGAAAAAATTGAATAAAATAAGATACTTGGGGCTATAGAAAAACAATTATTTTGAAAAAAAAATCAAAAAATGATGAATTTGCATTTCAATTTTAAAATTTGAAAAATCGAAAAAATCGAAGTTTAATATTAAATTTTTGGCTTAAATTTTTTTATATAATGCCTTCAATAGATCTTCAAATGTTCTGAAATTTTCAGGAGCGTTTTTTTTTTTCAAAGATATGAATTGTTGAATTTTATTAAAGAAATAAATTATTTTTTTGCAACCTTTTGATAAAGTCAAGTTGAGGAGATATTTAGTTTTGATTGCTTAATCGAAAAAATCGAAGTTCAATATTAAATTTTTGGCTCAATTTTTTTTATATAATGCCTTCAATAGATCTTGAAATTTTCTGAAATTTTCAGGAGAGCGTTTTTGTTTTTTTAAAAAATATATATTTTTTAATTTTATTGGATTTTTTTTTTTTCGATTTTTAAATTTCAAAATTCTGCAACTTCCTCATATTTGAAAAAAAAAATCGAAATATTTTTTTTTCTATAGCCCGAAGTACCCTCCCTAGAACAAATTCAGGCCCATCCCTGTGACTATAATAGTTTTTGAGATATTCAAAAACGTACAGAGCGACAATTTTTTTTGAAAATCAATCGTCACCGAGATTGCATGTTCTTGGTGTCGATGCTCATGCATAATCGCTCGATATTTTCGTTGATTTATTTCAACGATACAATCGAGCAGTAATTGCATGAGCTCGCTAAATTATATACAGCGACAATTTTTTTTGAAAATCTATCGTCATCGAGATTGCATGTTCTCTGTGTCGATGCTCATGCATAATCGCTCGATGAATTCGTTGATTTATTTGAACGATATAATCGAGCGCACGAGCTCATTGAACATACAGTGAAAAAGTGACTCGAGAGAGTCAATCGTCACCGAGATTCCATGCTCTCGGTGTCGATGCTTGTACACCATCACCCGATGAGGTCATTGATTTATTTAAATGACGTCACGGAGCTGAATTTGTACGAGGCCACTGAATTACATGCACCAAAAAACTGAAATAACTCGAGAGAGTCATTCGTCATGTAATGAAATAAGGAGAGAGTCATTCGTCATGTAATGAAATAACGAGAGAGTCATTCGTCATGTAATGAAATAACGAGAGAATCATTCGTCATGTAATGAAATAACGAGAGTGTCATTCGTCATGTAATGAAATAACGAGAGAGTCATTCGTCATGTAATAAAATAACGAGAGAGTCATTCGTCATGTAATGGAATAACTCGAGAGAGTCATTCGTCGCCGAGATTGCATGTTCTCGGTGACGAAAGTCGAACTCAACGACGATGCTCGTGCAGCATCATGCGATGAGATTGTTGATTTATTTGAATGAATTTGACTCGACGATCTTATATATTCGATCAAAATCTCATCGAGCTGCATTCATGCGAGCTCGTCAAAGCATGCAGATAATAAATTGACTCGAACGAGCCATTTTCAACTTAACTTAAAACTTCAACTTAAACTAATCATACCAAAATTTTATCGTCAAATTAGTTTTAAAAAATTATTTCAATATATTTGCCGGAAACGAATATTTTTTTACTCACCAAATGGATTCCCTGATTTTTCTGAATACATTAGATGTTTTTCTCAATTTTGAAATTTTCATATCCAAAAATCGAAAAATTGATGCAACGTTGCAAATTTTGGATATGATTCCATAGAGAAATTTCATATTACACATTTTAATTTTGAAGATCACTGAACAAACAATTATTTAAATGCAGTCTGTTATAATACGCAAAAACTGATATTTCGAAATTGAGAGAAAATTCTCAAAAAATCAATGTATTCGGAAAAAATAATATTTTCGGTCAATTTGTTGAATAAATTCTTTTTAAATTTTTTGGTCTTATGACTATTAAAAATTAATATTATCATTATTTGCAATGAGGCTAGTCTAAGACATAGCGCGTGCGATTAAGAAAAGAATGAAAGACTTAAGACAGTATCAAGTGCGTTTGTAACTTATTAATATCGCGAATCATGCAATGATGTCTTTATTGACAAAATTCTACCGATGTATCGGACAAAACGTCTATTCCAGACCGGCAAAACAAGAGTCTGAGGACTTTAAACACATACTCGCACGTGCAAGCAATAGGAATATACGTGGGAAAAGCTGATGAATGCCCCACTTTAGAGTGGGGCGTTCATCAGCCCCTACTCTCAGAGCGAGAGAGATCGCATCATCGAGCTAATCGTGAATGCCCATCGAGCTAATCGTGAATGCGTTATCGAGTCCAATATCATCATTACATCTCAGTACGAGCAGGGGCTAACGCGGGACCTGCTCGTATTAACATGTTGCTCTCTCTCTTATAAACACTTTTTTCGCTGATTTTTTATATTTTATTCATTTATTTTATTTATCGCAAATTGCATAATTGCAAAAAAAAAGAGAATGACGCCGGGGATTGAACTACCGACGTAATACATACAGAAACAGCGCCGTATCCATTACCCCAACTTGGATACATATAGTTTTGTTATCTTTTTAAGTATAAAAATCGTGTCCCCGCTCGGATTTCGATTTCATTAGATTTACTTGGTTGGGTTAATTAACTCCTAGTTCACGTAAATATAAAGAAATAATTTAAAAAATAAGTTTGTTTCGACGTACAGGTAATTATAATGCAAAAGTATTTGCAATGAATAGCTCTATCTTCGTCAGCATGGAAACCCAAACCCCCACTTTACGTCCGTGTCGCACCTGTGCGAGAGAGTGCGCCCATCACCCCAGCTGCGAGTGCGAGTGAAATAGCATCATCACCCTGACTCAGTAGGTGAAGCCAACGCAGTTATACAGCCGCTCACATGTGTTAGTTCTGTACGTGAGCGCACACATGTAAACTCGACGCTAGCGACATCTTACCGTTGGGGGAGAAAGATTGTCCGAGCTCCCCAACTTTTTTGGAACCAAGCAGGCTATAGGCTTTGTGCTTCTATATACCTCAATCTTCGTTGGCAAAACCTTTCACATGCTCTTAACACACTACTGGCGCGCCCTCGTTAGATGACGCGGATGCTCTTCCCCCCACCTCACCCCCCCCCCCCCCCCCAACACCGATCAGCGGCTTACTAACGAGTAAGCCGCTGATCGGCAAGACAGCTGGACGCAACTCGGAATCGATTCATTAGGCAATTCGAAGACGCACAATGATAAAAAAAAAGGTCTGAAAAGCTCGATCACGTGGCCTCATAAGCCATGAGCTTTAATGCAGCGGTCTCAAAAATGGTCCTGGGAGGATTTATACGATGAAACGTTGCAAAAGTAACGGCTCGGAGTGAGAGGCAATGAGAAACCGTAGCTTAACAATATCGTAAATTTCCGCTCTCTCACGATAACCGGGATGACTGCGAGAGGAATGTGCGCGTCACACATACAGACAACGCTCGGACAGAAGATGCTCTCACTCACGTCGGTATTACTCGATTGATTCGCTTAGCTATGAATCCGAGCACTGCCGTGACATTAACCATGCTTGAGTACGATACGGTGTGACTACACCGATCTTGGTCCACTCGAAGCTCTCGCAGAACCGGACAGGCCGTCACTCGCTAATTGTAAGATGTACGACAAAATATGTCAAGACGAAAAAACATCAAAACCGTAACAACAAATTAACGTATGGCGCTGTTGAATTGCCGGGGCAGGGGGGGGGGCTCAGCCGAGAAGAGATGTTGAACTCGTGTCGTTCCAAAAAATGAGCGAGAAACATATCCCTATGGAACTGCAAGGTGTTTAAATTAAAACCATGTCTCTGAAATTTGATATTACCGTTTTTCTGTTTCCTTACCAAGAATAAAACTTTCACAAGAGTTAAAAAATTGATTTGATTTCGACTAAAATCAATCATTTAGGGAGAAAATTACTTGATCCACTATTTCAAAAAATATTGTCTGATATAGTAGTCTTCACGTATACTGAAATCGGGAACGCTCGCATTTTCCAATAGCTTTGAACCTCTTCAGGTACGACGTAGTTTTGGTTCTTCGAGGTAAAGATCCCTTGCGTCAGTAGTTGCTTTTTGCAACAATAAGCCGAAGCCAGACTCCAACATTTCTAGCTGTGACGTATTGTCTTAATTTATTGCAACGACGATCTTGCCTTATCCCCGGCTATTATTCGTGAAAAATCGGGCATAATAGTAGTGAAGTAGCAGTATAGGGAGACCGGAGGCTCATCTGGGCGCCGCCCTCCTGGCGCCAGTATCTAGCCACGTCCCCTTTACCTCCACCCTGCCTCTGATTGGTCCCTATGAGGTAACACCCAGCCCCACTATCCCCAAGGCCCATAATTCCCCGTGCTGTGATTGGTCCCTATGATGATCAATCACCCCCACCTCTGCACCTACCCCCATCAGCTCATACTCAACTCCCACCACCCTCAGGCCGCTGATTGATTCCTATAACTACCATCTACCCCCACCCATTTTCATCCCCCATAGTGTTCTCTATTTTCTCCAGAATAGTCAATCGCCCCACCCCTAATTCCTGTACGCCGACCCCCACCAGTCCATCCCGAACTCCACCACGTCGCGGCCTTTGATTGATTCCCATAACTGCGATCCACCCCCACTCATTTTCAATATATCACCAGACTCCGATTGGTCCCTATAATGGTCAGCCATCCCCACACATTTCCTCCACCACCCCCGTCGGTGAAAAGACTCCACAGTCTTTTTACCCATGTTCAACAGTCTGTAACTTGTCTACAATAAGCAACACATATTTTCCAAAATTATTTTTTATTTTCAAAAAATTCACATGGTTTCACAGAATAATTATTTACAAAATCTTTCTCATAGTCATGAGGCTTGTAAATCATTATAATTTTCTGTTCTTCACTGATTTCGTTGTCCTTCCATATGCGTTGACACATCTCACAATCTCTTATTTTTGGAGCAGGGCCATCAACGTGGTGACACTTTTCGCTAGTGTTCCAATGCCTCTGGCAGCTCAGGAACGAAACGACGTCCTTGTCCGCTTGAATATGGACAGCTAGTTTCTCCCACAAAGCAGGTATATATTTACCCCAATGATTAAGCAGCACACTCTAGTATACAATCAAACATTTATTTATTAAGCTGACTAGGGTCCTTGGACGAATCGATAACTATGATTGAACTCCGAGAGGTCATTTTTTCCGAGATAGTATGGCACAGACTGATCAGCTCTACCTCTGTTATGGCACATTTATACCGGAGATATGGAAATAGGTGGGGGTATGTGGATGTATGGTATTTATAGTAGAGAGGAGGTGTTCATATAGGTGGGGATAGAGGTCGAGTGGAAGAGGTACATAAAACACATAGTATTCATTGCTACATTTTTAACTTTTATTTATTATTTATTACAAATGACATCCGAAACGAAGCGTATAAGTTTGTATATAATTCGGCAAAGCTGTGTATCCGGTACCCTTTCTGCACTTGCGTTTAACGTATTCCTTTTTACGTCTTAAATCTGTAAGTCTGCATATTTCATGACAATTCTGTCATTTTTTATCTTATTGTTCGAGAATATTCGACCAAAAGTTCACAGGCTACAACCGCGAGACATATGATCAAGAAACATAACACAATATTCACTGCATACTGATGATTTGATTGATTGAAGTGCTCGAGTGTTCCATTGATAACTTGTAGAGTTTCGACGTAGACTGTTATGGTGTTGGGTGACGAGTGATGGCAGTCCATAGTTATCGAAAAAGATCCCGTGTCGATCCTTGTTTATGTATATAGCTATCCAATGCGTTTTGTATGGTCGTCTGTGTTTATAGCAATAGCTGCAGGTCTAGGCATGCGATTCAGTATGCGGTCTGCTGGAAAGACACTTTTCGTCTGTGCCGGGATCTGGTGCAGCGCCTCTAATACCTCTAGACTGTTCATGTTCCCGCTGGTGGTGGTTCTTGTGGCGGTGCTGGTGATAATATCTTGCCTCGTGGCCAGACACTGGGCGTGGCCGACGATCAGGTCGTAGCGGTGGCGTCAGTGGTGAAGGTGGTGGTGATGGTGTTGGTGATGGCATCTGCGATCGAGGGCACGATATCTGTAGTTTAGATCGGAAAAGGAGGACCAATTCGTCAACCACTTTCTCTGTACCGTCATCGACGACACTAGCGGTGGTGGCCGTGTTTTCCTCAAATATATACTTTGAATGTGTACCTTTATTATCGTTGTTGGTAGAATCGGTTTTTTCTAATTTTCCCAGACGATCTTTGTGTCGATCTTTCCTCTGGATGGTCGGTGGATTTATGGGATCTGAGTAAATAGTATCAGTTGTCTCGGTTAGCTGTCAATACTAAAGTCAAAGTTTGATACGTCATACGTTATTTAACGCACACTTTGAGGAGTCCTCTCTGCTAACGCCATGCTGAATGCAGTATGCTTCACTTTTCGGCATGGTCTTAAAGTTAGATCCATTGTAGGTCCATCTTCCAGGTTCACTATTTCACGACCAAGTGTACAACGTAAGATCTGAGCCATCTGCTCACCACGTTAGTATATGCGCAAAGCATAACAACACATTAAGCGTAGATTTGCGTACACGTTCTCTAGTGGTGGATCGCCATCTACCCATTTGAGTCCATGATGAAAACATGTTAAGCGATTGTTACTTGCCCTTATGTCTTTGGGTAGCTCGTCAAAATCGTATGGTGTTTCAATGATCCAGTGCCCCAAACTATCTTTTGCAAAGCGGTCACGGCAATCTTCGTTAGCAAGAACTCGCCATCTTTCCCATGCAATACTTGAATGTCTACTACATGTCCATACTGAGAACTTCCAAAAGACTGTTAGCCAGTATTCGACTGCACACGTATTTAAATACTTCTTCCTCCCCCGTTAGTTTCGTCTTTTTCTATGCTCAATGGCGGGGGTGATGGCGGAGTGGGGAGTTGGGAAGACGGTATAAGTATAACCCGAAGTTTTACCGCGATCACCATCAATATTAATTCTTTATCGGTCGCGAACGTGGTTAACTTCGTGTTTATATAAAGTTCACAACGCGTAGCGTATCGATAAATTGTGACCTATCATGCCATGACTTAATACCGCGCTCCCAGTACAAAATCTGACGCTTTCATTGTTGCCATAAAGATTCGATAAAACCGGGAACCTGTTTTACATCCCTATCTCAATTTTAAATTATTTTAACTAACGTAATTAGTCTAATATCCCCTTAATTATCATTACAAGATTAGTATCATTCATTATTATAGAATATTTCTGAATATTGGAATATTTATTATTATTATAGAATATCTTCTTCTCTAATTTTCAGTTGTCATGAATATTCGAGAAGAACTCAAAGTCCGAGTGCTGACTCGCAGACTGCTGTGGCACTCGAGTTACTTGCGGCGACGGCGGTCCGCGATGAGCGGCGACGGGGCCAGGGGAAGAGCAAACGCAACCTTAGGGATTTCGGCACGTAAAATGTAACGAAACCCCCAGGAAAAACCAATGACAAATCACGCGATGTTTCCCCTCTGCTGGAGAGACGCGATTTCCTCTCCTCTTGAAGCGGCGGAGAAATCAGTCTTAATCTGAAATTCGACGAAATATCTAGTGGAAATCGGGACTCCGGATTCTTGTTGCCGATCGTCTTGCATAGTCTTGTAAATCTGTTTCGCGTGTATTCGGGAATAGTGTTCCCGTGGGTATCAATTCGGGAGATCCGCTGTACAGAGATAAAATAAGTATTCAAACAATTTCGCCTGCTCTCGCGACCGCGAGTCTAGTGGAAAGTGTCACAAGTACTCTGTTTAGAAAAGTCTATTACTTTTCTAATATTCCGCGAGATGCCCTCAGCTCTCGCGAGGCCTTTTCACGAGACCCTTCGGGTTCGAGACTTCTCACTTCCGCCCCCCTTCGGCCCCTGTTTCTAGCCGGCGCTGCCCGGCAAATCAGTGACGGTTTGGCTTCAGCAAGTAAAGCTTCGCGCTCTTCTCTAAGCATACTTCAAGTCTTCTGTAAACTTCTCTTCATACCATTCATATCGAGTGAATCTATTTAGCTTCTTGGCGATTTACGCCCGCCAAGTCGTGCGATATATTTGCGGATCACTTCATGCAATAAAAAGGTCTCTTCTTGGAAACGATAATCGGACTCTTCAAACGGCAAGTGCGCGTCGCCACGCGGTCGCGTCACGTCGCCATTGTGATACGAGCCATTGTTACATTAAAGTATCATTACAGCAAACTGGTTTCTCTTCATTCATTCCTCGCGCATTATCCCGATTTTTGTTCATCCTCGTTCCCAACTTCGTCAACGGCAATTTTTCAAACATATGGTCCTTCGAGCCGGATCGGGAAAAGGGAATAATTCATCGGGAAAGTGCGAGAATTCAGGTAAAGCATCCACGTGTAGTGCGACGCAATTATTTCGACCACGCGGTCGCTCAACAAGTGGCTATCGCTTCGTCCCTTTTGTGCGGGCATTCGTAGTTTCGTGCGGGTCGTGTGTGTGGCGCTCTCTCTCTCTCGCACGACGCTCGTGCATCGCGCCGTCTCCCTCGCTCTTCTTCGCGGACTCTTTGTTCTCACGATCTCGCGCGTGGGTTGCCAGTCGTGGCCATCTTCGATTCAAGTCGCGCTCGCTGGTCTCTTCTCGGTCTCCTCTTTGTGCGGATCTTCGTGCGCTTCGCTCACACCGTGCTCGGTCTCTCTCGCACGCATGGGTGGCGCTTTCGGTGTGTTAGGGCAGTGCGGGTCACCCCGTTAGAGCAGACGTGAACGGTGATTTTCAGTGTCGGCCATCTTTCGATTCTTCCCTCTCTACCAGTCTCGAGTTCTCGGTCTCCGCTTTGTGCGGATCTTCGCGCTCTTCGCTCAACTCAAGCAGCGCCCACGAGTGCGCGACGTGAACGTGACTTCTCAGTTTCGGCCATTTGCATTCGTTCTACATCGTGCGCGCGTGTGCTTCGTCAGCCGTCGGTCGTTTTCGGGACTCTTCGCGCGGCGACGACGACGTATCGGGTTCTCTTCTTTGTGCCAATCTTCGTGGTGTGCCTTCGCACACTCTCGCGCGCTTTTGACAGTTCACTCGCGTAACGAAGTGCATCTTCGAGCTTCTCACGTGCTCCGTTTCAAGGGGACCCTTCAGTGCATTTTCGGCGTTCTTCGTCTCTTCGTTCTTGAACAATCTCGTGACTTCTACGATGACGACTAACGCCTCAAAAGCCGAACGTCGCATCACCGGGCTCCTCATCACGTACCAATGCATCGCGACATTGGCTGCGAAGTCCCTTCAGGCAGATTCACGGAACACTTCTCGCGCGCTCGCAAACACTCGGCTGCCAACTGTCGCGTCACCGGACGATGCTGCGTGTGCGAGGGCAAACACCACACGCTCATTCACATCTCGGCACCACCTTCGAAACCTCGGATCTCTTCTACCGAGCCTATCGCCACTTCGTCGCCAACAGAGCCTCAGGCTTGACTCGTCACTCGTCACTTGAGCGACATATCTTCGCCTCTTCAGGACTCTTCGGCCACTTCATGCACGAGCTGCACCTCCACTACAGCCGCTTCAGCTTCGAAACTAGCTGGTTTCGCAAACATTTCATCTTCTTCGGAGCGAGTGCAGCTGCCTTCTGTATTGCTGGCCACCAGTCAAGCAATTCTCTCGTCATCCTCGGACACTTCAAATCGTCTTCGCCTTCTGATTGACCCTGGCTCAGAAGTTTCATTCATTTCGGAGCGTGTCGTTCAGCGTCTTCAACTCAACCGCATGGCTGCCTCTCTCGACATCGTCGGCATTGGCAGTCAGTCGGCGGGACGCACGCGGGGAGCGGTCACCTTCAAGCTCTCTTCTATTCACGATTCGACTTCATCCATCACGGTAACCGCTTTCATTCTGAAACTTCTGACGGCTTCGCTTCCTTCATTCGCATCTTCCGGAAACAATTGGGCACATCTTCAAGGTATTCTTCTCGCAGACCCCGACTTTCTAAAGCCCGGGCCAATCGACGCGATTCTCGGCGCCGATTGCTACGATCTTCTCATCAAGCCTGACGTCATCAAGGGCCGAGCAACTGAGCCCATAGCTCAACTGACTCTTTTCGGGTGGATAGTTCTCGGTCCTGTCAGTGCTTCGTCTTCAACTTCTATTCGTGCTCATCACACTTCAGCCGAGGATGACATCACTTCATTGTTAACGAAGTTTTGGGACCAGGAGGAGATCCCCTCTGACTCAGCCCCTACACCTGAGCCAGAGGCCTCCTTCTGTGAACATCACTTCCGAACAACGCATTCAAGGGACGCTTCAGGGCGGTATACGGTACAACTTCCCTTCAAAACCGCACCTTCTGCTCTCGGTGACTCCTTCAAAGCAGCGGAACGATTTCTTCGCCTGCTTCAGCGGCGACTTTCAACCAATGACAGTTACCGAGAACTGTATGAAGGATTTCTTCGAGAATACGAGGCATTGTCGCATATGTCTCGCGCTTCAACGGTCTATTCATCGAATCCAGCGTATTACCTCCCGCATCATGGTGTGTTTCGTGCTCACAGCACGACCACGAAACTTCGAGTCGTCTTCAGCGGGTCGTGTAAGACGAGCAGTGGTGTCTCGCTCAACGACATTCTTCACGCGGGACCAAAACTTCAACAAGATACTGCAGACGTTCTTCTATGGATTCGACGGCATCGCTTCATCTTCGCAACGGACATCACCAAGATGTTCCGTCAAATTCTGGTTCATCCAGATGATTGGGCTCTTCAGAGAATTCTATGGTTCGATTCAGCCCAACGAATCGTGCCATATAATCTCACCACCGTCACCTATGGCCTCAGTTGTGCCCCCTTCCTCGCCATGCGGGTCATGAACCAATTGGTACAGGACGAAGGACACAACTTCCCCATGGCTATTCTTCCTTTGACGAAAGGAAGATATGTCGATGACATCTTCGGTGGTGCAGATTCAACGGAGGAGCTTCAGGAAATTGCCTGTCAACTGACAGCCATGTGCTCACGAGGGTGCTTTCCACTTCAAAAATGGTCTACAAATTCTTCAAAGACTCTTCACACGAGCGTTACTTCAAATCTTCAATCGGACACTGTCACTATTTCCCCTGACGACGCCGGCGTCAAACTTCTCGGCCTCGTGTGGAGCCCAACGGAAGACCACTTCAAATACACACTTCATTCTTCATTCACCACCAAAGTTACAAAGCGCACGGTTCTTTCGGAAACGGCTCAACTATTTGACCTGTTAGGTTTCATTTCGCCCATCTTCGCCATCGTCATGGCAAAAATCTTCCTTCAAGAACTTTGGTTGGCCAAACTTCATTGGGATGACCTTCTTCCACCTTCACTTCAAAACCGATGGCTTCGCTTCAGAGAGAATCTAGCTGATCTTTCTCTCATTTCTCTTCCTCGGTGGCTTCACCTCGCACCCTCGTCAATGGTTGAACTTCACGGATTTTCGGACGCTTCTCAGCTCGCAATGTCAGCCGTGGTCTACCTTCGAACTACTTCTCGTGATGGCTCTTCTACGGTGATTCTTGTTTGATCAAAAACAAAGGTAGCACCTCTCAAACGACTGACTATTCCTCGACTCGAGCTCTCTGCTGCACTTCTTCTTTCACGGCTTCTACTATACGTTCAGAAGACACTCGAGCTTCAAGAAGCCCCAGTGTTCCTCTGGACAGACTCTTCAGTGACACTAACATGGATCTCTTTGCATCCTTCAAGATGGAAGGACTTCGTCCAAAATCGAGTCACTTCAATCCAAGGAATCACGTCGCATGCGACGTGGCGCTTCATTTCGGGCAAGGAAAATCCCGCTGACTGCGCGTCACGCGGGCTTTCCCCACGGCAACTTTCACTTCACCAACTGTGGTGGCAAGGGCCACGGTGGCTCTCCCACCCTCCTTCACATTGGCCAATCACTTCATTCGACACAGCAGCAGAGTGTTACCTCGAGCAACGCCCAGGTCTCGCCTTCATTTCTCTTCCAAAAGCCGCTCCAGCGGTTTGGGATCTGCTGGAACGGTATTCTACCTTCAATCGGCTTCTTAGAATCACTTCAATCTGCCAACGAGCAATAGCACGCTTCAAAAAACTTCCGAACTCTTCATTAGCCACCCCAATAACGCCGGGAGACCTGGAAACGGCAAAATTCTTCTGGATACGCCTCATTCAATCCGTCTACTTCACAGCTGAGCTAAAAATACTTTCGCGCGGAGAAATTCTTCCTCGGAGCCACTCGTTAGCCACACTCACACCCTTCATCGACCAGCTTGGAACTCTTCGCGTGGGCGGCCGACTGCACCATTCGTCTCTTCCTTCCGAGGCAAAACATCCACCAATTTTGCCTCGTGCTTCACGCCTCACGACACTGATAATCTCAGATGCCCACTTCAAGACTCTTCACGGCGGCACACAAACCACCTTAACATTTCTCCGCAACTCGTACTGGATCCCGGGTGGCCGCGCTCCACTACGATCCTTCATACTTCGCTGCACCACTTGCGCTCGCTTCCGAGCCCTTCAAGCTCAGCAATTAATGGGCCAACTTCCTTCACCACGAGTAACACCTTCACGTGCCTTCCTTCACACCGGTGTCGATTACGCCGGGCCCTTCACAATTAAAACGTGGCGAGGAAGAGCGGCAAAAACCTACAAAGGCTACATTTCAGTTTTCGTTTGCTTCGCAACCTCGGCGGTTCACCTCGAACTTGTGACGGATTACACTTCAGACGCCTTCATTGCAGCATATCGGCGGTTTTCTGGTCGACGCGGCATTAGCCAGACTCTCTACAGCGACTGCGGGACAAACTTCATTGGCGCTAATGCAACACTTCGGGAACTCTTCAAGGTTGGTTCAGCAGAATTAAATCGGACAATTTCCTCTCTGACCAACCCAAACCCAAACGTGGTCCTTCAATCCACCGGCCGCACCTCACATGGGTGGAAAATGGGAGGCAGCGGTCAAATCCGTCAAACACCATCTTCGACGGGTCATCGGCGAGACAGCGCTTACGTATGAAGAATTTACGACTCTTCTTACGCAAGTTGAGGCTGTGCTCAATTCTCGACCACTTTGCCCTCTATCGGACGATCCTGATGATATATCAGCTCTCACTCCAGCACACTTCATCATTGGCGAGGCACTGACGACCGTGCCCGAACCATCTTTATCTTCAATCGCAGAATCCCGGTTGTCTCGTTGGCAAGTTCTTCAGGCAAAACTTCAACACTTCTGGAAAAGATGGTCTTCAGAATATCTTCAACGGAGCCTTTCGGTGTCAAAATGGCATTCCCCTTCAAATTCGATACAAGTGGGGTCACTTGTACTCATCACGGATGAACGACTTCCACCTTCAAAATGGCCACTCGCGCGAGTGATCGAACTTCATCCCGGATCCGACGGACTCACATGAGTCGTCATGCTTCGAACTGCCTCTTCAACGCTTCAACGGCCTACTTCAAAATTGGGCATTCTTCCAGTATATTCTTCGTCAACAGAGATTGCCGAAGGCGGGGAGAATGTTTAGAAAAGTCTATTACTTTTCTAATATTCCGCGAGATGCCCTCAGCTCTCGCGAGGCCTTTTCACGAGACCCTTCGGGTTCGAGACTTCTAACTTCCGCCCCCCTTCGGCCCCTGTTTCTAGCCGGCGCTGCCCGGCAAATCAGTGACGGTTCGGCTTCAGCAAGTAAAGCTTCGCGCTCTTCTCTAAGCATACTTCAAGTCTTCTGTAAACTTCTCTTCATACCATTCATATCGAGTGAATCTATTTAGCTTCTTGGCGATTTACGCCCGCCAAGTCGTGCGATATATTTGCGGGTCACTTCATGCAATAAAAAGGTCTCTTCTTGGAAACGATAATCGGACTCTTCAAACGGCAAGTGTGCGTCGCCACGCGGTCGCGTCACGTCGCCATTATGATACGAGCCATTGTTACATTAAAGTATCATTACACCAAACTGGTTTCTCTTCATTCATTCCTCGCGCATTATCCCGATTTTTGTTCATTCTCGTTCCCAGCTTCGTCAACGGCAATTTTTCAAACATACTCATTGACGTCCCCTGGTGCCGTTCACCGTCCCATTGAGTCTGTCTATCAGTGCCTATGGCAGCGGGAAGCATCCGTCGGTTAATTCCAGCTGGGACTTTGCAATCAGGTCAAGAGAGTAAGTACGAGTGAGACGTATGAGAGTCGTAGTCTTAAACTATAATTATTCGCGCCGCGGCAAACCCGCGTAATATTATAAATCTAATGTACCTAGAATGTATGTAATCGACTCTTTAAACGCGTATTAATTTCCCCCCCCCCCCACTTTGACACCATTAAAATTATCATAAATCCCAAAGAAAGTAACGGTCGTCAATTGATTTATTAAAACCTCACCCGTCTCGGATAAAGAAATCGGACCCGTATGGGACGAAGGTAAGGCACCCAAAATCTATCAGCGGGAATCTACCGATTTAAATATTCCCCCGTTACGTTCGCACATAACAAATAATTGGTGGCAGCCTTGCCATACCTTTCTTTTCTGTTTCTTCTTCTTCCGAGACTGATGATGTTGATAAAATTAGAATTTAAAATTTGTCAAATACAAAATCGAATTCCCAATTGAATTTTAATGACTCATGGTTTAATACAAGGACCCCGCTCATAATATCGACAACCACTTGTGTCGCGAGATTTATATGGTTTCGTCCCCTAACATCATTAACGGTCAAGGAACATTTCTTATTGACACTGGTGCAGGTGGAAATTATATTAAAGTAGAGTCACTAGGTCAAAACGCAGAAATTAACCGTGACCCGCTCGAATTTATCGGAATTAATCAATTTGGAATTTTTGGAACTGCGATACTACAGATTGCAGGGGTTCCAATTTTATTTTACGTGGTCGCCAATCTTGCTTTCTCGTGCGACGGCATAATTAATCCCTTGGGACTGGGTTTAATATTGTCATAAAAAAAAAAAAAGGAGAAACTAAAATTCAATCATGCCTAACGAAACGGGCGCTAACGCAACCGCGATCGCGGGCACGACAGTACTAATAACTACCATGAGTAGCATGGTAGAGAACCTCTCGCTACAAAAGCGCATTTTAAATCTTCCCATCTATGATGGCACGAACATGGCCCTGAAGGAATTTCTTCAGGATATACGCGATCGATCAACATTTATTCCGCCCGGGTATGCGTAAGCCAGCAAATCTTGGAGAAGCCTTCAAGATCGCTGAGTGACTTGTGATTCGGAGCTCGCGTTATAGCCGAGCGAGGACGGATAAGGACACGCACATCAGATTTACGCGACGCCAAGGTAATCGGAATTTCAGTCCTGAATCGCGTTCTCCTTCACCAGCGTATCCTCGCTTGGGGTACGGAGATTTTAGTACATATCGAACACCAAGCCCTGCTCGCTCAGTCATTTTTCAGCCTACATACTGTTACGTCCTGCGACTTTCGGGATTTCCTTTTCTCATAGAGATTGTCAAATCCGACAATTCTCAAGGAATAAGAAAGGAAGTACGAAACATGGTCGAGTTCACGTGCGCATAATTTTCAGTCACCGAAACAAATCGATGTAATTTACCAGTACGAATGGTTGGTGAGAGCGAAGAGTTTTCGTCGCCAAGGCTCGCCTAAACGGCGACGGCTATCGCTGTTAACACTAACAATCGTCAATCGTCGGAAAGGGAACATACAGAGGCTAGCTGGAAATCCTTGGCGATAGCTTCGGGTTTCGCGGCGCATGGAGAGTCTCACAGCCCAGCATGAGATCAAGCATCGAAATTTTCTAAACAGCGCGTGACACTACCACCAGCGTGCGCACACATGTACGAGTGAGTAAAACTGTGGCCCGCACTAATACTATTGTGCGTGGGCCCACGTGCTCGAATAAACTGGCGCCCCAATATCAATGGCCCCACAAATGTATGTGTGCATGAGTGAGCGCATATGACGCACCAGCATCCTATGACAATATGACAGAGTGCATTCCCGAAGGTTGCATAAAGACGAATAATAATTAAGGATAGATTCAAGTATGATCATGAGTACCTGGGTCAGGCCATCAACAATAGTTATTTTTATATAATTTAAGGGTATGAAAGTGGGCATGAAAATTTCACACAAGTTCAAATAATATTTCCTTCTTTTAAAAACTTTGAATGCAAACTTATAACAACAATCATCACCTAAAATCGTGATGATTCTTTTCCACGAACATATACAGTATATCGTCACTATCGTTGACGATTAAGGATGTTTAGCCGGGAACTCGAAGACCATTATCCAAAAGGAGTTCGGAGAAATCATATTTACATTTAAATAAATATTCGAAGCGAGTAACGAGAGACCGCCAGCACCAAAATTCGTTTTCGACAAAGGAAGGCGATGGAAGGCAAAGCCATGCGTCCTTTTCCCTCCAATACTCAAAGCCCATTTTTCAACTCCAAGGCTGATCATCTCACTCGCACCCCCGTAATCAATGAGAGCCTCCCCTACAATTCTAGCGGGTCCGCTTGGAAACGCTCCATGCGAGGCTCGCGGGTACGCTCTCTACGGAGGAGGGGAAATGATAACGAAATGAATCGAGATCACGAGTATACGATGGTCCAATTAAGACACCCCGACAAAGCATTTATGATGTTGCGATTTCATATCTTTTACAGTAAAATCACTAATGAATAAATACGAACTCGTGTGAATTTCAAATTGCATGGAGTGAATGAATCAATCTTTACAGGAAATAACCCGATTATTTAACTTAAACGGTTTATCAAATTATCTATTTCAAAACAAAATAAATAAAATCCAAACTAATCATAAATTTAATAATCAATTCAATCAAAAGTAATTCAACCAAAGCTAAAGTTTATCACTCATTAAACTAATTTATGTAGACCTTTAAATCCATTTGAATCATGTTATTAATCAATAAAATGGAATATCAGTTATTGGAAATATATAATAGTAATTATACTTTTCTGTAAAATCTAAATCATTAATAATAATTGCGGAAGTATGGACTATACATAAATTGAATGATACAGAAAAATCTTGCGTCATCCAAAAGAAAGAAATGGAGCGAAAAGAAAGGACAGGATAGGAAAAGATACATGAGGAAGCAGGAAGGAACGCATGAGTAAAGAGAGGATAGAGCGGACAGGAGTATGTAGGAGAGAGGGTAGGGAGAGTCCCTACGGAGGGGCCTCGCTAGCGCACGCGCCTCCGAAACAAGGGAACGAATGATGCGAAGAACGAGAGAAGAGTGAGAGAGTACGAAGGATACGGAGATGAATGAAGAGCGAGGGAGATGAATAGGCGGAGAGAAAAGTCACGCTACAACGCGCATGCGTAACCTTTTATGAAATCAGCGCAAATACCCAAAATAATGGGATTTGCAAATTTATTTTTATGTAAGAATGAATGAATGAATGAGTAGAAATAAGATAATGTTAATACCAATAAAAATTCAATAATTATTCATGTAAGGAACAACTCTTCCAAAATTCATTGTATCGAGACATGAGGGGCGGTAAGCCCACGCATAGGCAAAGGCGTGCGGGGTGTAAAGCGTCCGAGGGGTCATACCGCACTTTTTCCTAAAGGACAGCTTATATAATTAGGGGTCAGAGGCCCGGAAGAGTCAGTTTTGTCAGTTTTTAGTTGCAGTTTTGAAGTTCGAGTCCAAGTCCAGCTTTCAGTTTTGCAGTTTAGTTTTTTGTCAGTTTTTAGTTTTTCACGGAGTCACTTTTTACTTTCCGTTTTTAATTTGCGAGTTTCAGTTTTCACAGAGTCTTGTTGTCAGTTTGCAGTTTAGTTTTCACAGTCAGTTTTTGGTTTGGAGTAGAGTTTTGCAGTTTTTAAGTTTCGCTATCATTATTTTCTTTTCCATCTTTATAAAAAATTCTGTGCGAGTGTTTTAAATCACATGAGAAACATTCGTGAATAAAACTAACAAACATACAATAAGTGAACTGTCGTGTCGACTCAATTATTCTTCGCACCTTCACCTGTCACCGTTTCCATCATCATCATCATCATCATCATCATCGTCGTCATCATCATCATCATTATCACCGTCATCTTCAAGTGTCCTGCTTAAATACCACCACCACCACCGAGTAAGTACAATTAAAGAGTTTATTTTTTTTTTGTGCAAGCATGATATCTTTAAAGATAAAATCAGTGTGCGTTACCGAGTCTCGGACGAGAGCCTCCGGCGTTACGGGTCTGAGGGCTAGCGTTGTCTATTAGGAAACTCCACCCGCGTATCAAGAGTTTCCCTTTTGTTCGAAATTTTTCCGTCATCGTTTCATCTCATTTTATTTTCAATATGCGTATCGTAATTCCCCGCGTTGGAATTAATTTCCCTTGTTTCTAAAAATCTATAATCCATTTGCTTAAAACGAGAATTCGTAAGTGATTTATCCTCAAAATGATAAAGTGCGACCGAATAAATAGTCCTCATCCAGAAAACAATGTTCGCTGAAATTTAAAAATCGTTTGGCGGGTACGAATAAAATATTCCGAGTGCCGTGTCTAATTAATCTGAATTTTCCGATTAATCGGGAAAACCAATTAAAATCATTAAAATCATTTTCTTCAACTCTCGTTTAATTTCAATTAAAATTCTAAACATCCGGTTACTTTATTCAAAACCTCTAAATTTATGGAAAGTATTTATGAAAAATAAACGGGTTTCAATTTCAATCATTATTTAATTTATCGTGAAGAATAATTAAAAATGGAAGATCTTTACGTAATGATATTAATTGGGAGTATGGCTGTAGGACTCGTGTTCATTCTTTCTCTTATTTGTTGCCTTTCGTGCGCGTGGGAAATTGTCTAGACCCCGTTACACAGTGTTAGTGAAATATTTTTCTTTTCGGGAGCTAGTCGGTGCACTCTGACACACTCTAAAATGACAGCTGTTCGAAATTTCGACCCATAAAATTTGCTCGCAGGTCAATGACCCCCAATGACTCTACTCTCGTATCCGTAGACGGTTCGACGCCGGTCATCTTAATAGAGCCCTTGACTCGGCGTCCAAACCGCCCTTCCCTCGTCTCCCCGACCGTAAGTTCACAGCTGTGATTCGCGCGGACTATATTGTCACATATTGGGTTTAACGTGATTTTTACGTTTTCCCTTTCGTTTACGAGTCATTATTATTTTTTTTCCTTTCATTATGGAGGATCTTCAAATTCGATTTGCCGTTGGGGTAATGGTAGTCATATTTCTTCTGGTTTTAAGCCTGGGGATTATGCTATTCTGTCCTTGTGGAACCCCTGTGTTGACTCCTCCCCTGACCCCGCATAATTCATTCGTCGATATCAGCGTGGATTCAACAATTGCGATAGAAATGAATACCCGTAATAAATAATTACATGAAGATTTACATCATCTTCCCCACATTTTCTTTGCGTAAATTCTTTCCCTTAAAATTTTCTTGTTTTGTTCAAATTCATTTTTTACAAATTCTCTTGATTATTTCTCGTCCTCTGACGTGTAATTATTCATATATCCTTATAATTACAAGAGCGACGCGATCATTTCCCGAAGGGATTTTCGCCGGCGCTGTAATTAAATAAAAACAGTTTTGCAATTTTAATGTCACGTAATTTCAAGACGAGAAATATTAATTAAATTTCATTATTGACAATTTTTCTTGACAAATTAAAATCGAATTCTACCCCTTTCATAAATTAAATCACAATACGCTCCCGCCCATCCTGAGTTTTTTTCCGCAAGGTTAGGCTCGAAACAGGGCAACACTCTGACCAATGCGCTTTCTCCGAGAACGTGTAAAGGGAGAGCTTGCTTTCCTTGACCGAGATGGAAAAGTAGCAAGTCAGGACATAACAATACAACCCCACGAGTATCCTTAAACCGGAACCTAGCAATTATCAATCGAGATCACCCAGCCCAGGTGTCGAAATCGGACATGAAAATTGTGACCCACAATGCTGTTGCGCTCGCGGCAAAGGCTGTGCCGGTTGCCCGCTAAGGCGACGACCGCGATATCCTCCCGATGATTCCCGCCCAGGTAAGAAAATATTGGAATTAGAAGGTCCTTCGCCCTCACCAGAACGAGAGATTTTCTCTCAGCGGACACCGGCGAATGAGGCACGCTCGATCGCGCAACTAGCCAACAGGACGGCCGACCCGAATGACTCGTGAACGAAAAACAACCAACACCCGCGAAACCAAATTCGAATCGTTCTCTAGACAGCAATAATTGGTGAATCACCCGTAGTTCGAATTCACGCATCAGAGCTCATTCGAGGGGGTGAAAGATTTCTAATCAACATGGGCACGAATATAAATTTAATAAAATATGAGGCTCTTAGAGGCGATGTTATCGTTAATATTGATGCGCGCGTTCGAATTTTAGGAATCACTGAAAATTACTTGCACACGCTGGGGACGGTAAACATTTATTGTACTGATGTCCCGAACATTTTTCATGTTGTTCGCGATCGCCCGGTAAAATGTGAAGGGATCGTAGGACAACCGTACCTGCGATAGGAAAGAGCCGAGATCTCGTTTAACCATAATACAATGGTGACGCAGAGCGAGCCGATCCGCCCGAAACCATTTATAAGCACTGAGCTAATTCGCGAGGAGCGAACAATTCTCACGTGCTCTGCGGTGGCACCCAAAATTAAGATCTACCGCGTAAAAGCTCGAGCACGCAAATCCATTCCTCTCGTAATTAAAAATCGTCAGGTTTCCAAAGGGCATTTACCGAGAATAGAGACGATTGCTGGGCTCTATTTCGGCGAAGCCTTGATCTCACAGACCAACGGTATTGGTCACGTAATGGCAATCAACACCTTAGACGAGGATGTGGAAATTGAGGTTACCCCGCAACATTTGAGGATTTGAAGATTTGAAGATGGAATTGATCCCATTCGAAATTCCCAAAGCGGGGTTTGATGCAAATTTTGGTGATGACAGCTCAATTGACGAGGCGGCAGAAACGCCCCACAAATCGAGTACAGAACATTATAAATGCTCTCCGTTTCGGAAATCTGTGTGAAAACGAGCGTGATCACGTAAGGAAACTCGTGGAAGAATATCCCTTCCGGTTCCAACATAAAACCGGGTTCAACATTAAATTTCCACAGTTGATGACATCCCGATAATATCGTTTCCTGACGGTTCACAAGGATCGAGAGACAGATAACGAAGAAGCTCGGTCATGATGTTATCGTGCCGACGCAATCACCGTATAATTCGCTTGTGTGGATCGTCCCGAAGAAACCAGACTCTCAGAGGCGAATGGCATGCGAATGGTCATCGATTTCCGTAAATTAAATGTCGCCGACGCTTATCTATTGCCAAACATCGTGGACATCTTTTTCACGTTCAATCTCGCCAGTGGATAACAACAGATCCACATGGAACCGAGTGATCGGTCAAAAACAGCTTTTTCCACTTCCAATGGACACAATGAATATGTCAGAATGCCTGAGGGATTGAAAAATGCGCTCGCGACATTCCAACGACTGATGGATAACGTATTGCGAGGACTCCAGGGAACAGAAATGTCTGTTCACCGGGTCGATATCCTTATCTTCACGCGAAGTCTCGAAGAACACGCTACGAAAGTCAGACGTTTGATGGCTCTGCTCGAAGAAGCAAATTTCGTGCTTAAGTCTGACAAATGCGCGTTTTTAAGGAGGGAGGTAGTTTATCTCGGCCACATAATCGGTCGTGATGGACTGCGTCCCTACCCTAAGAAATTCAGGGCCGCGGAAAAATTCCCCACTCCAAAAACTCAAAAAGCTGTACGTCAACTTCTTGGACTCGCAGGTTGCGGACGGCAGCGGGTTCGAGAACGGGGCTGCGGCGAGGCAGTGGAGAGTTGCCCTTCGGCACTCTATCCCAGGGACCTACTCCAGCACCAGCTTCACGCCTTTTTTAGGCTACCTCCACCGGAGAATAACCCAGACATACGGACCGAGAAAAACACACAACAACCCTTGAGTGACAGCTCGAGATCGGCGGCCCTCTTTTGGCTGCTCCTCGTCGGCTGAAAAGAATAATAACTTCGTCCCAAAGCCATGTGAGGGCAGCACCGGCCGGCCGATAATCGAGGATCGATTACAAGAGCAATTGGTGAGGGTAGCGGCGCGAGATTCAGCGCGCAACCGTACAGCATTGCGAAGCGGCCTTCTCACTGCCCGCCAATCCCCGACCCTCGCGAGGAGAATACACCAACGCCGAGACCGAGACACGAGCCATCAATCCACCAGAAAGAGACACAGCCATCGATCGAGACATCACTGCCATCGATATCCCTTCCCCCCCCCCCTCCACTCCACGACGAGACCTCCGAGGTGTCGCTATACCGGCGACGCTTCGAGCGAGAGCATAGGCTAGAGTAGAGCGATAGAATTAAAAATTGTTCTATTAAAGTACAGCCAGTAAGGTTTGAGATAGATTATAGAGAATTGAGAGTGAGTGTAAAAAGAAAAAAAAATAAAGAGAGACGAGAGGAGAAACAAAGTAAGTGTTGCATCCCTAGTCTTATCGCGTGCACTTAGCTTCCCTTTTTGTGCGATTGCGTTTCCGATTTCCTCCCCCCTTTTTCAGTGTTGCCCCGAGTGTGCCGTGGTGACCGTTCGCGTTCCCCCTTTCCCCTCGTTTTTTTTTATTACTACATCATGACCCTTTCCGTATTAATTTCGAGCGACCTTTTTCCCATTCTTATAGTTTCCTTTTGTTACATCAATGATTCTCGCACAAAACTTCACGGAGGTAATTATTAAGACGCCGTTGCGACGAAAACCCCTCCTCCCCCCCCCCCCCCCGAGACCTCACCGTGCCCACAAGCTAGCCGGTAGCTCGTGCCTGTGAGTGTGAGAGATTGAGAGAGTGCGGGTGATTGAGTGAGAGATCGAGAGAGTGCGTGTGAGAGTGAGAGAGAAAGCGACTCGCGAAAATCGCGCGTACTCCAGGTAGTTATACCTTAAGAAAATTAGCTGGCGCCCAAGGTCGAGTATAGAGTGTGATTGTTTTGAATTTGCGTGTTGCTCCCAATTTTTCGGGATTTGCGTCCGAACTATCTCGATTAGAAGCTATCCCCGCGACCCCTCAAATATCGCATTATAGTTTTCGTTTTATATTATTTCTTTTTGCGTTAGACCTGCTGTTCAAAAAAGTCTAAGGTTCGCGGGCGCCTCGAGAGGCCCTCTGTGATCAGGTCAGTTCGCGAAATCGTGCGCGCCAAAATCCGTGCCTACGCGCCTTTTCTTCGCGGCAATTAGACCACCCCCCCCCCTTCTTCTAGTGCGCCTGGCATGCTAATCAGCAGTTCTAATCGGTCAATCATCGCAGCAACAAGTGGGTTTCCCATCGGATTGGGAACAGTGATCGGTTCCCTTCAGTTTCAGTTCCGGCGGTCTTCTTCAGTGGACTCCAAGAAAGGTGCTGGGTTTCGACTAGTTGTGGGATTTACGACTCCACAACGAAGCGAGAAGTATCCTGGGGTTGTTTCACGCTTCACCACGGTCTCGGTTCCCTTCAGCTTGTTCGGTTCTGGCGGTCTTCTTCACCGGGTTCCAGTTCATGGAGTGCTTTTCATGGAGTTGTGAGACTTACGACTCCTCAACAACATGAGAAGTGCGTGGACTGCTCTCTCGTGGAATGCTTTCCACGGAGGTGTGAGATTTACGACCTCATACTGACTTGAGAAGCATTTTGGACAGTTCGTCTCGACAAGTGTTTTCTTTCTGTATGACGATTCTCAACGGCTTTCTTCAATTCACGGTTCTAGTGTGATTCTCTCTCTCGGGCTTTCTTTCGTGCGTACCTGGCATTGATTTTTTTTTTCATCATAAATACTGAACAATTTTGAGGCGAAAAATCGACTGTTTTATTCCAGTGACTGCCATGACCCGAAAACATTAAATTTTAAACTTTCGACTCGATAAGTAGTATTTTTATCTATCTACTTTAAAAAACAATTTTTTTTTTTTTTAGATAAAAAATGGCAGAGGCACGTCTCGTACCGCAAACGCTGTCAACAAAAACACGTCCCAGGAAAACGACTGTAACTTTTTTACCGTTTGAAATTTGTTAACCAAATTTTTACACAATGTAGATAAAATGTCATACTTTAAAATGTATATCATGGTTGTTCAATAAAATTCAGTTTTATACACACAAAAAATTCTTAAACATAACCCTACTTTTAGCCGTCTCAGGTGTATGTAAGCCCTTAAAGATAAATTCTGTGAAGCAGAAACTACTCAAATGCTACCGATGCTTGACGGTTTAGCAATACAATAATTCAAAAGAGGATTATCAGATGATCTGCTATACGCCATCAGCGTTCAAGATCCTCAAACGATAGAAGAAGCATTTAAAGTTATTCAAAGAATTGAAAGAGATAAGCAAGGCGCAAATGCCAGAAATTCAAATTCACTGCGCTACACTCAGTTAGAACAAGTGCAGAAACGCCCGTCGGGAACCGAACCGGATCGCGTTTCCTTTCAAAACCAAGAATATAGAAATTTCGGAAATGGAAATTCAAATTTTGGAAGAATGTTTTTACGCGATTCCACTCCTTCTCGAGAAAATAGAGTCAATTCTGATAATTATCCACGTCAACAATTCAATAGAAATCATCCCCGCGGAAATTATTATAATTATCCACCAAATAATCATTTTCCACCTCTGCCGTTTTACTAATATATGCTTCCAATGCATTATCCTTATTTTTCACATTCCACATTTCACGGGCAGCGACTATTAGCTGTTGAAATACCTGATCGTCTTCTTCGAACAACTTGACGAATCTGGCTGGCAGGAAACACGCAAATACGTTTTCCACGTCGATGACGATACGCGAACCCCATTTAGTTTGAACAGTTCTTATATCGCTGATATTGTAGTGTTTTTCGAGCTCTAGTTCTGATAACTTTTTCACCGGTAGAAAGGCCGCCACCTAACCCACTTTGTTGATTCGTGCGAAATCCATCGTAAATATTGAGTTCGTCAAATTTTCGTGTTAAACAGAGAAATCGCGATCTCGCTTGTATTACTGTTTTTATAGACGCAATATCTTGTAAAAGCGCTTCTATTCGCCGTTTTAATTCTCGTCGTTTTCTCTGCATACACCTCAAACGAGAGCAAATGAGAGTCTTTGGAGTTTTACTTCGATATCTGACCACTGGTTCGATCGCGAATGATGGTTGTTCTCCAAGTTCTAGATTATACTCTGCAGTCGCCCCTCCACTAGACCTCCACGACAAGGATTACTCATTTTTATTAGATATAGTAAAGACAAAAAGAAATCTGATCGTCTACATATTGATACGTCCTGACTTGCTACTTTTCCATCTCGGTCAAGGAAAGCAAGCTCTCCCTTTACACGTTCTCGGAAAAAGCGCATTGGTTGGAATGTTGCCCTGTTTCGAGCCTAACCTTGCGGAAAAAGCTCAGGATGGGCGGAAGCGTATTATGGTTTAATTTATGAAAGGGGATAGAATTCGATTTTGATTGTCGAGAAAAATTGTCAATAATGAAATTTAATTAATATTTCTCGTCTTGAAATTATGTGACATTAAAATTGTAAAAACTGTTTTTATTTCATTACAGAGCCAGCGTAAATCCCTTCTGGAAATGATCGCGTCGCTCTTGTAATTATAAAGATATGTGAATAGTTACACGTCAGAGGACGAGAAATAATCAAGAAAATTTGTTAAAAATGAATTTGAACAAAACAAGAAAACTTTAAGGGAAAGAATTTGCTCAAAGAAAACATGGGGAAGATGATGTAAATCTTCATGTAATTATTTATTTCGGGTATTCATTTCTATTGCAATTGTAGAATCCACGCTGATATCAACGAAAGCATTACACGGGGTCGGCGGAGGAGTCAACACAGGGGTTCCACAAGGACAGAATAGCATAATTCCCAGGCTTAAGACTAGAAGAAACATGACTGCCATTACCCCGACGGCAAACCGAATTTGAAGATCCTCCATAATAGAAGGAGAAAATAATCACTCGTAAAGGAAAGGAAAAACATAAAAACGATTAAAACCCAATATATAACGATATAGTCCGCGCGAACCACGACTGTGAATTTACGGGTCGGTCGGTGAGATGGGGGAAGGACGGTATGGAGGCCGAGTCAAGGCCTCTATTAAGATGACCGGCGACGAACCGTCTATGGATACAAGAGTAGAGTCATTGGGTCATTAGACTTCGAGCAATTTTACGGTTTGAAATTCAAAACAGATGTCATTTTGAAATGTGTCACGGTGCACCAACTACCTTCCGAAAAGGAAAATATTTCGCTAACACTGTGTAACGGGGTCTAGACAATTGCCCACGCGCACGAAAGGCAGCAAATAACAGAGAGAAGGAACACGAGTCCTACAACCACACTTCCAATTAATATTATTACGTAATTGTTTGTTGTTGTGTGTTAATTGTTCTTCACGATAAATTAAATAATGATTGAAATTGAGACCCGTTTATTTTCATAATAACTTTCCACAAATTTACATGTTTTAAATAAATTAAACGGACGTTTAGAATTTTAATCGAATTTGAACGAGGGTTGAAGAAAATGATTTAAATGATTTTAATTGGTTTCAATTAACGCGGTAACGCGCACTGATTTTATATTTGGAGACATCATGCTTGCAAAAATAAACACTTTAATTGTACTTACTCGGTGGTGGGAGTGGAGAGACAGAACAAATTGAAGATGATGATGATGATGATGATGATGAGAACGGTGAAAATAAGCTGTTGATAGTGGCCGGATAAATCAGGTGAGGCTTGATGAATAATAATGGAGATAACTGATGTTCACTTATGAAAGTTTATTGATTTAATTCACGAATTTTCTTTTTCGTGTGAATTAAATTATAAAACAATATATAGCGCTTTTACAAAATAGAATAACTGTTTATAATAAGAATACACACGGAATTTAAATAAAAGATGAAAATCAAATATTGAAACTTAAAACTTGTTAATTAATGAAAATAGAAAAATGGTGCAAAAATAACTGGCGTGGATCTGCTTTCGAACTTACGCGGCGAACTCTCGACTGATTCAAAAAACTAAAAACTGACCAACTCCTAAAAAACCCTCTCAAAAAACTAAAAACTGACTGAAACTGACTCCTCCGGGCCTCTGACCCTTAATTTTATAGGCTGTGACTTTAGGAAAAAGTGGGGTGCGACCCCTCGAACGCTTTACACCCCGCACGCCTTTGCCTATGCGCGGGCTTACCGCCCCTCATGTCTCGATACAATGAATTTTGGAAGAATTGTTTCTTACATGAATAATTATTGAATTTTAATTGGAATTAACATTATCTTATTTCTACTCATTCATTCATCCATTCTTACACAAAAATAAGTTCGCAAATCTCATTATTTTGGGTATTTGCGCAGATTTCATAAAAGGTTACGCATGCGCATTGTAGCGTGACTTTTCTCTCTGCCTATTCATCTCCCTCGCTCTTCATTCATCTCCGTATCCTTCGTACTCTCTCACTCTTCTCTCGTTCTTCGCATCATTCGTTCCCTTGTTTCGGAGGCGCGTGCGCTGGCTAGGCCCCTCCGTAGGGACTCTCTCTACCCTCTCTCCTACATACTCCTGTCCGCTCTATCCTCTCTTTACCCATGCTTTTCTTCCCACTTCCTCGTGTATCTTTTCCTATCCTGTCCTTTCTTTTCGCTCCATTTCTTTCTTTTGGATGACGCAAGATTTTTCTGTATCATTCAATCCATGTACAGTCCATACTTCCGCAAATATTATTGATTTAGATTTTACAGAAAAATGTAGTTACTATTATATATTTCTAATAACTGATATTCCATTTTATTGATTAATAACATGATTCAAATGGATTTGAAGGTCTACATAAATTAATTTAATGAGTGACAAACTTTAACTTTGGTTGAATTACTTTTGATTGAATTGATTATTGAATTTATGATTAATCTGGTTTTTATTTATTTTGTTTTGAAATAGATAATTTGATAAACTGTTTAAGTTAAATAATCGGGTTATTTCCTGTAAAAATTGATTGATTCATTCCATGCATTTCGAAATTCACACGAGTTCACATTTATTCATTAGTGATTTTACTATAAAAGATATGAAATCGCAACATCATAAATGCTTTGTCGGGGTGTCTTAATTGGACCATCGTATACTCGTGATCTCGATTCGTTTGGTTATAATTTCCCCTCCTCCGTAGAGAGCGTTCCCACGAGCCTCGCATGGAGCGTTTCCAAGCGGACCCGATAGAATTGTAGGGGAGGCTCTCATTGGTTATGGGGGTGCGAGTGAGATGACCAGCCTTGGAGTTGAAAAATGGGCTTTGAGTATTGGAGGAAAAAGGACGCATGGCTTTGCCTGCCATCGCCTTCCTTTGTAGAAAACGAATTTTGGTGCTAGAATTTTCTATGTTTACAGGACGATGTCACGTGGTCTTTTTCTTTGTCCACGCTGTTGAAATTGGTCTCTCGCTACTCGCCTTGAATATTTATTTAAATGTAAATATGATTTCTCCGAACTCCTTTTGGATAATGGTCCTCAAGTTCCTGTCTAAACATCCTTAATCATCAACGAGAGTGGCGATATACTGTATATGTTCGTGGAAAAGAATCATCACGATTTTAGGTGATGATAGTTATAAATTTGCATTTAAAGTTTTAAAAGAAGGAAATATTATTCGAACCTGTGTGAAATTTTAATGCCCACTTTCATACCCTTAAATTATATAAAAATAACTATTGTTGATGGCCTGACCCAGGTACTCATGATCATACTTGAATCTACCCTTCATTATTATTCGTCTTTATGCAACTTTCGGGAATTCACTCTGTCATATTGTCATAGGATGCTGGTGCGTCATATGCACTCACTCATGACACATACATTTGTGGGGGCATTGATATTGGGACGCCAGTTCATTCGAGCATGTGGCCCCACGCACAATAGTATTAGTGCGGGCCACAGTTTTACTCACTCGTATATGTGCGCGCACGATGGCGGTAGTGTCAAATTTCGATGCTTGATCTCATGCTGGGCTGAGAGACTCTCCATGCGCCGAGAAACCCGGAGCTATCTCCAAGGATTTCCAGCTAGCCTCTATATGTTTCCTTTCCGACGATTGACGATTGTTAGTGTGAGCAGCGATAGCCGTCGCCGCTTAGGTGGGCCGCGGCGACGAAAACTCTTCGCTCTCACCAACCGTTCGTACTGGTAAATTCCATCGATTCGTTGCGGTGACGAAAAATTATGCGCATGTGAACTCTACCATGTTTCGCACTTCCTTCCTTATTCCTTGGGAATTGTCGAATTTGAGAATCTCTATGAGAAAAGGAAATCCCGAAAGTCGCAGGACGTAACAATATGATACCCTATAAAGATTACTCATTTTTGTTAGACATAACAAAGACAAAAAGAAATCTGATCGTCTATATATGATACCCTATGGAATCAGCATTTTTGCAAACCTTCGAAAGATCGTTGGTTTGACGCATGCGATGTTCGAAAATATGATAGTCGTTGAAAGCGACTTTTGGACCCAAAAGAATGCTGACTCTAAGGCACGTGATCGCAGTTCAAGGAGCGGTAGAAAAAAACGTGTAAAATTTCAATGTCACTTTTTATTTCTTACATTCAAATTAGATTTATTATTATCGTACACGGGAACAGCAGTTCTGTATACAGTGTAAGCTTTTATGATTAAAATTAGTTTTTCCGCCGCCAATCGCAGCACCCATATTGAAAATCTTGCCCCGAGGCTTAGACTTTTCGCGTTTGGGTTCCCCCGGAATGATTTCTGTTGAAAGCAATGAGATAGGAGTCAGACAAAACATGTACATTTTTTAAAGCGTTTATTGCCCTATAATTAGCGAGAGCGAGAACAGCAGTGCTGTATACAATGTAGATGCTCATTTCTATACCCCCCACCAGCAGAACCATTCATATTGGAATCTACACCCGGCGATTTGCTGCGCTTATCGATATACGCATTGTTATACTCATCCACTATTTTATCGTTTCGCTGCAAATCATTCGAAAATACGCATCTAAAGCGGTGAATACCGAAACCAGTAGCCATATAATGAAGGAACATAACACAATACTGTCCGTAGCATTGTGAATTCGACCCTTGAAGCTGCGTTGCGTTGCGGCGGAAGAGTCTGTAGTTTCTCCGGAAACGAGCGAGATGCTGCGGAATGATTGGCGGTGGTCCGTAACTGTCGAAGAACCAGTTCGACAAACCGTCTGACAAACCGACGCGCCACAATGTAGTAGTTCTATACTCCTATAAGGAGGCGATTCCTGGTGGCGTTGTTCAGAGTGCATTTGTATGTGTGTTTTTTATTTACCACACCGTGATACATACAGCGTGTGTAACTTCGTGGCAGGTGGCGGAATGAAGGGGCCTCATCATCTTCTTCCAGATTTATAATGTAACACCCCGTGAGCTGAGTTAGGTATGGCGATTTCTCAGAGCCTCTTGTAAAAATTCGTACAGCCTGGGTCGCAATTCTCTTCAGATTTGCGACCAGCAAATGTAATGATATATCACCTTCAGGCCATTCTATACCATGAATATCAGCGCATAGTCGCATGTTTTGTCTCTTTACAACGGGTGACAATTTGTCATACGCGTAGGGCGGTTTTACAAGCCAATGATCAAAGTCCTCAGTTTGTACCGAGATGACAGCTACTTCTTTAGGTATGAACTGATTATCTCTATCCCTCATACCCTGTATATCAATAACGATTTTCATGATGAAATCTTTTTTCGACCGTCACACTCCAAATGATGAACGCAAACTGAAGGTGCTTCTCTCTCATCATCCGCTGAAATCGACGACCACTTGCCGGGACAAGTCGATCTCCAGCACATTATCGTATTCAGTATATACAATGCAATTAATTGTTGAAGCTGGGGCTCCCGCAAAACGTACTTCTATCCTCACACTACCGTGTTTCACCAGGTTCCAATGAGTTATATTATTGGCCGAGAGATCGGGTGCAAGATCAAATGCGAAGAGACAATTACCACACGCATAGCTTGAGCGTGAAACATAATTACCCTCATTGAGAAAGTGAATACCTGTACGGGAAAATAATGTGTGATAGGCATCCACGCACATATTAGCATCTATAAAGTCTGGCTGTAGAGGCTTTGACGGTATTTGCAAGCCGTCCGCATACAAAGAAAGATAATTAATTTGGTAATTTTGAAAATTGAATGGATTCATGGCGCGATCGCCGTTGAAAGCCTTATTATCGACAAAACCGACGATTATACGTTTGGGTAACTGTCCCAATATGACATTATCAAGAGTATCCCCGTGCACCCCTGCATGCATCGATATCGCTTTAACCTCGACGCGCGTCACAGGATATTTTGCTGTAGATTTAGATAGAACTCTTGCATGAGCCAGAAGTATGCCTGGAGCTATCTTAACGCGAAGTACAAGTAGCGATGCCTCTGTAATACGTATCGTGCAATCTTTCGAAGGACTCATGAGACAAAAAGCGTTATTGGTCCGTACGAGCCGCAGACGAATTTCAACGCCGTTTAGCAAAAACCTCTTTTGATTAAAGATATCGCAGTGCAAATGGCCGAGGAGGTCGACTGTTCTATTCTTACCTGATACAGAGCGCCGGGATACGAGGTCGTTATTATCATCGCCCGTATCATCCATTTTACCAGCTGTATCATTATACCATAGAACACTCGTAAGATGCGAGGTCGTCGCAGCATGCCAGTAATTCAAGAGTGTTTCAATGTATTCTCTATATGCGTAGGCATTGTGAGGAGGTGACACAAGCTTCTGATTCAAAAATACATCGACCTGGTTGAACATTGAGTGCAGAAGATTATTGACTGATCCTACTTTGACGAGCTCACCCTCCTTTGTGGCCGGAGTTTCTATCTTAACACGCATACTCAGCATGGTATGTGCAAGATCAATGTACTCATCCCCCTGCCCCGGTATGACAAACTCTATCGGTGAATCATCCGTCAACGATGAGATTGGCTTATAATATACTGAATGTGTTTCCTCAATTGTTGTCTGGGTCGGTGGTAGTGTAAATAGTTCAAGTTCCGACTTAAGACACTCACACGAGTGGGCGTGCAGGAACGCCATTTTCTCAGTTTAGGATAAGCAAAAATATCCCTCAGTGTTCTTAATTTCTTGTTACGTCTCTTGACGGTTGGTTTTGTCGGTCTGCTTTTCACTGGTTTCTTCTTACCCCGCTTATTTTTCACACTGCCTGAACGTTTTCGCGACTTCACGGCCTTCTTTATTTTTTTCAAACCGGTGCGTCGTGATGCGCTCTCAGCAAGAGAATGCATCAGTTTATTAATTTTACTAGCTTTATAGCCGGAGCCCTTCATGAGCGTACTAATTTTTTCTTCAGCCTTACGCTTCAGATTTTCCCCGGACTCGCGCAGGCGCGTTTTGAATGCTTCTCTTGGGTGCATGCTGGCATCCATGATATCCGTGGCGATGTTAATACCCGAGCAAAGGGCCTCTTTACCGACGGTCCGAGCACCTTGTTTCAAGAGAGGTATTATACGGCGAAAGAGGCCTCCTAAAAAACTTTCAATCCCGTGACCTCGTTGATTCGGTGATCCAATATACACATGGCTGATACCCCCATAACCTGTTCGAGCACCACCACCACCCCCTCCCGTTTGTATATCAAAATATTCGTCATAGTCATCCATTTTAGAGCAGTTCAAGTTAATCTGTACGTTTGAACTGTGACGTCAACGTCAGCGTCCCGTACTCGAATGGTATTGGCTCGCCAAATTCATCCCTTATATCAATGGTTATTGTTTGAAAACTAATGGGTAATAGAGGAACATAGCGTAGTGGTGATAAACTTCTTATTTTCACAGACCCGTAATTACGGTTATCAGCGGCAGCGGCTGGTACAACGCATAGCAAAGGCGTGTGCACATCGCCAGTGATATAGGGTTCACAGATGTCAGTATAAACGTACATCATATCAAGTGTCTCATTGGCTAGATTGGCAGGTCTCTGAGCAGCGTATTCTCTCTAAACTACTACCCCTTCCTTAGCTTGAGTGAATCCTAAAACCTTGCTCAGCACGTCGGAGACGTAGAAGGAGTGCTCTAGGTTCTTGTATGATTCACAGGTACGCGTCACCGTCACATAGCCGTTGTGAGCGTAGTTAAATTTGAGGTGACCCGCAACACATGGTATTTCGTTAATAGTCTCGAATAATGTTTCTACGCTATGACATGCGCCGGGCAGTACGCAGATACGATCTTCCTTAAAGTCGATGTCTGCATCAACGTCCGGTGTTGTAATGTTCGTTACGATATTAATGAAGTTCCGCTTATCCTCGGAAGGTACATGCATAATTGTCATGGTTATGTGTATTTCCGCTAAAGAAACGGCCCAGCTGCCATGGAGAGACACACATTGCGGTAAATGAGTGGTATACCGTGTTGTCACATTGTCGGGATAATAAGTCATACTACTGTTGCTGGGTAAAACAATGTAAAACTCGTCCTTCATTTTACCGGCCGTTTCTTAGTCTTCTTCGTGTGCACTCTCGATAACTCAGCTTGATAAAATATACCATCAATGTCCTCACCGTGGAGATCACGCAGGATGTATATCACGAGGCAAATACTGCGTGATACACGGTGAATGTTGAATAGCTCGCTGCTCCATCCACCCTCGTAACCTTTTGCGAAGGCTGCCTTCGCGCTACTGATACGTACGATGTCGCCCACATTGTATTTAGGAGAGCAATGCTCTGTTCTCTTGTAGCGCTGCATCAGGTTATGCCGAGCCCTAGTGGCTGTAGCGACCGTCACAGAGGCAGGAGCCATTTTTATACCACCATGCATAGAATAGTTGTAGGCCGAAACGATGTTCTGCAGAACGTCAAGGTAACGTTTTTGTCCAGAATACGTAAAATAACGCCACATTCTTTCTTTCAGCGTTCTATTGAATCTCTCGACAATAGCGGCTTTTATATCAGGGTTTCTCGCAACACGAAAATGGAATGTTGTTTTTCTTTAAGAGGGTCTGAAATATAGCGCCGATAAATTCTTTACCCCTGTCTGTCTGTAGGCAAACGGGCGATCGGCTGTTACTATTTTTTTTAGATAAGATGAGGTCAAACGCTTTAGCCACAGATGCAGCGGTCTTGTCGCGTAAAGGCTGAACCCATGCAAATTTACTATGAACATCTATAACGACGAGGAGGCAAACATAGCCATCGTTATAATCCTTAATCGAGCGACGATCTACGAGATCAGCTTCCCAAAAGTCATCAATGTTCCGTACATTATAAAAACGCCGCTGAAAGCGATGACGCACGAGCCTGTGTTTTGTGTAAGCATCCCGTGCTTCAAGCCAATGCAGCGCCTTTATCTTGGAAATTTTCTTCTGACGCGCCTGGTGTAACAATTTGGTGGCGCCTGAAAACGATGCTTCATGGACTGGATTAAAGTACACTTTTTCTAAGGTTAACATGATTATAATTTTAGGTTAGCCCAGGTTACACGTCTTTTCTTATTATAATAACCACTGCCACTCTGTCGGGAGCTATCTGCCGGTGGCGCCGGTAATCTGTTGTCACGACCACGGAAAAACGATGACTGGCTTATTTCGCCTGATCCCTCGCTGCCTGTACTGCTATCGTCGATCTGCGATTGTCGCAATGTTGAGCTAGCTCTTGACTCCATCCACAACTCCTCATTGCTAATGAATTCTCGTGGTGTCTGCATCGTTCTCAGAAATTTGGCAAAGGCACCGCGCCCCGCTGGTTTAGGTACTTTCCGCGCCCTCATGTCGTCATTAACGAGATCAACAATATTTGAATCCTTGATTGGTTTTCCGCCGACCGACACGACCCCGGCAGAATCCCACGAAAAATTAGACCGTGGTGCGTCACGTCACCGGCGAAGTAGCAGTTTCGCTTTAATGAGAAATTTGGCCGGTATACTCAATGATGACGGAATCATTCATGTCATTACAAGTTTCTTCTTTATCACAACCAGGCTCTGCAGTATATTTATTCTCCATAAGCGCGCGGTACTGCTGCGCTCTCTCGTCATCGACGAAATGGAGTTAACGTTGTAGCACAGTCAAGTATGCTGCCCACTTTTCCCTCTCATCCTTGTATGCATTAGATTTTAAATTTTCATTCATCTCTGTATCCAATCTAGTTAGCGGAACATCAATTCCTTGCGCTGGGCGCGTTTGAGACGTAGCCGTGCTAAAGGCTAGCTGATTATAACTTTGTGAGCCCAGCTGCGATAGATGTTCCTCCGGTACGAGTACCATTTTTCTTGCGTGCTCTATTATCCACGGCCACTAATCAAACTCGATAGAACAGTGCCTAGTATTGGCACTAATAAGAGCGGTAGAAACCCACCGCTCTGAACAGCGAATCGTTTCTTACTCTTCCAGCAGCTTTTTTTTTTGAGGTAAAACGACGTAGAACGGGGGCGTACCGACGTAATTTTTTTCTTTGATCGGTCTTCAGAGCCACGTTGCGGCAAAGAACGTTCAAGGCGCACTCACAAATACAGCGGATGATGCCTGAGTCTGCTTTACGTAAAATAGCCTCGCGCTGCTCCTAATTGAGATGTTGAAGAGCTCGCAATATTGCAACGTGCTTTTTGCAGAGCGGTGAACCACCTCGCGCCATTACGCGTGTCAAACTGTCGATCGTCTAGATGTATCACTTCTTTTAACTTCTTTTGTACAGTGGGGTCTTCGGGATAGCGCTACCCCTAAGAATGCGCCACGCACACTGGCAAATACAATGAGTAGTGCTTGAATTTGATTTGCCCGAGTCAGACGTATCGTGTTGGTTTGTTGAAGCGCGCTTAATACGGCGATGCATTTATCGTAACGCGACGGTCCTTTAGACGGCATTACAGGCGCTGAACTGGCAATTCGCCAGCACTGCAGCTGCTTTATAACTTTTTTCGTGGTACGTATTCAAAATGATGAGGATCATCGGGAACAATACAGGTGCGAAATCTACAGTCATCAGGTGGTGATTGTTTCAAATCGAGCAACAAATAACCATGAGGGTTGGACGTTGCATCGTGATAGGCCTCCTGTAAAAAGCGTGGGTTTTCCGGATATACCTGGCGTGCGAGATGCTGTATTTGATCACGATCACGAGGATTTTTGAAAACTACGATATAGCTGGCATTCAGCGAAATATCTCGTTGTCCGTATCCTTGATGTAATAAGTTTTGGGTAATAAAAACAACGCTCAGGTTTTTATGATGGCTACCTTTGGTGAAAAGATCTATAACGCTATTGTTCGATGCCTCACGCATCAAATCGTCGATTAGTATGAGTTTTGCACGAGGGTCGTTTGCATAATCGGCACTCTGCGGTAGGCCTTCATGAAACGCTATCGACGTACCATACTCCGTGTATGCATGCTGCCACGCGGAATAATAGAAAATAATTATCTCGAATGGCTCACTGCTCATACCCGAAATAAACTTCAAAAACTTTTTCACAAAGTATGTTTTACCACTGCCCGTAGGCCCACAAATCATCGCTGTCCAAGGATGTTTCCATCGCGTATCCATCTTAGCGAGTGAGTACAATCCTCGTATTACCTGAAACATATACAGGGTACGAAAAGGTCTGTCTAATTGCTCTGAGTCCTTTTAATGGAATATGAAAAGGCGAATATACACAGTAACATAAAGTCTTTATTTATATACATTATTTATACAATTTTATACGAAAACTCTTATTCTCCATAGCCATAAGGAAGGGCACATATTCGCCATCTCGTCTTCGTTTAACGCTCGATGGCTTGCATGATTTTGTTTCAGGACGTGTGACGACCTGATGAAACGCTGTGCGGCGTATAGCGTCATACCGGAGCACAACAGGTTTGTCTCTCTCGCCGGTTATGAAAGCGCGCACCGAGTTGTAATTAATGAACCCCTTGTTCGCAAAATGAAGCGTCATTCCTTTTACTTCTTTTTCCTCGCCATTGGGGATGCACACGATAAAAAAATAAAATTTAGGACCGCCTGAAATGAAACTTCTAATATAACTACCATCCCCGTAAGTGCTCTGCTCATCTGTCAGATTCCCTAAAAGCTGGCCTGTTGGAGGCTCGTACTCGTCTTTTTATTCATTCGATACGTAAATTACTGAGTCGGTATCACAGTACAAAGCACGACGATCCAACCGCTCTAAGTAGCTATAAAGTTTCAGGCGAGCCTGAGCTGTGGTGTATGCTGCTTCTACGGCGTTCGCTCTGCTAGATGGTATAATATCATCACTGATTTTCGTGTAGCTTACATATAAAATTTCGTTATTTACGGGTAAAATGCCCGTGATCTCGTACGCCGGGTTAGTGAACAGCTCCATGAGCTTTTAACGCATCGAAACTATTTCTGTCTGCGGTAAATTTTCTCGCTGTCCAAATTTTCCCCAAAATGAATTGAGGCACAACTTTGCTACAGATCGTAGCCCCGGATTTTTAGCTATGGATTCGCGGCTTAGCTTAATTCCTTCTGATCGTTCGAAATCGTCTATATAGCGGTCTTGTGGCACGTTATCTTCGGAGCAATTGTCGGGCCACCCGCTGGCTTCTTGTTTGATTTTTAAAAACGTATTTATGTATTCAACAAAATGACCCCGTTTCTGTGTATCGCGATTGAACTGAGTCGTTTCATACTGCAAATTTCAGTCACGTCCGTTACTCTATACCCGCACGACACGGCTTTTCGCAACTCGTCGACAATCCGTGTACCATCGAACACGCGCTCTACAGGCTCTTCGTGTGTACATTCACCCTGATTCATAATTTCACAACAGCTGCGACATAGAGCAAATAATAATCGATTATGCATTCGTACTGGTAATACGGGATGATAAAGATTACGAGGCGGCAATACGGTACATTTTATGAGACCCTCGACGAGAGTGAGATCGGTGTTATCAGGACCTGCCAATTCCATGCACTTTTTACCCACGTATTCTTTCGGATGACCCACGGGGTATTTACCGAACTTACAGATATGCGGGTACAGAGAGTAAACGTCTACAGAGCGTATTTTTCCCGTAGCGTCAACGTCGTAGAGCGTAACCATATTTTCTGTCCGTCCACCGAAAAAAGCATCGCGAGGATTGAGAGGCTCTGCTGTAACTAAAAGATTATCCTGCAGGAAAGTCCTCATTTCGGCTGTCGAATTTAACAAGCGGTCGTATTCGCACTCCCAAATTTCCGTGAGCAAATACCCTCCCGTTTGAATTCTATCAGCTACAGCAGTAGTTCTCTCGAAACGTTCGTGCATGGATATTCCATCGCTTTGTCGACAGTCTCTGTTTGCGGGATAGCAGCGTGTGCAGCCGTGCCAATAGCAACCGTGAAACTGTAATACATGCGCACCGTTAGGAGTCTCGTGGTACCCGTCTACCAAGAGATTTTGAGGTATTCTGAATTCGCGTGATCGGCCTGCGTGAATAATACGAACACCTAGTGTGTGCTCCCTCCACGATAGCCATGAAACTGTTTTTTTCGATTGATTATGCGCCCATCTGTATCCCCCCGTAGGTATAATACCGATTGTATTGTCTTTCAAGATTTTTTTTCGAAAAACTCTGAAGCAGGCTGATGCTATTGTTGTGCTTTCATCAAATGAACAGACGCGACCACTATTAATGAACATATTGCGAAAAGCCATACAAGCGCGACGCAATATCGTGACATCTGTCTTACAATAATTGACAAGTTCTTCCGCAAAAATGAACATGTAATCGCTGTCTTTCGTTTCGCGATACCAACCGAGAAATTTCCAGCGCTCATCGGCACGCATCGTGTCGGGAGAATAATACTCGACAGGCGGCAATTCGCCTACGTAATTTTGATTTTCCGGCCTATTAAACAAGTGTGGAAAAGCGCCTTTAACAATAGCACCGGTAAGCCCGAAGGCTTTCGGTAAACCGCTGAGAGGCATATGGAAGTAATTCAGGCTGTCGAGAAATACGATCTTTCCGATGCGCATCGTAATAATTTTTGTCCCGTTCATAATTAAGGTGAAGAGTTGAGTTTTTTCCTCTTCGATGAAATAACGTAGGGTGAATTGAGCGTCGAAACCCCCTGCGTTATGCGCAATACAGATTGTACGCGAAAAACCTACGAGCAGCTGCAAGGCTAATTCGACAAGCTGTGCTACGGGGCTGTGGCTAAATACAAATTCCTGTTCTCCACAATGCTCGCACGGTTCGGTTATAGAGTCGTGAACACAGCAAAACATGCAAACTCGATGAGCCACGCAAAGATTTGGCTCGTGTACAAGCGTAGTTGCATCACCCTTCACAGGTGAGTACTGCTGTGTTTCGAAATCGTAAAAAATAAACAGTATTTTTTTCAATTCTGAATCGACGCGAATCGGTTTCATGAAACACGGATGATTACTTGGCTGATGGGATTTGCACGTTTTGCAGAAACCTACCCTACATATATGCTTCTCTTTTTTTTTCAGGGTCTTATTGTTCAAAAGCAGTTACGGCAGCGTTTGAGAGACTCACAAACGCCAGCATTCCTGCGTCTCATGGTCACCAGCGATGCCTTATGTCTCTGTAAACAGGCCTCTCCGAAAAAATCGCGGTTATAATCGCGATTATATCGCGCGAGCGTGTATCACAGGTCTGCAGCCCCCAGCACCGAAGACATTTTTTTTTTGAACATCTATGGCCGAATCGCCGATATGCTGTATTACACGAGGAACAGAAATCTCTACTGCCGACGGCTGCTCTGAGGTTTAGAATAGGCTCGAGATGATGTGAGCGTTCGTAATACAAAATGTACAGGGTGTGCTGAATTGAGCCTACGCTGTCCAGAACACGCTATCTCGCATCAAATAGAGGCTCCTCCCCGCGACCCAAAGTTAAAAATTCGTAAACGACAATTGCAAAGCCGTCTGGCACCAAATAATCCTGATAGCACGCAATCTCATATACACCGCAGCCTTCTACAGGTACGCGAACATCTGCCTCTCTCGTAAGTTCGAGTGCTGCCTGTTTTTGTGCAACCCCGTTAATTCGCCTAATACGTTGTCATTTATCATGTAGGCTACTCGACCGTACTTCTCCTCATTTTGCGTATGCTAGAGCTGCTACCAGTGAACGCGGTAAACATAGATTGTCGGTATTTCGGATCAAGAGAATAGATTGCTTTGCAACACCCTCGTGTGTGAGACCTTTCCGACCGCGCCCTTCGACTCCCTTGACAGCGCACATTTTTATCGTGCACGAGTCATCGATGTTTAAAGATGATGCACTCTGCACCACGCTACTTATCAATTGCCAGATATCTTCAAATATATAATCCCTGGCCGGCCAGAAAGATAACCACATGGGACCGTGCGGCAGGCTATTCATTGTAAACGAAATACCGACATAATCGCCTCCCTCGCAGGAACTCGTGATGTGCATTAAGAGATCGCGAAATGCCCCGTTGAGCCAGTCTACCAGACTACCTCCGGAGACAGGTTTGCGAATTCGTAATGATGTTTCACGCCCCCGTATTTTAAACCGCTTGAAATACCGCGTATAATCGCCGATGATTTCAAAATGTTTTCCCGGCGGGAGTATTTCTCCGAGCGGTCCACTCCTTGGTGCGCCTCGTTGTCCGGCTCCCCTCTGCACCTCTGGAAAAAGAGTCTCGTATTAGATTCTAGAACAATTTAATACGAAAATCATTGAATTTTTATTTATATTTGTACCTCTCACGAGTCATAGTACTGCTTAAACAGACCGATATCACCGCTCAAACAAAAATGCCGTCGAATACCCTGTTACAAAAGGACCCTCTTACTTGCTTGCTTACTAACTTTTTCATATGTAAGAAAAATTGTTTACCTGAGTCGTTATCAGTTACGAGCATTTGAAACCAGCGATCCGCTCTTTGGAATGGCTCGTTTATGTCGTCTTCCTGCTCATCCTCTACAACGAAACGCCAATCATCAGCTCTTTCAATAGCTATTTCCTCGTCTCTCTCGTTCTCGATAGGATATTCCCACAACTGATTTTCACGATGATCAAAAACATCAGCGGCGCAATCCTCTAACGTTGACGAGATATCATCAGCGGCGCAATCCTCTAACGTTGACGAGATATCATCAGCGACGGATGCTGAGATTGCTCACCGTCCGGAATTGCACAGACCCGATGGGCCCGGTACAGCGTCTTCTTGTGCAACCTCCCGACCTAGGAGCTCTGAATAAATTATCATTCAAAATCGACACCACACCAAAATTATCCGGCGACTTAAATTTAACTTACGTTCGAAAATTGACGTGCTAGTGAATATTTCCAAAGGATGTTCGATACTTGAAATGGTGCCCATTGGTTGCCCGTCATTTTCCCCATCGCATGATGGGCGTTGGCTCGTTACGCTCCTCCGCTGACATGACGCTTCTGCTAATTCAGCAGCACAAAGCCCATCTATAAGAGCCCTCTTCATCCGACGATGCATCCAAGAGCTGTCGATATACTATGAGCATGCAAACATTAAAATAAAAGTAGTGCTTTCAGCTCATTTTCCGATAATTTTCAGCTCATTCAGATTATTTTTCCGATAATAATGTAAAGAGAGAAAAAGAGAGAGATCTCTATATTGATTTAACGAGAGATACAGAGAAAGAGGTGGCTGATGAATAATACTTTTTCAACATACCCTATTAAAATTTTGTAAAATATGTTTTCTAATGATAACAGAAACTCTGTAACGCTTTAATGAAAGAGAGCGCATTAACAACGTCATAATGAAAAAAAGAGAGAGAGAGCGCACGGAACCATACGAAGCATGGTACAAAGAGTAGAGTTCGATAAATAAGGCTTGCCCGTGCTGACATAATATAGAGCCGCGAAAATATTTTTTCATTATAGTTTAAGTATTACAATTCACACATGATTTTGTATCTCTGTAACGAAAGAGAGAGAGAGAGCGCATTAACAGCATCTTAATGAAAAAGAGAGAGAGAGACAGAGAGCGCGGGACCACGCGAAGCATGGCACAAAGAGAAGAGCTCGATAAATAAGGCTTGCCCGTGCTAACATAATATAGAGACAGGGACCACGCGAAGCATGGCACAAAGAGTAGAGCACGATAAATAAGGTTTACCCATGCTAGCGTGTTGATAGGGCCGTGAAAATATTTTTCAATACAATTTAAGTATTAAGCTCTATACCGATTTAATGAGAGAGAGAGAGAGAGAGAGAGAGAGAGAGAGTAGAGATTGATGAATAAGAATGCTTTTTAAATATACCATATTGAAACTCGTAAAATATTTTTTCTAACGATAACAGGCTCTCTGTACCGCTTTCACGAAAGAGAGAAGCTTCGTAATTTTTTCTATCATTTTCAAGCCAGATTCTCATCATTAAAAAATAATAATTTTCGAATAAAAGATACGTTCTCCAGTATTTTCGAGTATGCTCTTTCAGAATCTGGGGTCAAAATTGGGTTTTGTCCATAAAAAAAAAAAATATGGCGATTTTTAACCAAAAACAACCGAAAAAATCGAAAACATTTTTTTTTAAATATTTTTGTTCTCATTGAAGACGCTGAAAATTCGTATTTTTTTTTTCAACCATAAGTGCATAAAATGGTTATAATTTAACGACATATTTTTTTAATTTGTCGTCATCATCATTTTCACCCTCAAAATGGCGCCTTTCACCCCTTGAGCGGCAAGGAAAATTTCACGCTTGGTGCCCCAAAAGAAAAGTATTCGGATTTTCACGAAAATTGATACTCGGGGGTTTTCGAGGTCGCTAATTACGATTCTGCCCTCAAAATTCCGAAATTCAAAACGGCGGATTCAATATGGCGGACCAAAATGCAAAAATTGATTTAAATCGGTTAAAAATTGGCACTCTGGGGTTTTTGGAGGTTGCTAATAACGAATCTGTTCTTAGAATTCATAAATTAAAATTGTTTGATAAAATGTGAAGAAAAAAGGTTTAATTCCTATCATTTTTTAATGAGGAACTATTGGTTTAAAGCCGCAGAAATATGCACTTTTCCTCAACTGTTTTAAAATTTTTGAATTTTTATGGACGAGTTGAGATTGAAACGTATGACATTTCTATTCTTTACCGATTTCTGCTCGAATTTTTCAAACTTTTGTTGGCGAATTCAATGTAATGGCGTTAAAGCAAACAAAATATGTGTTCCCTTCAAACTCTGCTAAAATTTTCCGATATTGAATGAATCATCAATAAAACAGTACTTTTCGAACTACGGTACTGAAATTCGATTATATCGGCGAAATGAGGTCTGGGTATGATATGTGCGAAAATCTTTGTACACTTTGAAGTGTTTTTTCAATAAAATATTCTTTCGAATGTCATTCGAAAATTTGTAGGCTTTCTTTACATTTATAATATAGAGTTATGTATGCTTTGTTGGGGTGGTATTATGTAAAATCTTTGAATACGCGAATTTCTTTGAATTATACAAATCAACTGAGCTATCGAATTTTAAATTTTTGCTATATGTACCCATGCAATATCACGAAAACGATCGAGACGAGCTGTTTCTCTTGATTCTCGTGATGAAACATATACCTCAGAAGATGATGAAACCGTTCTAACACCGAATCCATATGATTCTGGTCCTTCAGATGAATAGTGAGAGGCAAAGGGACTCACTAAAATCTAGCACCCCGAATAGTGAGAGGCAAGGGGACTCACTATAAGCAAGCACCCCAAAGGAGACATAATTTTACCACGTCCACGCCGTTGTCTCTGGGTTGCGCTAAGGGTAAAATCATAATGTGAACTCGGAGGTAGACACTTTGATCCACCATTTTGTATTTTCTTGCGGGTGCCCGAGTACCAAATTTTATCCGATTCAAATTAATTTTTGCATTTTGGTCCGCCATATTAGATCCGCCATTTTGAATTTCGGAACATTGAGGGCAGAATCGTAATCAGCGATCTCGAAAACCCCTGGGTGCTACATTTCATCCAATTCAAATCAATTTTTGCATTTTGGTCCGCCATATTGGATCCGCCATTCTGAATTTCGGAATTTTGAGGGCAGAATCGTAATCGGGCATTGTAATCGAGGCAAAATCGACCTCGAAAACCCCCGAGTATTAATTTTCGTGAAAATCCGAATACTTTTCTTTTGGGGCACCGAGCGTGAAATTTTTCTTTCCGCTCAAGGGGTGAAAGGCGCCATTTTGGGAGTGAAAATGATGGCGACAAATTTAAAAAATATATCGTTAATCTAAAACTATTTTACGCACTCTTGGTTGAAAAAAAAATGCGAATTTTCAGCGTCTTCAATGAGAAAAAAAATATTGAAAAAAAAATGTCTTCGATTTTTTTTGGTTCTATTTGTTTAAAAACGGCCATAATTTTTTTCCTAATGGACAAAACCCAATTTTGACTCCAGATTCTGAAAGAGCACAGTCGAAAATACTAGGAACGTATCTTTTATTCGAAAATTATTATTTTTTAATAATGAGAATCTGGCTAGAAAATGAGAGAAAAAATTACGATTCTTGGTCGTTAATGGGTTAAGGGTATAGGCCAGTCAAATGGAGACCAAAAAAGGCCTGAAATTCCAATAATTTTGCACTGGATGAAAAAATATGGAAAATGTTCGGGACGGTGCACATAATAAGGACCTCAGTTGTTGGGATTGTAGCACCGCTCGTTTTTGCAAAAAAAAAAAAAAACCGTTAAATAATCACATTTTTTCCCGTTTTTGACACTTCCACGGCTTACGCTACCAAAATGGTGCCAGTTAGGATAAAAATGTATAGGACTAATCTTGTAGAGCATAAAATTTCCTATAAAAAAGTCACTGACGGCACCTATCTATCTATTATAGTTTAGCGACGAGAGCGATCGGAAAAAAAAGCTTGAAAATGCTCCATTTCCACGAAAACCCCAAAAACGCACTTTAGCTGCAAAATTCGGTTTACCCATGATAATTTGTATGAAGAAATCCGCCGATTTTTTTCATGCAATAGAACAATCGAAACAAAAGATTTCGTGCCACAAAAAAAATTTTTCTCGCTTTTTCAATTTTTTGAGGTCATTCGGTGTTCATTTTTTTCAGAATTTACATTTTTTCGTAAAACGGGCGTAACTTTTGACTTAATTATCGGACAACGTACAAGTTTTTAACAAATTGTTATTAACAAATAGTATAAATAACGGAAATGAATGAAAATAAAAAATATCATCGTGCAGCGCGGAAAAAATCGTTTGAAAATCCATTTTGAGCTTGTAAAAAAATTGTTATAAACACATATTGTTATTGCAAAAACCGATTTCGACATTAACAAATTTTTTGTAATTTTTTAAATGGTGAAATTTGTAAAGGAAAAAATAAAAGAAAAAATAACATTACATCAAAGTTGAAAAATGTTAATTTATTCCAATTGTTAATAACAATTTTACAACAATGGCTGCCTTGAAAAAAAAAAAAAAAATCGGAAACACTCTTCAAATGATATTGTTAAATTAGCAAACAAAAAATTTGCAATAAATGAATTGTTTATTGTTAAAAACGGTCCGAAACAAAATGTCCTTTGTTTACTTGCAAATAACGGCGCTGCTGTTGCATATACGGCGACATGTCAAGAGATCGCATTTTTAGATCATCTACAGACGAAGAGATCCTAAAAACTTGTACGTTGTCCGATAATTAAGTCAAAAGTTACGCCCGTTTTACGAAAAAATGTAAATTCTGAAAAAAATGAACAACAAATGACCTCAAAAAATTGAAAAAGCGAGAAAAAAAATGTTTGTGGCATGAAATCTTTTGTTTCGATTGTTCTATTGCATGAAAAAAATCGGCGGATTTCTTCATACAAATTATCATGGGTAAACCGAATTTTGCAGCTAAAGTGCGTTTTTGGGGTTTTCGTGGAAATGGAGCATTTTCAAGCTTTTTTTTCCGATCGCTCTCGCCGCTAAACTATAATAGATAGATAGGTGCCGTTAGTGACTTTTTTATAGGAAATTTTATGCTCTACAAGATTGGTCCTATACATTTTCGTCCTAACTGACACCATTTTTGCAGCGTAAGCCGTAGAAGTATCAAAAACGGGAAAAAATGTGATTATTTAACGGTTTTTATTTTTTTTTGCAAAAACGAACGGTGCTACAATCCCAACAACTGAGGTCCTTATTATGTGCACCGTCCCGAACATTTTCCATATTTTTTCATCCAGTGCAAAATTATTGGAATTTAAAATCGGAATTTGACTGGCCTAGTAGCAATAATGATAATAGTAATTATCGTAATAATGATTATAATAATAATGTTAGTCCGCTTTTACGCGTGACGACGCTCGATATACTCACTGAGTATGAGAGATGCATTTAATAATAATACTGGTAATCAGCCTCGAAGGGCGTACAGTCACTCGATTAAATAATACAGAATATAATCGCAACGATATCGATCACGCACTGACGAAAATCATTTCAATAGTATCAATCCAATAATAATAAAAATGATGGGCATGCTATCGCATCTATGCCAATGGGAGGAGGCCTAGACGATCGACCAAATAATTGTAATAATAATGTCGCTCAGCTCGATCAAATAATAACAAGAATTATGTGCGTTCGATCAATTAAATAATAAGGGGAATGATCCAGAATATCGATCAAGCAATTATCAGAATAATGAGCGATCAAATAATGAGGAGACTAATGTCCCCGAGATCATTTAATGAAAATCAATGTACCTACGAGCGATTAAATACTAAGGAGAAAAATGTTCTCAAGATCGAGCACGTCGTAATGAAATTAACGTGGTATACATTTATTAAGTAATCATCAAAATCATGAACCGAAGATCACTCAAAGGAGAACGAAATTAATGTCTAAGATCGATCAAATAATCACGAAAATGAATAACTCATGATCGAGCAAAGAATAATGAAAATAAGTTTGAAGTTCAATCAAATAATAATTAGAATTACAGCAAACAAAAGAGATTTGGAAAGTGAATTAAGCCTCCACAATCCGACTTCCTGGAAGAATGCCAGGGGCATCACGTGTTGAGGGGGTCTCTTATTTCTAGGAGATTTTACGGTTTTTTATCCTCGCCTACCGAAGCTTACGAGGTTCTCTGTCGTACAGAGAGCTTACGGGTTGCGGGTTGTCTGTTGTTCAGACAGTTGATCAAAGATCCTTTTTCCTATTTTGCCGTCGCTTTTGTTTGCAAGCCATCTTTGCGTATTATCGGTGGGAGAAATGCGCTACTCTCGCGCACTTTCCTCCTTCCATTGGCCGGCTGATCTGGCTAGCCCTGGCAGGAGTCGGAGATTTTAGGTGGTAGCCTAGGCATTACCGGCTGCCCGTCCCTATGATGGCTAGAGTGTGCGGGAGGTACAGTGGGCGAAAGCGAATATAGTGGGCTATCCCACTGACCCACTCCCGGGGTACATTTGGCGCGGTGGCCATTGTGGCCGAGTCAACGCCCTTTTCGCTTCGCTCTCCTGGTACGCACCCGGAGTAACGTCTACTTCCCGTTATAATATATATATTGTGACGCGTTTTCCTGACAACCCACTCGGCGCGTACAAAATCCTCGGTCGCCCGCTCGAAGGGCGCCAGCCACGAGAGCGAGAGCTCCCCGTGGCAAATTTTATTTTCTTACTGGCGAACGAGGAAACTGCCCGACTTTGCTGCCGCCTTCTTTGATGGTAGACAGGCTGGATTTCTCGCGGGGTGGTCCTTAAATAAAACAATGCTCGCGTAATTTATCTCTGTTTTTAATTTCACAAATAATCTCTTTTTATTTACCCCTTGGTGGACTCGATACAATATATAAATAAAACCACAAACTAAACGGACGGACGGAAACGAAATCTCGACCCCGGGAACAATGCAACGCGTAAGATGGAAATTTCAATTCGTTTCAGCCAACTTGGTAGCCGAGTCGGCGTACAAGATGGCGTCGATCAAAAAGAGCCGTTACGCAAGAATGCGCGATTTAGATTCTTCCCCCGGCCGAGACCCGGATCAACACTTAGCCTTAAAATTAATTGGACTCGCACCTTGCACAAAAATATAAAATACGGACCTCGGTTAGACGATCCAACAAATTTACAAGAACGAGTAAAACCACCCAACGATAAAAGGCGGGACAATAAGACGATATCGGGCTCTCGTGCGTTAACCGACCGCTACGACAATATCGCTACGGCTCTATACATTTTTACCGCGATAAAAAGTCCCAAAACACTGAACCGAGCGAAACCACGACCCTACCAGTTTATTTTCTTTGGATGAACCCCGGTTAATCCACGGTTTGCCCACCCGTGATGGTATTCGGAGGGGTTGCTTCTTTTGAGCAACGGGAACGGCACGGTACGAACGGGAACGGCCACGGCACGCGTACGTCTTTTCTCGTACGCAACGAGAGCTTCAGTCCCCGAGCAATTAGGCGCGCTTTTCCCTCTCGACGCGGGTCCTTTTACTGCCACCATTTGCCTCTTTAACGCTCGCGAATAATTTTAAGCCGCTGATCAGGACAGCAGCTGCACGCGACTCGAAATCGACTGGTGGGGCGATTTGAGTGCGTGCAACGATGATGTATTGACTCCAAGTTCGACAACGTGACCTCAACGGCCACGAGCTTCGATGACCTTGGGTGCAATTTTATGGTGGCAAAGCGTGAATCACAGGCGAGCAGCACTGCTCAGGGTGGATGGCATGACGGTAGCCAATCACAGGCCACAATTAGAATTTGGACTCTCGTGATGTGGCCTGAGAGCAACAGTAGGGACGAGAAGCACGTGTGTGAGCCCACTCACACCTACAAAGCTCGGATAGATGGTGATGTAGGAGAGAGAACCCCTCTCTCTCGTCGATATCGATTTCAGCCGTGGATCTCGTGCCGTTAGCCCGTAGCTGCGCAGTTGACCAGGGCGCCTCGGCGACGATGATTATCTCATAGGCCGGCAAAACCGAAGCTCGCTCAGAGATAACGGGAAATAAAATATACGAAAAATATTAGAATAATCGAACGGTCGGTAACGCATTTGCCCTGTTGGATCGTCTCGGAGGGACTCAAACGAGATGAGACGTCGCTCCCGTGTCGTGCCGGGAGCTCTTTTTTCGTTTAGTAACGTGCTGCAGAAATGCCACGTTAGAATATATATATATTGTTACGCGTTTTCCCGTGACCCACTCGGCGTACACAAAATCCTCGCTCACCGGCACGAAGGGCGCCAGCCACGAGACCCAAAGCGGCCCGTGGCAAATTTTATTCTCTCACCGGCGAACGAGAAAACTGCCCGACTTCGCTGCAGCCTTCTTGGATGGTAGAGGGGCTGGGTTTCTCGCGGGATGGTCCTTAAATAAAACAATGCTTTTCGAATTTAACTCTGATGTTTAATTGCACAAATACTCTCTTGGGAGTTATCCCTTGGTGGACTCCATAAAATACTACAAATAAATATGACCGAACTAAACGGACGGACGGAAACGAAATCTCGACCCCGGGAACAATCCAACGCGCGGGAGGTAAATCTTTAATCTTCGCGCAGCCAACTTGGTTGCCGAGGTGTCGTGCCAGATTGCGCCGATAGAAAACGTGCTCGCGAGAGCCGTTACGTGAAAATTCGCGATGAATTCCTCCCCCGGCCAAGACTCGAATCGACACTCAACCTTAAAATTAATTGGACTCGCACCTCAATCCAAAAAGAATACAAAAGAACGGACCTCGGTGAGACAATCCAACAAAAATCACAAGAACGAGAAATTCCACACAACGATAAAAGGCGGGACAATACGACGCGATCGGGCTCTCGTACGCTAACCGGCCGCTACGACAATATCGCTACGGCTCTATACAATTTTTATCGCGAGACAAATCCCCAAAACACGGAACCGAGCGAAGCAACGACCCTACCAGTTTATTTCCTTTGGCTGGACCCCAGATAATCCACGGTATGCCCAGCCATGACGGTATTTGGAGGGATTGCTTATCTTGAGCAACGGGAACAGCCACGACACGAAACGCCACGTATTTCCTCGTACGCGACGGAAGCTTGAGACCCCGAACAATAAGCGCGCTTTTTCCTCTCGCCGCGGATGCTTTTACCCCCACCCCTTGCCCATTTAACGCTCGCGAAGTTTGAAATCACTGATCGGGACGGTAGCTGCACGCGACTCGAAATCGACTGAAAGGACGATTCGAGGGCGGGCAACGATAGAAAATCGCCTCTAAGCTCGATAATGTGGCTTCAACGGCCACGAACTTAGATGCAGCGGCCCTGCAGACGACCTAGATGCAGTTCTAGGGTTGCGAAGCGTGAATCCCAGGCGTACAGCACTGCTCGGGGTGGGTGGCGTGGCGATAGCCTATCATAAGCCACGATTCAAATCTCGACTCTCGTAAGATGGTCTGAGAGCAGCGGCAGCGACAAGAAGCACGTGTGTGAGCCTACTCACGCCGGTAAAGCTCAGATAGATGGTGGTGTAGGAGAGAGAGAACCCCTCTCTCTCGTCGATATCGATTTCAGCCGTGGATCTCGTGTCGTTAGCCCGTAGCTGTGCAACTGACCAGCGCGCAGCGCGCATCCCTTCGGTGACGATGGTGTCCTCGTAGGCCGGTAGGACCGAAGCTCGCCCAGAGATAACGGGGAATGAAAGATACAACGAATATTAGCATAATCCAGCGGCTGTTAACGTATTTGCCCTGCTGGATCGTCTCCGCGGGACTCAACGAGAAGAGACGTCGCTCTCGTGTCGTGCCGGGAGCTCTTTTCTATGTTTGATAACGTGTAGCAGAAAAGCCACGTTACAATGTATATATATATATATATATATATATATATATATATATATATATATATATATATATATATACAGTGAGGAGCAATTGAAGTGGGACGATGTGTTTTTTGTCGATTTCGGCGAAACTTGAACCGATTTCGAAAAACTAAAAAAGTACTTTCGAGGTAATTCAATTATCGTCCGAATGAAACTAGTTTCATTAAGATCGGATGCGAATTGACCTGGTGCGAAGGTATGGCACGATCAGGTGTAAATCGAGGCTATGCGACCACGCGAAACTACCCCCAGAATTGATATTGAATTCGTTGAAAGTCCCTTAACGATGGGTATCAGTCAAAAGGGCAGCTCGTGGCGATCAAAAAAGTCCCCTAAAAAAATTCGGTTGGCCTACTCCAGATGGAGCTACAGTCCAGGAAGCGATTCCCGGTTTTTGGGGACGTTATCGGCGAATAAACGAAAACGAGTCGATGGAATCGATTGAACCTTGTTGTGTACTCGAGTTTTGTAGTACCCTTACACCTTAAGTGATTTTTTATTATGAAATCTGCTCCTGTCGATGAAATTCAGGTATTACGAGGTTACATTTTCTCATGAACCAACATTTTTCGTATTGAAGCACTTTAGTGCCAATATTATAACCTGGTGCATGATAAAGAGGAAGCTTTAACGATTAAAATGGGTATTGATTCAATACCGGAAACTCCCTCTTGTACGCCAAGGAAATCGTTAAAAAGTTAGTGGAAAATCGCGATATCTTGAAAATTCGTTCCCGGGATGCGCGGCTGTGTTTGCATGCTTCGCTCTAGGGCCGGGCCTGGGAGGGGGTCCCCACCAGCCGCAGTAGCTGTCGCAGTTAAATTAACTTGGCGATATAAAAATATTTCGTAAGAACGTTTAATAATGAAAAATTAATGATCAAAGATTAATAATTAACAATTAATAATTCAATATTTATTGTTGATAAATTCGATAATTAATAATAAAAAAATTACAATAATTATCATTAGATGGTTAACGATAAAACATGACAATTAATAATTATTATTAGATAATTAATATTGAAAAATTAAGATTGGTTAATCGTATTTTAAATCAAGAATTCAAAATTGAAAATGCGATACCCCAAAAAATTCAAAAACATTCCGCATGCGATAACCTTCAAACTATTGCTCAGAAACAAAAACATCTGGGGAACTTTTTGAACCCTCTTTTGATTATCTAAGTGCAGATTTTTTCAAAATAAATATGCAACGTTATTTACAGGTACTTTTTTTTAAATAATAATGAAAAATGAATCATGACAAATAATGAAAAATTAATGATCAATGGTTAATAATTAACAAGTGTGACGGCCCCACAATTCCCCTATTCCTAACTGTCTTTTCCCACACCTTAAACCCAACGCCTCAAAGTCCCATCCATCCGTACTCACGCGGACATCCTATTCCTCACTCACACCACCTTAATCCTAATCTCTATTCCCGCGAATGCTGACGAATCCGTCAGCACTTCTCGCGCCAACCGACTTAATCCCACGGTCCACGCGTGGATGCTGCATACATCACGCACGTGGTATCCCCTCCAATAGGCCCTAAGACAATGGGCCCTTTGACTCTCGGCTCCCGAGAGCGTCACCTGAAAGTCAGTTCATCTCCAACATTCATTCAATTAACTACAATTCTCCTCCTAAACCCCCGTGCACTTCTCTAACTTTCGTATCGACCTATTAAAGACAATATATATATATATCCGACTTATCACTCTCATTAACACCCGCTCCGGACCATCACAAATTGGTGTCAGAAGTTGTGAATCCACATTAGTGAGCCAATTCTTTTTTGCTCTTGAAAAAAAAACAACACCAATTTTTCAAAAAAAAAGAAAAGTGAAAAAGTGACAGTTTGCAAAAAAAAACAGAGTGAGTGTTTCTAAAAAAAAAAGGGAAAAGAAAACCATCAAAAAGAAGAAAAACGAGTCAACATCCACACACATCCACATTCACAAGAACTCACCAGAAAAGAAGGAAGGTAGGAAGAAAACGCTCACACATACACCAACTCAACCATACAGAAATAACAGAAGGAAGGAAGGAAACAAGAAACAAACAGGAAATTAATGCTAAAATACCTTATAACATTCACGGCAATGTAAGTACAATTTTTTTTAAATTTAAGAGCATACCGTCTCTCTCGTACTTGACCCGCCCCTTACTCTGTTCACCGCAGCTCCGCAGCCACGTGCAGGCGCGGTACAGCCACACATAAAACTCACGTAACAAATTTTTTTTTCTCTTGCCATATTTTTTTTTTTTTCCTCCCTCTCCGTACAGAAGCTACACATTTTCACGATTCAATCTCGACAAATACCCAATTTACCTAACCACAAACTATTTTTTTTTATTATTAAATCGAACTTTTTAACTCTGATTGATTATGTGCCCTAAAAACTCATATTTTCAAACAAAATAGGAATAAATTTGTCCAAATTTTAAATCATAAACGAAATAAATAGTTCCCAACGATCATGTACCGAAATGAAAGCCAATATAGATACGATTCGCAAAACAGATACCGCGATGATTCACGCGATAGATACAGAAATAATCCACAAAATGAATATCACGAGTACTCACAAGGGAAAAATCCACAAAATCAATTCCACACTAATTCACAAAACCGATACCGCGATAGATCACGAGACAAACACCACGATAATCCACAAGACAGATACCATAATAATTCACGCGATAGATATCAAAACACCCCACAAAATGACAATAATTTACAAGATAAATACTATGACAGTTCACGAGATAGGTATCACAGTAATTCACGCGATCGATATAACGCACCAAATCGACACCACATCGATTCGCGTGACAGAGACAGATATCGTGCATGCGATTGATCCAGTTACTATCCACACGATACGTACAGACACACCTCACACCACCGATATAGTAATGAAACATTTGGAAATCATTCAGAATACAGAAGTGACCTAAAAGACAGGTTCCACACAAACGATCATCAAGACAGAAATTACGCACAAAATTCACACGACAAATATTACCCAAATTACCCACGAGACGAAGTTCGAAAACATTCTCGCGACAGATACGATTCCAGACATTACCGGTCCAACCTACCCGGCCTATGTTACTCATACACAGACCGACCGACAAAAAACGAGTAGACAGCCTCGCGGTAAAGTGCGACGCGAGACGAATTTTAAGAGCACTAGACGCAAAACCACAAACCATTGCAATCCCGCCTAGGTCAAAAATAATAGTACAAGTTAGAATCGCAAATAACGATATTTCGGAAGATTATGTTCCCAACATCAAAATTAATAAGCGAATTCATTTAGGAAACGCATTTGTAAAAAATATAAAAGGAACCGCACATTTATTCGCAATCAATTCATCGGATTCTACAGCTGTACTGGAAACTCCAGTCATAAAATTACAAGCTGTTGAACGCATATCATCAGTACCTCATGAACTCAATATATCCGATACTCAATGTGGCTCATTGAGACACACCGAAGTAAATGCGCTAGAACGCCAACAGCAATTAAGTTCACTTCTCCATTTAGATTATCTAAATGACGTAGAAAGAGAACATGCTTTTGGGCTAGCTTTCAAACACACAGAAGAATTCTATATGCCCGGAGATCAGACAAAATTACCTTTTAACACAAAAATCAGTTCTTTCCAAACAAATACAAAACAGAACTCTCCTATTTGGATAGTACCAAAAATCACAGGTTCAGAAAATAAATATGGCTCATGGTAAGCGACCTCCGTAACCTAAATGAAATTTCAATTTTCAATGAAAAAATTGCAATAATTGACGACATCCTGGACGAATTGGACAGTGCCCGTTACTTCTCTATATTCAGATTAACATCACCTTTCAACGATATTAATATTGACCAAAAAATTACCGAACGTAAAATGTACGACATAATTTTATCGGGACTTAGCGGAATTGATCGCTTCCTGTACGACGGCGCCATTGTGATTTACGCAAGTACACTCGAAGAACACGCTAAAAAATTTCACGAATTCGCTGGAGAACTAACTAATGTTGGACTCACATTGTGAACCGACAAATGTACATTTTCCAAAATACCATCACCACACGTAGAAAACACAACTGAACAAAACTGCAATTTAGAAACTAAGTCACTTGAAAATATCGATTCACACATAAAAGTAAAAAATACAACAAAAGAAACCGAAATGGATACCAATTCGAAACAATCCTCATCACAAAAGACATATGATTTTGAAGAAACCTCAAGCATAAAAAAAGAAACAATTAACGTTAAATTACCAAACACAAGCAAGAAACAACAACTTACCAACGATAATAAGGGAAGTGCACACCTTAAATCAAATCCCTCAATCAATGACAACAACCACGATTCAACATCAGAAGATGAACTCACAACTCAACACGGAAAACGAAAACAGCATACACTAAAGGATAATTCTACACGAACCAAGACGACCAGGAAAAGCTATATGGACACCTCAGATGAAGAAATAATGAACGAAACATGCAAGCGACACAGGAAACGAGAGGAAAAATCAAAACAAATCGACGAAACAAATCAAACAAATCAAACAAATCAAATAAATCAAACAAAGCAAATCAACGAATCTACGAATAAACAAACGGATGGCCCTATCAATGCTTCAAACGACCGTGCTAAAACCATGGCAGTAGGTATTGATGACGATGCAGTTCGCACCGGAGTCCCCGGCTATGCAACTAACACCGTCACATATGACAAAAAGGCGAGATCAAAGGAAAATGAATCGACAACCGAACAGGAATCTGAGGAAGAGAATACAACTCAACGCGGATACAAATCGCCATCGACACTAGTCGGAGAAGTTAATGACGTCAATATCGGTCCACCAGTGGAACCAACCTTCAGATCACCATCCATTCGTGGAAACAAACACAGTTTGGACTGCCAAGGTTATAACACCGCATGACGACTGGTGCAGCCAAATTTCAGGTCACCACCTATACTTGCCATGAAGTTTTACCTGAACTGTGACGGTAACTACATGGCACGACCATCAGTTATTCAACCAAACTTTCGATCGCCTCCTCAGTACATTGGTAAAAAGATCGTTGATGAAAAGCCAACACAAAAAAAACTGTGCAGCCCAACTGCAGGTCACCTTCGTTGTGCAACAGATTTGATTTTCTCTGTTGCTTCTTTCATATACAAGGTACTAACTAACGAAAATTTCCAAACATTCACCAAAAGTCGCAAAGAACTCCATTGCACATTTGTTTCACAAAATATAAACAAGAACAAAAAAAGTATACAGGGTGATTCGGGACTGCCCCTTTTCCTGATATGGGCATATACGGGATAAAAAACGAAAATTTTTGGTATTATTTTTTTTGAAATCGACTGCGTCGTTTTCGAGTTATAGCCGATCGAAGTTGGCCAATCGGATGGCCGCTTTAGCCGCAGCGACGTCACTGGTTATAATCTATGAGAATGGAGCGTTCGGGTATCTTCGGAATCACACTGCCGCCTGCAGTATATGTTACCCGTTGCTATTGGAGATGAGTGAATCGAGACACGATGAAAATGACATTTCAGAGGTGACGGATTATTTCAAGATGACGTTACTTTTTCGCATATGCACATGTAGTCAAACTATTATTTTCCTCAAGGTTAAATTCTTCTATGGATGGCATCGTAGCTGAACAATGATTGAAAAATAAAAAAATCAAATAAAATAATTTTCTCAAATAATTCTCATAAGAGAACAATGGGGCTTATGTGGTAGTGGGGATTGACGGTTCACGCGTCACAAAGCCATCCACGCATACCGTCAAACGTCGCTTGGACGTAGTAGTTGGCCAAACGCGGGCAAGAGTGAAGAACGCGCGCCACCGATAGATGGCGGGAGTATATCACTCGTAATGTCAAATGCAAACGAGTGCTAGACTCTCATTACGAAAGCTATTTTTATCCTTGATTAAATTGAGATTTTAAATAACCAATTTTTTTTTTAAATAAAAAACTTGTCATTTTTACAGTTTTTTTTTATTTTCATTTTTCATTCGTAAAAAATTACGTAAAAATAACTATCATCGAAATCATGGAAATTTCGTCTGAATTTTGTCTAATCTAATGTATGTAAGAAATGTCTCTAGTCAGAGCTTTCTCGTGTACACCCCACATTAAAAATCATTTTTTTCAGCATCTTGATGGTCATGTGACTTGCAGATGTGATCTTGACGTGGGTTACACAGCCGTTAAATTTCCACCCTCAAAATCTTGAATTTTTCAATCATATCAGTTTTTCAACTGATATGATTGAAAAATTGCGTTTCATGCTTCTAACCCACGACAAAAATATTTTTTTTTAATACTTTGATGATCGACTAATAAGGGGGCACCACGTTTAGCGTGGGTTTGATACCTGATAATGAGCAATGATCGAAATATTATTATTTTATCGGATAAACGAAGCTTTTAATAAAATTACGCCGGAGATGCACGATCGCGTGATAGAAAATTTTGTACGCCGGGTCCGACTTTGCTTGGAAATAGGAGGTGGACACATTTTTTTTGGGAAGTTAATTTTTAGTTTAAGTTACAGAAATGGAATATCTGTACAAGTAATGCTACAAGCATATTCCAAGTTTCGCCTCATTGTCGATAAAATAATAATATTTCGATCATTGCTCATTATCAGGTATCAAACCCACGCTAAACGTGGTGCCCCCTTATTAGTCGATCATGAAAGTATAAAAAAAAAATATTTTTGTCGTGGGTTAGAAGCATGAAACGCAATTTTTCAATCATATCAGTTGAAAAACTGATATGATTGAAAAATTCAAGATTTTGAGGGTGGAAATTTAACGGCTGTGTAACTCACGTCAAGATCACATCTGCTAGTCACATGACCATCAAGACGCTGAAAAAAATGATTTTTAATGTGGGCTGTACACGAGAAAGCTCTGACTAGAGACATTTCTTACATACATTAGATTAGACAAAATTCAGACGAAATTTCCATGATTTCGATGATAGTTATTTTTACGTAATTTTTTACGAATGAAAAATGAAAATAAAGAAAAACTGTAAAAATGACAAGTTTTTTATTTGAAAAAAAAATTGGTTATTTAAAATCTCAATTTAATCAAGGATAAAAATAGCTTTCGTAATGAGAGTCTAGCACTCGTTTGCATTTGACATTACGAGTGATATACTCCCGCCATCTATCGGTGGCGCGCGTTCTTCACTCTTGCCCGCGTTTGGCCAACTGCTACGTCCAAGCGACGTTTGACGGTATGCGTGGATGGCTTTGTGACGCGTGAACCGTCAATCCCCACTACCACATAAGCCCCATTGTTCTCTTATGAGAATTATTTGAGAAAATTATTTTATTTGATTTTTTTATTTTTCAATCATTGTTCAGCTACGATGCCATCCATAGAAGAATTTAACCTTGAGGAAAATAATAGTTTGACTACATGTGCATATGCGAAAAAGTAACGTCATCTTGAAATAATCCGTCACCTCTGAAATGTCATTTTCATCGTGTCTCGATTCACTCATCTCCAATAGCAACGGGTAACATGTACTGCAGGCGGCAGTGTGATTCCGAAGATACCCGAACGCGCCATTCTCATAGATTATAACCAGTGACGGCGCTGCGGCTAAAGCGGCCATCCGATTGGTTAACTTCGATCGGCTATAACTCGAAAACGACGCAGCCGATTTCAAAAAAAATAATGCCAAAAATTTTCGTTTTTTATCCCGTATATGCCCATATCAGGAAAAGGGGCAGTCCCGAATCACCCTGTATATAAATGAATAGAAAACGGAAAACAAAACAAACTCCCAGCATAGACACTTTTATTACCAACATGCACTCTTTTCTCACTCAGACATTATTTTATAACAATTTATAAGCATTTGTCGCTCCATATATGCCAGACCACAACAGTACCAAAATAAAGTCAGAAGCGAAAAAAAAAAAAAAAAAAAAAACAAGAAGAAACAAACGAGATATGAAAAATATATATACATATAAAAATAACAAAATGTAAGGAAATGAAAGAATTCCTTTTTATTTCATGTAAAATCAAAGTGTCGAGTAAATTTCTGGTGTCGACGTACGTGTGCGACTGCTTCAATTCCATAGAATAAAAAAATAATAACGCAAGAAAAGCAAACGATCTGGAGCAGTGACCGCAACGTCTCACGTTTTCCAGGATTTACAGCAGAAATGCATAAAGTCAAGATCAAACAGTAAAATCCATAAAATGTATACAGCATCCATGAACCACCTTTTTGACAAATACACAACATCAAAGTCCACACAAAATATTTTAACCAATAATAACCATTGAACTGTTTTCATATATCTTTTACTAGAGTAACCCATATAAATTCTAAACGACCAGCAGAAATCCCTGAATCATTACAATACATTATGCGCCGCGTACATAAGAAAAACACATACCAAACCAATAGAAGCCCGTATTTTGGAACTAATACAAACGCTTATTCGCTAAAAATGCTTATATAATAATTTGCCTGTATAATAATATAATTCGAACGATAAGTTCCTCTACATAATCCATATCACATCCCACTACCAACCCAACTCTCTCCTACTAACCCAATATACTAAACGAGATTTAGACTGTTTCAGAAAGCATTATAGGAACCCAATTTCGATAATAAAACTACAACACAAAGTTAACAGACACCTGGAAATGAATAAGTTATAAGAAGCCAAAAATTAACACAACCACGACCTTCGAAAACGAAAAAAAAACAAAATTACATCCACAATAGAAGGGAAAACAGAAATACTATAAACAGGAAACAAAAAATATCTCCCTTTCTCTCTTAGCATAACAAAATCCGAAAAACAAACCTAATCCAGTATAACACAACCACCCCCTACTAACACAAAAACTAATACAGATTGTTTCAGGTCACGGTAACTCAAACCCCACAAAAATAATAGCGACAGGAAAAGGAACAATAGAAGGAAGATACAAAATAGAAACCAAAGGAAAAGATAACACTATAATTAAAAGCATTGCAGAAAACAACCATTGAATTATATAACGTAGCGTCAAGATATCAGTAACAAAATTGTAAAAAACTATTAAATTGTATAGAAGCACACAAAAAAAAAACACAAAAACTGTAAAAACGCACGATACGGAGCATCGTATTGTAAGAGGGGGAGTGTGACGGCCCCACAATTCCCCTATTCCTAACTGTCCTTTCCTACACCTTAACCCCAACGCCTCAAAGTCCCATCCATCCGTTCTCACGCGGACATCCTATTCCTCACTCACACCACCTTAATCCTAATCTCTATTCCCGCGAATGCTGACGAATCCGTCAGCACTTCTCGCGCCAACCGACTTAATCCCACGGTCCACGCGTGGATGCTGCATGCATCACGCACGTAGTATCCCCTCCAATAGGCCCTAAGACAATAGGCCCTTTGACTCTCGACTCCCGAGAGCATCACCTGAAAGTCAGTTCATCTCCAACATTCATTCAAATAACTACAATTCTCCTCTGAAACCCCCGTGCACTTCTCTAACTTTCGTATCGACCTATTAAAGACAATATATATGTAACGAAAGTATACCTTCATTAGGCTTAAATACGCTGCGCCCCTCTTCGTCACTTTATTCTCGTGAGTCTAATCATCGATAGAGAGGGAGTATCGGAGAAGTATCAGGTAAGGGCAGTCACGCGTGAGCAACCAAATAGAGAAAGACATTGTAATGGGAATAGAGAGATATAAACTTTAATTGTCGTTTCTCTATTTTCAGGTAAGGGTATTATTATTATTAATTGTAATTGTGATTAATTGTAATTGTAATTGTTATATTTGTTATTAATTTGTTCAACAATGAATAAAGAGAGTTTTCCAAACTCTATTTTCAGAGAAACACAGTTTGTGTATTCTTTTCCAACAAAATCGAAATATAAGAGAGAGAAACTCCCCATTATAAAACGACAATTCTGGTCAAAAAAAAAAAAAAAAAAAAAAATGGCAAGAAAATTGGGATTCACGTTCAAATATGTGACATCACCCAATGACAAAAAAAACAAGCAAAGTTGCGATAATCTCTATCACAACGGAGGACAAGGAAAAATACGTATTGCCAGATGAGGAAAAGTTCGCGAGTGTCCACGATGAACTGATAAAAACAGAGAATTATAAAAGAGTGAGAAAAAGCCTCAATCAAAGAGGCCAAGAAAGAATGGTGTGGATCACATGCACAGAGGAGATGGAGGCGGTTTACTTCGATGAAGACGGTAATATCATGTTCAACGACACATACCTAGAACGGATAGTGGAAACAACAACACCTGAACCCACACAGAAGAAGGAAGATCGACTCAATCTGAAAAACGTAGCAGAGAGATTTATGGTCGAAAAGTTTGTGTGTAAACACACAAATGCGAAACAATGGTTCGAAACATTCGAAAAGGAGTGTGAGAGATTCGAAATCAACACGGATGACACAAAGATCGAAATGCTGCGATTATTTCTGGACAAGCCATGCTTGGATTGGCACTCAGCAACATTAACGACGTTGACGATAGAAGCTGAGTGGACTGAATGGAAGGAAAAATTTCTGGAATCATTCGCGGACAAAGGATGGAGCACTGGCGTATACGCTATATCGTACAGATATAGAGAAAGCTCACTGATGGAATACGCTATGAAGAAAGAAAAACTGCTGCGAGATATGGACAGCGATATGGGCACAAGGACTCTGGTGATGCTTGTAGCAGCAGGATTGCCTGAATTTATTAGGAATAAGATAGACAGGGAAAAATGTGAAGATTCGACCAAACTACTCCACGAACTTCGAAAATGCGAGAATCTGGTGAGTAAGAACAGTCTTTTAAGGAAAAAGGAGGAAAGACAAGACAATAAAAAAAAAATTGAAGGAAAAAAACCATGCAGTAATTGCGAGAAACTAAACAAAGGTAATAGATACCATCCCGAGGATTCATGCTGGTTTAAAAAGAAAAACGGAGATGAACCTAGAGTAATTGGAAGCAATTCGGTGATAGAAGTAGATTTGAATGCAGAACAAAAAAACGAATAATCACACCATTGATTAAAGTGAGAATGTTATTAGAAGGGAAGTTAGAAGTAAACGGAACATACGACCCAGGTTCTCAAATCTCTCTGATAAATTCGAAATTAGTTAAAATAAAAGAAAAAACAAAAGATGCGAATAAAATATTCTTAAAAACGGTCAATGGTGTGACACAAACAAAGGGTCTAGTAACCATAAAAGCAAAAAATTTCGAAAAAGAGGAATACGTAGACGTATTTATTGTAGAAAGAGACGATTTTGAAGATTTCCTTATTGGTCTTGATATGATAAAAAAATTCGAACTAATCCAAGATGAAAATCTACAAATATCTCGGAAAAAAGAAATAAAGACAGACAGAACAGAGCCAGGGCTAGGAGAGGTAATAAACACACCGAACAAGAATAACAGAAGAGAAGAAGTCAGAGTTAACTTTAACGAACACGTAGACGAAAATGAGTTTAATATGATGCTAAATCACTTGGAGGACACACGAAAAATGGAGATCGAAAAACTTATAGACAAACATAACACAGTATTTGCGAAAAATAAATACGACGTAGGCACTGTTACGGACTACGAAGCTCGAATAGACTTACTGGTAGACAAATATTGTAATAAGAGGCCATATAGATGCACTTTGGAGGATAAAAAAGAGATAGAGGACCAAGTGGCAAAATTATTAGAAAATAAATTAATTGAAGAATCTTACAGCCCATTCGCGGCACCAGTAACCCTAGCATTCAAAAGAGAAGAAAATAAACGATCGAGATTGTGTATAGACTTTCGCGAATTGAACAAAATAGTTACACCACAAGCCCAACCGTTCCCTTTGATAGACGATTTAATCATAAAAACAAGAAACTGTATGTTCTACACATAACTAGATATAAATTCTGCCTTTTGGTCAATCCCATTACGCATCGAAGATAGACAGAAAACAGGCTTCGTTACGCAGGAAGGGCACTTCCAATGGACGTGCCTACCATTCGGTTTGAAAACAGCACCAGCTATTTTTCAAAGAATCTTATCGAATATCCTGAGAAAATACAATCTAAAAGACTTTTCAGAGAATTACATAGACGATATTCTAATTTTCTCAAAATCATTCAAAGAACACATAGAACACATAGAAAAAGTCATAAAAGCAATAGCAAACGAAGGCTTCAGACTGAAATTCAAGAAATGTACGTTTGCAACAAAATCGGTAAAATACCTCGGACACATAATAGAAAACAATACAGTAAGACCAATGAAAGACAACCTGATTTCAATACAAAATTTCCCCACCCCGAAAACGCAAAAGAATATTAGACAGTTTGTCGGAAAAATCAATTTCTACCACGAGTACATACCAAAAAGCTCAGTACTGCTAGATCCGTTACACAAACTATTACGAAAAAATGAGAAATTTATATGGTCGGAAGACTGCGAAAAATCTTTCACAGATATCAAAAAGTTACAATGTTCTCAGCCAGTGTTGGAAATATTTGATAACAATTTACCAATAAGAATCTATACAGATGCATCACTAAACGGCATTGGTGCAATATTTAAACAAATACAAGATAATGGTAAAGAAAAGCCAGTGGCATATTTTTCGAAGAAACTTAACGATACACAAAAGAGGAAAAAAGCAATTTATTTGGAATGCCTGGCAATAAAAGAAGCCGTAAAATACTGGCAACACTGGCTGATAGGGAAAAAGTTTACAGTATTTTCCGATCATAAGCCATTAGAGAATATGAACATAAAAGCTAGGACAGATGAGGAACTAGGCGAGATGACTTATTATTTGTCACAATACGACTTTGATATTAAATACATTCCAGGAAAAGATAACGTCGAAGCAGATAGCTTAAGTAGAAACCCGGTACTCGAACCACTCGAAAATACAGAAGAAATGCTAAAAACAGCTAATCTAATAAAAATAACAGAGATAAAAACAGACCAAAAAAAGAATAAAACATTGCGAAAAACCAAAACAAAATTGACAGAAGTGGACGGACTGGTCTATAAAATCGTCAAAAATAAGAAGAAGATAGTTTTATCTGAAAAGCTAAGCCTAGAATTAATTAAAGAAATACACTCGGAATGGTGCCATCTGGGGATTGAACAAATGATGAATAGAATATGTCCTCATTATACAGCTAAGAATATAACTGCGAACATAGAGAAAGTATGTAAAAACTGCGAAATATGTATAAAAAATAAATCTAGAGGGCAAGGAAAGTATGGACTGATGTCACAATTAGGGCCGGCAACAAAACCATTCAAAATAATGTCAATAGACACCATCGGAGGCTTTGGGGGACAAAGATCAACAAAAAGATACCTTCATCTACTGGTGGACCATTTTACGAGATATGCGTTCATTTCAACATCAAAAAATCAGAACGCGGTAGAATTCATCAAGTTAGTAAATACCGTGCTAGAAACAGACAGAATTGGAACAATTCTTGCAGACCAATATCCGGGAATTAACACGAGAGAATTTAAGGAATTCTTGGTAGAATACGACGTCAGATTAATTTTTACGGCCGTCAATGCGCCCTTCTCTAATGATCTGAACGAGAGACTAAACCAAACTATAGTCAACAAAACAAGATGTAAAATAAACGAGAAGGGAGAGAAGAGAGCCTGGACAACGATTGCCAGAGAATGTGTAAATAAATACAACGAGACAGAACATACGATAACGGGCTTTACACCTAAATATTTACTAGAGGGCACAAATACCAGCATTTTACCTGAAGAAATAAAAAAGAGGAACAATAAAGAAGCTTGGGTAAAGGATAGAGAATTAGCTTTAGAAAAAACAAGAAAATCACACGAATATAACAGAAATATATTCAACAAAAATCGAAAGAACCACGAATTTAACACGGGGGATCTAGTGTATATAGAAAATGGCAACAGGCTAAATAGAAAAAAATTAGACGAACTGAGAATTGGACCTTTCCAAATAACAGAAAAGGTATCCAACTCAGTGTACAAAATAAAAACGGGAAAACGAAACCAAGAAACTGGACTTTTCCATGTAACAAAATTATTGCCAATGTTAGAAAACGGTGACGAGGACTGAAAATCTTACGAATTTTCACCCGGGGGAGGGGAGATGTAACGAAAGTATACCTTCGTTAGGCTTAAATACGCTGCGCCCCTCTTCGTCACTTTATTCTCGTGAGTCTAATCATCGATAGAGAGGGAGTATCGGAGAAGTATCAGGTAAGGGCAGTCACGCGTGAGCAACCAAATAGAGAAAGACATTGTAATGGGAATAGAGAGATATAAACTTTAATTGTCGTTTCTCTATTTTCAGGTAAGGGTATTATTATTATTAATTGTAATTGTGATTAATTGTAATTGTAATTGTTATATTTGTTATTAATTTGTTCAACAATGAATAAAGAGAGTTTTCCAAACTCTATTTTTAGAGAAACACAGTTTGTTTATTCTTTTCCAACAAAATCGAAATATAAGAGAGAGAAACTCCCATTATATATATATATATATCCTACTGATCTCTCATTAACACCCGCTCCGGACCATCACACAAGTAATAATTCAATATTTATTGTTGATAAATTCGATAATTAATAATTATTATTAGATAATTAATATTGAAAAATTAAGATTTGTTAATTGTATTTTAAATGAAGGATTCAAAATTGAAAATACGAAATCCCAAAAAATTCAAAAACATTCCGTATGCGATAACCTTCAAACTATCGCTCAGAAACAAAAACATCTGGGGAACTTTTTGAACCCTCTTTTGATTATCTGAGTGCAGATTTTTTCAAATTAAATATGCAACGTTATTTACAGGTACTTTTTTAAGATAATAATGAAAAATTAATCATGAATTTATTATTAATTATCGAATTTATCAACAATAAATATTAAATTATTAATTGTTAATTATTAATCATTGATCATTCATTTTTCATTATTAAACATTCTTACGAAATATTTTTATATCGCCAAGTTAATTTAACTGCGACAGCTACTGCTGCTGGTAGGGACCCCCTCCCAAGCTCGGCTCTAGAGCGAAGCATGCAAACACAGCCGCGCATCCCGGGAACTAATTTTCGAGATATCGCGATTTTCTACTTCCTTTTTAACGATTTCCTTGGCGTACAAGAGGGAGTTTCCGGTATTGAATCAATACCCATTTTAATCGTTAAAGCTTCCTTTTTATCATGCATCAGGTTATAATATTGGCACTAAAGTGCTTCAATACGGAAAATGTTGGTTCATGAGAAAATGTAACCTCGTAATACCTGGATTTCATCGACAGGAGCAGATTTCATAATAAAAAATCACTTAAGGTGTAAGGGTACTACAAAACACGATTACACAACAAGTTTCAATCGATTCCATCGACTCGTTTTCGTTTAATCACCGATAACGTCCCCAAAAACCGAGAATCGCTTCCTGGACTGTAGCTCCTTCTGGAGTAGGCCAACCGAAATTTTTTAGGGGACTTTTTTGATCGCCGCGAGCTGCCCTTTTGACTGATACCCAACGTTAAGGGACTTTCAACGACTTCAATATCAATTCTGGGGGCAGTTTCGCGTGGTCGCATAGCCTCGATTTACACGTGATCGTGCTATACCTTTGCACCAGGTCAATTCGCATTCGATCTTAATGAAACTAGTTTCATTCGGACGATAATTGAATTACCTCGAAAGAACTGTTTTAGTTTTTCGAAATCGGTTCAAGTTTCGCTGAAATCGCCAAAAAACACTTCGTCCCACTTCAATTACCTCTCACTGTATGTATATATACATATATATTAGGGTGGGCCGAAAATCCGCTTTTTTAGAATTTCGTTTAGTAATAGCAAAAATATTGTTTATTAAGTTATAAAAAAAATTTGTGTGAAAGGAAAAAATTTTTGGCCAACATCTCAGGCTCGCCCATTGCATTCAAAGATAAAAATGCTCAAAAAAATTTTTCATCAACTTATTTTGGTCGGAAATTTTATGCTCTACAAAAAAGTTCCTTACACAAAATTACGTAGGACCCATAGATTCAGAGATAATCCCAATTTTAGTATCAAAATAGTAGATTTTCGCCATTATAATGATCTTGTTAGTTTGAAATCTATTTATAAGTTCTCCATTCGACAGGAAATTAAATTTTCTATCAAAATGTTTCTTTGTAAAATTTTTTACGAGTGATAATTATTAAAATTATTCCAATTTTCGTTCAAAAAGTGGCATTTTCGACAGTAAATGAATTATATCTTGGTATAAAATGATTAATAAATCAATTATTGTCTACAAAATTTAATTTTCTACAAAAAAAGTTCTTGTATTGAATCACGTGCCTTTAATATTTTTTATAATAATTACAAATTTCCGATAAAAATCAGTTTTCTAATTATAGTCAAATGCGTAATATTTTTCTGTAAAAATATGAATTAAAAGTAAAAACCAATGTATTAATCATAATCTTCCACTCATTTTTTCTTTTTAATTCACTATCTTACTACTTCCTATCCTGAATTGTTGAGTTCTCTTACAAATTTTCGTAAGAGAACTCAACAATTCTCGTAAGAGAACTCAACAATTCTCTTACGAAAATTCGTAAGAGAACTCAACAATTCAGGATAGGAAGTAGTAAGATAGTGAATTAAAAAGAAAAAATGAGTGGAAGATTATGATTAATACATTGGTTTTTACTTTTAATTCATATTTTTACAGAATTTAAACATTAAATTGATTTTTACTGTCGAACGTTGGATTTTTTCGACGAGATTCTAAAGTCGATCGAATAGCTCCATCTCTACTTTCATAACCACAAACTCTATTTGAAACTTCTGTCACAAGCTTAACCGTACGTTCTACGGCTTGTGTATGACAAGGAAAATTTTGAAATTCACATATACTTCTCGGACTAACATTATTATTTGCTAAAATTTCTCTCAATTCTTCGGTAGATACATTAGTTAGAACGGGAGGAGATGTCACCGTACAGTGATTCCAATTAATCATTTTGGTATAATCTTTGGCATTGATCTGAAGAGCAGGTAACTTGAAGTAACGAATAACATGTCTTTTTGCTGATTCTGAATTTTCTCTTGCTTTAATAATAGTTTTTAAAGCAAATTCACGAATATTTGTATTATCATCAACTAACATCGCAAGAAGTAAATTTTCCGGAAATGCAAAAAAGGCATTCCGTGAGAGACAATCAGTAATAATTTATTTTTCAGCTGCAATGCAGACTGCAATGGGCGAGCCTGAGATGTTGACCAAAAATTTTTTCCTTTCACACAAAATTTTTTTATAACTTAATAAACAATATTTTTGCTATTACTAAACGAAATTCTAAAAAAGCGGATTTTCGGCCCACCCTAATATATATATATCTTTGTATTATTAAAATGTTTCTCCACCGCCACCGCTCCAGCCGTATTCAACGAATTCTGATGCCTGAAGTGGTTCGTTCCATTTTACTCCCGACTGTTCGCAGGGCAAGATGACGGGAGTAATTCGTTTCACTGGAAGTCACGTGACTTTCGTATTTTCGTTTCCGCTCTTTGACGAAACTATTGCGAATGTCTTAACAGAAGTTGACAACGGTAACTAGTGTGACGCTCATTCGTATCTAATCGATGAATTTTCACGATTGTTTCGCATAAAACAACGAATTCTAAAAAACGTATTACAAAGTGTATTGGGTTATATTGATTTGAGGCTCTTAAAGACGGTATATTAGGCGCATGGCAAGTGTGGCAACAATCTGATCACATCCGAATGAGTAGATAACAAGCATCCTAATGAATAAATAAAAAATAAATACCATAATGCATTTTTATCTTCCGACTGCCCGTAGTTTGATCATTGAGAGTTTTCAACTTTGTCCTGTTTAATAAGTCAAAATTTAATCGTAACAGGATTGCTACTACGGCAATTGTGAACAATATAGGTATAAGTGAATTTTGACACAAAATACTTTTTTTTTCTTTAAAATAAACGTGTAATTATTGTGCGAATAACAGGTTATGAGTTCAGCCATTGAGAGTTTTAGAATTCGTCATGTTTTACGAGATACAGTTTGATTGTGACGGAATTTTCTACGGTACAATCAAATTGTACAATGAAAAAAACTTTACAAAGTACGAAATAAAAAAAATACATTTTTTTTAAACTCCCAACTGTCCGACATTGCATCACAAAATGACATTAAAAAAAAAATGCTATAATTTATAGCATATCAAGAATAATGATCCATTAACTATTATAATAATTTATTCATAATCCTCTCTATAGTCGGGAGACGTCCCTCGAACATGAAAATATCTGCTTAAATTCATTCACCAAGACTTTTTTTGCCTAAAGTTATAGGGAAATTGTACAAAACTATGCGCGCCTACGCTAAGTTTGAATAATGCAGTTTAAGTGTTGGGTGTCTGCATGACTAGAGGCCGATGGACGTCTTGTGACTATAGTGAGAATTATGAATAAATTATTATAATATGTAATGCATCATTATTCTTTATATGCTATGAATCTTTAAATCGTTATTCGAATCTTCCTAAACGGCATTTTGTGATTCAATATTGGACAATCGGGAGTTTAAAAAAATTATTTTTATTTTTATTCAATGTGGTTATTTATATGGACATACAGATACTAATAAATACTCAGGCACTATACAGACACTCACATGGGTACTCGATACTTATATCAACGAAGATAGAGGTCTTCCTCGTTACTTCGTTACTTACATATGATCATATCATTATGGTTGGATAAGATGTACCACTTGTACCACGTGAGATTTTGTCGCAAAAGATATATGATATATCTGGATAAAATTTTACCCAATTAAACAGTTAATTATTTGAGCAATTTGAAATGAATTAATTATTGTTTGCTTTTAACCGCTCAGTTTGTAAGTAACATTTAGCATTAGCAAATTGAACAGTTTGTTAACTGACGGTTATAAAATGTGATTATATTATACAGACAAAGGAAATTAAATTTCGGTGAAGAAGAAACCAATTTTTTGGTGTAAGAAATTCAAGCCGTAGAAAAGGAAAAATAAAAAGGACGTGAGAAACGAAAATACAAAAACAAATTTCGTAAATGTCCGTTTTACAGCGAACATTTTCATAGACGTAAATTATTAAACCAAGTATCTTAATAGTTTCAATACATTTTCATTGTTCGAAAATTCGAAGAACATGTATTTTTTTAACCACTTCTTTCGTTAAAAATATGAAATATCGATTCGTACTTACAAAAACATATATTAGACTATTAAGTGAACATAAAAAATATGGAACATAATATATATTAACATAATTCATCAAACCTAACAGAGGTCCGGCCTTTTTTTGAATACTGAGCAGGAAAAATATTGAAAAATTCGGTCCAAAAATAGTCTCAAACATTATTGATAATTGGTCATTTTATCAACCACTTACTATCAGAACATTTCTCTGTCTGCTGTTTCCCCTTCCGATATTTCCCTTCACAACACTTTACCTCCTGGACATTTCACCTTCCGACGTACTTTGTATTGTAGACCTGTTCCCTTGTGACACTTTCCCTTAACATACTTTCCAGTCCGACACACTTTCATCCAAGCATTTGCCCTTCCGACACTTTCCCTTGTGGACGATCTCCTTTTTTTCCCAATATATTAAATATAATAATATATTTATCAGCTACTATATATAAGCATCATCTATTCACATCAGGGGGTTGGCGGAGTCTCCCTTCATATATTGATTCCCAACTACGCTGAACGCTGTCTACTGCTCAAGCTTCGAAGGGTATGCTTGAATAAGGTCGGCGCCGTCTATCGGTGCCACATTTCTGCAGTGCCACAAGCTTGGAGCAGAAAGAGTTTCGGTGCCATCTTGACTACTGAGCACTGCTGAACACCTTTGAAATGCTCAGGGATGAAAATTCACGTTGCTCAATAAAAACTGCATCGATTAAGTTCATCTTGGTCTTAATTGAAAGCTAATAATCGAATTATACACTGAATGTAAGAATTATTCGGCGATAAAAGACATATTTTTTCACTATCAAAGGAAAAATGGGAATGTGTGCATCGCATGAAAGTTTAAGAATATGTACTCGGCGATTCACGCGCCAACTCCACCTGCGATGAGATGGATGTTTCTTTTCAGATGTACCATTTTATCTTTGTAACAAAAAAAACACTATTTTACAAATTATTCATTCATCCGAAGAATCGAATTAATCATGAATTAACGTTGAAACATTAATTAATCGGCGTCATCTGGTCTTCGTGACCACTCGTGATATCAAATCGTCCACATGACGATCTATCCTCAGTACCATAAATGTTGAGGCCAAAACAGTGCCGAGACTTACGAGAAAGGATAAACCTTCGAAGATAAGTTTCGGCGCGAAAATCTTCCAGATCATGAGGTGACGACAGTGAATGGTTGTTGTTAACATACATCCAAAAGTCTAAAACAAGAAAAAATTATGAAAAATGATAAATTTCGATTTTTATAAAATGTATTTTTTAAATATCAATCACCATTTAATATAATTTAACCCTATGAAGCATAGTTTTATCTTTCCAGAGTAATTCTAATGCAAACATATAGTGGGGTAATTTTTAAATCGCTATTTCCGAATCTGAAATGAAAAAATAAAAAATTCCAAATCCAAATGAACGCTGTAAACTATCGGACGGAAGATAAAAATTATTACATCGAGGAATTTGCCCAAAAACCCAAGAATATAAAATGGTGTTTTAAAAATAAGGAACAAAAATTTATAAATCTAACGATTTTGCACGAAAATCAGTATTGACGATTTGAGATCGCTGGTTACAAACTTAATGTTGATAATTCCTACAATTAATGTAACGAATTTTTAAATTCAGAATCGCAATCAGCTACCTCAAGAAGCGCTGAATATTTTTAGTTTAAATCCGCAAATGTTCTGAATTTTGGTTCACCGTTTTGAATCGGTAATTTTTATTCAGAAATTTTCGGCTGTAGATTTGCAATCAGTCTAATCAAAAAAAAATCCTGAGTACCGTGTTTCTCGAATTTCCGGTGGCCATGTTTGGAAAAAAGAATCCGAAAAGAATTCTGATCGAAGATTCGTTATCAGAGTCAAAATCGAATGAAAAATAGTACAATTATTCTCTCTCTGGAAAGGTGTTCAACACGTGGAACGCCGCGCTTCAAGACAATATGAAACATTGTTGTTTTGGTACCTCACTCGCCTTAACGTGATGTACTATAGATTCTCTGTGTGTCTCTATCGCTCCACCGTGGGCGCCACTAATTCTTCTTTCTGGCACCCATGTCTACAGCACATGTCCTTAAGTTAATGTGCCACATGTTCTCAGTGTGCCTCTCTCGATCCTCCATGACCGCCAATCGCGCTATCTCTCTCGCGCCCGCGCGAACTCCAGTCTATAGCACATCACGTATTGTAGATACGTGCTGATAGATATTGTGCTGCATCTTTTCTGTCCACTTTTCACGCTTCATGGGCGCCAGTGGCGCTATCTCTCCCGCAAAATCTAACTTGCAGCACATCGACGATGTGCTACTCCTCCATCAGTAACAAAAACTGCGTACCTAAATTCTCCTAAACGGTTGATCTTTCGAACAAACGAAGCGAGCCACGAGCTGCGTTTAACGATTCTGCAGTTCGTGGCTCTCTTCGTTTGTCCAAAAGATCAACCGTTTAGGAGAATTTTTGTACCGGAGTGAAAGCAGCTTTCACTCTCGCACTCATAATGACTTGTACTGCTTCACTTTACACGAATAAGTTGTGCGACATTCATTGCATCCATGTCGTCAATTGCTTAGATTTTTGAATCCCTCTCAGGATCACTGAACCCCGAAAATATAGTGACGTACATGACGGAAATATGGACACATACGCAGCACGTGCTGCATATATCGCCATATTTCCGTCATGTACGTCACTTACGTGGAGTTTGTCTATCTGGGATATCCAAAAGAGTGGGCAATTTCTTGATATTTACATGAAGCGATGGGAAATAGACATAGGTGTGATAGACATAGCGTTAGCAGCGCTCACGGCGAAACGAGAGAGATATACCGAGACTTTTGTTTCACATCCTCTTAAGGTTGCTAGATGCTCCCGGTGTGTCTCTCTCGCTTCTCCGTGATCGCCAATCATGCTATCACTCTCGCACCCGCGCAAACTCCGACCTGTAGCACATCACGTCAAGGTGGTGTCAAACCGCCATTTAGCTGTTTACCCCACCCTGACATTTCGATCCAACGGTTCACCATCTTGGGTCACCTTAACTATCACTTTAAGATGATGTGCAGCAGACTTAATCAGTAACAAAAGCTGCGATCCTGTTTTTATTCGGGACTGTTGATCATTCAGACACAAAATAAGAACGATGGACTCTGTCGAACGATTCAATACTGCAACGTTTATCTACGGCGTCTGATTTTAGGACGTGCAGTAGTTTGGAAATTTGACGGATAGTATCAAACAGCTGAATATAACCTAAGTTGGTCACATGCGAGTGACGGCACTCAATATAATACAATTAACAAAAATGTAGCAAATGACTTTATTAATACAAAAAACGATTTATGTGTGCCGAATGTGTTGCGTCCTGCGACTTTCGGGATTTCTTTTTTTATAGAGATTGTCAAATCTTGCAATTCTCAAGAAATGAAAAGGCATGTACGGAACATGATCGAGTTCACGTGCGCATAATTTTTCGCCACCGAAACTAATCGATGGAATTGACAAGTACGGACGGTTGGTGAGAGCAAAGAGTTTTCGACGCCGAGGATCACCTAAACGGCGATGGAACGGTGACAACTATCGCTGCTAACAATAACAATCGTCAGTCGTCGGAAACATATCGAGGCTACCTGGAAATACTTGGCGATAGCTTCGGGTTACTCGACGCATAGAGGGTCTTATGGCCCAGCGTGAGATCGAGCATCGAAATCTTCATAAGAGTGCGTGGCACAACAACCAGCATGCACTCACATATACGAGTGAGTAACACCAATGCAACCGTCCGTGCGTGCACGTGTTCGAACGGCGCGCTCAGGCCGACGCCTCATACCAATGGTCCCGCCAATGTATGTGTGTAGGAGTAAACGCATATGAGTCTTTCAACTAATCAGCATGCCATGAAATAATATTCCAGAAAGTTGCATAGAGACATATATTAATTGAAGGTAGATTCAAGAAAGATCATAAGTGCCTGGGTCAGCCCATCAACGATAAAATATTTTTACTATAATTGTAGGGTATGGAAGTAGGCTTAAAAGGTATACACGAGTTGCAGTAATATTCCTTTTTCTTAAAAACTTTAAATGCATTAATCATTTGGGAGAGATTGACGTGGGATTGCGATTATGTAAATGCAAATTTATAAAAATCATTACCAAGGATCATAAGGATTCTTCTCAACACACACACACACACACGCAGTTTATCGTTACTTTAGTGGACGAAATTATCTGAAGATAGAGGATGTGTAATCGGAAACTCAAGAGCCATTATCGCGAAGGAGTTCGGAGAAATTTTGTTTACATTAAAGTAAACATTCGAAGCGAGTAACAAGACTCAAAATTCAACTGCGTGGACAACGAGATGATCTCGTGACATCACCCTATAGATGTCGAAATTCTAGCACCGAGATCCGTCTTGACAACGAAATACGTTGGCGGGCGATGCCATGCATCCTTTTTCCACCTATACTCGAACCCGTATGGGCTCCGGCTTCGACTTCAAGGCTAGTCATCTCTCTCGCACCCCCATATCCAACGCGAGCCTCCCCGACAACTCTATCGGGTCTGCTTAGAGACGCTCCACACGAGACTCGTGGCTACACTCTGTACGGAAGGATAGTGAAAATGATACGAATGAGTAACTGAACGAGTTCGAGATCATGAGTCTAATTAAGATATCAGATCTTTTTATAGTAAAATCATTAATGAAGAAATACGAATTCGTGTGAATTTTGAAATGCATGGAATTAATGAATTAAGTTTTACAGGAAATAACACGATTGTTTTAACCCGATTGGTTTATCAAATTATCCATTTCAAAGCAAAATAAATAAAATACATGTAAAAGCTTTAAATTTATTCAAATTATTTTTAATGAACAAACTTTCAAATCTAAATGGAAATTCAGAGATCTTAATAAATTATCAAGCAATGAAAATAGAATTTTATTAAATCCAGAATATCAGAGATCCAAAATAGTAATTGTGCTTTTTCTGTAAAATCTAAAATCATTGATAATCCATTGACTCAATAGTTGCAGAAGCATGAAATATACATTGATTGAATGATACAGTAAAATCTTCCGCGACCAAAAGAAGAAATAGAATAAAAAGAAATGACAGGATAGGAAAAGACACATGAGGAACTGAGAAGAAAAACGTAGATAAGGAGAGCATAGAGCGAATAGGAGGGTTTACTTTTGCAATCTTTGTGCATTTCCGTATAAATTCGGTGCGCATTCGCGAGTCCCGGACAAGAGACGCGGGCGTTACGGCTCTGAGAGGTAATAGAGCCTCAGGTACCACTAATGTCTAATCGGCATCTATAAGTTATCGTTTCTAGGTTACCTTTCGTAAATTACTGAAAGATAACTAGAATACGCCTTTAAATTTACACCAATTTTACGATTGCCTTAAGGGTGACTTTTTGAGGTGAGCAGAACGTGGAGATAAGAATGGGAGGGACGATGAGGAACAGCTTGGCGGAGCTGGCAAAGGCGATTGAAACAGTAATGGATAGATGAATTAGTAAAGACAAAAGAAGAATGCGAGAGTGTAGAAGATGGACAATGTAAGGGATGTGCGAAGAGCCGGCTAGAGGTATACGGATATGAAAACAAGTTGAGGAAAATAAGAAAGGCTGCTGAACATGACAAAAAACGGTGGGAGGGGGAGCGACGCCAGCTCCTGAGTATCATCAACAAGCTCGGAAGTAGAAATGACGGAAAGGTGATGAATGTGACGGAGAGGGGGGGAAAAGTCCTAGGGGTTGGGAACTGCATCCTCGATTCAATCAGGATGGCATCACAGAACGTATTAACGGAAAAATTAAGAGAGGACGGAGAAATTGCATCAAGAAAGCTAGGTGAGCTGGGGTAGATATACACAGAAATGGGAAGACGAGTGGGGGAGTCGATGGAAGACTGGCGAGTGGTGAGGATCAAGGAGGCCATATAACAACAATAACCACATTTATGGTATTGAAAAAGGAAATAAGAGGGAATTAGTGGAGAGGAAACCGAGGCCGATAGCCGAGCGAGAATTAAGAGAATAAAAAGCCAGGGGGGAAAATAGGAGAAACAATATAAATGGCATATTCCCGGAGGGAGAAGGGAACACAAAAGACAGGGCTTTGGAGAAGATAGCAGAATGGTGCAGACAGGATATAAGAAGGCAAACGACAACAAAATATACGGGCAGAGGGGCAACGGTTTTAAAGTTTAAAAAATGGACAGAAAAACTTGAAACCCAGAGAAAAAGGAAAGAGCTGAAGGGTACAGACATGTGGATAAAGGGCGACCTAACGAAAAGGGAAAACGAGATTCAAAGGTGGCTGCGAGAGGTGGCAGAACACGAAGGAGACACAGAGTTTTAATTATAGGGGATCTGAATGCAAGGATAGGGAATGAGCAAGCAATCAATGAGGAGGGGATGAACGAACAATAACAGAAAATAAGAAAGTAGCAGGATAAAATAATAAACTCGGAAGGCAGAATGCTGTTAGGACTGTGCGAGGATTTGGGCTTGAAAGTGCGAAATGGAAGAACGGAAAGGGACAGGGAAGGAAAAGCGCCTTTTTTGTAAGCCCCCTTTTTGTAAGGGGGGAATGCTGTTGATCGGTAATAGATTACATTATAGCACTGGATAGGGGTGGAAAAGAAGAAATTAAATGGATGGAGGTAATGGATAGAATTGAATCTGACGACCTACCAATAATGTTTGCGGCTTGGAGAAAGGAATCAGAAAGGAAAGCATATGTAGAGGAGGAAGATCGTTTGGGTTCTCTCGATAATTCAACCTGAAAATCCTTATAATACCCCAGTTCGCATATTAGGACCAGTACACGAATCCTACACGTAAGCATACGAGACGAATACTTCTCGTATGCGTGTTTATATTCACATTAAAGTGTTCGTAATCGCGTCGAGGTATAGATCCTACGGAAATAACGAACCGTTTCAATATACAGTGAGGGGCAATTGAAGTGGGACGATGTGTTTTTTGTCGATTTCGGCGAAACTTGAACCGATTTCGAAAAACTAAAAAAGTACTTTCGAGGTAATTCAATTATCGTCCGAATGAAACTAGTTTCATTAAGATCGGATGCGAATTGACCTGGTGCGAAGGTATGGCACGATCAGGTGTAAATCGAGGCTATGCGACCACGCGAAACTACCCCCAGAATTGATATTGAATTCGTTGAAAGTCCCTTAACGATGGGTATCAGGCAAAAGGGCAGCTCGTGGCGATAAAAAAAGTCCCCTAAAAAAATTCGGTTGGCCTACTCCAGATGGAGCTACTGTACAGGAAGCGATTCCCGGTTTTTGGGGACGTTATCGGTGATTAAGCGAAAACGAATCGATGGAATCGATTGAAACTTGTTTTGTAATCGTATTTTGTAGTACCCTTACACCTTAAGTGATTTTTTATTATGAAATCTGCTCCTGTCGATGAAATCCAGGTATTACGAGGTTACATTTTCTCATGAATCAACATTTTTCATATTGAAGCACTTTAGTGCCAATATTATAACCTGGTACATGATAAAGAGGAAGCTTTAACGATTATAATGGGTATTGATTCAATTTCGTTTTTTTTTTTTTAATCGACTGCGTCGTTTTTTAGTTATAGCCGATCGAAGTTGGCCAATTGGATGGCCGCTTTAGCCGCAGCAACGTCGCTGGTCATAATCTATGAGAATGGAGCGTTCGGGTATCTTCGAAATCATACTGCCGCCCGCAGTACATGTTTCCTGTTGCTATTAGAGATGAGCGAATCGAGACACGATGAAAATGACATTTCAGAGGTGACGGATTATTTCAAGATGACGTTATTTTCCTCAAGATTAAATTCTTCTATGGATGGCATCGTAGCTGAACAATGATTGAAAATTTAAAAAATCGAATAAAATGATTTTCTCAAATAATTCTCGTAAGAGAAAAATGGGGCTGGGTGGTAGTGGGTATATGACGGTTCACGCGCCACAAAGCCATCCACGCATACCGTCAAACGTCGCTTGGATGAAGAGCAGTTGGCCAAACGCGGGCAAGAGTGAAGAACGCGCGCCACCGATAGATGGCGAGAGTATATCACTCCTGATGTCAAATGCAAGCGAGTGCTAGACTCTCATTACGAAAGCTTTTTTCCTGTACATTATATATTTTTATCCTTGATTGAATTGAGTTTTAAACATAACCTGATTTTTGTTTAAATAAAAAACTTGTCATTTTTACAGTTTTTCTTTATTTCCATTTTTATTGTTTCCAAGAAAAACTTGTGTCGTCTTTTATAAGTATGAAACTGTAATGTTTACTACAACAGGCCAATGGGATGGAAGAAAACAGATTTTCTTTAATTATCTAAAAGCTGCCGCCGAACATGACTCAGTAACCATACAATCAAGAATATCTGTCGGTGGTTCTGTCGGCTGGAAATCGGCCTCGGCACTGAAAGTATCGGGTTCCACACCCGCAAGGGTTTATTGAAATTTTTATTCGTAAAAAATCGCGTAAAAATAACTATCATCGAAATCTTGAAAATTCCGTCTCAATTTTGTCTAATCTAGTGTATGTAAGAAGTGTCTCTAGTCAGAGCTTTCTCGTGTATAGCCGATATTAAAAATCATTTTGTTCAGCATCTTGATGGTCATGTGACTAGCAGATGTGATCTTGACGTGGGTTACACAGCCGTTCAATTTCCACACTTAAAATCTTGATTTTTTGAATCATATCAGTTTTTCTACTGATAAAGAGAAAAAGGGTGAAAAAGGGTTCAAAAAGTTCCCTAAATGTTTTCGTTTCTGAGCCATAGATTAAATGTTATCGCATACGGAACGTTTTTGAATTTTTTGGAATTTCGAATTTTCAATTTGAAATTCTTGATTAAAAATACGATCAACAAATCTTAATTTTTCAATATTAATTATCTAATAATTATTATTAATTGTCATGATTTATTGTTCATCATCTAATGATAATTATTGTAATTTTTTTATTATTAATTATCGAATTTATCAACAATAGGTATTCAATTATTTATTGTTAATTATTAATCATTGATGATTAATTTTTCATTATTAAACATTCTTACGAAATATTTTTATACGCCAAGCTAATTTAACTGCGACATCAGTAGGTAGGGACCCCCTCCCAGGCCCGGCCCTGGAGCGAAGCATGCAAACACAGCCGCGCATCCCGGGAACAAATTTTCGAGATATCGCGATTTTCTACTAATTTTTTAACGATTTCCTTGGCGTATAAGAGGGAGTTTCTGGTATTAAATCAATACCCATTTTAATCGTTAAAGCTTCCTCTTTATCATGCACCAGGTTATAATGCTGACACTAAAGTGCTTCAATGCGAAAAATGTTGATTCATGACATAATATAACCTCGTAATACCTGGATTTCATCGACAGGAGCAGATTTCATAATAAAAAATTACTTGAGGTGTAAGGACACTACAAAACACGATTACACGCAAGTTTCAATCGATTCCATCGACTCGTTTTCGCTTAATCACCGATAACGTCCCAAAAAACCGAGAATCGCTTCCTGGACTGTAACTTCTTCTGGAGTAGGCCAACCGAATTTGTTTAGGGGACTGTTTTGATCGCCACGAGCTGCCCTTTTGACTGATACCCATCGTTAAGGGAGTTTCAACGACTTCAATATCAATTCTGGGTGTAGTTTCGCGTAGTAGCATATCCTCGATTTACACGTGATCGTGCCATAGCTTTGAACCAGGTCATTTCGCATCCGATCGTAATAAAACTAGTTTCATTCGGACGACAATTAAATTACCTCGAAAGTACTTGTTTAGTTTTTTGAAATTCGTTCAAGTTTCCCTGAAATCGCCCAAAAATACTTTGTTCTACTTCAATTGCCCCTCACTGTATACTCCAAATTTGCCTGGGCAGCACCAATGAAGAGCAAAAACGGCAAAGATACAACAGCCGCAATGAAATCGACCCTTGTGAGAGGGCGCGTACCAGAAAACCTGTACGTCGATCGAGGAAAAGAGTTTTATAATTCGAATTTTAAAACTTTCAGGAAGGAATTTAATATTAATATGTACTCAACGTACAGTTATTTAAAAGTCTCAATTTGTGAACGCTTCAATCGTACATTAAAGAATAACATGTGGCTACAATTTAGTCTTCGGGGGAATTATAAGTGGACCAATATTCTCAATCATTTGATCTCCCAATATAACAACAGAGTACATCGCACCATTCGCATGAAGCCGAGAGACGTTAAACATGATAATGAGAAAGATCTGTTACATAATGTTTTCATGGAGAACAACAACAATACAAACAAGAAAAAATCGGTGAAATTGAAAATCGGAGATAAAGTGAGAATTAGTAAATTTACGAATATATTTGCAAAAGGTTATACTCTAAACTGGACAACTGAAATATTTACTATAATTGAGGTTAAAAACACGAATCCAGTGACATTCCACTGAAAGATTAGCAGAATGAACCCATTACCGTTGGCTTCTATGAACAAGAGCTGCTACGAGTCCAGCATCTACATATTTATCTAATTGAAAAAGTGTTGAAAAAGCGCGGAAATTAAATGTATGTCAAATGTTTGGGTTTCTCGATAACACCCACAATAGTTGGATAAATAAATCCAATTTGTAATGATAATTCGAAATAAAAAATTATAAATTAAGCATGAAGGATTCTTAAAAAAAAAAAGTTCCAAGTTCCTCCCATCCATTCCTTTGTTTTTCAAAGAGGTCACGCCTATGGCCAGTGGTAGTGGTTACTTACCTCTCAAATGCTGTGAGGAAGGAGAGAGCAAGAGATAGTTTCTCGTCTTCGCACTCAACACTTGGTGGTTGCGCGTTTGCATAATCCATTGTCATCAAGATCTATCTATCTCTCTCTCTCTTTCTATCTATTTCATTTTCTCACGACGGTTTTGGAGGGTCTTGTACCCTTAGTCCATACAATGAAGATCCCGCCTCACTCTCGCATATAGTTGTGAAAGATTTTTTTTTCCCGGTTTGGGTGATATGGATACTGATTGGGATAGAGTACATTTGAACATATATATGTTTTTTTTTCATTTTACAAACCTTCAATGAAGGATATTATTATTTTCTTTTTATTCATATTTTTTTTGCCATTATCGTTCTTTTTTTCATATTTGTATATATTTTCATTTTTCGAAATTGACTGAAAATTTAGATTATGTTTATAATATTTACAATTTCTTTCATACAGCCACATATGTATATACATCATGATCATGATCATCATATTTTTTGAATTATCATTTTTTTAATATTCATACATATTTTCATTTTTTTCTCGAAATCGGTTAAAAATCTCTATTTTATTCGAAATATTTTTTACAATTTCTGACATGTACATTATTGATATCCCCACGGTGGGGTATCAGTTGTACCGACCAACAACACTCTTTTGTCATCGTTCCAGCTCAATGCCACTTTTTTTTTGTTTCACTGATTGCACAATGTGTTTTCGAGACTGAATCAAATTTTGGGTTTCGATAACATTTTAATGGTTGAAGAGGCAATCCTTATAATCATCGAAGGATAATGTCTCTTCAATGTCGATCCTCTGACACCCTTTGCCCGTTTTTTTTCTATTGCATCATTGTGAATTTTATAGGCAGAGTTTGGCACGCAAACCAACAAACTCCGCCATGATCCTCCCATTATTTTCATCTTTCATGAGCCCAAGCATTTTTTTATTCATCAATGGCATTCCATAAGAGTTATCCGGAGGATAGTCAGAGGTGTCGAATTTGTGAATATCTTGCCTCATTATATCAAATATATTGGGCGTTGTGATATGATAAATAAGACTGTCGGTGTCGGTGTATAATAATGGAGCTCTCTCTTCAAACTGTTTTTTCATATAATTGTAGTGAAAATCGTATGTATAAATTTTGGATAAATTGAGAATTGAAAAACCTGCATATATTGGTTTATTGGATTTTACTTGTTCTATTGAGCTCGATTATTAACATATCATGGTCGAATACGGCGTAGCTGTGAAATGTAGGCTTTGCTATTAGAAATCTGACCCCCCCAACGACCACTCCATTAAGTCACAAGCTTCATTTCACGATGTTTTCGAACATTTTCCATTGTTTTCCTGAACACCGCATTGTTCAGTGATTTATAAAAGTTTTTCTTAAAATCATTGTTCGATTGCTGTCTCAAATTGTATTTAAATCAACATATTGCGTAAGCCATGGTTTTTGATCGAATTTCAAAGCTCTATGAATTTTTGTTAATTTCAGACCCAAGCTGAGGCATTGCTGCAAATTTCGATAATGTATAACATATTTTTCTTTCTTCACTACAGTTGCCATTAATTTGGGTTTTTTTATTTTGACCGATGGGTGGTGTGTAGTGCGCGGGACACAACGGCAAATCTTTGTGAAGCTCGTGAAACTCTTGGGGGTACTCCAAATCGACTTCAAATATATATCCCGTTGGAGCGTCTGCGGTAATGCTCGGGATATTTATTTAATTAATATTTTCCACCCATTCAAATCCGGCATATGGCAACGCTTGTATCATAGCTGCACGGTAAAGATTGTTAACGTCGAAATACATGAAATATGATTCGGCCTTCGATGGATCAAAATCGTCACCCATGAATCGGTTATTTGCTCTCCCATATCGATTTGAACATTGTGCAAGACCTCCCCTAATACCCTTCTTAATGAATAATAAAACATCAACGTCGGTGATGAGTTCGATCTCAACAACGGTCAATTTCAACATAGCATCGAACGCGAGCCCCCGAGCAGTATAATAATGCAACGGATCCAAATTGTATGTCGTCAAGCAGCTACGGCGAAAGTTTTCAAAAATGTCTGCCAAGAGGAGAACGTCCGTTTTTAAATATAAATCAGAGTGTTCACCCAAAGTTTTTATATTGAAAGTTTGCCAGACGTTAATGTCATGGACGTAAGTCTCGTCCGAAATATCATCAGTATTGAGCTGTGAATGGAATTGGTCTTTAGATGGTAGCTCAGTCTCGTCAAGTTTAGTCCAAGAGTCTAGGTAATCGTAGGGGAAGACCCTCTTTCTCGTCAGTAAATTGAATTCCGTTGCATTATTATAATTCTTTAATTTATGAACCTGTATTCTACAAAGGTTTCCCGAACTTTTCTTGAAAATGATTATATATTTTTCTTCATTTATTGGTAAGAGTTTTATTGCACCCTCGAATGTCACAGCTAGCGCTTTAATAAAAAAAATGTGCATCATACCCTGATAGGTTGTGGAAAATTATCGGCACTACATGCGAATTCTTGTAATTTAAATTACACGCATTTTGTGCGGGGCCACGATACGTGCATGTGAAATGACAATGATCTCGAACTTTCACCTCGTTTGTTTCATTGCTGAAGGGCTCCTCACAAATATCTCAAATTGATGCGGAGTCAAATGTGGATTGCTGGTCGGCGGAGAGATGTTCCATTGGCACAATGGTTGTCAATCGAGTATTCAACGAGGCAGCTAACTTTTGTAAGTCGTCCATGAACCATTGTATGCAATCGATACCTCGATACAATTGATACTGCGAGATGGAATCATCATAGGAGCATTTGAAATAGTAGGCAATTGAATGCGGCATATGCTTCTGGAACCCCATCGTATTTGCCTCTTCCAAAGGTTCAAGTCGCTCCAGGAGACATTCGAGATCTACATTATTCACAAATGGTACATTGACTTTGTGTTTGTGATTTTTGAATCGCATAATTTTTTCGTGTTCTTCCGGCAAAATCACTCGGCACTCATCAATATTCTCACAATCGACAGAATGTTTTGTCAGACCGTTTTCACTGTTAAACCGACACAAACATCTATCATACAGGCACATTTTACCATTGTGCCGGGAGATCTGTGAGCTCACTAATCGTGAAAGGTTTTTTATCCACGCGAAATGATGAATTGGGGTAGTGCTTTCAAGGTCCTTATCATCACCATCACCCTCGTCCTCCTTACAATCAGTCTCGAGCATGAGGAGGTGAATCGTGGGTCTTTCGGACGCCTGCCTGCTAATGTATATCGGCACTATTTCACATTTATCATTGTTTTTCTTTCTCACTTGTGAGTCAATACCATACACATTATTTTTTAAACGGTTCATTTTTTCAAACAGCGGCAGCTTTTTTAATATCATTGGGAAGTCTAACCCATCATACTACAGCTCTTCACTAAAGTGTCTGTATGAACTTTTCCGATCGGGGTTCGTGGTCGGTGGGGAAAGGGTCGCGTTTACTGACCACAAAAAACAAAAAAAATAATCATTTTTTAAATCCATAATAGCACGCTTTTGTTGGATAGATTTTGGAATACATGTGTATGTCGATAAACCTCCACGGAGTGGCACATATTTTTTCATATTCACGCTCAAGCTGGACACCTCATGTAATGACCATCCTGATTCCTTTCCTTCGAACTCCTCAACTTTACGCAATAATTGTTCCTTCACATGTTCTTCAAACCACATGTCAATATTCGTTGAGGGAAGAATGGGTTCGTTGAGCGTATTAAAAAATTTCTCCTCCAAAACCGTGCCATTGATTTTTGTGATTGAACTTGCAAGCCAATATCACATTTACTTTCATATTGCCCCACCGCTGTAGTGATCTCTCCAATCTCAACATAATCAATGATTTGGCATCATCGGGGAATGATTTCAAATCTTTATGCAAAAGGTCAATAACCATGCCCGTCTTGATTCTCTTTTTGAATGCCGTCTCAATGTCATTCCACAACACTTTTTCACTCACATCAGTGACAGAAGTAGAAGCAACACCAGCACCTTTTTTTTCTTTAATTTTTCTACGAGTGACACAATGAGCGCGATTGTCGTTTGCATTCGCATTTTTTCATTCACTGAAGCACTCTCTTGTCGCGAACGTTTTGTTAACAACTGAAGATTATTTTCACCCACTTTTGCACTAGATGAAGTGAAGATCTTTTTTGTAGAATGGAATAAGCCCCTTCCGTAATGGAAATGAGCTTTTTACACGTACGAGTATCTATATTTGAAAAGCAGCTGAAAACACCGTGTATTGATGTGAACTAACACGGCGATTTTTTCGGAAAATTTGGAAAAAAGTCTCAGAGCTAACGATGAATGCAGAAAAGATATTGTTAGCGGGGCAATTAGGAGCATTAAGATATAGGGTATCCCTCCACCACGTTAAAAGTCTACGAACCAATCACGATGACCAAAATTAAAATTTGTCTCATTAAATTCTTTTTCAATCTATATATTCCAGACTCCTCTAAAAAAAACGCTTTGTGCATGCATCTAAAAAAAGATATGAATGAGAGAGAGAGAGAGGGAACATACTCTTGTGAGGATATACTTCAGATTGCTGTGTCGTACTTTTTGAGCATGTATATATGAGTGAAATGAACACACACGCGCGCTCGCAAGCACGCACGCACGTAAGCACGCACGCACGCACACACAAGTTGACAAAGATTTTTTCCTAAAGCGATAAATTTTCCTACTTAGTGGGAACTTTGAGACGATGATTCCAGTTATATGTAAGTCAACATGCCTCTCGCCTCTCTCTCTCTCACCTTCTCTCTCTCTTTCTATCTCTCTTACTATTGAAGCACGCAAGTCATCGATTCCAGCTAAGACGTAACACTTGAACGTTTACATGGATATCTTGGAGGACCTCCGAGGGTTACGCATTCAGCACCTCCTCTATTACATGAAAACTCCAAATAACTATTATAATGTATGAATTTGGAGGATTAGATATCTGAGGCAATGGTCGTTCATTATACCCAAAGGGTGTATACTAAACCGCCCAATTGATTGCTCACCAATACAACGCTCCTATTCATTTAATATCCAGAATCGTCTCGTGTTTGTATATTTAAAAATATCTATGCTATAAATCAGACCCTTGACACTACCCAAGCGTCACAATAATTCTCAAGCTTCATCACCACCACCCTCCCCCCGCCGCCCGCCCCTATACGACATGAACCCAAAAACGAAATATCGAAATCTACATATATATTTAAAACACCCGATAGCTGAGAGAATGGTCATCATTGTACCACAGAAATGCATATCAATTTGTGGGGGTTTCGAGTACATACTTTTAATCACTCGATATTCTGAACGATGCTGTGTTTGTATATTAAAAATTATCTACGGAATAAATTAGACCCTTGACACGGTCCAAGCGTCACGAGGATTCTCAAGAGCCCTTAACACGTAACATGGAGCAAAAATACCAAAAATAAGAAACCGTCCGTTGAGCCCCCCCCTCCGTGTGCCCACCACCGCCGCCTCTCACATCCTCCCAGCCGCTTCATGCCCAACACCCTCCCCGCCCTCCGCCCCGTTTCGTGTCCCCGCTAAGTGGTTTGAGTCTCGGGTAAAAAGTATCGGTAAATGTGCAGATCCCTTGACAAAGGGAGGCCACGACGTTCAGATTACGGATTATCTTCAAACTTTGTACACTTTTAGTAGTCCATTAGGACGACATAATGTGCAAGTAGTAAGGCGTACTACTTGGGCGTTTTCGAGAAAATCGCAAGAGAAGTTTTACGCGTCGAATATGTACCGGAGCGTTGCGACTGTGAGCACAAGATGGCGGCAGTCAAGTGGTTAGCGTTCAAGCTCCGTAATCGCTGGATCGAGTCCCGCTCATCGTTTTTTTTTTTTTTTTTTTTTTCCAACAGTGGTCATATTTTTTCATATATTCGCGACAATTCAAAGGTAATATAATGAAAAAATACGTATATTTGCATGAACTTTTATTGAATTTCCAATATTATTTGACTGCTTACTAATTTTTATTATTATAACAAATATAATATTTATAGTTAGCGACAAGTAAACGACCAAACGCATAAAGTTTTCCTGAAAATGTATGCCTGTCGTGATTTGCGATATCCCTCATACCTGAAATCGGATAAGGTGCCCGGAACTGCTTTGCACCTGGACACTTCGACCTGCAGACACAGGTTTGAAAAAACAAGAGGGCGAGGCTTGGACTTGGGTTCTATACTTATAGGGCCGATGCGATAGAACAGGCATTATTCGGCAGTTAACTTGCGTAGGGGTGTAAAACTTCTCTTGCGATTTTCTCGAAAACGCCTAAGTAATACGCCTTACTACTTGCACATTATGTTGTCCTAATGGACTACTAAAAGTGTACAAAGTTTGAAGATAATCCGTGATCCCAACGTGGTGGCCTCCCCTTGTTAGTCCAGTCGGATTCGACATAAAATCGACAGACTCCTATTCTTTCTCAGTACACTTATCCCGATTTTTGTGTAGGTAGATTTGGCCTTGATTAATCAGCCCCTGTTTTTGCGCGTGGATTAAGTGGGAGTTGCATTGTTTAAAAACTTGTATTAATGACAAAATTGCAATTTTGATTTTGAATTCTTTTCCTGTGCGTGTGAGGAAAAAATGTTCAAGGAAAAAGTTGTAGGTCTCATCCTCGTGTAAAATAAAAAATAATTTTTATTCAAAAAATTTTGGTCAGTTCAGCCGCAGAATGCAAAAAAACAATGTTTGTTTAAAAAATTTCATTTCGATCTAGTTGCTTTAATTATTACTGTATACCTACCAAGCTCATATGACACGTGTAAAATCGCTGCCCCGAGAGTCTGTCCAAAATACATTCGATTATCTCGCATATTATAGCATCAAATAGCGATTTTCGAAAAATATTCGGATGCCAATAAAATTAGAGCCGATGGGGTTACAGTGTCCAAATAAATCATGGTGGTAGTTACAGATATGGAATTCAATATTGTCATTAAAAAAAAAAAAAAATCCATCAAAAAAGGTCGAATAAAAATGAAATAAAAATGTTCTTACTCAACAAATACGATTAATGACTGAAATTATTGACTTACGAAAACCGTTTTGTGATATTGTTATTTCTCTTGCCGAGACGAGTAATTAAAAAAAAAACCTATTCATCTTTTGACAGTTTGAAATAACGAAATAGCTTCGACAAACAAAATCTGCCCTTTTTTTGGTCACGAACAATTGGAAATTTTTGGACGAAATACCAATCGAAAATAAAGAATGGGGTTTTTATAGTGTAACGTGGTAATTCTGCCCCGTTACAAAGCGCCCATTTTTGGCGCCTATATTTTTTTGGCACGACACAAGAGCGACATCTCTTCTCGGCTGAGTCTCCCCGAGGCAATCCAACAAGGCCATCCGTTAGCTTACCGTCGTCTTTTCTAATTTTCTTGAATTATTTTATCTCCTTATGTTCGAGCGAGCGACGGCTTGGCCGGTTCAACGAGAGCCTCGAGTCACTTCTGGGCATGCGTTAGCCTGTCTGACGTCACACCAACGTTTGGGATTCACGGCACAACGGATCGATGGTGGAAAATCGACATGAACGAGAACAGAGCGCTCTCTTCCCTCACCATCTGCCTGAGCATCGATCGTGTGTGTGGCTCACATGCTTGTTACCGCTGCCAATACTTCGGGAATTACCGAAAGAGAGCGGGAATTGGGATCTCGTTAAGCGACGTTGTCTCGCCATATCATCCACCCGAGCCTTTGGGGCTAATTATGTATCGTTCGAGTTCGCTGGATCGAAGTTCGGGACCGTTGAGGTTCCACGGTCGAGCTTTTGGAATTTATCGCTGCGCGCTCTCGGATCACCCGATGAATCGATTCCGAGTCGCGTGCCACTGCCATATAGATCCGCGGTTCAATTATAACGAGCGTTTGTTGGCAGGGGGTGGGGGTAAAAAGGACCCGCGGCGAGTAACGAGAGCGCATCTAATTGCTCAAGGACTCTAGCCTTTGTCGTGAACGAGCAGAGACGCGGTTCTCGTGTCGCTGCCGTTTTCGTTGCCCAAGAACGCGACGCCACCGAATACTCTCACGGGTGGACAACCGAGGACGTTCCGGGGTCCATCTACAGAAAACAAACCGGTGGGGCTGTCGTTTCGCTCTTTTTTGTATTTTGTGTCGGGGATTCAATGTGTAGAATCGAGCGATATTGTCGTGACGGTACGTTAACGCGCGTGAGCCCGATAGCGTCTTTGTTCCCGCGCATTTCATCGTGACGCGTGTGTTTCCGCGTTCTTTATATTTTCCGGATTGCCTAACGGGATGCAACTTTTTGTTACGCGGGGTTAGGGTTGATTAGATTTAATTGTGTTTGTCGCCCGGCTCTCGGCCGAGTTAATATCGGAATCATCAGTTTGGTGAGAGACCGCTCTCGCGAGCGAGGATGTCTGTCGTCGCCATCTTGCATGCCGTTACGGCTCCCAACATGAGGCGGCAGATTTCTCGACGTCTTGCCAAATTGTTTGTGTGGCCGGGAGTGCGAGGGTTTACGTTAAATTGTATCGAGCCGAGGACCAGTGCATTGTTGCAAAGTAGATTATTAAGGATGTGGTTGAACACGGGAACTTTTATTTTATTCTTTTCCATTGTGATGTTTTTGGTAAATAAATTATAGTGTGATTCCCGGTCCACTTGGTGTGTGTTGTTGCCTTATTGTGGTCACCTTGCGAGAAAACCCAGCCCCTCTACCATTTCGATGGCTGTAGCCGAGTCGGGCCGGTTTCTCGCGCGCTTGTGAGAAAAATAAATTCGTCACGAGAGCTTTTCTCTTTCGTTTCTGGCGCCCAATCTCAAAAGTGTCGCGGGAAGGCTTTGTGAGCGAAGTCCGCGGGAAAATGCGTCACAATAGAAACGTCAGTTATAATTTTTTTTTTAAGGATTTAATATCATTTTTGACATTTTTAATCAATAAAATAGCTGTAACTTCAACAAAAAAAATCTGCTCACTTTTATTTTTAGTCATGAAGAATCGAAAATTAAAAATGCAATTTTTACGAAAACATAAGTTTTTTTACTCAAATGTTAACAAACAAATAGTTCCAAGTTTCCAAATAAAAATGTCATTTTTTTTTCAAATAGTGCAATAAAAACTATTAATTTTTCATAGAGGTCATTTTTTACCTAGAGTCAATAGTTTTCGAGATATCATCACTCAAAAATTTGAAAGCGCAAAAATCTACAAAATTGCAAAAAAATTGAAAAAATCATCATATTACAAAACAGAAAAGTAGGCGTCGACTCGTTTTCGATGGAAAATAACATAAAAAATTCGGTCAGATTTAAAATAATGAGGGTTCAAAATTGTAAATTTCCTCATATATAAAAATGCAGAGATGAAACATTATATCAGCTGTTATCAAATAATGCGTGTTGTACCTGTTCAGATTTCAATCGCTGTACCTTCTAAAACACAAATCTTGTCAAGTCGTACTGGGTATAAAAAAATTCTAAATTTTCCAGTTTTTAAACATTTTTTTGTAAATATACATCAATAGTGACTACCAATTAAAAAAATGATTATTTCCTTTTTACGATACACAGCGCTGGTTCGAAAAATTCGACTATATCTGTAATGAATATTCCAGCTGAAAAAAATTCATACCGGTCACTGTATAGGTAGAACTAACGCGAGGCTAAAGCCTTTCCGCCCGCCTTTCCACACCGACGATTGTGAGAGGGATAAGAGCAAAAATTATCAATACATTTATCTCGAAAACGATTTGATGGAATTAAAAACTAATAGTAAGGCCGTCTGCTTCTATCAATTCTGCATAGTAGGTGCACCCACAATTCGGTTTTGATTCCATCAAGTCGTTTTCGAGACAAATGTGTTAGCAGTTTTTTGCGTTTATGTTGACCTTACCCCTCGCGTTAAATACTACTATGACATTGCCGTTCCGAAAACATGAATATTGGAAAATTCAAACTTTTCCATATTTTGCATTGCGGTAAATAATTTACTCTTTTTTGTCCAAAAAAACTAAATATGGATCTTATTTCCGGTCAACTTTTCGAACTAAAATGTTTGAAATTTATCGGTGGGGGTCGGAGTCAGAGCATAGAAGAATTAATAATACCTCAGAAATATATGCACACACCTATATAAGAGAGAAATAAAATTTCAAAGTGGTATTCCTTCACATGACGGAATCAATATACATATTTGAGAATGATTACCGAGGATGTACTCTTGACAAATGCTACTTTAAAAAAAATAGTCCTATGACGAGATTTCCAAAAAAGGTATTTATTCGGATATGTGAACTTATCCTATTAGCCTATTTCTGAAATGAAAAAATCGTTTATTCTGATTTTAAAAAAATGTATTCTGTACAAAATGGACCAAACCTTTATACAGTAAGGGGCAATTTAAGTGGGACGATGTGTTTTTTGGCGATTTCAGCGAAACTTAAACCGATTTGGAAAAACTAAAAAAGTACTTTCGAGGTAATTCAATTATCGTCCGAATGAAAGTAGTTTCATTAAGATCGGATGCGAATTGACCTGGTGCGAAGGTATGGCACGTTCACGTGTAAATCGAGGCTATGCGACCACACGAAACTACCCCCAGAATTGATATTGAAGTCGTTGAAAGTCCCTTAACGATGGGTATCACTCAAAAGGGCGGCTCGTGGCGATTAAAAAAGTCCCCTAAACAAATTCGGTTGGCCTACTCCAGAAGGAGCTGCAGTCCAGGAAGCGATTCTTGGTTTTTGGGGACGTTATCGGCGATTAAGCCAAAACGAGTCGATGGAATCGATTGAAACTTGTTTTGTAATCGTATTTTGTAGTGCCCTTACACCTTAAGTGATTTTTTATTATGAAATCTGCTCCTGTCGATGAAATCCAGGTATTACGAGGTTACATTTTCTCATGAATCGACATTTTTCGTATTGAAGCACTTTAGTGCCAATATTATAACCTGGTGCATGATAAAGAGGAAGCTTTAACGATTAAAATGGGTATTGATTCAATACCGGAAACTCCCTCTTGTACGCCAAGGAAATCGTTAAAAAGTTAGTAGAAAATCGCGATATCTTGAAAATTCGTTCCCGGGATGCGCGGCTGTGTTTGCATGCTTCGCTCTAGGGCCGGGCCTGGGAGGGGGTCCCTACCAGCCGCAGTAGCTGTCGCAGTTAAATTAACTTGGCGATATAAAAATATTTCGTAAGAATGTTTAATAATGAAAAATTAATGATCAAGGATTAATAATTAACAATTAATAATTCAATATTTATTGTTGATAAATTCGATAATTAATAATAAAAAAATTACAATAATTATCATTAAATGGTTAACGATAAAACATGACAATTAATAATTATTATTAGATAATTAATATTGAAAAAATAAGATGGGTTAATCGTATTTTAAGGTAGTCCTCGTGCTACAGTAGTGCGAGAAAGTTTCCTGTATACCACATGATACAATATATGCGGCGCTCGTGGTCATATGCGGCGAACTTTTTATAGAGTCTGTACAGAAATCGCTGTTACACATAGAACCGTGCATATACAGATGCACTCATACCGCAGAGTAATTTCTCCAGTTGCGATCGTGCAACGTCGCACATTTTTAGTATATGTATCGTAGGCTCAGTAGTAGTGGATCCAAATTGTGACATAAAAATACCCGGAAATGTCGAGCCAATTACAGCATAATGGGAAGTTTATTTAAAAAAAAGTTCTCGATCGTAAATTGAAATTGGTTGGAGCTTTGCAAGAAGGAAAAAAATAAAAATAATGAAAGAAGTTCTCGTGGAGGCCGATTCTAACCTCTTAGACGGAAGACGGATCGTAGAATTGAATTTACTCGGAAAACGTTTGAAATGTTGCGTTTGTAAAGAAGTGCTTTCGTTAGAGAATGTGGAAAGGGAAATACGAGCTGGACTCAATTCGATTCTGTGGGTGAAGTGCATGAGTTGTTGCGTTTCAGCCGAAGTTCCTACAGGAAAGATTCACGTCACGGACAAGAAAGCGAAGCATTCAGATGTAAACACAAAAGCTGTACTTGGCAAGTTTTTGGAAATTTTGTTTTATTCATGAGGCATCAAAATTCTGCTTGCCAGTGACTAAGTCAATGCAAAATTATATGTTTTTATAAATGAATTTACATAACCTCAATTATTTAATTCACCGGAAGTGTTCATGCTGGTATTGGCTGCATGGCGTTCAATAAAATACTGGCCTGTTTGAATATACCGGAAATTTCAAACGACTTATTCAAGCGGTACGAACGTGAAGTGGGTCCTGCAATAGAAGCAGCTGCAAAAGAAAGCTGTCGACAAGCTGCAGAGGAAGAGCGGGCATTGGTCATCAAAAACATTGACAAATTGTGTCAAGAGTTGTAAGAGTTTTTTAAAATTGAGATTTTTAGATGAACCGAGGCACTGTCAACATCAATTGTATATATCTTTAATAATTTGTACACATCATAAGTAGTACGACCAATAAATTGTCAGAGTAATTCTTATCATCTTATGAGTGATAATTCATTATCCTGTCATTTCCTTCACCTTATTTAGGCCGGCTGAAATAGTCGAAGAAGTGTATCCCCATTACTGCGCTCTTCGTTCCCTCACTGCGTCTACGACTTCTCATCATGCACCAGAGAAAATAATGAACATCGATGAAAATAATGCCTTCAATTTTGATGCAAAGTGTTGGAAATAAAGCTTGAATATGAGTTGGGTGGACATGCCACCAGAGCGCGTGACGAGAAAGAAAAAATAATTGCGTTAACCCCTCTGCTGGCTGCGGCTTGACTCACGGAGCTCATGCGCTTTTGTGCTGTCTGTTCCCTCCCCCCGGGGTTTTTTCCTCGCCGGTACTTCCGTTACCATAACCTCTGCCTACACACGTTTTTTGCTCTCTCACGCCTTCACACTGTATCGAGGTTGTAATCCACCATTATCTTTGCACACGAACATTATTATGAATAAATAACCATTAATAACAACAGGTTATGGGCCCAGCAGCGTGGTTCCAATAATATTTTTGTGCAAAAACGTTTTTTCTCTCGTTCGATTTGAGCGACAAAAATCGCTAAAGTGTCTTGCGGTCAGCCAGCCTCGTGCAACAGTGCAAAGAACAACCCAAGATGGAAACAGATCTGTCGAGCGTGGAAAAACTCAAAGGACTTGAAAATTGGGGAATCTGGAAATTTCAAGTGCGTGTTCTCATCAGCGCGAACGGAGCCCTCGAGGTTACAACCGGGGAAGCCGCTAAACCAGAGCAAACTCAAGGCATGGTCGGAGATGCCCTGACTGCGCACCAGAAAAAGCTCAAGGAGTGGCAAAAGCTCGATAGCTCGGCACAGAAAACAATAGTCACCACGGTGAGTAAACCATGTTTAATTCACATTATGAATTGTCAGTCAGCGCGAGAAATGTGGGACAAATTGCACGAAATCTATGAGAGTAAATGCGAAGCCTCTAAGCACATATTAGAGCAAAGATGGTATTCCCTCGTTCAAGACGCGGCTGACGATATTTCTACACATATTGCCAAAATAAAAGACCTCGCATGTAGATTGAGTGCGCTCGGGGAACAGGTGCCGGAAAGTAGAATAATTACAAAAATTTTGATGACTCTTCCGTCGTCGTATCAGTATTTTGTAACAGCGTGGGAGTCGACGCCGCTGGTCGATCGTACCCTGTCTAACTTGACGGCGAGACTAGCCATGGAAGAGATTCGCGCAGGTGTGAGCGAGAGCCAGGAAAATAATGCTTTCTCGATGAAGACTAAAGTAAAACGAGGCACAAAAGGTGAGAAACCAGGAAAATGCTTCAAGTGTGGGAAACCTGGGCACTGGAAGAACGAATGCCGTTCTAAAAAGGATGATGCATCGAAATCAAGTAAAAATATCAAAGAGCGTGAAAACCGAGGCAGTGCTTTCATCGGTGACATAGTCACAGCTTCCGCACTGCTCGTCGAAGGATCTGCGAAAGAATGGTTCCTAGACTCGGGTGCAAGTCAGCACATGTCATCGGCTTTCCACTGGTTCGTAAACTATAAGGAACTGTTATCCCCAATACCGGTGAGAGTGGGCAACGGAGAAATAATATTCGCTGTCGGAACAGGGGAAATTGATATTCTCTCGTACAACGGGTCAAAGTGGGAGCGTAATCATTTGACTCCTGTGTTTTATGTGCCAAAACTAAAGTTTAACCTTTTTTCCATGTCGTCGGCCCTCGACAAGGGACTCAAACTCGAGTCGAACAACGAGAGATGCGAGCTACGCAAGGGAGGGACCACAGTCGCAGTGGGAGATCGGCACCAAGATCTCTACAAAATGAAGTTCAAACCTTTCGAAGGGACGCAAGAGGAAGAACCAAATCCAATCGAAAATCAAGCTCACATCAGCAAAAGTGAGTCGTTGAAAATTTGGCACGAGCGTCTCGTCCACCAGAATATTCCGCACGTACAAAAAATTCTCAAGCAATGGAAGATCGATACTGAGCCCGTGCAAAATTGGTGCTGCGATGGCTGTGCTCTAGGAAAAATGAGCAAGAAACCGTTTGAGAAAAGTCAAGCGCAAGCAAAGCAACCCGGTGAGTTGATTCATGCAGATCTATGCGGCCCCATGGAACACGAATCATTGGGGAAGTCCAGGTATTTTCTACTCATTAAGGATGATTTCTCTCGTTACAAATTTGTGTATTTTTTGAATCATAAATCCGAAGTGAAGACTCGGTTCGAAGGCTTCCTAAACAGAGTCGAGACTCAGATGGGAAGGGGGATAAAAACCTTGAGGACCGATAACGGATTGGAGTTCACAAATAAAGAGATGAAAAAAATCATGTGGAAGCATGGGATAAAGCACGAGACGAGTACACCCTACACACCGGAGCAAAATGGGAGAATCGAGCGCGAGAACAGAACCATCGTAGAGGCAGCCCGAAGCATGCTACACGCGAAAACCATGGATCTCAGTTTGTGGGCGGAGGCAGTCCACACAGCAAATTATGTGCTCAATCGCACTGGAACGAGCAGCATCAAAGGTAAAACACCTTACGAGCTCTGGTTCGGTGAACCAGTCAAACATATCGATTTCAGGGTGTTCGGAACTGCAGTATACACACATGTGCCGAAACAAAAAAGAAAAAAATGGTGCGCAAAAGCTAAGCGGGGGATTTTTGTCGGGTATGACGAATGCACCAAAGGCTATCGGGTATGGTTCCCGGATGAGAACAAAATTGAAACCTTTCGAGATGTCAAGTTCCTCGCTGAGGATGGAGTGCCCATCGAAAAGGAAAATACTGTCGAGAATCAAAGCGTGATTGAAACGCAAGCACACGAGGAAGACGAAGAAGAGAGAGTCTCGGAGGAAGATAGCGAGAACAATATTCGAGAACCGGAAGAATACAGTGATGGAGAACAAGAGCGTCAAGCAGAGCCCGACGAGATCCACGCTCAGAATGACGTCGTAGAGAATCCTGAGCAAACTAGACGACAACTTCGAAACAGGCAAAACCTGCAGAAACCGACCAGATTCGGGGACTTTGAGTTTGACGTGGACAACATTTTTCTCGCTGAGAGTCAGGAACCAAGCACGTACGAAGAAGCGCTAAAAAAGGAGGATAGAAGTGCTTGGAAAAACGCAATGGAGACAGAAATGGACTCTCTGCGGAAAAACAACACTTGGGAATTGGTAAAACTTCCTGCAAACAAGAAAATTCTCCCGAATCGCTGGGTGTACAGGTATAAACCGGCCGCCAATGGTCAAGACGGACGATACAAGGCGAGACTGGTCGTCAAGGGGTTCTCTCAGATACCTGGAATTGATTACGAAGAAACATTCAGTCCCGTCGTCAAATTCGGTTCGATTCGGTCGATTCTGGCCGTTGCAGCCACGGCAAGGATGCAACTGGTGCAGTTTGATGTAAAAACCGCCTTTTTAAACGGTGATCTCACCGAGGATATCTACATGGCCCAACCAAAGGGTTACGAGGACGGAACACAGATGGTCTGTAAACTCCGAAAGGCATTGTATGGTTTGAAGCAAGCAGCCAGGTGTTGGAATCGAAAATTCGTGAATTGTTTAAAAAGATTTAAGTTGCAGGCCACCTCAGCGGATCCATGCGTCTTTACATCCCACGAGAATGGCGAAACGTTAATACTCGCAATATATATTGACGATGGTCTCGTTGCCTCGACAAATGAGACAGCGGTCGACAAACTATTGCACCATTTGGCGGCAGCGATAGAAATTACAGTCTCCCCATTGGGACTGTTTCTGGGAATGGAAATCGAGCATCTTTCGAATGGATCGATTTTCGCCACTCAATCTGCGTACGCGCAGAGAGTTCTCGATCGTTTCCAAATGGACGATGCGAACACTGTAGCTGTTCCGGCGGACCAGCATACCGACCTGAGTATGCAAGACCCCGCGTGCGACAACAAGATCGTCAACGTGCCTTATAAAGAGGCCTTCGGGAGTTTGCTGAACCTAGCTATGGTCACGAGGCCAGACATAGCTTTTGCCGTCCACGCAGTAAGTCAACACGCGGAATCTCCAAGAAAAGTTCATTGGAACGCCATAAAACGTATTTTAAAATACATTAAAGGTACGAAAAACCACGGTATTCTGTTCTCAAATTTAAATAAAAATTCGAGTATAACTGCATACAGTGATGCGGACTTTGCGGGTGACAAAATCACCAGGAAATCAACAAGTGGGTATGTGATAAAGATTGCGAATTCTCCGGTGGCATGGGGTGCTCAAAAACAAAGATCTGTGGCTTTGTCAACAACAGAGTCTGAGTATGTCGCGGCGAGTCAGACAACCAAAGAACTTATTTGGATAAATAGATTAATGAACGATCTAGTCGGTAGCGTAAATAGTGTCCCTATAATGTACATAGACAATCAAAGCGCCATTAAACTCGTCAAGAACCCGGAATTTCATCGTCGAACCAAACACATAGATGTTCGCTACCACTTCATACGTCAGCATTACGAGGAAAAGCATTTTACGCTTCAGTATATTAACACAAACGAGCAAATTGCTGATATATTTACGAAACCACTGTGTAAATCGAAATTTGAGTATTTGCGAGAAAAATTAAATGTATTCAGCGAAAAAGAAGCAAGAGACATGTCAACCCAAAGTGGGAGTGTTGGAAATAAAGCTTGAATATGAGTTGGGTGGACATGCCACCAGAGCGCGTGACGAGAAAGAAAAAATAATTGCGTTAACCCCTCTGCTGGCTGCGGCTTGACTCACGGAGCTCATGCGCTTTTGTGCTGTCTGTTCCCTCCCCCCGGGGTTTTTTCCTCGCCGGTACTTCCGTTACCATAACCTCTGCCTACACACGTTTTTTTCTCTCTCACGCCTTCACACTGTATCGAGGTTGTAATCCACCATTATCTTTGCACACGAACATTATTATGAATAAATAACCATTAATAACAACACAAAGCTTGGTGAGATCGTGAATATCATCGTATCCTACGATATGGGATGGAGCAAACGAGGAAATGGAAGGAGTTACGACAGTTTGAATGGGTATGGCAGCATCATCGGTTTTTTGAGTGGCAAAATTTTGGACTTCGCTACACGTAATCGGAAATGTAAATTATGCGAGAAAAACCACGACAAGATGGACCATGATTGTCGAAAAAACTTTCAAGGTAGCGCTAAAGCAATGGAACCTGCTGTAGGAGCTGCATTGGTCAATGAAAGCGCAATCCTCAAAGATACAGGTTTGAACGTTCGTGTGCTGATTGGGGATGAAGATAGCTCGACCATCTCGGCTGTCCGTAATGGAGCTATCAATACAATTTTTAAACTATCCGACACGAACCACCTGCGAAAAGCTTTCAACAATGATTTATATGCTTTGCACAAAAACTTTAAAGAAATGAGGAAGAAAGGGACTATTTCGCATTTGAAGAAATGTTTTGGTTATGCAGTTGCACAGAACAAAGGTAAAAGTGTTGAGCTCGCTGCCACATTACGCAGTATTCCTGATCATGTATTTAATCGACATGAGAATTGTGGTAATTGGTGCCACCATAACTCAACAAATAATTCAAAGCATCCAAAAATAATTTTGACAAATCCCGAGCTATATAATGATTTAAAAAAGATTTTTTCGAAATATGCTCAAAATGCTAGTAAATTTTCCGTTGCAGCCTCGAGTCAAGCCAATGAGAGCCTTAATAATATAATGGCCCACAAGGCTCCAAAAACAAATGTTACAGTGAAAGCGAATCTGCGGACTATCGGTATGCAAGCGCTGTATGTAGCAAAAATGAAGGCGAACGTCATGTGATGAATATTCAAAGAAAACTATCCTTATCACCTGGATCGCATACAGCAATGTTTGCAGTAAGAAAAGATGTAGCCAAGTTGAAAAGAGCAAGGGCGAAATTGCGATCTACGAAAGTCAGAAGGAATATTTTAGTTGAGAAGAGAGAAAATTTGAGAAAAAAAATCGAAAACTCTGAGGGAACACAATACGAGACTAATTGTGGCTTGTCACAGAATGTAGAAGACCCGAATCCTCTTATAGATTCCCAGCGTTTTGACATGAATTTGCACAATTTTTCAATTTCATCCGAAACTTGCAATATCGTATATTTTGACTTGGAAACGGCCGGATTTCGCAGATCTCATGAAATGCTGCAAATTGCAGCTCAATTCGAAGAATATAAATTCAGTATTTATATCACTCCTACGAAAAACATCAGCCCTGAAGCTTCAAAGCATACGGGGCTAAGAAATGTGGCTGGACAATTACTCCTGAATGACCAAATGGTTGAAACATTTCCTTTGTCACATGCATTATGCTCGTTTCAGCAATTTCTAAATTTATCTCCGAAACGCTGCCTACTTGTTGCTCACAACGCTGGATTCGATACATCACATTTCATTCGTGCCACTTTAAAAAAAAGTATGGTCCAAGATTTTTCGATGATTGCTGGTTTTTGCGATACCTTGACGTTACTAAAAAGACGTTTTCCTGAACGCAAAGGTGAAGGGATGTTCAAACTTGACGTATTAGCAAGAGATTTCCTGTCGATTAATTCGAACGAAAAATTCCACGAAGCATCATATGATGTGGAAATATTAATGTCGCTCACTTCCCGTTTCATTGATAAGACTGATATCTACGAGAACAGTAAATCTTTTGTTGATTCCATCACGCATGTAAGAGAATCGGAAAGGATAGCTAATACGCTACCATTCCTAAAACCTCTTACCGTGATCTTGAAACAGGGTATTTTGAGAAAAATGGCTGGTGAAAACATCACATATGAGGTTTTAAAGAAAGAATTTGAAGAGAACGGAGAAGAAGGAATCGTGAAAATTTTAACGGAAAAGAAAAACAATGGAAAACCTCGAGTCACTAAAAATACACGTATTTTGAGCCAAATTGTTCACTTCTTTGAACAAAATAATAATAATAATATGTGATAATATTTCTTAGAAATCGTCTTATTCGACTGATGCAGCTTTAACCAAATCTTTAAATAAATATAATATAGTGTTTTGTTGGTTTCAATGATTATAAATGTTACATTATCATATGTTGTTAATTAATGAGAGTTTATGTTGAAAATCTATGGAACATTCAATAAATATCACACGTTTATTGAAAACACAAGATGATATGCATTAGTTTATATAAATGAGTTTTCGTGCAATGGTGATGTACATAAGAATTTGAATTCGAGAAAACTCGCGCCTTTCTATATACTTGTCTCTCCGTACAGTGTTGCCGGATTGTAGCTACTCAATCCGTTTACGCGTTGAATTTTCATTAAAATTCCATTCTTTTTGTGATAGTCGTCTGTAAACGAAACGGTCAATAATTATGTTTTTTTTTCCTCAAATGTGAATAATAGTCTTCTACCGTCTACAATTTTTTTATTAAAATCTGGTTACGCGTTTACTTGTAATATTTAAAAAACCGTCCTAGCATCAGAGTACCGCAATGCTTACTGTAGGCTCTGTATGGAATGGTTGCTAACTTTGACATTAAATATCTCGAGTTAGAAACGGTAAATCTGCTTGAAATTTCACGAAAAGTTAGACACTATTATTCTCTTCGTCCACTATAAATTCCAACAAATTCTGATGAAAAACGCATTTGCACGAGAACTACCTTAAATCAAGAATTCAAAATTGAAAATGCGAAACCCCAAAAAATTCAAAAACATTCCGTATGCGATAACCTTCAAACTATCGCTCAGAAACAAAAACATCTGGGGAACTTTTTGAACCCTCTTTTGATTATCTAAGTGCAGATTTTTTCAAAATAAATATGCAACGTTATTTACAGGTACTTTTTTTAACATAATAATGAAAAATAATGAAAAATTAATGATCAATGGTTAATAATTAACAAGTGTGACGGCCCCACAATTCCCCTATTCCTAACTGTCCTTTCCCACACCTTAAACCTAACGCCTTAAAGTCCCATCCATCCGTTCTCACGCGGACATCCTATTCCTCACTCACACCACCTTAATCCTAATCTCTATTCCCGCGAATGCTGACGAATTCGTCAGCACTTCTCGCACCAACCGACTTAATCCCACGGTCCACGCGTGGATGCTGCATGCATCACGCACGTGGTATCCCCTCCAATAGGCCCTAAGACAATGACCCCTTTGACTCTCGGCTCCCGAGAGCGTCACCTGAAAGTCAGTCTCAAATTAATTTTTCATTATTATTTAAATAAAGTACCTGTAAATAACGTTGAATATTTATTTCGAAAAAATTTGCACTCAGAGAATCAAAATAGGGTTCAAAAAGTTCCCCAGATGTTTTTGTTTCTGAGCGATAGTTTGAAGGTTATCGCATACGGAATGTTTTTGAATTTTTTGGGGTTTCGCATTTTCAATTTTGAATTCTTGATTTAAAATACGATTAACCAATCTTAATTTTTCGATATTAATTGTCTAATAATAATTATTAATTGTCATGTTTTATCGTTAACCATTTAATGATAATTATTGTAATTTTTTTATTATTAATTATCGAATTTATCAACAATAAATATTGAATTATTAATTGTTAATTATTAATCATTGATCATTAATTTTTCATTATTAAACATTCTTACGAAATATTTTTATATCGCCAAGTTAATTTAACTGCGACAGCTACTGCGGCTGGTAGGGACCCCCTCCCAGGCCCGGCCCTAGAGCGAAGCATGCAAACACAGCCGCGCATCCCGGGAAAGAATTTTCAAGATATCGCGATTTTCTACTAACTTTTTAACGATTTCCTGGGCGTACAAGAGGGAGTTTCCGGTATTGAATCAATACCCATTTTAATCGTTAAAGCTTCCTCTTTATCATGCACCAGGTTATAATATTGGCACTAAAGTGCTTCAATACGAAAAATGTTGATTCATGAGAAAATGTAACCTCGTAAAACCTGGATTTCATCAAGAGGAGCAGATTTCATAATAAAAAATCACTTAAGGTGTAAGGGTACTACAAAATACGATTACAAAACAAGTTTCAATCGATTCCATCGACTCGTTTTCGCTTAATCGCCGATAACGTCCCCAAAAACCAAGAATCGCTTCCTGGACTGTAGCTCCTTCTGGAGTAGGCAAACCGAATTTGTTTAGGGGACTGTTTTGATCGCCACGAGCTGCCCTTTTGAGTGATACCCATCGTTAAGGGACTTTCAACGACTTCAATATCAATTCTCGGGGTAGTTTCGCGTGGTCGCATAGCCTCGATTTACACGTGATCGTGCCATACCTTCGCACCAGGTCAATTCGCATCCGATCTTAATGAAACTAGTTTCATTCGGACGATAATTGAATTACCTCGAAAGTACTTATTTAGTTTTTCGAAATCGGTTCAAGTTTCGCTGAAATCGCCAAAAAACACATCATCCCACTTCAATTGCCCCTCACTGTATGACTACTTTTTATTTTCCTTCATTCAGCTTTGATTGCAAACCTTTAAATTTTAACGGTTAAATTGACGCGGTCGTTATGCACCACGCGGCGAAAAAACTCGACACTAAATTCTCCATTTTAGGCGCTATCTGTAAAAAATCGGACTCCAGACAATCGATACGAAAGATCGATTTTTCTCACCGAGAAGATCGATTCTTCTGAAGATCGATTCAGAATCGAACATCCCTGTATTACAGGTGCCATGCCTGCCCATCAGGAGGTTAGGTAGCTAGTTCATCGCGTTCTGGAAACACAAATTGTTTTATGATGTTACAGGCTTGAAAGGGCATTGACAATATTCGTCTGTTATGTGGAGGTGCGCGTCTCTGGTCATTAACAGTACAATCAGTTCGTTAGAACGGTGTAATAATTAATTTTATCACGTAGACCTTGATTGCTGGAAAATGCGTCTATCACGCTTGGGGATTTGTTATATTTATTATAAAATTATTATAATTGAATGCACTTGTTTTTCCACCAGAGGCGCAATCCTGAAGATTAATAGATAATCTTGCGTTTTGTAGATTATGAAAAAATGCTAATGTCGTATTAATTCACAAATGCGAAATCCTTGCTTTTTCTCGTGTCAAAAAAACTGTCAAGGCGGATATCCCATACCCTTAACCAACGAAGATTGAGGTCTATAGAAGCACAAAGCCTATAGCCTGCTTGGTTCCAAAAAAGTTGGGATGCCAGGACAAGCTATCACCCCAACGGTAAGATGTCGCTAGCGTCGAGTTTACATGTGTGCGCTCACGTACAGAACTAACACACGGGAGCGGCTGTATAACTGCGTTGGCTCCACCTACTGAGTCAGGTTGACGATGCTATTTCACTCGCACTCGCAGCTGGGGTGATGGGTGCGCTCTCTCGCACAGGAGCGATACGGACGTAGAGTGGGGGTTTAGGTTTACATTGCTGATACCGACGAAGATAGAGCTATTCATTGCAAATACTTTTGCATTTTAATGACCTCTACGTCGAGACAAACTTATTTTTTTAATTGTTTCTTTATATTTACGTAAACTAGGAGTTAATTAACCCAACCAAGCAAATATAATGAAATCGAAATCCGAGCGGGGACACGATTTTTATACTTAAAAAGATAATAACAGTATACGTATCCAAGTTGGGCTAATTGGTACGGCGCTGCTTCTGTATGTGATAGGTCGGTAGTTCAATCCCCGGATTCATTATTATTATTTTTTTTGCAATTATGCAATTTGCGATATACACAATAAATAAAATATAAAAAATCAGCGAAAAAAGTTTTTATAAGAAAGAGAGCAACATGTTAATACGAGCAGGTCACGCGTTGGCCCCTGCTCGTACTGAGATGTAATGATGATATTGGACTATCGCTATCTCTCGCAATCGCGATCAGCTTGACGGCGCTATCTCTCGCGCATTCACGATTAGCTCGATGATGCGATCTCTCTCGCTCTGCGAGTAGGGGCTGATGAACTCCCCACGTGTATGTGTTTAAAGTCCTCAGACTCTTGTTTTGCCGGTCTGGAATAGACGTTTTGTCTGATACATCGGTAGAATTTTGTCAATAAAGACATCATTGCATGATTCGCGATATTAATAAGTTACAAACGCACTTGATACTGTCTTAAGTCTTTCATTCTTTTCTTAATTGCACGCGCTGTGTCTTAGACTCATTGCAAATAATGACAATATTAATTTTTAATAGTAATAAGACCAAAAAGTTATTAAAAAATTGGTTAAAAAGAATTTATTCAACAAATTGACCGAAATATTATTTTTTCACTTACGAAAGACATTCCCTGATTTTTCCGAATACATTGATTTTTTGAGAATTTTCTCTCAATTTCGAATTATCAGTTTTTGCGTATTATAACAGACTGCATTTAAATAACTGCTTGTTCAGTGATCTTGAAAATTAAAATGTGTAATATGACATTTCTCTATGGAATCATATCCGAAATTTGCAACGTTGCATCAATTTTTCGATTTATGAATATGAAAATTTCAAAATTGAGAAAAACATCTAATGTATTCAGAAAAATCAGGGAATCCATGTGGAGAGTAAAAAAATATTTGTTTCCGGCAAATATATTGAAACAGTTTTTTAAAACTAATTTGACGATAAAATTTTGGTATTATTATTTAAAATTGAAGTCATCTTCAATACGGTTACTTTCCTCAAGATTTTTATCTTATTTCAAAGTACTCAAAAGAACTGAAAATAATAACCTAAATTGTAATCCCTGCAAGCTCACCATAATATTATTTTTCTATCTGAGCAATATCTGGCGGTCGTTGTTTAATGGAACAACAAAACATTCCACGCATTGTATTTTCTTCCTCGATATATTTGTTTCTATAATGTTATAAAACGGAAATAAAAATTCCATATTTCACACAAAAATGTCTATGTTCAATGTAAAAAGTGTATGAAAATTAGTGAATATGTGAAATCGGTGGCCGAAAGACAATCAGGACGAAAAAAAAAAAAAAAAAAAAAATCCGTGTCTCGATCGCGCGCAGTCCGACTCGTATCTTGTCGCTCCACCAACTACGCTAGCGTAACTGATTGAATATTGAATGAGCATTGTAATATTTATGTTGTGTACCCCACTTGGATTAGGTGTTATCAGGTTTGGGTTTCAATAATTTACTCCGGTTTACACGTACGGTGTTAATTCGAGTATAATACGTTATTTACACCGCGCATTACGTTCGATTTTAGTACATCGATGTTAGTAAAATTGGAATAAAGCTCGTCGTGTGGATGTAGTCATTGTTCGTAAAAATAAGTCCGCCGCCGCGCGTCGTCGAGCGGTGCAGAATGAGGGACGGTAGGGGAAGCCACAGAGAGGGAAGTCAGGGGAAGCTACGTGGCCCCACCGTAGCAGATGTCTGCGAGCATCGACGCTAGAAGGCGGAGCATATCGATCGTTCGACACTAGAGCCTCCTAGCGTATGTTTGACTCACTAAAAAATTGGAACCAAGCGGGCTATAGACTTTGTGTTTCTATAGACCTCAATCTTCGTTGCCTTAACCAACGAATTCAGACGCCTATAGAAGCCACGGACATAGGAAGTATGCACTGTGTATAGTGCCTTCATGTGAAATAAATAGAAGCATCCAATTATAATGCAAATAAAATTCCTAAAATAAAATTTAAACATTAGCCCGTCAAATACCACTACCTCCAATTTTTTTGTTTTTTCTTAATGAATTTAAATGTTTAATTGATATGATGTATGACTTGTATCAAATTAATGTCAATTGGCAAGAAGATCTGATTTCAAGACTTTTTGCAGAAGGAGAATGTATTTTTGTAGGTAGTTAAAAATTCATGTACTTGGCGAAAGGTTTTTGCACCGGGGTGCTTTTTATGGGGATCATACTTACTTTAATCTAAATCGTCATGAAACGGAATTGATCCTGATCCCATACTTAGAATTTCATTTTGATACATCGAATTCGATGTATCATGTAATGATGGTTTATCACAAGGCGCAATTCTTATTATGATGTTGTATTACGGGCTACTGAGCATGCGCATAAACTCAGCTAACCAAAAGTGGGCACCAAAATATGGCGACCCCCTCTCTCTCTGGCTTCATTCCCCTCGTCTAAATCTGCAGTTTATGCTCCGTCCCTATACTTCCTATGTCCGTGATAGAAGCTTATTCCCTATCCTCGACTTGAAGACAAACTTTCAGTGAGTGAAAATGTCGTCGGATGACGCCACGGTATTTTGTATGCATGTGTTCTATCGGTGTAACGGAGCGGTGGAGCTCTGTGACGTCATACAATGCATGGCGCCATCTCTCTCACACCCGAGCGTTGGCGCAATGAAGCGCGTGAATAAAAGTCATCACGTAAACCGACGAAAACCGTAGTAGCACCCGAATAAACCGATACGAATCCCAAGCTCGGTACACAATAAAACCTAAATAAACCTATACGAATCCCAAGCACTGCTTAATTTATTCATGACAAACCTTGCTCTTGTACCAAAATGTTGAAAATAGCCGAGGTGGCTAAATCCTGATTGACGGTCCGCACTGTTCCGTGTTCGAGCCGCACATTTTTTTTTTTTTTTTTTTTTTTTTTTTAAGTCATAATCAACAGATCATATCTGTAAGTGTAATAAAAAAAAACTGTACGAAATTTACAACACATAAATTAATCATCAACAACATATGCGTGAGCTAAAATTACTCAGCGTCATCGGATGCTGGAGAAAACCACTCACCATGTTCGGTGGTTTCCATATTAAGTAAGCTCACGTATGCTGCTGATTAATTATGTTACACACAACATATTTTGTGCGAAAAGTTATTACCGTTTAAAAGAAAGAAAAAAAAAGTAAAAAAAAATGCAGCGGCTCGAACACGGGACAGTGCGGACCGTCAATCAAGATTTAGCCACCTCGGCTATTTTTGAAATTTTGTAACGAAAGCAATAGGCTAAGAGCCAGTGACAGATTTCACTGAGCGTTTTCAGCATGGCCACAAAATTGGGAGACGCCAGATACGGCGTTCGCATTGGGGAAACCTTGAATCTCGCAGCACAGCCCCCTTGTGTTTGAACACCTTATGCAGGTAAAAAAAAAACGCGTTTCTCAAGTCATTTCAGCACAGTCAATTCGAACTCAGATCTGATCTACTATTATGTCACATTATTATGTTAAACAGCCAGACCGGTAGCTTATTGATAACATGGTGGTAGACTGGATTATAATCATTAAAAATATATATACTTTCAAGCGATAGCAGCAGGTCTGCCAATTTTATTTTTATGAAGTATTATGTTCACCTAGATCACTTGTATAACGCCAGACGAAAATTTCGTTGCGACACCTCGAAAATAATTCATAAAATTCTGCGATTTTGATCGAGAGTGGTGGTGCGCGCGGCGGGCAGCGGGAAGGCGGCTCCCTGCGACGGGACGAGGGCTCCCCGCTCGCCGCGCACACCGCCACTCTCGATCAAAATCACAGAACTTTATGAATTATTTTCGTGGTGTTCGCAACGGAATTTTCGTGTGGCGTTATACAAGTGATCTAGGGGAACATAATACTTCATAAAAATAAAATTGGTAGAACTGCTGCTATCGCTTAAAAATACATATTTTTTTAATGATTATAATCCAGTCTGCCACCATGTTATCAACAAACTACCGGTCTGGCTGTTTAACATAGTAATGTGACATAATAGTAGATCAGATCTGATTTCGAATTGACTGTGCGGAAATAACTTGAGAAACGCGTTTGTTTACCTGGATCAGGTGTTCAAACGCAAGGGGGCTGTGCTGCCAGACTCACGGTTTTCCCCAATGCGAACACCGTACCTAGCGTCTCCCAATTTTGTGGCCATGCTGAAAACGCTTAGTGAAATCTGTCACTGGCTCTCAGTCTACAAGGTTTGTCGTAAATAAATTGTGAGCAGTGCTTGAGATTCGTATGGGTTTATCTGGGTTTTATTGTGTACCAAGCTTGGGATTTATATCGGTTTGTTTGGATTTTACTGTGTTTCGCTTATTTAGGAATGTGGACAAAGGCGCGCGAAAATTCTCGAGTTGCATATTAAAAAATTGTAAAGCTCGAACTAAGCCTTTTAAAAGCACGTGCGTTCCGAACCGGAAGAGATGGATAGAGAGAAGTACTAAGCAGGAAAGAGATAGCATGTGCTTGGCCATCACGAGCTTGTTTCATTTCTGCGAAGGCGGGAACCGATTTACAATTTATAGAACCGCGCGCAAGGGTAGGTTGCATCCGTGAGCAACACATCCTTACCACGACTACAGCGCCTCTTGCAGCTGGGCACATTACTAAACTGAATTGCCTTATGTCCGTGAGCCATACACTCTCACTGCGACTACAGCGCGTCTTGTCACTGGGGTGATTACTAAACTGGTTCTCTCGAATTCTCGTCTGAAGACGATAGGGATAGGGAATAAGCTTCTATAGGCGTCTGAATTCGTTGGCTGAACTAGGAGAAGGAATTTTGGTTTTTGTGGTTTGGATTAGTTTTATCCCAGATCAATGCAAATTGCTGTACGCACTCTATTCCGCATCGCATTGTCTTCTTCCATTAAATTACGTAATTAAGGTGATGTGCAACTACTCAGTCGGCGAAACAGATTTTGTGTAAGCCAATATGAGTGCAAGATAGAAAGCTGCTTTTACTCCGGTATCAAAATTCTCCGAAAGATCAACCGTTTAGATAAATGTTGGTAGGCAGTTTTTGTTACCGACAGAGGAGTACCACATCACCAGTGCGGTATAACAAGTTCTCGGTGTCTCACGCTTCTTCACAGGTGCCTACCTTGGTATCTCTTTTGTACTCGTACAGACTCCGTCGGTAATCAATAAATATAATCCAAATTTCAGAGACAATTAACATTTGAGGCACAAGCAAAATGTCATGCCCTGGAGAATTGATTGATAGAGGGCTCCATCTTTCTTGCACTCATACGGGTATAACCTCTTCTTAATTTCCAATATTCTATAATAAAACTTTATCCAACTATAGATGGCATGTGTCTAAAATAAAAATGCTGTACCCAGTACTGGTGTAAAAAACATTGAATGCTCATTTCATTTCAGGTCCTCCAGAGTGACATGACCATCAATAAACTTCATTTCGTTGGTTTGATTGTTATATCATACCCGTATCCCGTGGACCAATATGTATTTTCCATAGATCGATAAGAGTGCATTGTGAAAGGTGGCACCACGTTCGAAGAGTACTAATTCACCATTTTTCATGTCATCATTGATGGGGAATTTCATCGTGGCTATCTCCGGTATCATCACGTAAACGGTGAAAGGAACGATCACGAGTAGCGGCAGTGTAATTGCTGCAATTAAATAGCAGCCGAACGTATTCACTCCTACAGGAAAAAGAGTAAACAAATGTAACACAAAACATAAACATTAATTAACACCTAATGGCTCAAATAAATTGTGTTATTGAGAAAAAGATTATGCTTACCAATCAGTATTGCCGGAATGAAATTCCCATAAGAATGACCGGCAGCTCCTATAAAAGCTGCATCCCACTGAATCGTTGGGAAAGTTGGCTGATGACCAGTTCCATAGAAAAAGTATTCTGCTATAAAAAACCAGCAAAGTATCCCAGAACTTGGTACTTGTAGCAATTCAGCTGAAATATTTGAATAAAAATTTTTGGTCATTGAACTTTTTTTTCCCTTAAAGTCACCCTATCTCTGTGTGAGGGCAAAATGGTGCAAATTGAAAGTTGCTCAATAATCTCTGTTTCTGAGAAATCGACAAAATTATGGATGCAAGGGTGGAAATGAGTGCAAATGAGGAAATGATGAATAAATTTTATTCTTTTTGCACGTGCAATCTTTTTGTATGATTTTTCACTCTCATACTTGAACTCACCGACGTTGTTGGCATTGCGGAATCTTTCCATGGCAATTATACCAAGCACTGCAGTGCAAGTGACAAACATCATAAATGTTGCAGATGCTAAGGCGTTTCCCAGCAAGAGAGCCCAGAGAAGAGTGATAAAAACGCTCAAAGAGATGAATGCGGCACTGTAAACTGTGCCCAACCCGTAAACCACAGGAATTTCCGGTTCTTCCATCGATTTTTTGGCATAAAACAATTCTCTGACTGTGTCAAACAATTTTGGAACGATCTCCTCACCCTGATAAACGCTTATAGATTCATTTCTTCTTGGCAAAAGATATACACCTAGTGGTTGTGAATATAAAATGAAAATGCCTAAAAGAATTACAAAATAAACTATTCCGGGCAGTGTGTTAATCTGCCATGAGAACGAGAGTTTCAGTTTGGCATCTTTTGGCAATCTTTGAAGTACCCAGTAACAACCAATACACACCACGATGACACTGGGAAAATATCTCGCAATTGTTGTGCTTGGGGAAAAGCCCGAGAGATTGCCACAATTGCGAAGCCAAGTTCTTACAATAGTGACATAAAGGGCAAGAAGAATCACGCTTACTGTGAGTAAAATTCTCTCAGTTCCCTCCGGGTGTGAAAAGGTCCCCTTTATCACAAAATTTGTGCAAGAATTTTTGTTCTGTTCCTCGCGACATCGCCAAAAATAACTGGTTACTCTTACAGCTGTGCAAGCCACTAGGCCAATGAAAATCAGCAAAGTGCGATATTTTCGTGAATTAATGAAACTCTTCCTAATTTTTACTCTCTTATCAAGATTCTCGTGATAAAGAACTTCCTCATCAATGGCATTGTAGATCAACAGAGCTACACTCGTTACAAGAAGAAACGACAGTACTTTGTTCTCCTCGACAATGTAACTATTCGAAAACAGGCCACAAATCATAAGCAATAAAATACCATGCTGAAAATAATCGAACCTATGGTGTCTAACACCGTTGTACCAAGTAGATGATATTGAGTTCCAATTTTGCACCACAAGAACAATGAGAAGAGACATGGAGACTGCACCATTGGCAAAGAAGTTTGTATTTTTAAATTCGTTGATTAGTCTCAACTGATAGAGAGCATAGATTATCGCACTTGTTGCAAAATTCATGCCAATTGCAAAGCACAAGAAATACGATTTCATTATTTCATTCATGCAAGCCTCAGGAATGCCATTTATCAGCATATATATGAAGAAAAGCATACAGAAGACTAGTACAAGACCTTTGAACATTAACTCAGCATCAAACTGTACCCAAATGTCAGCACACGAGTTTCTCACAAATTTCAAATAAGATCTTGAATTTTTGTAAAATCCTACAAGACTCTTGTTATCTCGAACCAGCTCAGCTTCTCGTCTAATCTCATCAAACATCTGTTCAAGATCCCTAAGCTTTTCTTCTGTAAATAGAAACGAATCCTTCGAATACACATCAATGTAACGCTTTGTCTGGAGAACATTCATCCAGATGGAGTGTGCCATAAACCAAGGATGATTATCACTTTGATTCCTGATAATTCCAATGGGGAGACAGTCCAGTATAAGGGTACCAATGTTTGAGAAGGGTATAGGGATTCCCAATATTGTTGACAGTGTTGGTACAAGATCAATCTGATTGACGAGTTTCACAGCTCTGTCCATACGCTCGTGATGTAGTGGAACCTTGGAATGCACAAACATTCCTGCCTCAGTTTCGTTTAGACTATCACCACCGTGATCCCCACTCTCGGTCATTCCATGATCACCAACAACAAACAAAATCATATCATCATCAAGGGCATCAACTATTTCACGTATTAAAAGATCAGTATCGGTTAATTTTCGTGCCATTTCAGGATGACACTGTCCATGTTTGTGTCCGCAATGATCAACACCAAGGGTATGAGCGATCAGAAAAGTCCAATCATTTTTCTTTAGCTCAAAAGCAATGCGATGGCGAACTTCGCGATCGACCGTGTCTAGGTCCCAGACATTAAAAGAGGGAGATGGAAATTGGCGAAGAAACTTTCCAGGGAACAGCAAAGTCCATGTGTCATCACCCATGAAAATTACACCACCTCGTTCACTCGCGAGATCGACAAGATTGTCCTCATTGATGCTGTCAGTTGCGAAGTTTGAGCCAACATCAATGAAAGTTGGCAGAGTTCCTGTTGTCAGGGCCTTCAAACGCTGCATTGTTGTTGTTGGTGGATCTGCCATGAATCTGTACAGCCTAGTGTTGTGCGGTTCGCTTTGTAACAGCTCATGCACCACAGGTATCTTGTTGAGATAATAGGAAGAATCTGATGTTGTGTCATTGTGCCATTCCAAAAATTCGTACTTCAATGCATCCACTACCAATAAAACTACGCGACTACGACGTGGTAAACACGAGAATTCGGTCTTGTGAATACTTTGAAAAAAATATTCAGCACTGCAGTTGGTAGTACTCGAGCAGTATATACATGAGGAATGCTCGGGTCTCGCAATGCGATTGAGAAAAAATCCATCTATGTAGAGCAGGAGACCCGAGCTCAGGAGATATGATATCCAAGCTAAGAATATCGAATAATGCCATAGCTTACTCATTTTTATTTGTTTTGTTTGTCAATTTTTAAATTATTCTTATTCGTTGATGCTGTATTCTTTCACCGTTTTCCGAAGCTTTTACTGTAGGTTAGGATTTTACAGCACATAAAAACTTCACTATCTCTGGTACGAGGTATTATAATCACGATTATGCATCACCAACTATTTTCATGGTGTCGCGTTCGTTATCATACATGCTAACAGAATTATAGATCGACGAACCTTTCGCAGAGCTATCGCCATGACAGCTGAGTTAAGCACTAAAATCTGTACACATTTTGTAGGTTAAGAGCATGTGAATGGTTTTGGTGAACTCCGATGGGGTCGGCATAGCAGTGAACGGGGCGCACGCAAAGAGTAACCATCCGTGCGGCCCGTGCCACCGTTAGATGGCACTATAGGTCATCGGCGATTCGACAGACAAACCATTAGCGATCTTCGACTTTTATCTGTCTTTACAATGTTTCTAACTTCCCAGAAATATATATTGTAAAGAAAGATATGAGATCGCAAATTTGTTTCGTGTACATCGGGCTTAGATTTTTGTTGAATTTATTTTATCTAGGAATAACAAATTTCAAAAAGTAGAAAAAACAGACACGATAGTGAGAAAGAAGAGCGTGATACAGACAAAGGGCCGGTTGTTCCAACTTTTAGGTAAGATTACCTGCGAGTTACCGCATATAAAATGTACGAGGTATCTGGCAGATAAACTTTACCTAGAGGTGGAACAACCCGCCCAAAGAGTGATAGAGACAATGCGAGCTAGATGATGCAGAAAAAGACAGAGACGTTAGAAAGAAACAGAAAGACTGGGTGGGAGGGAGAAAGATGATGGAGAAAAATTGAGACAAGTGAAGCAGAATATTTTCGAGCTTTTGTTTCGAACACCAAGAAACGTCGTGGTGGCGAGCAGGCCTTATCGACATGCGACTCTTCACTGGAAATAAACAGCGGGGCTGTTTATTTCTCACTTTCAAGGGATGGACACTTGACTTTTTGGAGGCCCCCGGGCCTTGGAGGAATGGGCATTCAAAGCCTAGACTCCATGCGACACGGACATTCTCATTCCTTCGCGCAGTCGGACTTATTCAGTTTTAAATACTAAACTTCTTTATTAAATACTATTCCATGAACTATTCATTTATATTGATTATTATTGTTTGAGCTCTGCTCTATATGTTTAATTCTGTTTGAGGCAATAAGCCCATCTTGACTCTTTGTTAAAAAGGATTACAATAAAGAAATATTTTACATCCTACACAAGATAGAGAAAAAGGAGTATCACGAGTATAGGAAGAGCGGCGTGTCAGAGAGACCGAGAAATACAGAGAAAATGGGAGAAAGATGATACAGAAAAAGACTCAGATGTTTCAGAGAAAAAGAAAGACAGAAACATGTAGAGAGATGCGGAGAGAGAGATAGAGATATGACAGGTGATAGATATGATATCAACAATCTATTTATGCAATAAAATCTCTCGATAAAAATAATAGTTCTAGAATAATGCGTATGCTCTAATAATATAACTATATAACTTCACCGTGAAACGCGACGTCTTACGATTGCGTCAACCAGTCATATAGACTGCTTTGTGCTTTGTTTCTGTAAACCGTCCGTAGAATAAGATTGTTGTTTTCTCTCTATCTCTCTTAATTTGCGGAACTATATATATATATATGTATATATGTATATATATATATATATATATATGGATTTGTGTGTCGCGTGAGTGCGGCTGGGCGTGTGTGGCCATACACAATTTATGTATGAACAAAGACACGCCGACGCACGCACATGTGAGTTGATTTACATAATTGTGTACATATATAATTTAGTTCGCGCGTCCAGGCAGTTTTGTGTATGTGTGTGTGTGCGTTTATACATACATTGTGTGGGTTCATATAAATCTGCATATGCATGCATACATTTCCGCGTATCGAGAGAGATAAAGAGAAAACACGAATTTTTGTTTAAGGACGCTTTGCAGAAACAGAGTAGTCGAATAAACTGATTGTAATCAATTTTATTATAACAATTGTCTGCAATCGCTGGCACAATTATTATTAAAATTATTTGCAAATGTAATTTTTTTAATACTTAATTTGATATAAATAACAAAATAACAGTAATTATTTTAATTACAAACTAAAAAATGTTAGTCGATAAATTATTTATATTATATTTATTCATTATTCAATCCAAACAAAGTTTCCATAATTTCAAATTTATATTATTTTAGCCACTATTGCATCATAAGCCCTGAAATCTAAATTAATTAAAAGTATTATCATTATTCTTAGAAATAAGACAATCTACAATATATCCATATTATTTAATCATTATTATCTTTGTAAAATAAATAATCTATCATTTCAAAATATTTGATCGACGATAATTATACAATTATCTTGCGTTTTTCGTAATTCATGCAAAGCACGAAAAAAAGTCTAACGATGACCTTCAGGTGCTCGATGGGTATGGGGAAGGTATATGTAAAGTATATCCAGAGGATGCATTCTCTTGGATACCTAAAACACCTTTACTTTGCATATCAAATAAAAATGACTAAGAGATATGGCCTACTGCGGCGGTCTCTCTCTCTCTCTCTCGCCCTTCCTCCCTCTCTCTCTCTCGCTCTCTCTCTTTCGCTCTGTAGCAAAAGGCCTGGGAGACGGAAACACTTGGCTCTTCCCCCTATTACCATATATTACGGTACGAAGAAGACGCTGCTGGTGCTCAAGTATACACTTCGGTAGCGGAATTTTCGTGAATCAAAATTTGGCTGCACTCATCGGCCGCGGCTTGTATTTAGGTAATCTTACCACAAATTTTTTCGATCAAATGCCATTTCCGAAGTTTTGCACCTACAACAATGTACAAGTACTCAGTGTGTACATTTTTTATTACTGCATAAGATGACGCTAAGGATTTTTTGAATAAATAGCTTTGAAGGTCAGTAAATCCATTTTTATTTTACAGATAACTGGTGGTAATGCGAACTGTAATTTTTTTTTTTGATTTTCAAAATTCTACGAGCGTCACCGGATAGAACACTATTAACTGGATTATATACTAAATTTTCCATTTATTTACTTTGATAGTTTTGCAATGGCATTTGTTCGAAAATTTAGGCATCTGCGATGGTAAAGAAGAGCTTTCACATCCTGAGCATGTGAATGGTTTTGGTGAACTCCGATGGGGTAACGCAAAGAGTTGCCATCCGTGCGGGCCGTGCCACCGTTAGATGGCACTATAGGTCATCGACGATTCGACAGACAAACCATTAGCGATCTTCGACTTTTATCTGTCTTTACAATGTTTCTGACTTCCCAGAAATATATATTGTAAAGAAAGATATGAGATCGCAAATTTGTTTCGTGTACATCGGGCTTATATTTTTGTTGAATTTATTTTATTTAGGAATAACAAATTTCAAAAAGTAGAAAAAACAGACACGATAGTGAGAAAGAAGAGCGTGATACAAACAATGAACGACAGAGAGACAATGGGAGCGAGATGATGTAGAACACGACAGAGATGTTAGAAAGAAACAGAAAGACTGGGGCGAGGGAGAAAGATGTGGCGAGAGAGAGAGATATAATAGATGATAGATATGATATCAACAATCTATTTATGCAATAAAATCTCTTGATAGAAATAATAGTTCTAGAACAATGCGTTTACCCTAATAATATAACTACATATATGTATAACTTCACGGTGAAACACGACGTCTTACGATCGCGTCAAGCAGTCATATAAACTGTAGTCCAGTCAATGGTAGACTACAAATCGTAATGCAAAAATTCGGACAAGTTTTTTTATTGTTGCAATCGTTTTATTGTCAGATAAGACACTTAACTTCAAAAGTCTGCGCCTCCCCCACCCCTCTTCACGTTAGTCGCTATCTTGAAAAGCGCGTTTTATATCATATCTCGAAAACGGCTGGCTTTGGGATAAAAAACATATAAACTTTTTTGTAGATAATTACATTCCTCATCTTTTTTATCTTAAATTTTTTTCAATTCAACTCACCGTTTTTTAATTACAGATTGTTTAGTGTTGCAAATCTTCTTCTTTCCTCTGAAACTCCCTTAAAAATCGATGTACTGAGAAAATTCGTTTTTATTCTTTTTTAATAACTTTTGAAGTATTAGTTCTGTAGAAAAAAGTTATATTGGAAATTTATAACAAATTTAATACTAAATAAAAAAGAATAAAAAGGAATTTTCTCAGTACATCGATTTTTAAGAGAGTTTCAGAGGAAAAAAGAAGATTTGCGACACTAAACAAGCTGTAATTAAAAAACGGTGAGTTGAATTGAAAAAAGTTTGAAATAAAAAAATTAGGAATCTAATTATCTACAAAAAAGTCTGAATCTTTTTTATCGTGAAGTCAGCCGTTTTTGACATATGATATTAAACGCGTTTTTCAAGATGGCGACAAACGCCGGGGACCGTATTTGGTGGGGACCGCAGACTTTTGAAGCTAAGCTTCTTATCTATCAATAAAATGATTGCAACAATAAAAAAACTTATCCAAATTTTTGCATTACGACCCTATAAATTCAACCTCTATTGACTGGACTACTGTTTTGTTTCTGTAAAACGTCTCTAGAATAAGATTGATTGTTTTCTCTCTATCTCTCTCAATCTGCGGAACTATATATATATATGTTTGGATTTGTGTGCATGCGTGTGTGTGTGCGCCTGGGCGTGTGTGACCATACACAATGTATGTATAAACAAACAGACACAGCCACACACACACACACTCATTAGTTGATTTACATATATGTGTATATATATAATTTAGTTCGCGCGTCCAGGCAGTGGGTGTGCATGTGTGTGTTCATATAAATCTGCATATGTATGCATACATTTCCGCGTATCGAGAGAGATAAAGAGAAAACACGATTTTTTGTCTAAGGACGCTTTGCAGAAACAAAGTAGTCGATTAAACTGATTGTAATTAATTTTATTATAACAATTGTCCGCAATTGCTGGCACAATTATTATTTAAATTATTTGCAAATGTAATTTTATTAATACTTTTAATTTTATATAAATAACAAAAGAACAGTAATTATTTTAATTACAAACTACAAAAATGTTAGTCGATAAATTATTTATATTATATTTATCTATTATTCAATCTAAACAAAGTTTCTATAATTCAAAATTTATATTATTTTAGCCACTATTGCATCCTAAGCCCTGAAATCTGAATTAATTAAAAGTATTTTCACTATTCTTAGAAATAAGACAATCTACAATATTTAATTCATATTATTTTTAATCATTATCTTTGTAAAATAAATGATTAATCTACCATTTTTAAATATTTGATCGACGATAGTTATACAATTATCTTGCGATTTTGGCAATTCATGTAAAGCACAAAGAAAGTCTGACCCTGCATTATCTTGGATACCTAAAATACCTTGACTTTACATATCAAATGAAAATGACTAAAGACATGGCCTACTGCAGCCGTCTCGCTCTCTCACTCACTCTGTCTCTCTCGCTCCCTCTCTCTGTCTCTCTCGCTCTCTCTCTCTTTCGCTCTGTTGTAAAACGCCCGGGAGACAGAAACACTTGGCTCTTCCCACTATTACCAACGAAGATTGAGGTCTCAATCTTCGTTGGTAATAGGGAGAAGAGCCAAGTTTTTCCGTGTCCCAGGCCTTTTGCCACAGAGCGAAAGAGAGAGAGAGAGAGCGAGTGAGGCAGGGAGGGCGGGAGGGAGGCAGAGAGAGACAGAGAGACCACCGCAGTAGGCTATATCTCTTAGTCATTTTTATTTGATATGTAAAGTAAAGGTATTTTAGGTATCCAAGAGAATGCATCCTCTGGATATACTTTACATATACCTTCCCCATACCCATCGAGCACCTGAAGCTCATCGTTAGACTTTTTTTTGTGCTTTGCATGAATTACGAAAAACGCGAGATAATTGTATAATTATCGTCGATCAAATATTTTGAAATGATAGATTATTTATTTTACAAAGATAATAATGTAGGGATTTCGAACTGTCGTGCGTATTTGTCTTTCAGTTGTAGCCGAGCTCGAGGGCATAAGCGTTAGAAGAAAGGGGATAGAGATAAACGACGGCGAGCTGCCGAGCACAGTCAGTGTAAGACGTTGGCACGAGACGAACGACGTTGTGACGAGTCATTTTTATTCTATAAATATCTCGTTCTTTTTGTTTAACATTAAACCCGTGTATTTCCTCTGATCCCACCAAGGAATAATAACATCTTAATTCCTACAATAATGATTAAATAATATGGATATATTGCAGATCGTCTTATTTCTAAGAATAATGAATACTTTTTATTTAGATTTCAGCAATAGTGGCTAAAATAATGTAAATTTTAAATTATAAATTAATTTTCTTTAGATTGAATAATAGATAAATATTATATGAATAATTCATCAACTTGAGAGAAATATTTTCATCTACGCCTGGGTATCAGCGATAACAGACTCCCATAGCCGAGACTGTTTATGCCACGCTGTGTATACCTCGGATCCGGCGACGCTGGACTCTTCAGAATAGACTAAACAGACGAGAGGAGTCTAAAGACTCCTCAGGGAAGTCGAGCAGTTCTTATTGGACCTTCATCGAGAAAAGAATAACCTTATTGCATTCTACCGTCATATACATTTGTCCAGATTTCATATTTCTATAACATAATATTATATCCACATTTATTATAAAATACAACATAGTAAATAAAATATTCACTACAAACTAAAAAATTTTAGTTTATAATTAAAATAATTACTGTTATTTACATAAAGTATTGAAAAAAGTATATTTGCATGATAATTGTGCCAGCAATTGCGGATAATTGTTATAATAAAATTGATTACAATCAGTTTGTTCGACTGCTTTGCTTCTGTGGATCGTCCTTAGACAAAAATTTGTGTATTCTCTTTTTCTCTCTCGATACGCGGAAATGTATACATACATATGCAGATTTATATGCACAGATACAATGTATGCCATACACACACAAACACACATCCGCACACACCGCCTGGACGGACGCGACAAATTATATATATACACATGTATGTAAACCAACTAATGTGTGTGTGTGTGTTTGTTTATACATACATTGTGTATGGTCACACACGCCGAGACGCATACACACACACATGCACACAAATCCATATATATATACATATATATATAGTTCCGCAGATTGAAAGAGATAGAGAGAAAACACCAATCTTATTCTACAGACGGTTTACAGAAACAAAACAGTCTATATGACTGGTTGACGCGATCGTAAGACGTCGCGTTTCACCGTGAAGTTATATAGTTATATTATTAGAGCATACGAATTCTCTCTCCTATCATTCTCTCTCTCTCTATCATTATCTCTATCATTTTCTCACTCCCTCTCTCTCTTGTTAGGGGTTTGCTTGGGAAATTATGAAGGATGGATGACGAATTAAAACTCGTGCACCGAACTTTATAAAATTAAAGTGTACTATCTTTATTGTGGAGACAATGTGTTCTCGTTATGCGTGATCGGGTCGAACTGACGAAAGCGTTCCTCGTCATAACCGTCGCTAATATTAGGCAAAGCGAGTCTATGCCTCGATAATCATAATAGCGTCTCGATATTGAGGCGCGGCCAGGCAGAGAAGTAAATACCAAATATAGCGGTAAATACTGTTGCCACCATCTCTATATATATTCGTGTATGACACTCTTGAGAAATTGGGCGGGGCGGGGGTGGAGGGGAGAGAAAGAGAGCTAAAGTAGCAGAGGGAAATAATTAATAAAAATATTTATTTTTATATAAACTTTATTTTTATAAAAACTTTACATGTATTTTACTTTATTTTATTTTTTAATACGGCGGATGCCAAAATCCACCCATTTGGGGCATCCTTGGCATTAGGAAGCCCGGCATCATTGCTGCCGATGCTCATGCATAAACGCTTGATGTTTTCGTTGATTTATTTCAACGATACAATCGAGCAGTAATTGGATGAGGTCGCTAAATTGTGTAGAACGACAATTTTTTTTGAAAATCTATTGTCGCCGAGATTGCATGTTCTCGGTCACGAAAGTCGAACTCGACGACGATACTCGTGCAGCATCATACGACGAGATCGTTGATTTATTTGAATGAATTTGAATCGACAATCTTATATATTCGATCAAAATCTCATGGAGCTGCATTCATGCGATGCCGATAATAAATTGACTCGAACAAGTCATATTCGTCAACGAGATTACACATTCTCGGTGACCGTTGACAACCGCGCTTGTTTGACGGGGCGTAGCGACCGAGCCGCTTTCGCACGCCTCGCACGACGTGGGTTTGTCTGTCAAATCGTCGATGTCGCATAGTGCTTTTAGTGTTATTCCTAAATAAAATAAATTCGAAAAAAATCTAAGCCCAATATACACGAAACAAATTTGCGATCTCATATCTTTCTTTACAATATATATTTCTGGGAAGTCAGAAACATTGTAAAGAAAGATAAAAGTCGAAGATCGCTAATGGTTTGTCTGTCGAATCGCCGATGCCGTATAGTGCCATCTATCGATGGCGCGCGCCGCACAGATGGTAATTCGTTGCGCGTGCCCCGTTCACTACTATGCCGACGCCATCGTTGTTCGCCAAAACCTTTCACATCCTCTTAAGAGCATTTGAAAGTTCTTCTTTACTATCGTAGCAGACCTAAATTTTCGTGCAAATACCGTTGCAAAACTATCAAACTAAACGAATGGAATTTTTATTATATAATCCAGTTAGTAGTATCCTATAAGATGACACTCATAAAATTTTGAAAAAAAAAAAAAAATTATAGTTTGCATCACCACCAGTTATCTGTAAAATAAAAATTGATTTACTGACCTTCAAAGCTAGTTATTTAAAAAATCCTTAGCGTCACCCTATCCAGTAATAAAAAACTTACACACTGAGTACTTGTACATTTTTGTAGATGAAAAACTTCGGAAATGCTATTTGCACGAAATTTTTTGTGGTAAGATTACCTGAATACAAGCTGCGGCCGATCAGTATAGCCAACGAAGATTGAGGTCTAATCTCCGTTGCTAGTAGCTGCCGCTTCTCAAAAATCAATGCGGGCCTAACATTCCAGGAACTGGTTTCCTGTAGCGTTTATTGTATGAAAACAGTGTGTTCTTTCTCAGCCGCAGCTCTTGCTTCGAGCGCGTAAGACGCATATTTTTCGATGAAAAAGAAAAATGAGCGAAAAGAAGAAAATCTGCGTTTTCTGCAGAGTAAAAGACGAAAAAGTGATTTCGTTCACATTATCGACTTTAAAGAAGTGAGAGTATATTTTAAAGTGTCGCAAAAGATATCAGTTAAAGTTCAATGACGTGGTTCTTTCACAATCTGCAAATGAGACCGATTGCTACCACAGGACGTGCCATAACCACTTTTTGGCTTTAAAACAGAGATATAAGGATGGAATTCCTCCTGTACCGACGAAGGATGGGTAAGTACATGTGACGCGTCTTTCGCATATTGAAAAATTCAACATTTCGTATCATTTCATTGATAATTGAAACTTAAAATTATTTTATAGTTATTGTAATACTGGAATACTTCATATTTCTTCAATAAATCATTTTTTGATTGCATTATATTTTTCTCTTTGGAGTTTTATCTTACGTTGGCTCGGGAAATTTAAATACGATTTATTAATCTGTAAGGGGACCTTCGGGAGAGCAAAGCGTTGCGGCAAACCGGAGTACATCAACCACACGAGCTGCTACAAATTCTGCGAAGTTATGCGACGCACCAAAAGTCTGGCAATTGCTGTAAATAATACAGTATTAAGTTAATAATTACGACACAAAAAATTAGCCTCGGGGGTATCATTAAATCACACACCTTTTTTGCCGCCTTTAGGGGAGGGGGATGTTCCAACGTCAAGTAGCCAGACGGTCACTTTCATGTTCGTCAACTGAATTATATCGATTGTAATGAAAACAAATTTTTGCTAAAATCGTTTAAAAAAAAAAAATTATTATTTCGATCGCCACGACGCGTTGACAATGATTATGCAGGACCATGAAGCTGGAAGCTTATGTTTCTTACGATGTATAAAGAACCATAACGACGAAGAAACATAAATTCGTTCATCACCTTGCATGTTATCATTCACCATCACCATTTATAAGGTCAGAAGTTTCTAAAAAATGAAGACAATTCCATTTATATCTGCAATATATTAAATAATTATTAATTAGATACAATGTGCGATAGTTAATTTAAGGTCATGGTATATACAATTTTTTATATTCTCTCTCAAAGTTTCACTTTATTTGAATCGTTCTTTGTAGCCTAAGTAATTATTCTTATCGTTTTCATCATTCATTTCACATAAATGTCAGGCTTTTTTCAACAACACAATGCGCATGAAGGCTGATAGAAAGCGTTTTTAAATACACCATTTTTTCTTCCGTTAATTAATTTTTGCCGTCTTATCGTCTAGTACGCGACTTTTATGCCATTCATGCTTATCACTTTTTTTTCTTTTTTAACACATCGATGGAGAAAATACGTTCGACCATTTTATTTGTTTGTTTATGTGTTTTTCATACGTTTTCTTTTTAAATCGTTCACTCGTCGTGAGAACGCTAGATTAGTTAATCGATACTTTTTGGTTGAGAAGACACAGCGAGCACTATTTTCTATTTTTCTTCTGTTACTTTGCGGGCATCGTTAAAACTTGAGACACTTACCTACAATAATAATAATAATAATAATAATAATAATAATTTTTCCTCAACCAATAAGTCAGAAGAGAAATAAAAAGAAAAGAAATACTGATAACGGGGTTTAGCGAAAACAAAAAGTTGTAATAATCGTCAACATTGAAAATCGATCTGTAATAAATAGTCAACGTATGTTATAAACAGATTGCGATATTTGTTGTCATAGAAGCGGTTCAATAATAATAATAATAATAATAGTTATATTAATATAAAATCTATAGGATGCCTTTCATAGTCTTTTCCGTGATATAAAGCACATCCGGTTTAAATTTTTTGCATCTTAACTGCAGTGTCGTCATCGATATTTATTATTAATTACGTTGCGATACTTTGCCAAAACTGACGATAATAAATATATATTACTGTTTTCTTCTTCGTAATTCGTAATTACTCAGAACGTTTTTAATATTTAAATTTTTTATGTGCGTTTGTACTGCGAACGAAAGTATATCCGAACAACACACCTGGTCTGATAAGATTCTCAGATTATTGTTTTAATTCTCTCACATTGAACATAGTTTATAGACTACAATGATAGTTTTACATCCATTATAAGGGTGGAATTAAGGTTTAAATTTTTAGTCTGAAGTTTGTTCCGAAGTTCAATCGTGAGTTCAAACTTGAATCTTAATACAATTCAGCTTGCGTTCAGAACTAATTCCGATTTAAATTCAAACTTATGATCAAAGTTATGACTAAGAATTTCAGCTAGAGAGTCATCAGCAAGAACTTGAGTTCAAATTAAACTGCAAAGGTAAGTTCTATCTCGAGTATAAATCTAAGTTCGAACTGGTTATCATCTTTGACTTTACATTTACGTTTAGACTTAAGTTAATGTACTCAGCTTGAAATTAATGTGGAAATTGATTGTGTACCTGTAATAAGGCTCCATTTTTAAGTTGTAATTGAGGTTTTAACGTAAGTTTTAACCCAAGTTTAGTTCACGTATTAAGTACACTTTGATCAAGTTTCGATTCGAAGTGGACTTTAAGTTTAAACAAAAGTTTGAACGCAGGTTCGGGCGAATGACTCTTCATTCGAACCTCGATAATGTTGCGAAAAATTCTCCTGATGTTTTTTTTATGAGCGTAATAGTGCCTCTTTATTATATTATATATATATATAATGATATGGTGTCACGCCCATGAATTGGAAGAACATCACGAATCAAAAAAGAGTGCCAATTAACTTGATTGAGAATTTATAAATTAAAATAATTTCCAACAAACAAAAATATCGTTATCAATCTCTGTGTCTCGCTTTTCACGATTCATCAGGTCACGTGTTGTAATTTCATCGAATGCCGCTCGCATTTCAATACGATAGTACAGCAAAAATACCATTAATTTTGTTGCGTTTCTTTTCTTTTCTCAATCAATCCTTCATTGTCCAATCGACTTTTCGTCTGGATAGAGCTACACAGCTTAGAAGAGCTAGACATCCAGTTTAAGATGAAAAGACCTCGACATCAAGGTTTCTACAGTTGCAAAATATATGGAAACACAATAATTTACTTTTTTCGGATTTTCTATCTCTTCAAGTTTGTCATACATTTATCGTTATTTGTTGTTTTTATTGTGATTATTTTCCCGACTCGAGGCACTTTTTCATGTCTGATAGGGATAGTTGCGAAGCTTTTAGTACTTTGACAGTCGGACCTCAGACCCTTTGGCTATTGAAGATAAAAGTTTTTCTTTTTTTAACGGTTTTCCGGTAAGATTCTCGTCATTTTTTCATCGTTAGAGCAGCAATTAAGTCTTTAGTCACCGAAGATACTTATCGATATAGATTCATCATTTATAATACAGTTCAAAGATATTTTTCATATTTATGTTTTTTTTTACTTTTTTCTTTTGGTCACATGCGCATTTAACCAAGCCCTTTCTAGGATTTTTCTGGCACGGAATATTACAACTATATTTTATCCATTACGTTACACACATTTGTAGACGTTTTTGCTTTTTTCATTTCACTGCCAAAGTTGTTTTTTTTTCTTATAATTTTTTAATAATGAGACTAGAAATTTGAATGAGGTGTTGTGTCCAAATGTATTCTTTTTCTCGTGAATGCTCGTATACTGGCTATTTTATAATCGCTTTTTTTAGTTATCCAACACCAACACACACACACACACACACCACGCCATAGAAACGTCATTTTGTTTTTGTCCTGGTTTGAAATTCATTCTGCGTCCATTTTTGAGAACGTACGAAGATTGATCCCTATATAAATATGTGTAGATGATATTTCGAGAACAACTTCTTCCAAGTTTAAACCGTAACATTTCTCAAATTTTCGTGTATTTTATAGATTGCTTGGTACGTTCAAACAAGCTTCATTAAATCATTGATATTTTTCATACTATTGGGTGTTAAACATGTACAGAAGTGTTTGTTTCCGACAAAAAATGGACGCCCGGATCGAGAATCGTCACCATAAAATTAATTTAATATTTATGAGTTTAAAATCAAATTAAAACGCGAGTCTAAATTTCGGTTCATAATAAAGTACCAGTTCAATTTCATACTGGGTACATGAGAAGTTGAATATAAAATCAAATTGAAAATTTTGTACGCGCTTAATACACTCTGAAAAAGCAAAAAGAAGTCCACTTTTTAAAATGTTATATTTTAAAGATTCGATCATTTATGTGCATTAACCCTTTCATCACGAGCGCCGTATATATACGGCATCCACGCGACGACCTATGTGTACGAGCGTCGGATATATACGGCATCTACGCGAAAAAGTATACATGCAAAAGCATGTCAAGGTGTCGTTGTTCAGGCGTAAGGCGTAAGCGTAACCGCGAACTAAACGTCGAAGACTGGTGACGCGTAATGTGTACACTATTGGCGTAGCGTGCCGTTCAGTGGCGACGCTCCGGCGGAGCGGTTTGCCGTAGCGAAAGGGTTAAAGGGCTTAGTTATCTGGGTCGGAAAAATCGATGTTGTGATTTTTCCATTTTCTTAAAATATATAATAAGGAAAATACTTCCGAAAATTGTCAAAACGGTGGATGGGCCGAGTCTGCCAGCCGAGCTGTACCTTTATCCCCGTACTGAAACCTTTTATATAAACAGGGGATATGCCTGGTAGGTATACTGTACTAGAAAATATAATTAATGTAAATTAATTATATTAGAAGATTTTAGAAGCCTATTGTTTACAAATAATTTCGACTTTCATGCCAGTGTAGCAGTAAAGCAGTTGGCACCGAACTGTGCGTTGCATCTAACTTCTTTCGATTTTATTTTGAGATATGAATACTCACGAAACAGTCAAGCGAGAAAGATCGTCGGAAGGGTTGCTAAAATCAAAGCCGAAAAAGAGGAAACAGAATTTCACCCCGAGAACAGCAGTGAACGACGAAAAGAGTTTTGGCTCATCTATGAAAAAATTGAGGATGGAAGAAAAAAATATTGTGTCCCGAGATAATTCTGTAGAGTATAGAATTTTTAATTTTGTAACAGTATTTTGGGAAATTGCAACATTCGTAAAGTGCGAAGAGTGTAACAGCAATATCAAATTTCAAACGACAAGTACTCGACGACTCTGTTTCAAAATTGTTATGTTATGTAATAATTGCGCTCCGCATGAAATTCATTCGTGCTCCTTTATTGGACATTCGTACGAAATTAATAAACATTTTATATTTAAAATGAGAATACTCGGCCTAGCAGATCAAAAATTTTACCGATTAATAGACATGCCAGTTTTTTTTCACAGTACGTATGATGAAATTTTACAAAACATACATGCTCATGAAGGAACTGTTCGAGATACCTACACTTTTCAAAAAAGCTGTTACGGGAACTAGAACACTTCGCACGTCCGCAAATTTTCTCGTTTTTGATTGCTCTGTACAAGATAATGAATGAAAATACACATGCGTCCTTTTCGGGGATATTTATTACATCATCAGCGTACAATTTTTTTTTTTCTAATTTTTTGGTGCATGGTAAGGACCGCCCAGCATATCGACGAAAATCGCGTATAATTCAATTTTACCACGATATCTCAAGAACGGTTCGTGATATCAACTTCAATTTCTTATAGGATTGTAGAAAATACTCCAACGCATTAACTATACCTCAATTTAGATTTCGAAAATTCTTGATTCCATTTTATAACAAAAAATAACCCCCGTTTTGACCAATTTTTTTTATTTATTTTTATTTATTATTGATTTTTTATTATTTTTATTTATTTATTTTTTGTTTATGAATTTTTTATGTATAGTTAAGTCTATATCAAGTCAAGTCAAATATAGTCAAGTATAGTCAAGTCATGTTCTAGTCCCCTTAAGGAAGAGATAAAGGAGATCTCTGAAAATAATAACGGCGAGAATAACGATGAACTGATGGTTTCTGGAAACGGGACATGGAAGAAACGAGCTTTGACCTCATTATATGGAGTTGCTTCTTATATTTGGCAATCATACTGGTGAAGTATTTGATGTCGTAATAAAAAAAGCTTATAGTAAAAGGTTAGTCACTTTTCGACGAGAAAGTCCGCGAATGGTGTAGTCGCCGGAGACTCCGATTAGTTGTTAAATTCAGTATCAACTAGTTAGCGTTAAATAAAAAAATCCAAAAAATTAACGATTCAATGAAACCAAATCTGTAAGCTGTTGACGCTTATCAAAATGATTTTCAGTCAATTTTCGAATTTTTACAGGGGTTTGAACTTTTCTTTTTCGAAATGTCGATCTAATGCATTTCTGAGACTAACAATCGGAGAATCATGAAAAAAATGTAAGCTTGTAGGAAATTTTATTCTTAAAATATTCAATCCCTTGATTTTCCTTCGTATGTCGAACCGTTTTCCCAAAACATACAAATGAACAAAAAATTGTACCTTCAACCCACTTTTAAGGGGTTAATAACGTGATATTATTAAAAACATTAAATATGCTTAAACAAGCATCTGGAAAGAAGCCTTACACATTCTTTTCAATTTTTGCATGTTTTTAATTTGTTTATTGTTGTAAACAATTAGATTTCAGTGTTTATAGTTGATGAATATTCTCAATATTTTTAGGAATCCGGACCACATTAACAACAAATTTTAAAAAATTATTAATTAACAAAATTTGAATTATTCAGTTAATTATTGTTCAAATTGTTAAAAAAAAAATTTAAATAACAATTCTGAATAGTTTTTTTGGCTTTATGACGTAGATTGTAAAAAAAATCTTTTTGCATTACCTACTACTTTTATTTATTTTCTTATTGTTCTTTATAATTGTTAATAAACAGTAACATTTGTTAAGAACTCCTTTATTCTGTTTGCAATTACGGCCGTAAGTGCAAAAAAAATTTTAATGTTTAAACAATTATTTTTAGCCCGTACTTTACATTTTCAACCACTTCTAATGTTTTAATCGTTAATACGCTATAATTATTGAAGATAGAAGATAAATTTGTATATCAAAAATCTGGGTGATGTCGTGTACAATATTATTAGTTATTTTCATTTTGTCGAAAAAGTTAATCATTATGGAGATATTTATCATTGGAGTAAGGAATGGGACAGTTGGCAAACTTTGAGATGTTCAGTATGTATATGAGGCATTCTACGTCGTCACCCACCCAAAAAATGCCTATAGCTTAAATTTGTTCACATATTGGGGTATCTAAGTACAATAATTTTATCGAGTATCAAGTTCGATAATGCTTTATTCGTTGAAGTACACGGAATTCGTAATGTTTTCTTTAAATAGATATATCGTAACAATGGTGCATCGTATTGGAAAATTATGAAGAATAAAAGTTTTTTTAATTTTCATAACTTACGATGAAAAAATATGTATAAATTTATTGCAGCCGCCCGTTTTTGGAATAAAAAAATGGTATCATATTTTTTCCTGATCGAAGACCATAATATATCTGGGTCATTAAATTTTTGTTGATATTCTGTAGCTAAAATATCAATTTTGTGCAAAATTTTAGTATGGGACATCGGGCCATTATCGATCATAATACTCGGTAAAATTATTATACTCAGTAGATTTCAGTAGATTGAAATTGAAAAAAAAAAAAAAAAAAAAAAATCAAACCCCTCAAAATTTAAAAAATGAGTGAAAACAATTTTGACAAGCGCCAACAGCTTACCGATTAGGTTTCGTTGACGCATACATTCATTGGATTTTTTTTATTTAACACTAACTAACTTATACCGAATTTAACAATTCATCAGTGCCCCTAGCAAATTCATCACTCGTGGACTTTCTCGCCGCGCAATTTTGACACTCTCCCAGGCGTAAATTATTAATGATAGCTATATACCCTCGCGGACTTTTTTATATGAAATTCAATTCCCTACGAAATTTTCTATACGAACTTTTATTGTATTTTGCGTCCTTAAGGCATCTTTCGCGGTAAAAGGAAAAATGCACCAATTTTGCATTGTTAAAATTTTTGTTTGCAAAAACGCGCAGGGGTTCCATTCGCACATTTTGATAGGTCATTATGATCATGACCATTCGTAATCGAATGGTGCTAATTTGGAGAAGCTACTAATTAGTCGGATTTAAAATGCTAAATTGACTGGCCTAAGCTTTGGGTCAAAAAAGAAGGAACTGCTGAGTACGACGAATGGTTGGAAATGGAGAAGCCCAATTGCGTATGAAATTATGAAGGATCTTCAGGAAAATGGAGGTATATTCTATGTTCCGAAACTTTGCATGGTGTGAAATATGTGAGTGATATTGGAAATAACAACTAATTTTGATAGGTTGTTTATTCGTAACTTTTTGTTTTCACAAAATAAATGGTTGTTGCGATTTTCCTAAATTCATTCACGCCTTGGGGACTTGAAACTCGGTATACATGAGGTTTTTGGGGTCGCATTTTACGAATTTGCAGTCAAATTTTTAGGTCAAAAGGGTGACACGTATTTATGTGCCACTATGCCGCAAAGGGATAATCGATTATTATTCCAAAAAAGTACTCGCATTTGGGCAAAATGATTTTACTGCAAGGCTTGCCTTTACTGGGGAAAAATAACAGCAAAGAGTATGCAGAGTAAAAGAAAACGCTCTATGAGATGAATGTTCTACAAATCATACAGGATCTGCAGGGGAGCTGGAAATAGATACTATTTTAGACCTGTTTCAACGCTCTGTCGTGGTTCAACGAATAAAGCACTGGTTTTCCGTAGGAGATGAAGATCGTAAAACTTTCACTGGAACCGTACAATGAAAACTACATGGTAATAATGTATTTGTACCGAAAAAAGATTGTGCAACGTCCAGAAGCGTAGTCCGAAACGTCCGAAGGTAGTCAACTTTGCAACGTAGAAAAAACAAAGTCTTCGGAGGTCGAGGAAAATTAACAGAAAATTGGAAAATCGCCAAATTGACAGTTTATTACGATCAAGCAATTCAAAGAGATTGCAATTCTTTAGAGAATATAAGAAAAGCTGGATCGGCAACGATTTACCATAAAATTCAAACAGACAAGGACCCACAGTACCATAATTGTCCTACAGAAACCAATTATTAATGTACGCTTTAAAAAGCATGCACAGAAGGAAAATTACAAGAATATCGGCATAATTCATAAATTCCTCAAGATTTTTATGATGCAATTTTACCAGTGTATGAAGCCAATCAACGCACTCAATGCAGCCAATTTACTACAGCGACGTCTGGGAGGTTTTAATTCAAACAGTAACGAGACTGTAAACACTGGAAAATATTGCCAAAAATATCTTCTGATGGTGCTCAAGTTGTCGAAATAATAGCAAATATTGCTAGCAGTACCTTCAAGGATGGAGCATTGACATATCTGGACATGATGAATTTGCTAAATATGAAAATTTGGAGTAGCGCACATCAGTGACCCATGTTCGCGGATTAGCAGCGCGTCGACGATGCCGACATTAGAGCGCATAAACAGACACGAGGCAACATCAGCTCGTAAGTTTGGGAGATTGGCTTCACCGGACATTCTAGTCGATACAAGCCTACTACATGGTGCACAAACTTTTGAATAATGCTACGATTATATAGTTATCCCTTGTTCTCATTGGAAATCGTTACCGAAACTTTAAACGCGTTCGTCGCGAAACAATTTTTTTTGAAACTGTGTAGACGGTTCCGAGAGTCATTGAATTACGGCGACCTTCAAATTCGTATGAGATCAATATAATAATAGCAGAATAAGCAAGTTGACATGGAGTTTTTGCGTTAAACATTCGTTAATAGCAATGACAAACCGCGTTTTTTCGGCCGAAAATACAGCTTTTTTTCCAATTGCTGTAATTAACTCAACTTTCAACTCTTACTATATTTTCGCACGTCAACTTGTAGCTAATGAATGAAAATTTGATATGCATTTTGATTTTTTATTTATTTCTGACAGGCCATTTAGCAACCACCGTTTACACGATTTGTCAAGCTCGTGCACGCTCTGCGAGAATGTTGATAACTACTGTATTTATTCATATTTTTCGAAAAAATACTGAAGGCATACGAAAGGCATGCTCTAAAGATTGTATATAAAATAAACCTGATTCGCCTGACCTGTATATAAACTAAACCTGATTCTAATATCAAAAAAAAACTGAGAATGACTCTCATTTGCAGCCTCGAGAGTATGGTACTCCCTTAAAGTATTCCTTTCATGCAGGCTTTCAAGCGCGGTGCGCGGTGTATGGGGAGGACACCGGCACACCAGGTAGCCAATAAAGCACGGCCCTCAGTCCCTTGTAAAAGTACACTTTATTGCTGATAACTCCTCCAAACATTCGACGGCCCAACTTCTTTTCGTATACAATAGAATAGCACGTGGCCCATGGAGGTAGCTACTTTCCTCATAAGCGCTACACAAGAAAACTCGATTTGCATTATTTAATTTTTCTTACCGATGGTCGATAGTCGATTTTGTAATTTTGCCAATTCGAACGGTAATACTCAAAGTGCAAAATATAAAAAAAAAAAAATGCTAAATACTGTGGGCTCATGACATACGTTAATTATGGGAACAAGGTTAAACTGTAGTTTATAATCAATTTCGAACTTGAGGATGCATCGAAATTCAGATGTAAGTTGATACTTGAAGATAAACTTACATATAAATTCATAAGGACGTGCTGATTATTTACGATTCAATTTTAAGGCTTGAATCAAACTTAAGGAGAGGTCTAGCTCGGCAACTTCTCGATTAACATAATTTAATTTGTCTTTTTGTTAGTCGGTAACCGACTTTGCCATTTCGCCAACATGAAAGTGAAAACTCAAAGTGTAAAATATAAAAACGGCTCTTTTGCTTTCGGTCCGTCATGATTGCTGATGACAGTATCGCTTTCGCACGCCTAGCGTTTTTATCCCTATTTCACATTCCAGAACATAATGTGCTACAGGCTGGAATTTGTGCGCGAGTGAGAGAGATAGCGCCATCAGCGGCCATGAAGGAGCGAGAGAGATAAACTAAGAACATGTAGTACATTACCTTGAGGCCGTGTGCTACTACTTAGCGGGTAACAAAAACTGGGTACCAAAATTCTCATAAACGGTTGATCTTTCGGGCAAACGAAGAAAGCCACGAACTGCGCATGACAATGCTGCAGTTCGTGGTTCTCTTCATTAGTCCGATAAATTTAAATTTAAACGTAAACTTACACTTACAAGTATAAATGTACATAAATACTTCAAAAAGCTGACCAAATAAGTTAAGAAAATTGAAATTCGATTGCATTCTAATTGAAAAACTCATTTGACTAGGACGTAATAGTTGTACTTTCTCAAAAACGTTATTTTTTTTGACGATTCTGTTTTCCAAGCGAGAAGTGTCCAGGAAATGACAAATTGAGGGAATTACAATCTGGTCGTTTTCGCTCGAGATTCGATCATACGGGAAGGAGAAAAATATATGTAAAGTAACACTTTGATTTCGGGAAAAAATATTGGTTAGCACAATTTCTAGAGTCTGAAATTTTTGTAACCTAGTCGGAGTCCTCTTCTACTGCCGGTGGCAACATGGCAACATGCTGGGGACTCAGCATTCCTTTTGACAGTGCGTATTCAGCGAGGGCACGATGGCAAAATACATACTGATCCGGCATTTGTATACTGTGAGCACGCTGAGCTCTTATTCGCTCCACTGTACCGCGTATGTCGACGGTTCCGGTGTCTTCGAGACGGGATATGCAAATGTCGAGGGTGCAAAAAGTTCCTGAAATGTTCCAATTCGTCATGAACAAAATTTTTATAACTCTTGACTCGGAAAAAAGGCAAAAAGAAACGAGGAAGATAATAAATATTTTTTAAAAGAAAATGATATTCACAAAAATGCATCACGCTACTTTCTCACAAAGGAGTATTTGTAAATGGTCGAATATTCTGAGGGAGGCATTGTGCAAATTTCAATTTGCATTTTTTTTTTCGAAGATTTTTAAAGTGATAAAAGCTATAAAAGCAGGCAATGGCTATAAAAGTTGAGGTAACGGGACGAAACACAAGGATCGTCTCGGTCTACTGGTTAGGTAACCAAAATCCTTCAGATCCTTCTAAATAGTCCGAACCACAACAGACGGTTACTTTAAATTTCAATATTTGCAGGTCTTTTACGAACAGGAAAAGAAAGGGCATTCATTTTTAAGATAATTGATTTTTTTTGTATAAAAGAACCCAAACCCCTATGGGCTTGGGGAGCAAAGGTTACACTTACCCTCTAATACCCATTGTAGCATATTTACTACGTGTACTTTGAGGTGATCGCAAAATTTGTGGATGGATAAAAGTAGGTGAGTACGTGTTATAGTTATTTAAATACATGTGCGACGAAACTACCAATACCGATTTTACTTAGTTTCCGTTCTTTAGGACGTTGCAATCCTCGGAATGAGTTTGTGTTCTCAATTTGTTAATAAAAAGGTAGGTACATTTTTTTTTAAATGTATATGATATGATGAAATCTTGTAAAGGAAGCATTAATAAATGTAGAACACATGAGGTTTCTTTAATATATTAAAAATTATCGTTGGTCGATTTTTGTAAAGTTGAATGTAGCAAATAATGCTACAATGGGCGATCAGCGTATAAAATGGCCAAATTTTCTGGAATGATTGTTCCTAGTTTTTTATCGGTTTTCTTACGTTTTTCAGATTACAATGCCAACTAAAAGAAGAAAATCAGTAATGAGGCCTATTGCGGCACCAAATCCTAATATTTTTGACCCTTTTTAGGGGAATTTAATCAACCCAACCCATTTCCAAAAGCAAAGTGCAGCAAATGCAAGTTGTACTTCTGCGAAAATCACAGTTATAACTGCTTCTTCAAGTTTCATAATAAGTACTGACATCCCTACTGTGTGTTTGCGACGTCAAACTGTATTTTTGTCTCAAAATAAATATTTTGCATACTTTTGACGAAAAAAATTGTTTGGTAAGTTTATACCTTCAATACCCAATGTAACAGATTTGCTACATTCGAAAAATTGCATTTGCAGAAGTTAAACAAAAAAAGTTTCCTACAGAAAAAATCACATTGAGCATTTTTAACAACATATTCAAAGGACATAATTTTATTTCAACGGGAAAGGGGCTTGGACACTAGAGGGTTAATCAGTTACGGGATAGGAACAATAACTTAAAAACCTCAAAACTAAGTATCAAAATGCAAAAGTTGGGGTTCGATGTGTTCTCAGACCTTTTTTTTAAATGAGATTTGTTTCTATTTTATTTTTATTAAATCTGCTTTTTAGAATTCTCACCGGTCCTTCCAATACCGGCACTGCAGTGAACAACGATGGGTGGACCACGAGGATGGCCGGCCCAGGTGTCGCCCCTGTTGGCCAATAATTTGTTCTGTTGTTGCCTGACTAGAGACAGGAACTGCAGTAGAGCCTTGGCAGATTGTGGAACACCGTAATCCGGCCAAGCGGTGTACAGCATGTGACAAACTTCTCTAGTCTCTTCAGTCTATACAAAAATAATATAGACATATATACATTTTCATGATATCTATTGTCATTGCCGTATGCATATATTTGTTTAGAAATCAAATTTGGACATGAACTCAACTGCATCATTTGTTTATACGCAAAAACGATGGCTTTTTGGGCAATAGTGGGTTGATTTTTTTAATGAGTCAAATGTATGGAAATAAAAATAAAAAATGTTCTCAAATTGTCGAGGTAAAAAAATTGAACAGAAGAAAAAAAAATTCATGCACATTTTAAAGCCCTCAATTTGTTGAAACCACTGGTGCAGTTTATGACCCGTGGAAGAAATGTACAAATCGGCCAAAAATACGAAAATGAACAGAAGTTTTGATGGAATTGAAAAATCGTATATTGCTCACTTTTATTTTAGGTGATTTTTTATTTTCTGAAAAAACCGCGATAAAAGGGAAATAAATGGAGGCGTATTCGGGGCCGAGGCACAACAATAGTGATATCTGACACAAGATTCGTGAAGAAACAAAGTTACTGATTTGGGTTAACTGTTTTTTCAATCGAAAATTCTTTAAAAAAAAATACATCGTCAAATACATCATCATTTTAAATACATCGGCGAAAAAAAAATACAGTAGAAAAACTGGATGGCTTTTGAAAGTGGGAAAATGATACATACAATCCTGATCGTAATTTCAGAATTTAGACATTGGTATTTTTGGTGTAGAAAAGCTCAGTTCATGCATGTAGGATCGAAAAAAATTATGAACACGAATCAACAAATGAAGAAACGGGAAATGAGAAATGGAAAGAAACGTACCTTCTTGTTCGTGAGGAGTAACATAGATATCGTGTAATCTGGATTTGTTTCGACCTCGACTGTCGTTACCGTAAAATTACCAGCTGAAACTTCGTCCCTCAGTTCAGGACCCCAGTACTGAGCGCATTTTGTTCGACCGCGTTCGATAACTCTGCGAAAACAATATCCTTGTTTGAAGAAATGTATTATCTCATCACGTATTATTTTAATCCGAGTCGTTTTTTATAAAACCGATGCACTCGTCGGTCTCGTGCATATTCTCTCGTTGAATACTATCCAGCTATAGATTACTATTCTTCATAGAATACCATCCCGTCACAGTATACTGTTCTGTCATAGACCTTCATTTTGCTGTAGAATATTGTTATGCTATAAATTGATATTTTGTCATAAAATACTATTCTGTTGTAGAATAGTATTTTGTCTTAGAATACTGTTTTACCATTGAATATAGTTCTGTAATATCTGAAGTTGGCATAACTACTTGCTAGGGTCATTAAAGGCCAGATACATAAGCTGCGAGCGTTCTACCCGATGCCAGTCGTTATTCTGCCGTTGCTCAAAGCAGTCCACTATATTTGTATATATATACCTAGTCTAATCAAATACAGGACACAAGCACACTGTTTCCGTTATTCACATTCATTCTAATACTTCTAGCCCTTACCTTGAACTGTCACTACGTTAGAGATTCTATAAACGATTCGAATTTTACGATAGAGTACTATTTTCTCACAGTCACGGGGTACTATTCTGTTGTAGAGCAAATACCTAATAAATAATTTGTAGTACTTTTATCACCATAAATACCACTTTCATTATTGAGCTATTTATTTTTGAACTAGATATCGTAATGTGCGGACATTTTGTTGTAGTTGCTTTGGCAATTAATATTTCATCGCATTTATTTGGGCACTCCATATTTTGTCAGGTCGACATTTAACCCTACAACCCTACCCTGGGGTACAAGCGTGCCCAACGAGAATTTTACATACGGCGCCAGAGCTACCAAACGCCATTTTCGGGTCAGGGCCCTACCCATAATTCAACTTCACTGTTTGGAGTAGGGACAGGCCGGTCCGGGTATCAGTGAGTCTACATCTGCCGAAGAGTAAGCATAGTTATCCGACGTGGGGTACTTTGTTACCCGTTGGAGTGGTCAACTTAGTGTTTTGTGCAAGTAAGTCAATTGAACTTTGTTTGTTAGAAATAGTAGATTTTGCTTACATTTACGTAATTTAAATGTTCATAGTCGTATAAATTATTTATGGTGAGATTTTCGAATTTTATAGGTTAAATCAGTAGAATGAGTACCTAATGTTGGCTTGTACCGTTTGCAGAAGACCGTTTGCGAGGACCACAGACTCCTATTGTGTGAGCTTTGCAACGGCAGAGACTAAACAAACTTTTCTCATATTTTTTTTGTATTCATGTATTTGACCGATTTTTGATATGAAAATATACATATACAGGTGTTAAATAGTATATTGTGCATCACGGGTGGAAAGAAGGCGATTTTCACGACTGTGAATTTGTCGCCCGAGCGAAGCAAGGGCGACGATAATACGATGAGTAAAAATTGCCTTCCGCCCGTGATGCACACGATACTTTTGGTCCTACTCCGTTTGAAATTAGGACTTTTCAAAGAATACGAAGAAGGCGTAGGGTGGCCGGTGTACGTAATAATTTCATAAAATACGAGACAAAAGTAGGAATAATAGTGGGAAATTGGCGACACAGTGCCGTACCAACATGACACCAATCAAGTAGTTCGTATTTGTGACAAGAAGGCACCATATTCGCTTCGTCTGTTTTGCCCTCTAAGCGGGCGCAAAGTTCTATGTCAGCCCGCTCGCGAAGTGCGCATGTGCAGTCGTCACCGAACTGAAACCGGCCACATTGCGCCTCCTTCGGATGCTTGAAAAGATGCATTTTTAAGGGGAGTAGGACAAAAAAGCCATTTATATTGATTTTTCATTTATTTCGTCCGTTTCCGCACCGTTGATATTTGTCGATAATCATATACTTAAATAATTATACTTTTTTTGAAAAGATCCAAAGCTACTATTTTTTCTGACAGTCTAATATGTATGTAATTTTCAAAACCTCGTTTGCAATTTTAAAATCGATTGAAAACCAAAAAAGTTATAATTTTTTATGTGAAAAGTAATTTTTGCAATTTTTAGACACTTTTTTGGTTTTTTTTTACTAGTTGTTTTTGTAAACTGACATTATCATACACCATTTTCTTTGCTATTAAAAAACGAAAAGATTCATGTAAAATAAAACCCTATTACCACATATGAAAAGTAATTAGGCTAACGAGAAAATTGGGGAACGTTTGTATCCCAGTGTAGGGCTTGAAGGCACAAAAAATGATAGGTGGGTTCTAGGGTTAATAGTTATTTTGACTAAATATTTGGACGTGATACCCTAATTTCCCTAATATCCCTTCTCGGCCCCTATTTGTATCTTATTATTGGATGGTTTCCATTTACGACGACTCCCAGCGACACCGTGTTAACTGATGTCGACTCGTGCCGACCAACATGGGGCGATAAATGAAATGACGCAAATACCCAAGAGTTGACGCGTGGAGACTAGTCTCCATGAGTCGTATTATGTTAGGTTGGGGAGGGTTGGGTTTGTCTAGAGTTTGTTTCTCGTTGTGCTGAAGTGCCCCCACTACTTTCTGAACGTTCGTACTGTCCTATCTGGGTGAGTTGCCGCGAGTCGACTTGTGTCGAGACTCACACTGACACAGGTCAAATGGAAAGCACTTTCGGCAACAAAAGTCAACTTGTGTCAATAAATGGAAAGCACCCATTATATTCCGGAAGACGATCTTCGTGAGGTATCAATCGAAAACTCTTGTATTGGAATGCGGTCATTATATGGTAGGGTGATTTTTGTGGGATATTAAGTGTAGTTACTGGGAGAACTGCCCGAATGTCCCGTATCTTAACATAAAGTAGTGAAGAGCAATTCTCTCATTTTACCTGGTTGTCATTACAACGACAAGCGTTTGTTGCTCCCAAATCATTCTCCAAAAGTCACCGCATGTCTTTGGCAATGGCCCCTGTGTGCTTATGAAAGCATTTTTCTGTTTGTAACCATCGACAAAATTGGCGTTGATGTAATCAGACGTAGCATCGTCATCGGTTTGTGAAAGGCATACTCTTGTATGATCGTAGCAAAGCACATCCGTGTAACGGTTTTTCGATTGATTTGTTCTAAGCCTAAAAGTGAAAGAACTCTGATAGTACTATGTATATATTGCTTAGAACCGCAAAATAAAGAGATTGACAATGTTTTGGTGATCCAACCGAGAAATGAAAGAAATTTATCAGTCAAAACTTACTTGGCATTGTTGAAAGAACCATCCGGTGGTCTTTGCTTAATCTCGACATACTCGGCTACGAGACCGGCACGTCCTCTCGAGTGTATTGCCTCGATAAGTTGCTCCATACTGACGGCCTGCAGGCCAAGATCACCATGGAGGCTGTCATCGTCGCTGAAACCCGAACTCGCAGAAGATGGTGGCTGTACAGGCGACGGTGCTTCGTCACTACCGATCCATATATCCCCATTAGTTATCTCAATGTCGCCAATATTGACCCCACCATTTTTAGCTTTGTGCTTGTCGGTTACAGGACTTGTTGGATTACTGACAGACGTGTCATTAGGATTTCTGTTAGTGGTATGGCTTTTCGATGTGGGCGATAGAGGACTACCCACTCTAGGGGTAACCTGTGTACGAAAAAAACAAAACAGAATAATGAAAAAAAAAAACGAATGAGTTTGTACTACTTGTACAACTCATTGTAAATAAGACAACTTAAACAATTGTCTCATTTATCCAGCCATTCTCTCAATTGGATCACAAACTTGAATTAGTTTTCTCAACTTCCTACAAGCGATTAAATTTTTACCTAAAAACTAACGCAAAAATGACAATCTTAACGAATTGTAGTGTAGAATGATAGAAAAAAATAAAAATAAATTGAATAATTCGTAATCTCACCTCGCAGAGTTCACCCCCACTCCGATTCGTCATGGACTTGAGACAGTGGAGCAGCCACGCTTCATGCTGCACCTCCAAGGTGCCACCTAAACGTTGTGGTAACGATTCTCTCGGTATATAAAGTGTCAATTGAGGTACCGAAACCGTAAATACTCGGTCTCGCAGTTTCTCACGCACGAATAGTCGAAGAATTTTGAATGGTGCCTTGAACCAAAGAGGTGCCGTAACTATCAAAACTTTCTTCAATTTCGCCGGGTATCCACCCTGGAAATAAAAACAATTGCCTTTGATAAAAAAAAAAGGTTGATAAATACTTCTTAAAAATTTCCTTTCAATCTCGATTTCTAGATTATGTTACACCTATTTCGAACGGAACAGATAAGTGATTTTTGAGCTCAATTTTTGTCCAAATGGAATTTCTTAAAAATGAAAATTACAATTCGCTGCTCAAAAAAATTACCAATTATTTTCGATTAAATTGAAACATTTTAATTCATTCACGCGGTGATATTGACCCCAGAACATTAATTATGCAAATTGTAAAAAGTGTACACTGGGGTAACGATTAACCCCAAATAATTTTCTTCTTTCTTCCTCAATTGCAATACCAATATTTCAAGGCCTATGTAACGTTTTTCTCATACTGTGACGAAAAGGTCATGGAAACTTCATTTTATTAAAAAATTCGTTACATCTTAGAATTAGTGCAAAAACTATTCAGTCAGATACTACAAAGAAAAAACTTGAACGGGCTTCTTTGTGGGTATAACAAGTAACCCCATAATGATCCTATAATCGCAAGTAAATTTTGGGGTTAAGTTGCATTTTTTCGCAACACCCCAGCACGTCATTGCAGATACAAAATTATCTCCTGAAAAGAAGCCGAATAGTTTTTAATACATAAAAACCCGTGATTTTTGTTCCGTCTAACCGACGGAATTAATTCGCGATCAAATTGTCGCTATCCTTTGCTACGCCTCCTTGCGGTCACAACGCGAAAGTACCGCATCAACGGTAACATCGCCGCACACCATCCTAACGTTTTACTTTTGTAACCGATGCTGAACGCTTAAGTACAAACAAAAAACAAACAAAACGCCATTAAATAATTTTCTATTTTACAAAAAAATTGATGAACGTTTGAATTGATGAAATTGATTGTGCGGAATAAGTATTTCTCGTTCATTGAGGAGTAATTCACTATATATGCACATATCATATACATTACATTGTACACCGGCCCATTGTAGAGCCGATTAGTCCAATCGATATAACTCGATTAGTACGGCCTTGTGTAGAGGCCAAGATGCGTCAAAGAAGATAGAGGAAACAGCTGGGACGCCAAAATGTCGAATGAACGAAAACATATCCTATATGCAATTTCCAGGCGCTCGCATGCATACGAAAAAGGAGGGAGCGATCTCCCTCCAGTAAAATTTCAAGTAGATACACGAGAGGACAACTAACCTCAGACGAGTACGAGAATTTGTATGAATACTTGAATAACAAAAATTATATATCCGAGACAGAGAGAAATAGTGTAGATTGCTGCAAAGGGCCACCAACGATTACTGACGCGACCATCGTGACGTTTCCGATGCTTTTGCGCATGCGCGGACTCGACAACCCCTCTTGCGACATTTCTCGTTTTGCAGCCCCTGAACGCTCCCTCTGACGCTCTTCGCGCATCGCAGAGGGAGAAAGACATATGCAAGTATATATAGATACATGTACGTAGACTCACATGTACATGAGTGATTCCGCACGAAATTTGAGTAGTTTTCCGGCGACGACTTCAGATTTTCTTTTGAAAGCATGGCACGTGGTCGACGGTTTGTTCAAAAAAATGTTTGAATCGATACATACCGCGCACTATCATCGCTAGACGAAAAATTGTAGAGAACTTTTTTGTAGAGAATGTACCAAAATATAAACTTAATTTTTTTGTTTTCCGAAAAACATTGTTTAAATGGCATTTTTATTAAAAATACAAATTGAAAGAAAGAGAAAAGGAAAGGTTTTTAAAAATCCGAAAAAAAATATACCTTGAAGAATATGCCGCTGGGGCGCGAGGCCCCAGCCGGTCGACCGTCGCACAACGCACAACCTTCGTAAAAATATATATTATATTATATTACCTCGAGCACTGTTAGAGGCTAATGATTGTATTATCATCCAAAGCAGGAGTGAAAAAGTGTTATTAATTTTTATCGCATTATCTATTTCATCACATATTGAACCGTTTGTGGTCACTCATCCAGATAATTCTGCGGTGGTCACGCTTAGGTCAAATTGGCTCCACCGATTTCAAATAGTTGCTGTATGAAAAGTATTCGTCCAATTGGGACCAAAAATTATGAACCGTGCTTTGAACATTGTAGAATATGTACCAAAAGTTGTCATATAAGAAATCAAATAATAACATGTTCAACAAAAATCGCGAAGAGCAAAATTTGGGAAAAAAGGTTTGACACTAAAAAAATCACTAGCTTGATAATTATTATTATTTTAAAGTAAAATTTATAGGTGATACTTCTAAAATATCGTACTTATTAATATAGTTCACTAGTGCATGTTTAAAATTTAACACTACGAAAATTATAACTTTTTCATTAAAAAAATTTTTTAACTGAAATTTTCAGATCATACGCAGATGATGTACTTACAGATAAAAAATAGTCTGATAGTGGATGCCTAAAAAAATCCAGAGTCACTTTGACCCATATGGTGACCGGGGAGGGTTAATTATCCAATGTTTAAGCAAGTTAATCCAGTTATAATAATAAACAATCAAAACACATTCTATAGTGTTGAAATAGAGGTTCGGATGAATCATCTGACAGGAGTGTAATAATCAATAGTTACATATTTATTTATCAAGATTCGTAGAGTATTATATGATTTTTTTTAAATTAATCTCAAATGCGAATCAATAATATATCGTATTCATTCTGAATCTACTCACATGCTTTTTCGTAAAGCACATCCTTTGAAGGAATGTATAAAAAAGTTTCTGTGGTGTTTCTGCTGGCGGTGTCAGCTTAAGGTAGTTATCGCGCAGTAGCACTTTCTACACATTTTTTTGAAATGTTATATACCTATTAATTAGGACCTTATTTGACAATTTCCGAAATTTCAGCGAGATTCACCATTTCAAAATTGAGATAATTGCTATCGAAATCAGCACTCTTAACGTGCATCATCTTACCAAACGCATGCTAATGTCTTGTTTTGGCTTGCGGTGTTTATATGATTCTTAAGATTTTCATGCACCATCACAAAATGGTGAGGGCGCACTACCCGGACCTTGTATAAAAAGTTCAGAAAAACCTACTTTCTAGATTTTGTGATATTGTGCATGAAAGATGTACCCAATAGCCCACGCTAGCCTGTCAACAGCCCAAGTTTGAGTCGATTCATGCATGCCCTGCTCACCGCGCACCGCCACGCCATTGTTTCCGCTTACTCCTCTTTGACGGTAGCGTGATAACGACTTTAAGGTGAGATGTAATTCCACGGTCAGTAACAAAAACTAACCAATATTGTTCAGAGATGGTTAAAATTTCGACGAGAAGTGAAATTATAGGTTGTATTCGTCTATCAGACTGGCATGTGGCCTCACGCACGTTCATGTTTCGGCAAAATCTTCACTGTCTCATTGCTTCCATTTAGTATTTAGTCCAGTCGGATTCGACATAAAATCGACCGACTCCTATTCTTTCTCATTACACTTATGTCGATACTTTTCTAGGTTGATTTGACCTCGACTAAAAAGCCCTTGAGTTTGGCCTGGATTAAACGGGAGTTGCATTGTTTAAAAAATTGTTTTAATAAAAAAATTGCAATTTAGATTTTTAATTCTTTTCCTGTGTGTGTGAGGAAAAAAAGTTGAAGGAAAAAGTTGCAGGTCTCATCCTCGTGTATAATAAAAAAATTCTAAAATTTTTGGTCAGTCCAGCGGCAAAATGCAAAAAACAATTTAGGTTTAAAAATTTTCATTTCAATCTAGTTCTCTTAATTATCAATGTATACCTTCCAAACTCACATGACACGTATCAAATTATTGACTTACTGAACTTACTGAAATTATTGACTTACGAAAACCGTTTTTTGATATATTTATTTCTCTTGTCGAGACGAGTAATTAAAAAAAAAACCTATTTATCTTTATTACAACCGAAGATACACTTGTTTTACTTATTTGCGATTTATTATGAATGTTAATAATATTAAGACTTGAAAAAAATATCGTACCTCGTCCATACCTCAAAGACCACCCATGATTTTTTTCATTCAGATTCGAGCTGCAGTTTCATCAAAATTAATTATTGAATTGAAGCAAACGTGAGGAGTCGCGTTCCAGCGGCTCCGCGGCGTCGCGGTGGGAGGCATACGGTCGAGCGTTACTTGATAAATGATTATCTCCGGTAAAAATGATCGTAGAAGGATTAAATTTTTTTCAAATTCTATTATTTTTTTATTTCGATCGATGCTTCATGATTTTGTTTTGTTTTTCGTTAATAATAGCAAGAAATAACTGTTAAAGTATTTTATTGTGATTGTTTTTTTTTGTTTAATTGATATAGGCTTAGTGAGCATATTTTTGCTATCAGTATGTACAATAGGAATTCACGGTATGCTGCTTGAGTTGAAAGAACAAGCTGAATTTTTTAATAACCCTAACGCCCCTAGGATCCTAGTACAATCAGCCGGTTGACAAATAATTGTTGTATTCTATGGCGGAAAATGCGACGATACTCGCACTTACGAGGAATTCAGGTATCTGTATTTCACAAAATCGACGCTACGAAACACTTTCAATCTAAACAGTCTTCCACCAACTTTTGAGGCCACGAACAAACATGCATTGCGAGTATATTTACAAATTTCGGAATGGCGGGTCGATCAATCCAAAGATGCAAGGCAATAGGGTTGGAAAAGAGTGAATAATGCTTTAACACCCATTGACTGCAGAAAAGACCCGATTCCCGAAAACCTCTTGAAAATAATTTCGTGCGGTTGCGACAAAGGGAACTGTTCGTCCAACTGTACATGCAGGAGATTGGGTTTACACTGCACTATATTGTGCACGAAGTTTCACGGCGAGAACTGCGCAAATAAAAGTGAAACTGACGTTATCCTCAGGGATGATGAAATAGAAAATGGTTTTGTAAGAATGACTGGTATGATCGAAAGTAATGAAGACATTGATTACGATTTGACGACTAATAATGACCGCGATAATGAGAAAATAGACGACAGGTTGAGTGACCAAATAGATATCGAAAGCGAATGTGAAAATGATTTCCCCGAATGTAGTATGCAACAAATAATAAAATTAACGTAGCATTGTCATTATCGTTATCATTTCATTGCTAGGTATGACTAGAATGGTTGCATAAAAATAAACGTGTAATTAGATTTAAGTAAATAGTGATATGAGCAGATATTAAGACATATATGTACAAAAATGTGACCAGAATGGGTGCATTGAAATAAACTTGTAATTAGATTGAGTAAATAGTGATATAAGCAGATATTAAGACATATATGTACAAATATGTGACCAGAATGGGTGTATTAGAATAAATAGACGTGTAATAAAAAAAAAAATCATGAAACATTGATCGAAGTAAAAAAACGATGTCATATTCCGATTCCTGAGGAAAACATAATTGGATTTGAAAAAAATATTGATCCTTCTACGATCATTTTTACCGGAGATAATCATTTATCAACAAACGCTCGACCGCATGCCTTACTACCACGTCACCGCGGCGCCGCTGGAACGCGACTCCTTCCGTTTGCTTCAATTCAATAATTAATTTTGACGAAACTGCAGCTCGAATCTGAATGAAAAAATTCGTGGTTGATCTTTGAGGTATGGACGAGGTACGGAATTTTTTCAAGTCTTAATATTATTAACATTCATAATAAATCGCAAATAAGTAACCAAGTGTATCTCCAGTTCTAATAAAGGTAAATAGGTTTTTTTTTGTTAAATTACTCGTCTCGAAAAGAGAAATAACAATATCAAAAAACGGTTTTCGTAAGTCAATAATTTCAGTCATTAATCGTATTTTTAAGTTAGAAAATTATTATTTCATTTTTTTTCGACCTTTTCTGATGGATTTTTTTTTTTTGAATGACATTATTGATCTCCAAATCTGTAACTACCGCCATGATTTATTTGGACGCTGTAACCCCATCGGCTCTAATTTTATTGGCACCTGAATATTTTTCGAAAATCGCTATTTGTTGCTATAATATGTGAGATAATCGAATTAATTTTGTACAGACTCTTGGGGCACAGATTTCATATGTGTCATGTAAGTTTGGAAGGTATACATTGATAATTAAGGGAACTAGATCGAAATAAAAACTTAAAAAAGAAAAAAAAATGGCGACTGGGCTGACCAACATTTTTTGTTTTTTTTTTTTTTTATTATGAAGGAGGATGAGACCTACAACTTTTTCCTTGAACAATTTTTCGTCGTACGCACAGGAAAAGAATTAAAAATCAAAATTGCAATTTTTTATTAAAACAATATTTTAAACAATGCAACTCCCATTTAATCTAGGCGCAAAATCAGGGGCTTATTAGTTGAGGTCAAACCTACCTACACAAAAATCAGCATAAGTGTACTGAGAAAGAATAGGACTCAAGTCTAATCCGACTGGACTGGATACTCATCCCACAAAGCCAAGCGTGCCGAACCTATGGAGAATAACTGTACGGTCGTGGCAGCCACCCCACCGTGCGGGAACCAAATGTTGCCACGGTAACGGCACTGAGCGAACACGCCGTGCACTCCGTCGTCCGCGTAAAGGTCGTGACACTTACTGCTCGGGAGCTCGGCGTTCGGTCAGCAACTGAGCCACTGAGCCATTACCGTATTGCCTCGGGTGATGCGCAGTGGCACGGCGTGTCGTCTCAGTGGCGTCACCGTGCTGATATATGGTGGTCCACGCGATGCAGCCACGGTGCAGCCAGCGTGCCGATACAAAGTTACTGCACTCCGTGCCAGCAGACATTAGTTACATACGGCTACAGAAGTACGCGTCTGTGGTGCACGTCGCCGTGCAGCCACCGTTTAGGCTCATGTCTATCTGGGATCGAGCAGAATCTATGGATGGGCGAAAATCGCGAGGAAGCAATGTGTAAATTTCGAATTTGCACGGCTTTTTTTAATAGTAATTATCCGCAATTACTAATATAATATAAATAATAATATATGCCGCAATCTGCCGATGCGACACGTGATTGTAAGGTAAAGAGGAATAAGAATGAACGAGATGTCGAAAAAGTAATTACTACAGCTGACGGTCGAGGAAAAGGAAAGGAGAAGAATGGTTCCAAGGAGATGATAAATTATCAAGGCAATAATGATAGAGCAGTACAGCTGACAATAGAACCACAAGGATCTCCGTTTCAAGCATCACCCGCCCAAGGGAGACTTGTGTTCGGGAAAGCGCATAAGGCACTTTATATGGTGTATATTCGTGCATCCGCTAGAAACCAGGTTACGAAGGTGCCAACAATCCTTAATATCTCGCACAAGATTGATAAAACCAACGTCAAGTACATCAGGATCGAGGGTTACTGCAGGAATGGGTAGGTTCTCACCTTCTAGTCACGTGATGATGAGGCTAATCGTTCGCTGTCAAACAAGTATCTAGATGAACAAGGACTCAGAACATACGTTCCAGCGTACGCTCAGTGTCTTCAAGGCAAAATTTGGGACATTCCGACTGATATCTCTCTGGACGATATTGGGGCTGCTATTATTAAGGGAAACAAAGGAATCGAGTTGGACCGCATGTTCCGTTTGCAGAAACGCTCGGTCCTTGATGGCCGTACAACGTGGATCCATGAGAAATCCGCTTGCCCCCACTTGTTTGGTCGCGATTGTAAGATACCTGACGAACCCGATACGAATTTTACAACTACGCTCCTGGTATGACCGAGGATCCTAGTGGTCCAAACTCATGCGCATGCGAAAAGTGGAAAATGTAATGCGCATGATCATCGATCGATGATGATCAACGATAGAAATTTATAATAAGAATTGGTCTCTTTCGCTCTGGGGGCTTCTCGACGTGAACACCGTCCCGTCACAAGAATAGATGGGAGGAAAATTGTTATCCACACCCGTGTGATTTCTTTCGAGCAATTAAGGATCGTCGGTAAGGGCCTGCCGATTGCCCGTTGCATTTTACTGTTGTTTTTTTGGAGTCGCGGACGACTGTGAGGGTCCCTAGAGACGCAGGAAAGAGCCATCGAGCGACATCTCAAAAAAGAAAAAGATGAGTATTCGCACGTAATTTTTGTTTTATATAATTGAATTCCATATAATAATTATCTTGTTGAAACGATTATACGCTGACCTCGAAGATTATAATAAATAAATATGAATAGTATATGAATAGCTTTTGATCGAGCGCATCTAGAGGACAATAGACTTGAAGACTTGATAAGTCTACGCCAGTTATTCGATTTGTTCAATGGAATGCTAGAAGTATTAGAAATAAGTTACCTGAATTACAGCATAACTCTGTTGATTGTGATATTTTTATTTTGTCAGAGACGTGGCTGAAGCTGGAGGATACCTTGTATGTGAGGGGTTTTGACGTTGTTCGGAGGGACTGAGAGCACCGAGAAGGTGGAAGAGTTGCAATTCTGATGAGGAGTTGCCTGTGTTATAGCGTGGATCGTGATCTCTAAAATTGCAATGATCAAATTGAGGTTTGTGCGATTGAGTTCTGTCTCAGAGATGGTAATATTTTAGTGGCTTCGTGCTACCGGCTTGGTAATGCGAATGGTATAAACGAACAAGAATGGTTAACCTTTTTTCGCAATTTAACGGGAACTTTCTAATTAGAGGTTATTTTAATGCGCACCAATCTCTCAGAGGTGATTTGTCTTCTTGGATATTCAGTCGACTTACGATAATGTTCTCGCTAATGTTTTGATTGTAAAACTTAAGGGGGGCGCACTCCCTATAAAACGCCAAATCATAGTCGATTTTCATGATTTTTTTTGAAGGGTAAGGAATATATATATCTTTTCAGGGTCATAAGTACTTTTTATTACATAATTCTAGTTTTCAAAACGATTATTGTTGCTTAAAAAAAGTGAAAAATGGCGGAGGTATAACCAGTCGCCGTGAAGCTGTTCGAAAGGGAGGCCGAATGCGGTGACCACTCCAACACCTCGTAGGATTATTTGAAAAAGTCTGCGGCGAAAAAATGATTGGTATATACATGTGGTCACTTGATGAACCAATAATATTGGAAAAATAATGATAATTGGCTAAAAGAGAGGCCTTAGAACAAAAAAGTTGATTTTTTCGGAAAAAAATTCAAACTTTGACTCAGCCAAAAACATGTTCATTTTGATAATTTTTAGTCAAATACTTTTTGAGTAATCGTGGTTACCGATTTTCAACTCATTGAAAAAAAAAGTTTCGAGATAATTGCATTTAAAGTTTCGGCAAGGGAAAACTATACGTGCGCGCAGGGCTCCAAACGGAGTAGAAGTGAGTCACGCTCAAAGGCTCTCGGGACGCCATTTTTGAGAATTGACCAAAATCACTAACTGCATCGTATTCTACAGGTTTCAAACTAAAAATTTCGGCAATAAAAAAAAAATGCATTTTTTGAAGCCTCTATAGGGAGTGCCCCCTTAACGACCAGCTTCTTGTTTACGTCTGATGACATCGATCAAGTCCGTTGGGTATATAGGGATCTCAGGGTAGCGTTCTGAGTCCACTTTTATATCTATTATAATATAATAGACCTCGAGTCGGTAGTTTCTCAGTGATTTGTGTGATTTTCCAATATGCAGATGCCGTAGTTATCGCGTTACCGTTGGCCTCGATCTCGGATGCTTTTCATTGCCGGAAATTGAATCTAAGTGGAATCGGTGAATACCTTGCGCAGATTCGTTTATTGTTAGATCCGGAAAGCACGACTCGTTATTTTTTAAAAGAAGCACAGAGGGCGCAATAACGTTAGGAATCAGGAAGGACGACGGATCGAGGTTCGGGGAACCGTTATCAAGGAATAGAACCGAGTACGGAGGATTTCTTTTTCAAGGGCTGACTAATGCGCAAGCATTAAAAATCGAGAGGATGCAATTTAAGGCTCTCCGTCTGACATTCGATTACAGAATGTCTACTCCGACTAATGTTATCTTAGCAGAGACTAAACAGCGACCATTGGCTCTACGCTTATGTTCAGACAAGGACATAGCTTAGAATATTTGTCGTGCTCTCAGATCTCACTCTCGATCAAAGTGTCAAAGAGCGAGTTATTCTCATCGTCATATCTCGCTCTCGTTCATGTACGGAGCGTCACGCTCCCGAGTCCCGTTAGACGAGCTCTCCCCACATTTTTCTCACCTACAGCTGCTCGTGAAATAATCTAATTTTGTACAATAGTCAGTCTAAATCGACCCGTGAAATAAAACAAATATGCAAAATTTTAATTCTCGCGTTTTCTTGTATCCTTCCATGTGCCTTCATGGCTTGCAATTATCCCAAAGCACGAATCAGTCATCTGTCTCAACACTTTAGGCATCTAGGAAGAAATTATCTGACGAGTGCTGTGCAACTCCGAGCACCAGGTAATTCCCACACTTCAAAATATATTAGACTTTACAGATAATCCGACGGTGGTTAACAGAGGTGGAGAAATTTCTCTAGTCGTGTGCTATGAAGATCTGGTAAATAAGGTCCATCTCGTTGCGTCTTCGAGTAAACCCTTGTGCAATGACTATGGTTTCGAATCATTGCTGTATCATCCGAATGTTTCGTTTGAGGAGGGTTTGTCGATTCAGGACGAGGCAGATCGCAATAAGATGTTGAACAGGGTCTTCAGAGACACTTGACAACGTTCATGCTGTTTTTACACAGACGGATCCAAGATGGCGGATAGTCCCTTCGAGGGCTTTTCCAGCGTAAAGGGTGATTACGGAGAGGTCTCCTCCTTTCGGGCGGTAGGTTTCTCTTCCATCTTCACAGATGAAGCTATGGCCATTTTTGGAACCCTTGGGTTAATTTCTACTTGTGAGGGAACAGATTTTACAATCTTTTCGGACTCCAAAAGTGTCTTGATGGTGCTCAAATCGCCTCCAAATCTCCAAAGAAAGTCTTATCCTATAGATCATATTAGAGACCAACTGAAAACTTTATCGGAATCAGGAAAATTGGTCAATTTTTTTTGGATACCTGCGCATAAGGGTATTGTTGGTAATGAGTTTGCAGACCAGGCTGCTAAAGCGGCTCTCGTTTCAAGTCGTGATACACAACTCGGTGTCCCAGTTTCGGATTTCAGGTGTTTTTGGAAGGCGCTATTACGGGATGAATTTCATGATTGGTTTGTGTTATCTGGCCGAGAGAAGGGCACCGGTTATTTCTCGAAATATGATCAGCGTGGTTCTCCATCTTGGTTCAGAAGATTATAATAGGAGATCGGTAATATATATAACATATTAATAGGAGATCGATAGTGACTATCAACCGTTTGAGAAGCAATCATGTCTTACTGGGATCGAGCTTAAATCGTTTTAATGTTGTAACGTCTGCCGAATGTCACTGTAGTACGGCAGATGAAACACCGAACCATGTTTTTTGGCAGTGTTCTCGACTTGACCAGTAAAGAGCGAACCTTATGTCGCATCTTATTAAATTGCATGGCCGTCCTCAGTACAACGTCGAATCACTTCTTAGTTCTCTGGACGCTAGAGTCATTGGAGCTGTTGATAAATTTATCAATAAGATTGACATTTTTTTTTGATTGTTGGTACTCCTACCTGTCTAAGGACTTCCATCTCCGATATGCCTCTTAAGGCACTTAATTTTTCTTTTTTCGTTTGAGGATTTGACTCCCTTATATGAGAATTTATATTTATAGTTATACGGGTATAAGAAAATGTTATAGAGGACTGAAAAATTCCTACATACAAATTTTAGTTAAGTTTAAGTGTCTATCTGTGATATTAAAGTTTACTGTCATAGCCTTTACCTTAGTCGATAAGCAAGGGATATGTGATGTAACTTATTTAAAAAAAAAACTTTATCGTACGCGGTGAAATCGTACGGCGTACGACAATGATCAGGGCCCGAAGTACGGGCTCCGAGTACGGATTGGGAGATTTTTAAGGTTACAAGGCTATGGTGGGGATAGACGTGCGAGTATTAAATGCGGGGAGCGAAATGTGCACGGACGTCGTTACCGTTGCTGTGGCCAGTCAAACAAGAGTTGGCAATTTCATGTCATAACGTTAATATTCAATATCTTAAAAACGGAACGGTCAAGCCCGATGACATTTTTATAGATTCATTTTACTCATTTCTAAACTTACCTACCAAGTTTCATCAAAATCCCGCTTTCTTTAATATGGTAATGTTCTACCTTAAGTACTCGGAATCAAAAGTGCTGCTCCGCGTATTCCCCACCATTATTTTGCCTCGACAGTCGATTATTCTGTTCAATTATTTTGAATAGTTTCGTTGGAAGTAGCCTTCTTTATATTTTTATTCAGCCCGTTACTGTCACTGCAAGTACCGGTTTCGAAACTTCGCTCACATTTCGTATGAAAATCGTTAAAAAGAATATCGCTGGCTTCCGGACTAATAGAGGAGGACATTATTTATTATTAATTTCAACAAAATTAAATAACGAAGAATGCTTATATCTATTACTCAAAAACAAAAATATAAAGAAAGTTGTGACAATTTTTTCAGCCTTTTCGAAGTCCTTAGCTTCAAATAAAAAAGAAAGTGATTTAAATTAATTAATGTTTTACTGAGACATGAATATTATTTGTTCGTAAGCACCATGCACGGTTCGCATACGCTCAACTTGAAACATAAAAAAATCGTGTGGATTATGAGATAAACATAAAGAAAAATAAAAATAAAGATTATAAAAATAAAAAGCTGCTGTGTTTATACTTTCAGAGCGCGCGATGCTACGCATGCGTACAAAGTTGTTATGAGTGCGACAGCGACATAGATACTCTGGGCTCTGTCGATATAGCCAGGCCCGTAACATAAATAGGAAGATAGCGACGGTAAAATACGGGCAGGGGGCGGCGAGCCTCCCTAAAATCTTTCGACGCGATTTACTCCTCTTATCGTAGACACAAAAAAAAGTGATAAGAACCTTTTTTATGCAGATTTTGTTTCTCGGCCACCCTGTTTTTTAATTTTTCCGATGTCTTTATTACTTTTCTTTTCTTTATTACTAGGGGGTGTTTAGTGGTACCCCAACACACCTTCATGCAAAAAATCGACTCCTCTTAATTAACTTTACTACTTCAACTTATTTGACTGGATCACCACAGTGCAGTTGGGGCTACCCCACGTCAGAAAATGCCAGTATGTAGCGGGCACACTCCAGGCTACCTTCCCACGAGCGACGTTCAGTTCCGTGGCACTTTGTCGCGCAATACAGAGTTACACGAAAATATATTGCGCACTTCACACGCGCGACGTTTGTAGGCACCAAACATTGGCGTCGCGCGATATCTTACGACTGAATGTCGCTCTAAAACATATATCAGCGTGTCCGCTTAATTTTTGTGCTCATAACGTCCATCTTCGGAGGACGATATCGTGCACAATGAGCCCACGTTTATACGTTTACGTTTTAATTTCTCCATATATGATAAGTTCCACTTTGATTTATCTGATGGGGTATCTCACAGCAATTACGCATTAAAACAAGTAGCCTCTGGGCAAAGTATGAGAATACGGTATGCCAGTCAACGTGCAGCATCATGTTTAGCTTGCAATACGATTATGTTAACGACCGATATTATCGAGGAGTTGATAGTGTTACTTTTTATGACTAACAACATCTTTATAATAATATTGTTTTAGACATAAAAATCACTGCATAGAAGTTTTGAAACAGTGGTTATAATCAAATAAAATTATTTCCATGCAAACAAGAAATGGCGCCATAGGGAGCGCTCACCCCTTAATTTAGGTTATTCGAAAAAAAAAAAAGGAAAACGTGTAAATCATATGTCTTCTGTTCTGTATTTCCATTTTTGATTCATTACATCGCTTAATAATTAGTTCTGTTACATTAAAAAAGTTATGAGACTAAAGCTTTTAAGGGGTGGTTCACTCTCCTGCGGTAAGGGTGCATCGAAAGTAGGACATGTAAATTTCATTATTTAGCATAAGAAACATTTTAAAATCAAATACAATTATTTCAGTGCAACAAAATAAGAGAATTTCCCTTTGAGGGGTGATTTACCCCTTGATTTTAGTTTATAGAGAAAAAACCAAAACCCATCAATATAGTTTTTTAATGCTTTTTAACTTCGTATTTGTTTAATTAAAATCGGTTGATAACTCGTTGTGTAACATTGAAAAAAGTATAAAAATAAAGTTTTTAAGGGTTAGTTTACCACCTTCCGAGAAGGGTGCGTAGTAAGTCGGACTTTGAGAAACATTTGTCAATTGGTTTCACGTTGATCGAAGCACTGCTTTTATGTGAAACAGCGTAACAACCACCTAAAACTCCCAACTTTGGGGGCTGATTTCTCCCCTTAAATCCGCTTATGGGCGCTTGAAAAAAATATGTATCTCTTTATTGACCAAGGACTACAACATACCCAAAGCTCACCGAAACCAGAGGGGGACACCTGAGAATGTTTCCTTGTGAGACTTGCTAACAGGATCAAAAATTCGTCCGAGTAGACCAGTAATCGGGCAAATCGGAATACTTTTTTGCATTTTGATCTGCTATATTGCATCCGCTATTTTAAATTTGGAATTTTTTACTCCAGATTCGACTACAGGAGCCCACAAAAATGCCTAAAACCCAGTTTCATGCTAATCGAACTGCTTTCTGCATTTGGGTTCAGTATATTATCGGATCCATCATTTTTCATTTTTGAATTTGGAGTTTAGATTTGTAATTAATTACCACAAAAGATAACAAGGACCGAGTTCCATGCAAATCAAGTAACTTTTCGCATTTTGATCCGCCGTATTACATCTTCCATTTTAAATATCGGAATTTTGAGTTTAGATTCGTAATGAGCGACCTCAAAAACCTGTGAGTACCAACTTTCATCCAAAGCAAGCGACTATTTGCATTTTTGTACGCCATATTGGATCCGCCATTGTGAATTTCTAAATGTTGAGTTCACGTTCGTAATCAGAAATCTCAAAAACCTCCGCGTACAGATTTTCTTTCACATCAAGTAACTTTTTACATTTTGATCTACCATATTGAATCCGTCTTTTTGAATTTCTGAAGTTTGAGCGTAAATTTCGATTCGTAATCAGTGACCCAAAAAACCTTAGTGTACGAAATTTCAAATGGATCGTATGTCAGAACAAATGCACGCTTCAAAGAATTCGGTTTTAGTACGCTGATCATAGTAAAACCCAAATAACGGCACCGTGTAAACGTGTAAACGTGTAAACGTAAGTACATTGAAAAAAATAAAACGTGAGAATGCGATAACTTCCCCGCCCGTGCGTGTTAAATCCTGGAAACTTTATGATTTAATATCTCGAAACAGTGTCAGATCTGGCACAAATTGTACATGCTCTCGTATCATGTGTGTAACTACATCATATAAAACATTTAAATTTTTATGTCGGATATGCCACTTTGACCGAACCTCATTAATATTGATGAGAATTGATTTCAAATTTACATCGGTGAAGTGTACATTTTTCGTCAGCTAGGATTTTCTTGAAATTAGGTACTCGGGAGTTTGTGAAGCCAGGCGACGAACGACGGATCAGAGATAGTGGAGCAAAATGCACAAAGTGACGCGATTTAAATGAAAGCCAATACAAGACGGTTTTTCAGTTTACCGACCACAAATCTGACCTTGTAATTCGGAAATTTAAAATACTGGAAACAATATAGTGGACCAAAATGCCAAAAGTTACTTGATTTTGATAAAACGCTGTACTCACGGATGTTCGAGGTTGTTGATTACGAATCTGAACTGAAAATTCAGAAACAGAGAACCACAATCTATACTAAAGTCCAATCGGCAAATTACAGAATGCAAAATGATGTCAATAAAATTTTCTTTCTATCTTGTCGAAAATTGGGACCGTAATTGCGGACTTTGGTTAGAGACAAGAGCGATGAATTTCTGTGTTTTTTAAACATCTGTATTATTTTTTAATGATATTCTAAATAAATATTTGTGTAGACATCACAACTGCGGTCTTACCTTGATAATTCCCATGCATACCACATCAATAGAGTTAATGACCACGTGTCCCTATAAATTCTATTATCTAAGCTTGCTAAAAATAATCGCTATTAGCTATTAGTTTACCTTCAGTAGCGTGAGGATTTTTTGCGACAAATCGTAATCGAAATTTTGATATTTACTATCTGACATGTCATAAATGAAGACTAATCCGTGCCTTTGAGTATCTACACTTTCCAATGCCGCATCCAGTTGATAAACGACTCCCTGCACAAAAAACAATGTGTTAAAAGCGGTTTTTTTTCTGAAAAATCGAAAATTATTAATTTGTTCATTAAAATTGAACATAATTTTAGGCAAAAGCGATTTTTTTCTACAAAAATTAAAAGTGAATATTTTTCGTCAAAATTAAAAGTCAATGTCTTGTTCTGCAAAATTTTATTCGTACTCGTCTGTACTGACCTGTAAGGTAGTTTGGTGTGTAGTATTCTGCGGCAAGTGTAAATGGGCTGTGAAAATAGCTATGGCTGCACCTGTAGCGTCTCTTGAGGGCTATAAATAAAAAAAGGGTAATCAATTATCACTATCACGACGATGATTACATAATATAAGAGCACAAGGAATCATCGACGAGGAGGATAAAAACATAATCAGATCCAACCGTGGGTATAAAAGGTATACCTCGCGTGAAAATGAAAGATTTTTCCTTCCGAAATGATTGAAAAGTCCTTTTGCGTATATATTTATTGATATTTTTTATCCTTCTACAAATTTTTATAAGACATTTCGTTGAGTCCTACTCTCGCTTGGCGCGCTGGACCGCAAGAGGCAGCACTTCATCGGTACCCACGATTGCGCCCGTTTGACTGAACCGAAACAAAAAATCCAGGTATAATTTGGTTTGTCAGATGACCCTTTATAGCCCGTAGCTCGATCATATTGAAAAAATCGAAAACTACAAAACGGCGCCACGATAACGTATTTTTCTTTAATTTGGCAACTTCTTTCAGTCTTTTTCAAGTTGTACAGGCCGTAATTTTTTATGTACACTATTCTCCGCAGTAGGAGCTGTAGGGAGATGTATTCTGAACAACCTCGCGAAAATGTTAGGTGAACCGATTCAGTGGCTCTTGAGATATCGTGGGTACAAGTTTGGAAAAAGTGGTGTCGATAAAAATGCGTTCAAAAATAACTCCGCCAATTTCAAATTCAATATTTCAAGACTATAAGCTATATGAAAATACAAAAAACCGAAAATCAATTTTTTGATCGAAAAAAAAACGGACTCCCGCCTTAAAGAAGTCGATATCTTGTTCGGGTCCTGCTTTTGGATCACAACGAAAACCGCTGATAATACGTGTTCTTTCTTAATATCCTTGACTATTGCTGTTGTGTTCTCGGTTACTGTGTCGATGGATGGTTGAGTCATCGCATCCTTCAAGCGTAAAACGCGATTTTCTGTCCCTGATACTGGAGTCCCCCAATATTCTCCAACCACTTTCCATTGCGGATGCGTCATCAGTGTAAACTCTAAGTAACTTTTCAGGACCGACAGCGGCAATAACTATTATCATCTGATGAGAGATATATTGTGCAGTCTTATGGTCTTATATAGAAGACAGGATCCGGAATCGTGATGATGAGATTATTCCCTCGTTTTGTATATTTGACCATCCATTGCATTGGTTGCAATTCATGGTCAAATATACTCGTTTTGCATTGACCATCCATTGCATTGCATTGTTCGCTCTGCCAATATAGTATTCGGCAGAGCGAACCTTTTCGTCAACACTCAGCTTCACTTTATTACATGCCGCTTCCAAAAGAGTATTCGAAATTTGATGTCTTGAAAGCATGTTGAAAGATGAGCGTAAGCTCAAAAAAACTCTTACCACAGTAAATTTTGGGTCGTGTGTAGAGGACTTCATGATGTATATATTGCTGTAGCGAGTACTTCATCCAGGTGCGTCTGTTTTATTTTCAACATTTTGATACAGAACCTCACCGTCGGTTGACTTTTTTTTTGGCCCGTTGATATCGTTTCTCGAAAATTTGATGCATTTGAAGCACTCTGATGAGATCTACCCACAGTATCAATGCTTTCATGTATCTCGGAACCCTTACCAGCATCAGAAGCTAGGTTAGAATCGTCGGTAGCCGAATTCTCTTTTTCACATTTCAGTGAATTTTCATTTTTCAAGAAATTCTTGATCGACGGAGGGCAGCTAATGCATGAGTGTTTCAAATGTTTGGCCACACGTGGTACGTGGTATGCATAAGCTTTTTCACTTTTTGGTTTGGATTTGATCTTTGCGTAAAAATCTTTTGAATAATTTTTTTCAAATGCATGTTGCTGCAATGTGACTGGCACCATAAAACAGCACGGTTAACTATGTTTAGAGGTGACATTAAAGGGCAGAGAGGACAATACAAAACTAAGAAAAGTGTGTAATATGTATTCTTAATTCATATACTCTTTCGATGTTATACTCAATTTAGTACTCCGCAATTTTCCGCACGGGCAACTGAAAAAGACAATGTCTGTCGATCCATGAAAATAAATAAAATCTACATTCGCGGACTCAAACAATATTTGTAAAAAAATAAGTCAATTGAAAATAACATCTTTTTATTACTTACTAAGATTTTCACCAGAGTGAACGAAGTACGAAGTAGTTCGGCAAGCGACGGCTATTTTGGAAAATCGGCCACAAACCGGTCATTTTTATGCGTGTTATATTATGGTCATATGACGGTCAAATAATGCGTCATTTGACGACCTCGCATCTCTTCGGTGCTATGTATTGTGACACGTTTTTCCCGGAAAACCCCTCGGCGCGTACAAAATCCTCGCTCGCCCGCTCGAAGGGCGCCAGCCACGTGAGCGAGAGCTGCCCGTGGTAAATTTTATTTTCTTACTGGCGAACGAGGAAACTGCCCGACTTTTCTGCAGCCTTCTTTGATGGTAGAGGGGCTGGGTTTCTCACGAGGTGGTCCTCCAAAACAATAATACTCGTGCAAATTATATCGGCTTTTAATTTTACAAACGACATCTCTTTTTATTTACCCCTCAGTGGACTCGATACAATATTAAAATAAAAACCGAAAACTAAACGGAAAGGACGGAAACGAAATCTCGACGCCGGGAACAATTATACGCGTGAGATGAAAACTTTATTTTGTATCAGCCAACTTGGTAGCCGAGGCCTTGGTACAAGATGGCATCGATCGAAAACGTGCTCGCGAGAGCCGTTACACAAAAATTCATGATTTAGATCCTTCCCCCGGCCGAGACCCAGATCAACACTTAGTCTTAAAATTAATTGGACCTGGCGCAAAATTACAATTAATGGACCTCGGCTAGACGATCCAATGAAATTACAAGAACGAGAAAATCCACACAACTATAAAAGGCGGGACAATAAGACGCAATCGGGCTTTCGTGTATTAACCGGCCGTTACGGCAATATCGCTACAGCTCTATACAATTTTACCGCAATAAAAATACCCGAAAACCCTGAATCGAGCAAAGCAACGACCCTACTGGTTTATTTTCATTGGATGACCCCGGTTAATCCACGGTTTGCCCACCCGTGATGGTATTCGGAGGGGTTGCGTGTCTTGAGCAACGGGAACGGCCACGACACGAAAAACCACGTCTCTTCTCGTACGCGACGAAAGCTTGAGTCCTCGAGCAATTAGGCGCGTTTTTCCCTCTCGACACGGGTCCTTTTACCTCCCACCCCCGCCTCTTCAACGCTCGCGAATAATTTTAACTGCTGATCGGGACGATAGCTGCACGCGACTCGAAATCGACTGATAGGGCGATTTGAGACCGTGCAGCGATGATGGATTGACTCCAAGCTCGACAACGTGACCTCAACGGCCACGAGCTCCGATGCAACGGCCCTGTAGATGACCTTGGGTGCAGTTTTATGGTGGCGAGGCGTGACGGCAGCCAATCACAGACCACGATTAAAATTTGAACTCTCGTGAGATGGTCTGAGAGCAACGGTAGCGATGAGCAGCACGTGTGTCAGCCCACTCACACCTGCAAAGCTCGTATAGATGATGATGTAGGAGAGAGAACCCGTCTCCCTCGTCGATATCGATTCCAGCCGTGGATCCCGTGCCCTTAGCCCGCAGCTGCGCAATTGACCAGGGCGCACCTTCGGTGCCGATGATGACCTCGTAGGCCGGCAAAACCGAAGCTCGCTCATAGATAACGGGAAAATAAAATATACGAAACATATTAGAATAGTCGAACGGTCGGCAACGGCATTTGTCCTGTTGGATGGTCTTGGAGGGACTCAAACGAAATGAGACGTCGCTCTCGTGTCGTGCCGGGAGCTTTTTTATCGTTTGATAACGTGCTGCAGAAATGCCACGTTACAGTATATATATACATGTATGAGATTTCACCCCGATCTCCTCCAGGGTTGCAGGCTCTTGCTCACCATCTCGGCATCACCCCATTCGTTTGCCACCGGTTTGATTCCCGGCGCCAGAGCTCGTCGCGTCCTGCTAGGTATCAGCACTTGCACAAATATAGTCGTGGTTTGCACGTCCTATATCTGGAGCTACGTCTGTGTCCATTATGTTTTCACTTGCGGGACTTCAACACTAAGAATCAAACCCGAGACACCTCTCTCCAGTTTTTAGTTTCGTCAGACCCAGGCACCAGGCACTTCGATTTCTGTGGACCTACAGTTTTAAGTGGGTTTGCAACCACCGAGCGCAGAAAAATCACATAGAGAAATTCGGTCGGTGCCGGCAAGTATCGAACCCGGGCCCATTGCACGTGAGCTGGGCTTGCTACCACCATGCCACTGCCTCTCTTATCTCTTCGGTACCAAAATTCTCCTAAACGGTCGATCTTTCGGATAAACAAAGAGAGTCACGAACTGCAGAATCCAGCACATCACTGTAACGTGATGTGCTGGAGTTTGTGCGGGTGCGAGAAAGATAGCACTGTTGGCGGTCATAGAGAAGGGAGAGAGACACACCGACAGCATCTAGTACATTACCTTAAGGGGATATTTGAGTCTAGCGGGTCGGGAAAATAAATGTTTTATTTTTCGCACAATTTTTGTAGTATTTGGTATGGAAAATATATCTGCACAAAGATTTAGCAAGAAGGTCGTCTGTATGGCCCTACCATAGATGATAGATCGTAAGTAAAATTATTTCTATGTAATCAATATGAAAAACTTGACATACGTTTTTCTCGGAACCATGTTTTTTAAATTGGTACCCATGATATCTCAAAAACGAGTTGACCAATTGCGTCGGGCTTGTTCACACATCTTCAGCATATGTATGACTATTCGCTCCGTGCGAAGTCATGGAGGGGAGAGCAAAATCGATGCCAGCGCAAGTAACGGACAATACAGGTACTTCAGGGAGATATGTTGTACTCTTATCGCGTATCAAATACACGAGTGAATTTGAATTTTTCTTTTAAATTCATAGAAAAAGTAAGATGAGCAACCGGAGTTGCTGTGTTGTGAATTGCAAACATACTAGCAGAAAAAATGAATGTAAATTTTATAGATTCCCGGTTGCAAAATGGAAAATAAATGGACAGCTGCAGTAAGGATGCAAAAGTAAGAATTACCATAACCTTTATTTCTGTGATAAAAGTAACACTGGAAATAGCAGACATCCCACAATTTATAGATTTTTAATAAGCAATAAATTATTATTTTAAAAATATAATTAAAAAATTTGAATTTCGAGATGCTTAGTATTTTTTCATATCTTTTATCCCATTTTTTTTTTATTTTTGATTTTTTTGTTTAATACCAAAAAATAAAATTCCTGAAAACTTATTTCATTGCATAGATGACATCATGCACATCTGCTGTGTTTTAGTTAATTTACAACCTCCAATAATTACAAATAAAAAAGATAAGGAAAATGGTGATTAAAATAAGGAAAATTGTATTCATTGATTGTATATAAATTAATACTCAAAAAACTGACAATTGGATAATTTTTGTATTATTTAGATTTGTCAAGAATTATATGTATCTTATCTGAACACAATAAAAGTTTAAAACAAATCGTTAGACTTTTTTGAAATAAAAAAAAAACATAAAATAAAACAACAATACACAGAAGAAAATATAAATAAATGTTACAAATATATTACAATTTACTTAAGAAATAACTATTTAATTTTTTTTAATTTCTAATTCTTGTCATTATTTATTGGTAGTTTTTGTTATATCTTGACAACCTAACCTAATTTCCACCGTGTTTTAACCTATTTTTTTAGTAATCAGACTTACTTTTTTTTAGCTGAACTCATAAAAAGATATAGTAAAAACAAATGAAAATTGTCACTTGTTTTAAACATGCACCGAATTTCATTAAAACCAAAAAGTAAAATTTTAATTGCGAAGTCCCATAATAACATATAGTCAATATATCTCTAATCTCGCACTTTAGTTCACACATTACGTGGCGCTGCAGTCACGCACGGAGCGAATAGCGCCTACCATGATCAAGTCGGAATATATTGTTATGATTATTAGGACGAAGACCTATAGATAACGGTAAATAACGGACAATCGGATGAACGATTAACTTCATGACGATCGTGATGATCGTATTGATTACAGTTAAGACTGTTTGTGAGACATAAAGACATATTAGTCCAGTCAATAGGGAAATAAAAATGCACAAGGTCTTGTACTTCTAATTATTGGATATATATTTTAAAGTTTGGTGCCCTGATGAAAATTCCAAGTTTTCGACCTCGGTGACGGGTCGGAATCCTCCGCCATCTTGCCAAAATGGCCGGCAAAAACGATTTTTTGCCGATATCTCCGTTATTAATCACCCTATGATAAAAATAGTTATTATTAACCGGATTGAAGATACAGTTTGCAAACTTTTTTGTTTCAAACTTTTATGTATTACTCCCATAGGTACTGAGATACAGAGCCAGAGCATGGAGCGGAAAACCGAAAATTCCATGAATTCTCATTTCTCAGCAACTTTGTCCATTTAAATTCGTTTTTTATTATATATTAACAATTTTCAATACATATTGTGTTTCTTAAATACTATTAACAATTATATAACATATTAAAAATACATTTATCAAATGACAATTCATACAAAATAATTAAAAAATGCGTAAGGACTCCTTTCCACACCTTACTTTAAGCTTTACGGCATTTCGATGGACCTGTTTGAGATAAATTTGAGCTGTTGGTGTCGTCTTGCGATTGAGAATCCATAATTTGGAAATTATGCAGTTCAGCACGAATGACTTCATCATCATTCTCATCGGTGATCCTCATTTCGGGATAATTCCCACACGATTCTTGTGAACAGTTCTCGCAAATGATTGAACATTTCAATCCGGCTTTCCTATAGCTACACGCACTGCCTGTGCATTTTTTTTTTGCATTTGCATGAAATAAATTCAAGCAATATTTGTGAAGCCGGATCGTTTGTTGTCTTTATTGGAGTAAGACCGTGTTTACTGTGTTTCCATCTCCAGTTCTCTACATGTTTTTCATTTCGAAGCCATGTTTGGACTTGATAGTATGCCCTGAACGAATGGTAACGTGCAGCATCTCGCAAGCATAACAAGCCGGCCGGCAGGTCAACGCGATAGAGAAAAAATAAACAATAAACAGACCCTTTCTCGTTTTTGAAAAAAACGAATTTAAATGGACAGTTTTTGAGAAATGAGAATTCATGGAATTTCCGGTTTTCCGCTCCCTGCTCCGGCTCTGTATCTTAGTACCTATGGGAGTAATAAAAAAAGGTTTGCAAATTGTATTTCCTATCTCACCCCTCGCTGAGGTCAGAAACTTGGAATTTTCATCAGGGCACCGAACTTTAAAATATATCCAAAAATTAGAATTACAAGACCTTTTGCATTTATGTATCCTTTTTCCTGCCCTATTAACTGGACATATAGCCGTACTGACATTTCACGACGGGAAGACTAATGTTGTAGTGAATATATCCGCCTTAACACAAAAGATATGTGTTCGTTTATTTCGATCGGTTTATAATACTAGCATCGCCGCCCGCGCTACGCGCGCCCTGTTGTTTGCTGTATGAATCAACGTTTCATATCGTCGCGCAGGCTGTGCTCGTGCTCTTCAGTCTTTTTACACTTTTCATTGGCCCGTATTTTGGCTTCAATCGAATATCGAAGTTGCGAGATAATATCGCAATGGATTTTTCAATAGGGGAACTGCTAATGCTGCGCGCGCACGCTCTTTCTTTCTGATGTGAAAGGTGTACCGCGTGACATATGAGTGCGAGAGAGATGGTTGAAGTTTTCGGACAAATCATTCTCATAAACGATTAACATTACGAGAAAAATACAGCATTAGCTCCGACATCAGTCAATTCTACAGGGGCTAATGCTTTGATTTTGTCGTAAATGTTGACCATCTCGGAGAATAATGAGGCCAAAAATTTGTGCGGTTATGTCGATCTTTCACTCCGCCTTAAGTGTGGGTTTTAAAACGCTTTTTCATTTCCGTTTTTGTCGAAACTATATTTTGCGATGCAATTTCCGTCAAGTTTGGACTAGACATAGTTTATAACGTTATCTATCGAATAATCGGACGACTCATTGATGTATGTATCCATTTGTTAGTAACAAATGATTAAAGTTATTTTTTATGTCAAAAATATAACTTTTTTCTACAGATTGTCATTTTCGAAATTCCCAATATAACAAACAAGTATCTGGTTATTGGAGTTTTATTATTATGCTAAAAGTACAGTTTTTCATTTTTTTTTTCATGTCAGATTAATTCAGTTAGCAGGAATCATGTTCACCGACTGGCTATGCAGCTGCTGCACCCCTTTATTTAAATAATCGTAACTCCGTTGTTTATAAATATTTCTCAATTTAAAAAACGAACTTGTTAAGACTATGCATTAACTATAGATATAATAACTATAACTATAACTATAGCTTAAGCCCAACCTTGTCACCCCGATATCCACATAAAAAAAGATTGAAAATCGACCGGTATTCTGAGCACTAAATGTATGCATACCGCTTAAAGAAATGAAATTGTGGAGCATGTAGAAATAAGTCTGGTAATGAAAAGGTTAAAAAAGACTATAGGTAGTGCATGAGAAAAAAAAGAAAACGGAATTGCAAATAAATCCCGAGTAGTGTATGGAACATTTTTCATACCAGAACGGTAAATTTTCCAGTGCGTAGTTCACTCAGAAGGGGTTCCTGAGTGGGGTGAAGAAGTGCAAGACCCTCACGCCTTCGTGTCGCCTCGTGCTGATCGTAGAGAGCCAAGGCTCTCGAAATTTCAAATTTTCGTGCTGTGAGAAATTTTACGGCTGTGCTCCAAGATACGGGTCCGGCTCTTCTGCCAGCTCGACATTTATTGACCGCCTCTATGAACTCCTTCGTAGCCTAAGTCACAGAAAATCGTAATTATATTATTAGCCGCACTCTAGAATGAATTAAAGAATTACATAAAGATTACATTGCAGCATTTGACTTAAGAGCATGTGAAAGCTCTTTTTTACCATCGTAGCAGACCTAAATTTTCGTGCAAATAACATTGCAAAACTATCAAACCAAATAAATGGAAATTTTAGTATATAATCCAGTTAGTAGTATCCTATAAGGTGACATTCTTAGAATTTTGAAATTCCAAAAAAAAAATTAGTTTGCATTACCACCAGTTTTCTGTAAAATAAAAATGGATTTACTGACCTTCAAAGCTAGTTATTCAATAAATCCTTTATGTCACCCTATGCAGTAATAAAAAACTTACACACTGAGTACTTGTACATTTTTTTAGGCGCAAAACTTCGGCAATGCTATTGGCACGAAAATTTTTGTGGTAAGATTACCTGCATACAAGTCGTGGCCGATCATTATAGCCCAAATTTGGTTCGCGAAAATGCCGCTACCGAAGTGTATACTTGAGCGCTAGCAGCGTCTTCTTCGTACCGTAATATATAATAATAGGGGGAAGAGCCAAGTGTTTCCGTCTCTCAGGCCTTTTGCCACAGAGCGAAAGAGTGAGAGAGAGAGAGAGAGAGAGAGTGAGAGTGTGAGAGGGAGGGACAGAGAAAGAGAGAGAGAGACCGCCGCAGCAGGCGATATCAATTAGTCATTTCTATTTGATATGTAAAGTAAAGGTGTTTTAGGTATCCAAGAGAATGCATCCTCTGGATATACCTTCCCCATACCCATCGAGCACCTGAAGCTCATCGTTATACTTTTTTTTTGTGCTTTGCATGAATTACGGAAAACGCAAGATAATTGTATAATTATCGTCGATCAAATATTTTGAAATGATAGATTATTTATTTTAGAAAGATAATAATGATTAAATAATATGGATATATTGTAGATTGTCTTATTTCTAAGAATAATGATGATACTTTTTATTTACATTTCAGTAATAGTGGCTAAAATAATGTAAATTTTTAATTATAAATTAATTTTGTTTAGATTGAATAATAAATAAATATTATATGAATAATTTATCGACTAAAATTTTTTAGTTTATAATTAAAATAATTACTGTTATTTACATAAAGTATTAAAAAATATATATTTGCATGATAATTGTGCCAGCAATTGCGGACAATTGTTAGAATAAAATTGATTACAATCAGTTTGTTCGACTGCTTTGCTTCTGTGAACCGTCCTTAGACAAAAATTCGTGTATTCTCTTTATCTCTCTCGATACGCGGAAATGTATACATACATATGCAGATTTATATGAACAGATACAATGTATGTATAAACACACACACAAATACATCCGCACACACCGCCTGGATAGACGCGACAAATTATATATATACACATGTATGTAAATCAACTAATGTGTGTGTGTGCCTGTGTGTTTGTTTACACATACATTGTGTATGGTCACACACGCCTAGACGCATACACACACACATGCACACAAATCCATATATATATACTCATAGTTCCGCAGATTGAGAGAGATAAAGAGAAAACACCAATCTTATTCTACAAACGGTTTACAGAATCAAAACAGTCTGTATGACTGGTTGACGCGATCGTACGACGTCGCGTTTCACCGTGAAGTTATATAGTTATATTATTAGAGCATACGAATTCTCTCTCCGATCATTCTCTCTCTCTCTCTCTATTATTCTTTCTCTCTCTCTATCATTCTCTTGATCATTATCTCTATCATTCTCTCTCACTCTCTCTCTTGAGAAATTGGGGAGGGGGGGGGGGGGGAAGAGAGAGAGCTAGAGTAGCAGAGGGAAATAATTAATAACAATATTTATTTTTATTTTACTTTATTTTTATAAAAGCCTTACTTGTATTTTACTTTATTATTATTTTTTTAATATGGCGGATGCCAAAATCCACCCATTTCGGGCAACCTTGGCATTAGGAAGCCGAGATTGCATGTTCTCGGTGTCGATGCTCATGCATAATCGCTCGATGTTTTCGTTGATTTATTCCAACGATACAATCGAGCAGTAATTGCATGAGCTCGCTAAATTTTATACAGCGAGAATTTTTTTTTGAAAATCTATCGTTGCCGAGATTGCATGTTCTCGGTGACGAAAGTCGAACGCGACGACGATGCTCGTGCAGCATCATACGATGAGATTGTTGATTTATTTGAATGAATTTGACTCGACAATCTGATATATTCGATCAAAATCTCATCAAGCTGCATTCATGCGATGCCGATAATAAATTCACTCGAACAAGTCATTTTCGTCACCGAGATTACACATTCTCGGTGACCGTTGACAACCGCGCTTGTTTGACGGGGCGTAGCGACCGAGCCGCTTTCGCACGCCTCGCACGACGTGGGTTTGTCTGTCAAATCGCCGATGTCGTATAGTGCCATCTAACGGTGGCGCGCGCCGCACAGATGGTAATTCGTTGCGCGTGCCCCGTTCACTACTATGCCGACGCCATTGGAGTTCGCCAAAACCTTTCACATGCTCTTAACGGAGGATTCTCTTTTTTGTCTGCTAAAACGAGCGTTTTCTTGGGATTAAAAAAAATGAAACTATGTAATCAATTATGTCCAAATTTTCAGCGTATATTTATTGATATTTCAGGTGTTAAAAAAATTGTCAATGTTTATGAAAAATTCTGCCTCCTCGCCCGTGACCCCGCGCAAAGTTCTGCGGTCACTGATGTGCAGGATTTCTTCACTTCTGGTAGTCTAAGAAAAAAAAAACTACACGGCATTTTAGTCCGTACACATGTGTGTGTGTGTGTGTTCAATGAACCAATAAGAAAAAAATATTTTTTTTTACGAAATGGTCACTTGTCATTTTTTTTTCTTCCTTGCTTTTCATGTACAGTGGGGCACAGTCTTCACTTAATTATTTTTCTACAACACATACATGAAAGGCTCGAGTTCTTGAACGAATAGAGCGGGATAAAAGTCAGTTTTTGGCCCGGGAAAAAACTCTCGTAACAGTGAAATAAACTCGGAAAGGGCGACCTCTAGCGGAGAATTATGTTTAGTACGATATTTTCACGACGAGGTATACAAACACGGGGACTAGGTAGTCCCCATGCATTTAAACAAATCAAAGGAGCCATTCTGACAGTTCTAACCTCACTGTCAGTCAGTGTTTGTGTCAAACTGTTTAAAAAAAAAAACAAAAATTACGTTTCTTCTATACGGGAGGCTCCGCCTCTCGACCCTACTGGGGGGCTTCAGACCTGCCGACGACGCGTGCAACGAAGCCTCTGTTTTTTTTTCTGGTTTTTCATGCATTTGTGGTAGAAAACATTGTATAGGCCACGAGAAGGAAACGTTTTTTGTCTCGCGCAATGTTTGCAGAACTCGTCTGCGGTCTACGACTCGTTCTGCAAACATTGGCGCTCGACAAAATACACTTACTTCCTTCCCTAGATCTATAATATACTATTATTCACTCAATAACTAATTGTAATTTTTGCAGTTAATTAACTTGCCATTATTTACTTGTTTCTCCTAAAACTCCTCCGTATTATAAAGGATTGTATGAAGCTTCGTTTAAACGTTTGAAAACAAATTTGTTCGGCCGCTAAGATATACAGTGAGGGGCAATTGAAGTGGGATGATGTGTTTTTTGTCGATTTCGGCGAAACTTGAACCGATTTCGAAAAATTAAAAAAGTACTTTCGAGGTAATTCAATTATCGTTCGAATGAAACTAGTTTCATTAAGATCGGATGCGAATTGACCTGGTGCGAAGGTATGGCACGATCAGGTGTAAATCGAGGCTATGCGACCACGCAAAACTACCACCAGAATTGATATTGAAGACGTTGAAAGTCCCTTAACGATGGGTATCAGTCAAAAGGGCAGCTCGTGGCGATCAAAAAAGTCCCCTAAAAAAATTCGGTTGGCCTACTCCAGATGGAGCTACAGTCCAGGAAGCGATTCCCGGTTTTTGGGGACGTTATCGGTGATTAAGCGAAAACGAATCGATGGAATCGATTGAAACTTGTTTTGTAATCGTATTTTGTAGTATCCTTACACCTTAAGTGATTTTTTATTATGAAATCTGCTCCTGTCGATGAAATCCAGGTATTACGAGGTTACATTTTCTCATGAATCAACATTTTTCATATTGAAGCACTTTAGTGCCAATATTATAATCTGGCGCATGATAAAGAGGAAGCTTTAACGATTAAAATGGGTATTGATTCAATACCGGAAACTCCCTCTTGTACGCCAAGGAAATCGTTAAAAAGTTCGTAGAAAATCGCGATATCTCGAAAATTCGTTCCCGGGATGCGCGGCTGTGTTTACATGCTTCGCTCTAGGGCCGGGCCTGGAAGGGGGTCCCTACCAGCAGCAGTAGCTGTCGCAGTTAAATTAACTTGGCCATATAAAAATATTTCATAAGAATGTTTAATAATGAAAAATTAATGATCAATGATTAATAATTAACAATTAATAATTCAATATTTATTGTTGATTAATTCGATAATTAATATGAAAAAAATTACAATAATTATCATTAGATGATTAACGATAGAACATGAAAATTAATAATTATTATTAGATAAATAATATTCAAAAATTGAAATTTGTTAATCGTATTTTAAATCAAGAATTCAAAATTGAAAATGCGAAACGCCAAAAAATTCAAAAACATTCCGTATGCGATAACCTTCAAACTATCGCTCAGAAACAAAAACATCTGGGGAACTTTTTAAACCCTCTTTTGATTATCTGAATTATTACTTGTTAATTATTAATAATTGATAATTAATTTTTCATTATTTTTCATGATTAATTTTTCATTATTATTTTAAAAAAAGTACCTGTAAATAAAGTTGAATATTTATTTTGAAAAAATCTGCACTCAGATAATCAAAAGAGGGTTCAAAAAGTTTCCCAGATGTTTTTGTTTCTGAGCGATAGTTTGAAGGTTATCGCATACGGAATGTTTTTGAATTTTTTGGGATTTCGCATTTTCAATTTTGAATTCTTGATTTGAAATACGATTAACAAATCTTAATTTTTCAATATTATTTATCTAATAATAATTATTAATTTTCATGTTCTATCGTTAATCATCTAATGATAATTACTGTATTTTTTTTCCTATTAATTATCGAATTAATCAACAATAAATATTGAATTATTAATTGTTAATTATTAATCATTGATCATTAATTTTTCATTATTAAACATTCTTACGAAATATTTTTATATGGCCAAGTTAATTTAACTGCGACAGTTACTGCTGCTGGTAGGGACCCTCTCCCAGGCCCGTCCCTAGAGCGAAGCATGTAAACACAGCCGCGCATCCCGGGAACGAATTTTCGAGATATCGCGATTTTCTACTAACTTTTTAACGATTTCCTTGGCGTACAAGAGGGAGTTTCCGGTATTGAATCAATACCCATTTTAATCGTTAAAGCTTCCTCTTTATCATGCACCAGGTTATAATATTGGCACTAAAGTGCTTCAATATGAAAAATGTTGATTCATGAGAAAATGTAACCTCGTAATACCTGGATTTCATCGACAGGAGCAGATTTCATAATAAAAAATCACTTAAGGTGTAAGGGTACTACAAAATACGATTACAAAACAAGTTTCAATCGATTCCATCGATTCGTTTTCGCTTAATCACCGATAACGTCCCCAAAAACCGGGAATCGCTTCCTGGACTGTAGCTCCATCTGGAGTAGGCCAACCGAATTTTTTTAGGGGACTTTTTTGATCGCCACGAGCTGCCCTTTTGACTGATACCCATCGTTAAGGGACTTTCAACGAATTCAATATCAATTCTGGGGGTAGTTTCGCGTGGTCGCATAGCCTCGATTTACACCTGATCGTGCCATACCTTCGCACCAGGTCAATTCGCATCCGATCTTAATGAAACTAGTTTCATTCGGACGATAATTGAATTACCTCGAAAGTACTTTTTTAGTTTTTCGAAATCGGTTCAAGTTTCGCTGAAATCGACAAAAAACACATCGTCCCACTTCAATTGCCCCTCACTGTATGTACAAGCCTAACGCTGAGTCTTCAACACTGATCGAGTAGAGCACTTGTTATAACAAAATATAAAAATCTGCTGTTTTTTGATTACCTATAACAATAAAGTATTTTCAAACTCATTTCAATAATTTGATAGAAAAAAAATGAAAAAAAAAATGTATTGTCAAAGTTGAGGGCCAAGGTTCATCCGGGTTAAGGGGTTGAGCCACCCCGAAATACTGATTTAAGGGGTTATACCTAGTCATGCGGCTAAAAAATGGTTTCATGATTTTTTTTTTTCATTAAGATATGCATTTTCTTCCATTTTTTAAATTTTGTTATAGTACAATGTCGGAACTCTATTTTAGAATTTCAGTTACAAAAAAATTATAACAATAATCTTTTTTCAAGGTGCCTTGCAAGTGACCACTCTAGTACGGAACTGGCTTATCTGAAATAAATATCGTTGCGGTCATTTATTGAGAAACGCATATTCTAGACTAGACGAAGGGTTTAAAAAAAAAAAAAAATTCTTTTAAATTACGGCTGGATGAAGATAAGTTTGATTTTCATTCTAAAAAACGATGATTTTTTGTGGATAAAAAAAATGTAATGGAAAATAATATCCTTCATTCAGTCTGCATAATTATATAAGGAGTAAGTGTACAAAGTTTAAAGTGAATCGTTTCAGCAGTTTTTGAGTACTCGTGGTTACTGATTTGAAAAATACACTTTTGAGAAAAACGCGTTTGACATTTTCTGTTGTAATTACAGTAAGATATCTTTTATTTTTTTTACTTACACAGTATGATCTATTCCCGCACCATAAAGTAATCCCTCTTCAGTGACTAAAGTCCCTAAAATAGTGACTCGTAAAGGGCTCCGCGAGTTAGGTAAGCTCAATACATAATTTGTCCGTGTATTCGGCAAATTTAATGTGCATTCGGTCCTGAATATACAAGCATTGCTTCCAGCATGTGCAATAGCAATGTATAACCTTCATTAAAAATGAAGGTTGCAATATCTGCAGCCAATTCCACGGTTTTCGCGCTGCCAGATAAATAAGTCGGGCTAATTTCCCAAACGAGTTAGTTGTAACTTTCATTATTATTTCAATTCACTGTCACAGGTTTTACATTTTACGATATTTGAAAGAGCAGAATAATTCTATACGCAATAGAATTCTCAATAAGCACGTTCAGTTCATGTTGCTCTCGCAATTTCTTAGCCGATGCACTAAACGTACTTTCATCTGTTTTGACGGTTTTCGCATTGAGACTCTCTTTCTCGGTCGACAGTCAGCTCGGTCGGCAGTCAACGCGTTGACTGCTGTGCCCTCGCAGTACATGCAGGAACCGATACGCTGGTGCAGCGACTATGCAGTGCGCTACATTTGCAAATGGTCACTGTGACTAAGGGCCTTGTTTTATCTATCATTCTGATTAACTATTCCTGATTAACTATTTCTTAACCGAGAAAAAATGGGTATACCAGCCAGCCTTTTCTCTGAGTATACATGTTCTTGGCAAGAGAAGCTGTGAATAATTTTTTATTTATTTGACGACTTTTTGTAGCTCTGTCAAGTCAGAAGAGAAAAGTCCCCAAACTGGATTCACTATATACCAAAATTAGGTGCTAATTTAGTGCCTGGTTCATAATTTCAGTGCTGCTACTTTAATGTGGCCAGAAATTCAATTTCAAAAGTTCTCTGCTAGCTTGAAGTTAAGGTAGCAGGACATCAACTTGGTTAGCACTATCATGAAATCGCATTGTGTAGGAATTAAGTGCTTTTCGAACATATAAAATTAAATCCCGAATTCCAACGAAAACCCAATTATCTCAACCAAAAAAATTTCGTCGGTGTCAAATCTGGAATAAAGCCAGCCAACTGGATTCACCATACACCAAAATTAGGTGCTAATTTAGTGCCCAGTTTATAATTTTGGTGCTACTTTAATGTACCCAGAAAATCGATTTCAAAATTTGTCTGCCAGCTTGAAGTCAAGGCAGCAGAACATCAACTTGGTTAGCACTATCGGGAAATCGCATTGTGTAGGATTTAAGTGCTTTTTCAGGGTGAGCCACTAAATCTCGAATTCAAAATTCCATGGCTATTCCAGGTTATCAAACCCAAAATTTCATCTTTTTCCCTGACCATGGAAAAAGATTGTTAAGATGCAAAAGAAAAAAAATACGGTCATTTTCTTTACAAGTAACCAAATTTGAATTAAATTTTATGTCAAATGTAACTAAAAACAAAAGAAATTGGTAAATCTAATAAAAGTTGGATAAAATTCAAACAAAAAGTAAGGAAAATTTGAAAAAGCGGACCAGACGAACCATAATTGACCCAAATCCAAACCTCACGTCGCTCAGACGTACTCCAATCAACCCAAAACCACACCTCAAGCAAATGTAGAAAATTAGGATCGGAAGATTCAACGATGTTTGCATGTTATTTCGAAGGTGAATTATTTATTAATTCATTCTTGTTTAATATAGGCATAGCGTCTCCATACTATCCCTACAACGAGAAACTGTGGGGGTATTAATCTTGAAACAACATGATCGAGCGAGTGAATTAATCACAAAATAACAAGAACAAGTGGAGGTATGAATCCCAAAACAATGAGAACGAGTGCATTCATCCCAAATCCAAACGAGAACAAGCGGGTGCATTATATCCAAAATAATAAGAACGGGTGGGGCTATGAATCGCAAAGTAACGAGAACGAGTGAGGGTATTAAACGCAAAACAACGAGAACGAGCGAGTGCACCAAATCCAAAACAACGTAAACAAGCGAGTGCATTCAACCCAAAATAACAAGAATGAGAAGGGTATTAATCCCAAAATAACGAGAACGTGTGGGGATTGCAATGGCAAAACAATGAGAACGAGTGGCGCTATCAATCTCAAAATAACGAGAACGAGTAGGGGTATTAATCCCAAAACAACGAGAACGAGTAAGGGTTGCAATCCTAAAACAACGTGAACGAGCAATTGCATTAAACCTAAACTAACGAGAACGAGCGTATACATTAAAGCGCGTGCATATGTAACCCAAAAATATGAGAACGAGGGCATATATTTAACCCAAAATAACGATTACGAGCGAGAGTATTAAACCCAAAATAACGAGAACGAGCGCGTGCATCATTATTGGCCTGCGTTACTTTGGGGTAATATATGCCCTCGTTCTCGTCTTTTTTTGGGTTTAACACACACGCACTCCAATTTTGTGCTTGCAAACCCAAACACAAAATAACGCAGGCCAACAATAATGCACGCGCTCATTCTCGTTCTTTTGGGTTTGATACCCCCTCACACTCGGGATCGTTATTTTGGGTTTAATATATGCCCTCGTTCTCGTCTTTGTGGGTTACACATACACGCGCGTGAATGTATGCGCTCGTTCCCGTTATATTAGGTTTAATGCAATTGCTCGTTCACGTTGTTTTGGGATTGCAACCCCCTCTCGCTCTCGTTACTTTGGGATTAATACCCCTACTCATTCTCGTTATTTTGGGATTAATACGCCCACTCGTACTCGTTGTTTTGGGTTTAAATAACGCGCTCGTTCTCATTGTTTTGGGTTTAAATCACGCGCTCACTTAAGCTATTTTGGGTTTAAATCACGCTCTCGCTCTCGTTATTTTGGGTTTAAATAACGGGCCGCTCTCGTTGTTTCTTCCAAGTTTTAATAGATTTACCAAGTTCTTTTGTTTTTATTTACATTTGAAATAAAATTCAATTCAAATTGGGTTACTGGTAAAGAAAACGACTATTTTTTTCCTTCTGCATCTTAACAATCTTTCTCGATGGTTAGGGACAAAAATGAAATTTAGGTATTGAAAACCTGGAATAGTCATGGAATTTTGAGCTCGAGATTTAGGCGCCACCCTGAAAAAGCACATAAATCCTATATATAATGCGACTTCATGATAGCGATGACTTGACTTCAAGCTAGCAGAGAAATTTTCAATTGGACTTTCTCGTGACATCGAGGGAGCATCAAAATTATGAACTGGCCACTAAATTAGCACCTATTTTGTCCGGTGTGACTATTGTTTGATTTGGTATCATGTTGTGCGTTTTGAAGAAAATGCGCAAAGCTAAGATTTGAAAGTGCAAATATTGTTTGACTGTAGTAGAATGTTCCTACATATTGTTATTATCTTTAATTTTTTTTGTAAATTAAAGTAAAGCCATATAATATATCTAACTTATTTGTAGTTTTTTGTTTATGAGGAGTAATTGCTGTGAATTGTTACATTTTTTGAAAGTTATAAGTGTAGGCCAAATTGAATTTGATGGCAGCATGTTTAGATAAAAAAATGTATGTTTTTTTTTGGTATGTACAATTGGTTCGAATTGTTGTATTCCGATTAAGGATGAACATGGATGTTTTCCAATATGATGTTGTTACAGTGGAAATGTCGCGTAAGAGGTTTTCGAAATGGTTTGAATGTGCGTGGTATGTTGATTGCTATAATGTTTTGTAAGTTTTGTAAGACATTGGGTACGTTTAATGCATCTCTCGTGTCACACGCGGGCTCGGGGGGTAGATCCCTAGCGAGGGTCGAGGGGCGAAGCCCCCCCGTTAATAGTCAAATGTGATGAACTTTTTTTTTTCAAGTATTCGAATTATTGTCCACATGAATAATAATCATTCGTGTGCCTTGGGTATGTTTTATAACGATTTAATGTGTAGTATCCGGATGAGTAATAGATAATTATTTGTTTAGATGTTTTTCAATAATGAAATATGTGGTATCAGGACAAATCACAGATATTCAGGCATTCACTTCAAATTTGGACAAAGCATCGTTTACAACATTTTCTATCCTATAACCGGATGATTTTTTAATATCTTTATCCATTTGTTAATAACAAATGATCAGTCTTTTTTTGTTGTTGAAAATCGAACTTTTTTTTCACAGCTTGCTATTTTCGTAATTTTAAAAGTTCCAAAAAGGTAGCCGTTTAAATAATTTACACTTTATTTAAATAATCATAACTTCATTGTTTATCAATATTTTTCAATCAAATAAACTCAAACTTGGCAAAACTATGTATTAATTGTGTGTAAAATCCGGACCTCGTCATCCCAATACTCTCATTAGAAAAAAATATTGAAAATAGACCTGTTTTTTGGTCCCCAAGCTTATGCAGATCCCTTAAGGTTGTTCTGAATCTTTTTTTATATCTTACGAATCACCTGAAATTTTAGTATGGTGTAAACACCACCTTCATGAACCGATTCCTACATTTTTAATTCGATCCACTACTTAGTTTGTGCGATAATTGTAATTAAAAATCTGTCTTTTTGTACGCGATGCCTATACCTAACCCGTGAATGAATAGTACTTTGCTCACATTTTTTATGAAAGATGCTAAACGGATCTTAGTATTTAAAAAAAAAACACTCGTATATGCAGTACTGTGGTGGGATGAATTTAAAAAAAAATGCAATTTTCGACTATTTAGTTTCGGAGATATCGACTCACGAAAAATATTAATTTTATTCGACACGGAACAGAGACAAGCTGTGACGAAATGTCAACAGTGTACGCTGCGGCGAACTTATGGGTGCATGATAAATTCCGGACATTTGAAACATTTTTTTCCCTGAGTTTTAATAATTGCGGAAAGGATTTGAAATAAATTTATTCTCTCAACAAATTAAATTTATTTAATTCATTTATATATATATATGAATATTATGAATATTATGAATATTATCCTGGATAATATTCATGTCTCCCATACATATAAAATAAAAATCACCAATAAATTAAATATATGTTGACTGCACAAACAACTTATGAAAAATATTAAAACCAACAATAGATTTTTTTTGAACAAATAAATAAGTTATGAATCTGTTGGAATAAAATTAAGGCTTGTTTCTCAGGTGTTCAATTACCTTATCGATAATTTTTTTCACTTGTGTAACCCTTGGTTTCTTTGAGATCGTTTTGTCGGATAATAATTTTTTTATTCCAATTTCGCCATCTTCTGAATATACCTCTTTTAGAATTTCGTAATGGATTCCGGCTCCTGCTATTTTTTTAACCATCTTGTCGGGAACCGCGTCTTTCAAATCTTTTAAACTTGGTAGAAGAACCTTTAACATTACCGATTGTTTAAAAGGCTTACAAACTACAAAAAAATCTTCTTTTTTTCGCAAAAACATCGCTCAGCTTCTCTAAAATCTCGACATCGAATAGAGCTTCATGGAATTGATTCGACAATTCCAAGTTCAATAAGTCGAGGGGTAAGGTTTGTAAATTTAAACTTTTATCAGTTCTTTCACGCATTTTTTTTTTTTTCCCAAACCGACCCTTAAATCTCACTCGAGTTGATATTTTTACGCTTTTTTGTTGATAACAAGATTTCGCGAAACACTGACATTTACGCTCGAAGCTGCCAAAACAGCACAATTGCACTGTTGCCAAGATTACAGCACCACGCTCTATGCGTGTAGTGGACCTATCCATGCATGAGGTGTGATTGTGTAGGCCATACAGAGTGTACAAGCTCTCTTAAAAGTTTCGAACCGACAGCATTATATAAGAATTGGGTTTTACTGTAAGCTGTGGTCGAAACTTTTAGCTCATACATGTACCTCCAGGACTACCTTAAGCACCAAGACACCATATTTGTTAAGGTGATTTTCTGATTCGGTTTTGGTAACAACATGCATTTCATTTTTGCAGTAGGGATTTTTTTGACATTTTTTGTCTATAGGCCCGACTATAAAAACTCGACCGTCACGCTCCACATTACCCCACGCTCCCTGTTTCGTACACGTTCTATCGCGTTCTGCCGCTACAACGACAGGCCTTTAAGGGGCTACTCACAGATTATTTCATTGTCACACTCACCTACACCGTATATTTCACGGAAAACGTAACAAATAAAGAATGTCTTCACAGTTAAGCTAACAGCTAGTTTTTTTTTTTCATTTTTATTTTGTTTTGTGTTAGCTACATTTAAGGTTTTGTATTAGCTACATTTAAGGTCAGTGACTTGCCAAACATGAAGCATTTTCTAAACGGTTCGATTGAAAAATCTCAAATAATTCACACAAACTCCTTGCAAATAGTTTTTAAAAATGTTGTAAACATGGTAAGTTTTTAAAAAATCAGTGTGATCACCGAAATAAAGTGTCTGGATTGGTGGGGAATGTTATATATGTTTGTGATTGATAAGCAAGGGAATATATAATAATAATAATACTAATAATAATAAGCATTATGAACTATATCGCATGATTTAACTCATATAATTTGTATAATTATCTGTGTTAAGGTGATGTGCTACTACTCAGTTGGCAAAACAGAATTTGCGTAAGCCATTGTGAGTGTGAGAAACCTGCTTTCATTCCGGTACCAAAATTCTCCCAAACGGTTGATCTTTCGGACAAAAGGAGAGAACCACAAACTGCAATATCGTTATATGCAGTTTCAATCAAAGAGAACTCTCTTTGATTGTCCGCAAGATCAACTGTTTAGGAGAATTTTGGTACAGTTTTCGTTACCGACAGAGGACTAACACATCGTCTTAAAGCACGTTTTTTTGCTTACGACAATAATACCTCAATTATAGGTACCCCATCTTTGTAGTTCTCTGATTTTCCAGCACATGCACATTTCTCTTGTTATTTGGTGAATGCTTATTACTTACACCGACAGATGCTTATGAAGAATTACGCATTACCAACGAATTTCTGGCGTTACTCACGATTGCACACCCGACAAAAGACTATTTTACATAAAATAAAAAGAAAAAAACATACATGTCTTACAGATCTTCATTGAATCTGATTGAAGTAAATACAGTGATTTCCGCTGCAATCGTAGCATTGGATAACAAATATATGCATATAGGTATAATATGAAGCAATTCGTGAATTTGAACTCATCAGGACGCTCATTACGATTTGTATGGAGAAAGATTGAACATTCGACTCTTTTATCTCTCGAAAAATACGAATTTATACACTAGTGAGTTCAATATAATTCATGTTAGTCTGATCGATGTTAACGAAAACGGCGTAAAATTTTTTTTGTTGTGCGACACTTTTGTTTTTCCATTGAATGTTGAAAATTGGCTCAAAAATGATTCAACCTTTATAATTTGAATTGATATTCCAGATAGAGAAGCTCTAATTATGCAGCACGCGCTGCATAATTCCGTCATATACGTCTTTTTCGTGGAGCTTGTCTATTTGGGATGCGAGAGATAATTACATATCAATCGACTTACTTGTTCCTGCTCGACGGTTAACGCCGCCGCCATCTTGGCCTCAGTGCAGAAAATAGCCAAAAAGTATGCCTCGTGCTTGTTCGCAGTGTGATTAGTGCCGTGTATCACTCTCAATTACTGTTTTTATAATGGCACATAATCTAATCATGTTAAACGATCGACATTTCGAGGACGAAAAGGGCAAAAAAAACTTCACTTGCAGCACGTACGTACACTAACACACGCACATACAAACTTGACACACATAACGCATGCATGCGTGCCTAGCGAACAAACTGATGCACGCAGTTTTGATATACCTATCAGCTCTTTTTTTTAATTAATATATCAATGGTATAACTTTGCACTGCGTGCAATCAGGAAACGAGTACCCATATCGAGCGCGTGTACGACGACGCTGGACGCTCTTTCTTCATATGTGACAGACACACACTTGTTCGAGCGTTCGATTCTCTCTAGTCTCCATTGTTCGATTACTGTTACCGAGACTATGCATCACCTAAAGTGTCGACAAGATGAAATTGTAATGGTACTACATTTTAACAGAATCGTGCCGTGGGACCATCTGTGCAGCTTAGCACGAGGTGATTTGAACACTTCTACTTTATCAACGATTGGCAAACTCGATTGACAACATTTTCTATTGTGGTTGCAAACCAACACGCATGCCGTTTTTTATTATATGAAGATGAAGATGCGAGGATCTTTTTTAGACACCTTTACGGCTTTTGCTATAAGAGACGTTATTAAAGTTATGTGCAACTACTCAGTCAGTAAGACAGATTTTGCATAAGCTATTACGTTTTTGACTTCAGTCAACGGCTATTATGAGCGAGAGAGATAGCTGCTTTTTACCAGTACCAAAATTCTCTAACGTTTCATCCTTTGGACAAACGAAAAGAGTCACGAAGTGCAAAATTATTATACGCAGTTCATGGCTCTCTTCGTTTGTCCGAGCGATCAACCCTTCCAGGAAAGAATATTTTTGGTACGCCGTTTTTGTTATCGACAGAGGAGTAGCACACCATCTTAAGGGCGATGTGCTACTCCTCTGTCGGTAACAAAAACTGCGTACCAAAATCCTCCTAAGCGGTTGATCTTTCAGATAAGCGAAGAGAACTACGAACGGTGTATAACGACTCTTCAGTTCATCGTTCTCATGGTTTGTCCTAAATTTCAACCGTTTAGGAGAATTTTGATACCGGAGTAAAAGCAGCTTTCTCCCGCACTCTCGATGGCTTACGCAGAAACTGTTTTACCAACAGAGGAGGAGCACATCACCAACATGAGACACTATAGAGTAGAGTCATTGCGGGATGGTGCGCCTCTTCTATCGGTAAGACAGTTTCTGGGTATGCCATTATATGAGTGCGAGAAAGCTGCATTTACTTCCGTTCCAAAATTGTCGCGCGCCATGTTACACCCGTATTTATAGTCGTTCCTTGAGGAATAAGGGTTCCTTGTTCCTTCGTAGAAATCTCCGTAGAATAGTCCGTAGAATACGGGTGTTACACCTGTATTCATACACCCGTATTCATAGTCGTTCCTTGAGGAATAAGGGTTCCTTGTTCCTTATTCGTCGTTTCATAAACCTTCCTTGACCAAACAAGGAACCTTATTGGCTTCCTTATCCCAAGGGAGCTCTCGAGGTCCCTTGAGGATGCCTTGATGCGCTTTTTGGAACAACTAGCGCCACGGTAGCGGTCTGTAGAATTAAACCGATGGCCCCTGCCCCTTGGGGAGACGCGTTCCCTCACCTTTTCAGGTGGTTTGAAAATTTTCCCACGCGTATAACCAGTGTATAGCCTACAAAACTCAGTTTTTGACGTGCATATTTAGTACAAGTTGGAGCACAAATATAAGTGAATGTAACAAAATGAATAACGATTTTTTAAATGAAACTGACTATGAATCTGAGGAAGAAAATATTCAGTGGCGACTTGTGAAAAGATATATCCGTGATATGGAGAACCCCATTGAATTTTTCGAAGAAGCTCCTTTTCGATTTGAGGAACCCTCCACGGAGGATTCCTCAAATCTCCAAGGCTGCCTCATTTCATAGTCAAGCCTCAACGCTTCCTTCAAAAAGGAAGACGTATACTAGGGACTTTTAGCGACCTCCGAAGGCAGCATCGTAAATTACTAAATTTATGCGATCTCGGACTAACTTCACACTTCTGTTCATGAGCGGGAGCTTCACTCAATAAAAATGGAAATCGCAGAAGCAGAAAGGGAACTTGTGTTTTAAAAATTAGAAAATGCAAAGTCATAAATAAGAGTAAAGTTCATTATCCTTCCAATAAAAATCACCCTTTATTGTAAAGTTTTCAATAAATATAGTACAAAATGAACAATTGGTTTTTTCATAAATATTCATTCATAAATATTACAATTAACTGTATTTAACAGTAATAAACTGTTATGTCCGACTTTGCATACAAAATTTTCACTTACGTAAAGTGTCTTAAAATAAAGGCATTTCTGTGTGCTATCTCCATGTCACGGATATATCTTTTCACAAGTCGCCACTGAATATTTTCTTCCTCAGATTCATAGTCAGTTTCATTTAAAAAATCGTTATTCATTTTATTACATTCACTTATATTTGTGCTCCAGCTTGTACTAAATATGCACGTCAAAAACTGAGTTTTGTAGGTTATACACTGGTTATACGCGTGGGAAAATTTTCAAACCACCTGAAAAGGTGAGGGAACGCGTCTCCCCAAGGGGCAGGGGCCATCGTTTTAATTCTACAGACCGCTACCGTGGCGCTAGTTGTTCCAAAAAGCGCATCAAGGTATCCTCAAGGGACCTCGAGAGCTCCCTTGAGATAAGGAAGCCAATAAGGTTCCTTGTTTGGTCACGGAAGGTTTATGAAACGACGAATAAGGAACAAGGAACCCTTATTCCTCAAGGAACGACTATGAATACGGGTGTAAGGAACAAGGAATCCTTACTCTTCAAGGAAGGACTATGAATACGGGTGTTACACCCGTATTCATAGTCCGTAGAAATCTCAAGGGCTGAGGAATCCTCCGTGGAGGGTTCCTCAAATCTCCAAGGCTGCCTCATTTCATAGTCAAGCCTCAACGCTTCCTTCAAAAAGGAAGACGTATACTGGGGACTTTTAGCGACCTCCGAAGGCAGCATCGTAAATTACTAAATTTATGCGATCTCGGACTAACTTCACACTTCTGTTCATGAGCGGGAGCTTCACTCAATAAAAATGGAAATCGCAGAAGCAGAAAGGGAACTTGTGTTTTTAAAATTAGAAAATGCAGTCATAAATAAGAGTAAAGTTCATTATCCTTCCAATGAAAATCACCCTTTATTGTAAAGTTTTCAATAAATATAGTACAAAATGAACAATTGGTTTTTTAAGAAATATTCATTCATAAATATTACAATTAACTGTAATTAACAGTAATAAACTTCGACATGCGTATCCACTATCTCCAAGTAGAACCCCATTGAATTGTCCTAACTCTAAACGACAGCGCAGGCCACTATGGTCAAATATCACAGCATCGTGAGTTGAACCAGGATGTCTGACAACTATGTCCAAAATTTCTCGTCGGGGACTCGACTCAACCTATTGGGATTTGACATTTCTGCCACGGCGCCTGGTGGCAGTTTTTGTAAGTAGTCCACCGATGCAAACTGTTCTCACTTACGCTTGAAACATACACAACACTCGTGAGTGAGCGTGAATATTTGATTATTTGAAGTGAATAAAAACGTTATGGAGGGTGCAAGGTTCTCCCCAAGAAAAAAAACAAGTGCCAGAAGGTATTGTTGGGTGAATGGTTGCTATAGTCAATCACAAAAAGATTTGGACCTTCGTTTTCACTCCATCCCGAGGACTGGTGAGAGGTTAGTGTACAGGAAAGACATCTTTGGAAATGTAACGAGCTCCGATAAAGCAAAAGCATGGAGAAGTGCTTTAAAAATGAAGAACACTAACAAGAACGTCCAAGTGTGCTCTCTGCATTTCAAGAAAACAGATTATATACTCCCAGGTATGTTAATACACATGTTTTCAATGAATAACCTCCAAATTCAATGCATAACCTAAAAATTTACTGGGGTGTTTTATATTTGCTCTATTTCATAAAAAATAATTTTCTTTATATTTTATTAATATGTGTTACCAGATTGTACATCGCAGAAGCGATATTTGAAAGCCTGTGCAGTCCCTTCGTGCAATTTGCCAGGCGTTTTGCAAAGCTGTGGAACATGCGGTCCTTCACACAGCGGTCGATTGCAAAGGCATTTGAAGAGAAATGAAAAGAACGTTGATCCAGTCATTATGGTCGATGCTGAAGAAACATTAAAGAAAAAAGAAGAAGACAGAAAAGGAAACGAAGACTCGATTGTATCTGAAAATGAAATGTCAGCTCCGTCCAGCCTGATACAAGTCTGCTCTTCGATCGACGCCAGTGAATTGGTCTCAAGAACTTCCAATTTTTCTCCAATATTAACTGAAGCTGATAATATAGAGCAAACTGTTAATTTATTACTAAATAATCAATGTTCTCATTGTTCGGAACCGCCTACAAGTGTAGAAGATGTTGGAGTTCAAGTAAACAGTGGTGAATTCTTGCCGAAGTTTATGGACTATTTGCAAACTGATAGTCAGTTAAGTACAATGACAGGCATCGAATCATTTGAAGTTTTAGACCAGATCATCGACCTTGCACAGTGGGCTCTCACCATGGTCCCTACGCCGAACCTTGTGACGATGACATTACGCGAAAAAATCGTCTTGACATATGTAAAATTGAAACAGAATTGGAGCTACAGTTCTTTAGCTATTTTTTTTCATATTTCACCAAAACATTGTCAACGTATTTTTTATTCAATCGTGCTTCTATTAGGGCAATGTTTACAAGCCGCCATCCCTTGGCCTTCAAAAGATGAAATATCGAGAAATGTGCCTAAATGTTTTGAGGGTTTTGAGGACGTCAGAGCGGTAATTGATTGCACAGAAATATTTCTTCAGCAGCCGAAACATCTTTGCTGCCAGATGATCACTTACTCGCAGTATAAAGGCAGTGGCACTGTAAAATTTATGACCGCTGTCACACCGGGGGGGAATATTTCTTTTGTAAGTAAGCCTTATGGCGGCAGAGCATCTGATTCAGAAATATTCAAGCAGTGTGAGATAACAAGTTTACTGGAATCAGGAGATGCAGTGATGGTTGACAAAGGCTTTTCTATTGATGAAATTTGTGAGAAAAATCGTTGGAAATGTATCAAACCCCCATTTTTGAGAACAAAAAAACAATTTGCGAAAGCAGAAGCGATTATGACTTCAAGAATTGCAAAGGCACGGGTGCACGTGGAACGATCGAATCAAAGGATTAAAACATTTAAAATATTGGGTGATACTTTGCCTGTAAATTTAGTACCCATCGTGGGAGATATTTTTACGGTTATCTGTGGCACAATTAATTTAAGTGCGCCCATTTTAGCCGACGATAAATTCATGGACGCATAAGAAATCGAATTGAAAATTGTACATAGGAATGGAAGGAATTATGATGGAGGACGAAAGAACTCGGAAGGCTCTCATAGAATAAGATGAATTGAAACATAAATTATAATAATTCTTGTATCATTATGTATTTCTTAACTTTTTTGGTATCAAATTAAAATATCAATAAAATTCAACCATACATAAATAATATTGTTCTTTTTCAGTGAACCTCTTTTCAACAGGTACAATATTTTTTGGGATATCGATTATCACAAGACATTCATAGAGTTGTGATTTTCGTCAACACTATGATCTCCATCGTTTTTCCTTAAACATATCTCAGGCAACATCACATTACAATATACTTTCTTCAACTGAAGCAACATTTCCGTCACAAAACTTTCATCAAAAATCACTTTAACATTAATTAAACTTTTGTCATACGCGGCGTAAATAACGAACGACGTTTCCTTAATATTTAAAATTGCCATTGCTAGCTGAACTTGCCCATAATACTTGTGTTTATTTCTCAGACTTATTGGTTCACTTTTTACGTTTAAACATTTGCCGAAACTGTCTCCGATCGCGTCTTTCACAGTCATTGTTTTTCCTTTGAAAGGACATTTGATTTCCAACAACTCAAATGATCCATCTTCGTTGATGATAATTCCATCAGGGGACACGGCCAGCCATGGATTTCGTTGTGAAACAACTAGTCCTACCTCTACCACAGTCTTTTTACAACTTTGCGAGAACGTATCGCGTGCCTCTTTCTCAGTCTTTTTTCCATACTCAGTGTATTCCGTACGGAAATCTTTGGGAGTGAAGTAAGCCTCACATTTGGCGTGCCAATTTGGTTTTTTATTGCGAGCGTAAGTGAAGAGACCATAGCAAGTCGTGCCTGTGATACGGTACTTTCTTTCATCAGACCACGTCGCATAGCACATCTTCGTCTCCTTACACAGAGCTCGAAAATCCGTGTTTAATTCGCTCAGTGTTTTCTGACAACAATCCTCTATTTTCTTCACTTGAAATTGTTCAATGTCCTTCATCAATGAACTGGACTCTTGTCTCGTGAAAATTTCATCGATGGTTTTCGCCTCTATCTCTGTGAGTGTAGGTGCTTTACTCGCATTAAGAGTTACTGGATTGTGCCGGCCTTGACTGCAATTCGTAAATAAAACAACATAAAATTAAATTAATAGTGAAAAATTAATATTATTTAACAAAAAAAAAGAATGCAATTAGACTTACGCGTGTTTCCCCAGAGCACCGGTATTTGTTGTTTTCAGGAACTCAGTCATGTTTTTTAAAGTGTCACTGTCCATTTTCCTTTTTTTTTCGGTGGGTCGAAAGCACGGATGATTTTCCAGCGGTGCTGGAGCATATTGCTCAAGAGCTTTTTGTTGCAGCTTCTTCCATCCACATTTTCTATCTGTGCTGGTCACGGTTGGCAAATCTTTCTCTTCAACCCTACATAGTATTTAGATCTCGATGCGTTATTAAAATATTATTTTACAAGCTGTTTACATTGCAATTTTGAGGTTAGAAACTTACCGTTCCAAGTGCAGGAGCGTTGCTAATGCGTGTTTGCATTGTTGACCCAAGCCAGACTTGCACGAACATTTAATGAATGTTATCAACCCATCCTTTATTTGGCCTTCGATTTCGTGCATACTTCCTTTGACTTGGGATGTTTGTAAACACAATGCCAAAAAGTTGATCGTATTTGGCTGGCGCCCGATTTGATCATTTATTCCACACTTCACGATGTGTCCCGCGTGTAGAACTCTTTCACCCTCGATAAAATTTCTTTGGGCAGGATTTTCACCAGCCCAAAGACAAATACTGTCACGATTCACAGCCATATCACAGTAAATATACAAAAATCACATATGTTCCCGTACAATTTGCATCGGTGTCTGCGCCATGTTTGATTTTTTGAATTAGGCCCCGCCCCCAGGTCAGATCCCAATAAACATAGTAAATACATTTATTGAATACACTGCAGTTGGCATGTTAGGTAACCATGTTTATTTAAAATATACCTGTACATTCAGAGAGAACCAGCCTTTTCGATTCCGAAACACCTCTCCATTATTGCCTCCAGGGTTTGCAATTCGTACATGGGTGCAATCAATACACCCGATTACAGATGGAAAGTTAGCCACTGCATAAAACTCGTTTTTATTATTTGAACGTTGTTCTTCAGTGCCAAAATTTAGACAAGTACTCACGTGTGACGCTAAAATTTTGGAAACTCGAGTGACAATTCTTGATACTGATGCTTGGCTGTATCCTCGCAAATCTCCATTAACTATCTGCATGAACAAAGTACACAAATATGACTAATCCGAATCATACGAGTTTGTTATCTATTGTGTTAAAAATCTACAAACCTTAAAACTGCCTGTTGCATAGAATCGCAGTGTTATTAACAATTGCATCAACGGAGAAACGGGCAGACCTCGACGATTCAGATTTATTAATCGGGCATTTACCATAGGTAATAAGAATTCAAGCACAGCTCCTTTATTAAATCTGTACCTCTTTCGAAGAAGCTATTCGCTAATTTTTCGAAGATATATCACGGATATATCTTTTCACAAGTCGCCACTGAATATTTTCTTCCTCAGATTCATAGTCAGTTTCATTTAAAAAATCGTTATTCATTTTGTTACTTTCACTTATATTTGTGCTCCAGCTTGTACTAAATATGCACGTCAAAAACTGACTTTTGTAGGTTATACACTGGTTACGCATGGAAAAATTTTCAAACCACCTGAAAAAGTGAAGGAACGCGTCTCCCCAAGGGGCAGGGGCCATCGGTTTAATTCTACAGACCGCTACCGTGGCGCTAGTTGTTCCAAAAAGCGCATCAAGGCATCCTCAAGGGACCTCGAGAGCTCCCTTGAGATAAGGAAGCCAATAAGGTTCCTTGTTTGGTCAAGGAAGGTTTATGAAACGACGAATACGGAACAAGGAACCCTTATTCCTCAAGGAACGACTATGAATACGGGTGTTACACACGTGACCGGCTGTATAACTGCGTTGGCTCCACCTACTGAGTCGGATTGATGATGCTATTTCACTCGCACTCGCAGCTGGGGTGATGGATGCGCTCTCTCGCACAGGAGCGATACGGACGACGATAGAGCTATTCATTGCAAATACTTTTGCATTTTAATGACCTCTACGTCGAGACAAACTTATTTTTTAAATTATTTCTTTATATTTACGTAAACTAGGAGTTAATTAACCCAACCAAGCAAATATAATGAAATCGAAATCCGAGCGGAGACACAATTTTTATACTTAAAAAGATAGTAACAGGATACGTATCCAAGTTGAGCTAATTGGTACGGCACTGCATCTGTATGTGCTAGGTCGGTAGTTCAATCCCCGGCTTCATGATTTTTTTTTTTTTGCAATTATGCAATTTGCGATATACACAATAAATAAAATATAAAAAATCAGCGAAAAAAGTTTTTATAAGAGAGAGAGCAACATGTTAATACGAGCAGGTCACGCGTTGGCCCCTGCTCGTATTGAGATGTAATGATGATATTGGACTATCGCTATCTCTCGCAATCGCGATCAGCTTGACGGCGCTATCTCTCGCGCATTCACGATTAGCTCGATGATGCGATCTCTCGCTCTGCGAGTAGGGGCTGATGAACTCCCCACGTGTATGTGTTTAAACTCCTCAGACTCTTGTTTTGCCGGTCTGGAATAGACGTTTTGTCCGATACATCGGTAGAATTTTGTCAATAGAGACATCATTGCATGATTCGCGATTTTAATAAGTTACAAACGCTCTTGACACTGTCTTAAGTCTTTCATTCTTTTCTTAATTGCACGCGCTGTGTCTTAGACTAGCCTCATTGCAAATAATGATAAGATCAATTTTTAATAGTAATAAGACCAAAAAGTTATTAAAAAATTGGTTAAAAAGAATTTATTCAACAAATTGACCGAAACATTATTTTTTCACTTACGAAAGATATTCCCTGATTTTTCCGAATACATTGATTTTTTGAGAATTTTCTCTCAATTTCGAAATATCAGTTTTTGCGTATAACAGACTGCATTTAAATAACGGCTTGTTCAGTGATCTTGAAAATTAAAATGTGTAATATGAAATTTCTCTATGGAATCATATCCGAAATTTGCAACATTGCATCAATTTTTCGACTTTTGAATATGAAAATTTCAAAATTGAGAAAAACATCTAATGTATTCAGAAAAATCAGGGAATCCATGTGGCGAGTAAAAAAATATTTGTTTCCGGCAAATATATTGAAATAATTTTTAAAAACTAATTTGACGATAAAATTTTGGTATTATTATTTGAAATTGAAGTCATCTTCAATACGGTTACTTTCCTCACGATTTTTATCTTATTTCAAAGTACTCAAAAGAACTGAAAATAACAACCTAAATTGTAATCCCTGCAAGCTCACCATAATATTATTTTTCTATCTGAGCAATGTCTGGCGGTCGTTGTTTAATGAAACAACAAAACATTCCACGCATTGTATTTTCTTCCTAGTTACATTAGTTTCTATAATGTTATAAAACGGAAATAAAAATTCCATATTTCACACAAAAATGTCTATGTTCAATATAAAAAGTGTATGAAAATTAGTGAATATGTGAAATCGTTGGCTGAAAGACGATCAGGACAAAAAAAATCGTATCTTGTCGCTCTACCAACTACGCTAGCGTAACTGATTGAATATTGAATGAGCATTGTAATATTTATGTTGTGTACCCGCTTGGATTAGGTGTTCTTAGGTTTCGGTTTCAATAATGTACTCCGGTTTACACGTACGTTGTTAATTCGAGTATAATACGCTATTTACACCGCGCATTACTCTCGATTTTAGTACATCGATGTTAGTAAAATTGGAATAAAGCTCGTGTGGATGTAGTCATTGTTCGTAAAAATAAGTCCGCCGGACCGCGTCGTCGAGCGGTGCAGAATGAGGGACCGTAGGGGAAGCCACAGAGAGGGAAGTCAGGGGAAGCTACGTGACCCCACCAAGAATGATGTCTTTATTGACAAAATTCTACCGATGTATCGGACAAAACGTCTATTCCATACCGGCAAAACAAGAGTCTGAAGACTTTAAACACATACACGTGGGGAGTTCATCAGCCCCTACTCTCAGAGCGAGAGAGATCGCATCATCGAGCTAATCGTGAATGCGCGAGAGATAGCGCCGTTAGGCTGATCGCGATTGCGAGAGATAGCGATAGTCCAATATCATCATTACATCTCAATACGAGCAGGGGCCAACGCGTGATCTGCTCGTATTAACATGTTGCTCTCTCTCTTATAAAAACTTTTTTTGCTGATTTTTTATATTTTATTTATTGTGTATATCGCAAATTGCATAATTGCAAAAAAAAAAGAATGAAGCCGGGTATTGAACTACCGACCTAGCACATACAGAAGCAGCGCCGTACCAATTACCCCAACTTGGATACGTATCCTATAATAAAAATCGTGTCCCGGCACGGATTTCGATTTCATTAGATTTGCTTGGTTGGGTTAATTAACTCCTAGTTTACGGAAATATAAAGAAAGAATTTAAAAAATAAGTCTGTCTCGACGTAGAGGTCATTAAAATGCAAAAGTATTTGCAATGAATAGGTCTATCTTCGTCGGTATCAGCAATGTACACCCAAACCCCCACTTTACGTCCGTATCGCTCCTGTGCGAGAGAGCGCACCCATCACCCCAGCTGCGAGTGCGAGTGAAATAGCATCATCAACCCAACTCAGTAGGTGGAGCCAACGCAGTTATACAGCCGCTCTCGTGTTTAGTTCTGTACGTGAGCGCACACATGTAAACTCGACGCTAGCGACATCTTACCGTTGGGGGAGAAAGATTGTCCGAGCTCCCCAACTTTTTTGGAACAAAGCGGGCTATAGACTTTGTGCTTCTATAGGCCTCAATCTTCGTTGGTAATATTACGTGTGATGCGCCGCTTACACGCATCGTTACATCTGTTTTAACTGCTTAGCCATAGTTAAGACCGGCAGACGAGCGCCGTGTAAACGTAGTCCTACGTCAATGGGTCAATGGACAGTAAGGAAAGAAATTTATTGAAAACGAACTCAGCCTCACGCAGAGGTGTCACTTTTTAATTGGAAGTTTTCAATATATTTCACGTATACAAGTGTTGAGGGAATAAAGGACGAGCAATGTCGACCAAACCGTTTTTCAATCTAGACATAAATAATCTTTTTGAAGAGCACAATGTCAAAGATATCGAGCAGATTCAAAAGACGATTCAGCACGAAAGCGACAAAAAAAAAATCGAATTGCGAACGTTGGTTGGGTGAGGTTATTTAATTTATTCGTCAACGTGTTTAAACTTTTTTACGTCAAAAATATAATGATTTTTTTTTCCAAATTCGACTATTCAGGGAACGATATCGTGATTTAATTCAGGCTGCGGACACAATTGCCAATATGAAGGACACTTCGAGAAATGTTATACTGAGGATTGTTGATATCGAAACGACTTTCCGCGATTTGCAGCAAAAATATCTTATCGGCTTTAAAATCGATACAAGGGACAAATCGAGCTACAGGTAATTATAATAATTTGATACCCAAAATTTCTTCCTCATGAAATATTTTTGCATTACTGAGGTTAAGACGATGTGCTACTCCTCTGTCGGTAACAAAAACTGTACCAATATTTTTCTAAACGGTTGATTTTTCGGCCAAACTGTGTGAAGTTAGCAGTACAACATTAACTTTAATAACTTTTTCTTTTTCTGAATAATTGATGGTATTTTGGTGGTAATTGGCGGATTAATTAGAAAATTTGGAGGTCACCCAGCTTTTATATATATATATATATGGTTTTCTTTGTTTGTTCGAAAGATCAACCGTTTACGAGAATTTTGGTACGCAGTTTTTGTTACCGACAGAGGAGTAGCACATCGTCTTAAGCCGGAATTAGCGACTTGGCTAAGGCATATATATATATATATATATATATATATGTATATATCTTTATCTTTATCTTTATGTATATATAAGCGAAAATACCACTGACTCATCACGAATACTCAAGAACTACAAAGCCTATAAACTTCAAATTTGGTCAGTAGTTTTATTTTATAATGTGGAGGGTCACTAAGAAGGGATTTTTCAAAATTCAACCCCTAATGTCGTAAAAAGGGGCAAAATGTTTTTACACTGATTGGTATAACAGTTTCTGTGTAAGCCATTGTGAGTGCCACAGAGAAAGCTTTAACTCTGGTACCAACATTCTTTAAAATGGTTGATCTTTTGGAGAATTTTGGTACGCGGTTTTGGTTACCGACAGAAGAGTAGCACATCGTCAAGCTCAGAAAAACATACTGTAAATGATAAAAGGTCACCGAACTACCTTAAGGAGGGTGGTTAAACTCCTCCCACAGCCAGTGGCAAGAGGAAAAAGGCTATGCGCACACTGGAGCTTGTAACGGCCGCCAGCCGCAAATAATCAGATATTATCAAATTTTCTGTCCTATACAGTAAACGTTTTGTAGAAAAGGAATAGATTTTGTAGAAAAGGCTCTAGTAGCACTGAAGACCTCAGCTACATGAGCGATCTGTGCCATAAATGTAAACAAACGTATTATTCGAGAAGATATTATATAAAAGTACTGACTTGAATAATTAATTACTGCACAACTATGTCCAGTTCAATGGACTGGAATTTTTGCACAGAACAATGTTTCCTCAAAACAAACATCCTCCATAAAATTCAACGAATTCTTAACATTTTGCCGACTGTAGTCACCCTCCTTAAGGAGGTTGTATCACTTTATAGAGTGATAGGAATAGGTCAATATACCTACTAGATTTGAGTAGCATGGAGTGGGTTAGTAGGTGATAGTGATGATAAAACTACTGCCTGCCTCGAGCACACCTGAGCAAGAAAGAGACTAGTTCAAAGTTTCCTATTTGCAGAACTTTTTTTGTTAACAATTGGCTTCATCGCATAATTTTTGTTTATTAAAATCTAGTGAATAAATTATCCTTTTAAAAAGTTGTGTTTTTTAATCGATTGCCGTATAAATTCATGATTGGAAGATATGGACATGTAGCATCGATATTAATTAAAGGTGTCAGTCTCATGCAAATGGTCCACAATTAGGTGATTTTTCAGAACTTTCGTGTGAATCCTTTCTTTGAATTTTTACACATGCTTTTATTTGTTTGAAGAAGATTAAAAAAAAAATCATTAAAAGAATATTGATTTTTGGTGGAATGGTGGGTGGCTTGATAAGACACCTCCTTGATTCAAGAGCTCCATGGTGAAATGAATGTAGCAGCTTGTGACTGATAAATTGAAAACGTCTTGAAGGTCATTAAACGTAGAAGGGCACACTTCCTAATTCTTACGCTAAGGGTACACTGGGTGTATGATACCCGAGCGTTTTCAAAAAGGTGCCTGTAATTGAGTTTTTTGAGATTTTCAAACGTGGAGTCTTCTTTGAAGTTTTCTGAATACAATCGAGTCAAAGAAAGTCAATACTGATAATTTTTTGTTATAAATAAATCGTGTTTTTCGAAAGCATGTTTCTTGGAGAACCACACGAAAATAAACGGTCTGGGTGTAAAACATCCAAGTGTACCCATCTAGGGTTAATCTGTATGTATGCGTATAAACGTTCACACGAAAAACGCACATCTAATTTATGAGTACTTAAACTTTTAAGATAATCCGTTCATTTGTTCTTGAGTTATCTACTTCGCACAGTTCAGAAATTGTAGTTCAAAGAGAAATGAGTTTACAGTTTCACAGCAAGTTTTTAGGGATAGTATTAAAATATTTACCTTGCCTGTACACCACCTCAAAAATTATGCTGTAACTTTTTCCATTTGTTGAATTTCATGAAATGTCATATAGTCTAAAAGCAGGTGAAGAAAACGGTCAGGTAATTTTATAGTCAATGAAACTCAGTATAATACTTACCTGAAGGACCTTTTTGCGAGAATCGTCGATCTGGCAGGCCGCATCTGGTGGGTTCAGATATTATGGGGTGGGGAAAAAAAAATAATGTAAAAGTATCGTCTTCAATTTTTGTTGCAAACAATTCCGCTGTACTCCCAATACACCAAAAAAAAAATCAAATCGATCGGTTGGTGGAAAGGTGTTGCCAGCCTTAATTATAATTTAAAAAAAATAAAAAAAATTAAGGTAATAGTATCGTTACTGGCTTTTTTCTTCCAAAAGTTTATTCATTACAAAAGCCAAAAGAGAAAAGCCAGCCAAAAATAGTGGTGGAAACATATTTAAAAAAATCATTGAAATCGTTGCGTTTCGTTCAGAAATGAGCCGAGGGGTATGACAAAGCGGGCGGGGAGGGGATAGCGCCCGACGAGTGCGTCCGTGCTCTCTTGGCGCGTCAATTGTGTTCGGTAAACAGAGCAGCCAGCTATCCTCGTCGCACTCGTTGACCGAGCAACCGACGCGCCGAGAGAGCACGGACGCAGTCGGCGGTCGCTATCCCCTCCACGCGCCTTTTGTCATGCCCCTCAGCCCATTTCTGTACGAAACGCGACAATTTCAATAATTTTTTTAAATACGTTTCCACCACTATTTTTGTCTAGCTTTTCGCTTTTGGCTTATGTAATGAATAAGCTCTTGGCAGAAAAAAGCCAGTAACGATACTATTATCTTAAATTTTTTTTTTTTTTTAATTATAATTAAGGCTGGCAACACCTTTCCACCAACCGATCGATTTGATTTTTTTTTTGGGTGTATTGGGAGTACAGTGGAACTGTTCGCAACAAATATTCAAGACGACACTATTACCTTTTTTTTTTCCCCACCCCATAATATCTGAACCCACCAGTTGCGGCCTGCCAGATAGACGATTCTCGCAAAAGGGTCCTTCAGGTAAGTATTATACTGAGTTTCATTGACTATAAAATTACCTGACCGTTTTGGTCGCCAGCTATCCGACTAATAGGTCGCAATATGTGCGTGATTAGGCAGAAATAGAAAACACGAGTGTATCAGGCAGCAGACGCCATTAAATAGCGAGAAATGAAACCTCCAGTTTTATTACCACATATGTATATATGTATTACGTTGGCTATTGCCAACTTGGGCACCTTCGACAGAAGCAAACTTGAGATTTGAGAGGAAAATATAACGAACGGAAATTTCGTCTCATGGAATAGCAATGAAATTAACCTTTTCAATGACCTGTTATTAACACTTTTGTTGGTATGAAGAATTTGACTAAAAGTGCCCAAGCTATAAATGAAAAAAATGTTGACATTTTAGCCAACAATCGGTACTTGAGGGTTTCTTTGCGTTGCTGATTCCGAATTTGATGTCATAATTTGTAAATCCTATATAGTGAAGCGAAATACAAAGATTGCCTTGATTTGGATTAATCTCGATACTCGGAGGTTCTTCATGGTGCTGACTATGAACCTCAACTCCAAATTCAAGAATTAAAAATCGCGGAGCCATTTTGTCGGACCAAAAGAGTCAAAAGTGCCCAATTCAAAGTGCCTCCACTTTATAAAATGTTCGTCATGTTATAATTGAGTTTAATGTGAAACTTATAACAATTTATTTTGTAACCCCTGGCATTAGCTGGGATATAATACCTAATACGGTATACCGATTTACAAAATTTTTAAAATTTGAATTTTCGAAATTTGAATACATCCCGAGGACAGAAGAGATACGCAGAAATTGATAAAATGTTGGAGATTTCTAAAGGGGGAAGTTTTCGAATGCATTGAACGCCCTTGAACTCAAGTTTTCAAAATTTCCCAAATTTAACATCTCGAGAACGGTGAGAGATACGCATAAACTGATAAAATTTGTGTTCTACCTTAGGAGGAGGTTCAGATTGTCAAAAATTTTAATTTTATAAATTTCGAGATAGGTATCACGAGAACGGTAAGCGATACGCAAAAACTGGTTAAATTTCAAGGAATCGCCAAAAGAAGGGTACTGTGTGCTCTTCAAGCACACAATACCAAAGTATTGTATATTTTTTGGTATTTTGGTCTGCCATATGGCATCAACTATTTTGAATTTTTTAATTTTGACTTCAGATTTAAATTCAGTAACCCAAAAACCCGTGAGTCCCACTTGAATTCCAATTTGGATCAAGTTAAAACAAAACGAAAAGAATGAGCGCACTATTGTGTCAATACCAACGAAGAGGTTAAAAAAAGAGTTGCATGCGCTTTCCCCGTGAAAGTAAAAATGATTGCGAATTATACTAGTACGATATTCAGCTCTGATCCTTTGGAATAGGAAAATACTTATTTGAGAAATCTGGAAAAATTCTAAAAAATCCTTCGTCAGATATTAAATCTTTTAAATCACATCTTGCAGGAAAACGAAGTTTCCTCTATCAGGAAGCATAAGTATATTACGTATATTCTCTCAATCTTAAATATTCCCATGATCATTCATACCAAAATAGGAATTATTCCGTGAAGTTAAGAAATTTCAAATTTGTTATGACTGTATAAGATTATTCAATCTTGAATCTCTCCAAAGAAAATGTATTCATGAAACTAAGCAATCACTGCTGCGAGAGTATACGAAATAGTATTAAACAAATATTTTTTTTCATTGATTATTAAAATTTGTATTATTTAAGCTAATATATATCAATAAATACGGTAATCATATTACAGGGATTTACGGAATGTATCTGAGTCGGTCGTGATGCAAATAAAAATTTTGATGGATATACCTGAACATATCTGGTCTGCAATCGACAACAGAGATCTTCTTCTCGCTTCTCAACTCTTTATACTGGCACAACATGTTAATTACAGTTTAACCTTCGAAGTTGGCCAATCCGTTCTGGGTTACAAATATCCTATTGTCGCCAAACAATGGAGAATCATTAGTCATTTCCGAAATCTTATATTGAACGAGTGCAATGACACTTTGCAGTCTTTGGATCTGTCAGCGGAGGTAAACAATTTTTTCATGCTTAAGATTGTATTGTTTGGCCTAGCCGTAGTTGGTCGGGTACTTCGTGTTTAGTAGGAACCTGTCTGATTGTTTACGTGAATACCAATGTGAACGTCTGGGAGGGTGAGTTAAGTCTCTGTCTGGATCCGTGAGTACCATGTGAATTGCCTATGAGTGTTTTATGGAAAGTTTAATAGATATTCCTACTTTATTATCATGTAGATAAAAAAAAGTGTCGAGAAAAGATTGGATTTTATCGTGACATCTCAGAAAGATTATCATCTATGTTTCTATCTTACAAAGATAGTCCGGTAAAAATGTTATTTTAAAGGGAAATAATTCCTAGCAACGATTTCCTTTTTTTCATCTTAGGGGGAGGTGGTCGGTACTCTAAATCCAGATTTTCGGGATGATCGCATCATTGCGTTAGCCGCCATCTTGATTTAAAGGGTGATTTTCGTATTTTAAAAATAACTTGGTTATTCTCAACCAGAGTGAAAATGGTGCGATCGTCCCGAAAATCTGGATTTAGACTAATCCCTCCTTCCCTAAGATGAAAAAAAGAAAATCGTTGCCAGGAATTATTGCACTTTCATCCGTTTTTGTGGTACATATTTACTGAACTAAGATATTTTATCTTCAAGTAAATCGACATTGGCATTTCATCGCTAAAAAGGAAATCTTTTATGTTCGTATCTGAAAGCACCTGATCTTTCTATTTACGGCAACTCGGCGGCAACTGGCTGAAGTCAAAAATGCAGTTCACAAAATTCGTAAAATTATATTAGGATGACTAATTATAACTAATTGCTCTTCAGTCATATTTCGTATAAAATAATTTTAAGGGGCTATCGAAGTTCAACAAATTATTATTTTTTTTCCGATTTTTAGGTTTTTATATTTTATTATTATACGACCTTTCAGTTTTCGTTTAGTTGCCCGACCCCAAAATTCTCAAAATTGAGAACATTATGGCCAAATATGTGGAGGGCCGCCACGCCACCACACGCTAACCACCGAATCGCGCGTGGGGGCGCATGATCATTAGACCGTGTTTTTTCGAAATTTGTTTTTTATTAATGGTAACCACGATTATTCCGTGACCATTGATCCCATCGATTTAAAATTTACACACTACTTTCATACCATTATCGGCTAAGAAGGAGACTATAGCAAATGATAATAATGGATTTTAATGACTCATGTATATTGTAGAAGAACCTCCTCTGTGTACGTGGATGAATTCATTTTGCGCAATGCCTCTTAGTTTCCGAGAAAATACAGCCAAAAGTTCGTACACCATCTTTATGTACTAGTTATATTTGCTACGAATCCGACCCAGCACCCGTAGTCAAGTGGCTATGGTTCGCGACTCATAGGCTGCTGGACCGGGATTCGAGTCGGGGGGACATTATTATTATTTATTATTTACATTACTATTTATTATTATTTTTTGTTATATCATAGATCAAGACTGACCAATATACAGGTCGCATAGACAATATCGAGAACATGAGATTCATGGGTACTTAGCTCAACATGATAGAAAACATTCCTGAGATATTCAAATATCTCCTCGCTGATGTGTCAGGATGGCTCACTAGGGCCTTATCCTCGAGAAGCGACGGATTAAACAATAGAGCAGATTAAGAATAATCCTGAATTTTGTTGCACGCTCTATAGAACTCAAATGCAAAATGGAGGCGGTTACAGCGTGCGTCTTCGATGACAAAATCTCGTGATGATGTTTTTTCTCTTTCTCGATATGATTCTTGGTTAGAATGCGGTGTGTTTCGAGATCTTCTGTGTTATGATTATTTTTATACGCTGGTACAAAGTCCCAATCGTCTGATCGTGTAAGCAAGATAGAGCGAAAATGTCAGACGACCATGCGTTTATCACACACTCAAATTTAAGGAACAAAAATATGGATACATTGAGTGATGATACACTTTTATCTATATACGAGGGCGCGATGTCCGATTTTAACGAGGATAATTCTCGAGGCATTCTTGAGGAGATTTTAATTATAAACAATACTTCGAACACGTGTATCGGTGGCGATAGTTTGTGAACGACTGGGAAGAGGGTCGTTACATTTTTCAGTGACTCGGCCCCGCGACGTATCGTTTGAATCGTTGCGGGGACATCTATATTGATTATGATTACTCATTTGCATATGTCAATATCAAGATCGCGAGTACCTATAATAGATTAATAGATTAGAGAGTGATCCATCACAACGCTTAAAAATGTGATCGGCACACTAGAAAACAATCGCATTTTGGGAGAGATAATTATGAATTTATTTTACGCATAATTTAACGATTTAATTTAATAAAACGATATATTTTTATGCATGGAAACAATAATTCTGTAATTATTTTGAAGAGAATCAACTAATACTTATTAAGTTTTGTGTAAAAAAACGAAAGCGGGAGAAAAAAAAAGAAAAACGTTCGCGCCAGGACTCGAACCCTGTCCAGCAGCGTATGAGTCGCGAACCATAACCACTCGACTACGGGCGCTGGTTCGGAATCGTGTAGCAAACGCATAAAGATACCGTACGAAATTTTAGCTGTTTTTTCTCGGCAACTAAGAAGCATTGCATGATATGACCACCCACATACACAACGGAGGTCCCTCTACAATATATATATATAAACAAGCAAAAACATTTCTGAAAATTACTAAAATGTAATGTGACATATTTCCTGACACAACACAACGCGACACAATTGGCCCCACGATGGGCGCCAATTGTGACGTATTTCCTGAACTACGCTCACCGAGAGTGCGATCTCAGGTACTCACAAAATGTCACCTTCGGCCATCCACCCACCCTTGCGCATCCGCATATGCCGGCGGGTGCCAGTTAATTTTTTTTTCACCGGAACTGACAAACCGGTCGAACTGGATGTACTCGCGGGGGCGAACTGAATCGCTACACGAATCAAAATCGAATCAAAAACTTATTTCCTAACCCACGCGAGAGAGGCAAAGATCGTAAACGATGAATTAACGGTAGCCGCCTAGTGCTTTGTGACCATGATTTAAAAAATCACGTCACAGTTAATTCTTGATTCAAAAATTCATAATTCGATCAAATTTCAATTTATCGAAAATTGGTTCTATTGGTATCTGCGAGATAAACTGCCGAATAACCCATGCTTTTGATATAGGATATCCGGAAAATAACTTTCATCTAGAGGTGAAGAATTCGGCCATTAGATAGCGATTTATAGCGATTAAAATGTGTTTTTATTTGCGCGAATCTGGTTCTACAAATTGTATGGGAAACAAATCAATTGGTGTGACCAGGAATTATGACAAAATAGGAACTCCTTTTTATTTCTCGTTACGCAAAAAAACAATATAAAAGTGGTGATTTCCAGCGCGAGGGATCACCTCGCCTCCGCAAAACACAAATAATACCAAAATGAACGTATGAAAATCACAAGAGAAATTATACAGAGAATAACACGTAAAGTGATGAACTGTGGTCACTTTGTCTCTGGTGACACGAAGCACCGTTGTGAGTCGTGTGAACCAATGGCGTCGCGAAGCGACTAGGTGCCCGTTTAAAAGAAAATCAGAAAGTCTTTGCACTTAAGGCACGAGAACCTCCAAATACTTCTCACGTTATTGTAAGGACGTAAATCTCACAACTCAATGAAAACTATGCCCACGAGAACAGTCCCAAACACTTCTCACATCGTTGTGAGGTCGTAAGTCTCACAATTAAATGCGAAGTATTCCGTGAATTGAACCCCGTGGAAGAAGATCGCCATAACCGAAAGCTGAGGGGAACCGAAGCCGTGTTGAAGCGTAAGAAATCCACCCACGATCCTTCTCGCTTCGTTGCGGGGTCGTAAATCCCGCAACTAGTCGAAAACTATTACGTGAATTGAAGCCCGCGGAAGAAGACCGCCGTAACCGAAAACTGAGGGGATCCGATAACTATTCTCATTACCATGGAAACCACATGTTGCTGCTGTGGGTGATCGATTTGAACTAATGGAGGCACGTAGAGTCGGCTAGAAGAAGGGGGGGGGGGGCTACTGTGCCTCGTAGAAAAGACGCGTAGACACAAGATTTTAGCGCGTAGTATTTCACGAAGTGAACCGATTACGGAGGCCCTCCGTGATCGGTTCACTCGCGACGCCAACGAACCCTAGACTTTTTTGAACAAAATGACACCTTGTTTTCAGAAACTTCGTTTTTGTAATCCTCGTTTTCGTAAAACAGTGGTTACCGTTTTTATTGTCGGTCTTTATAGACCAGACTTCAGGATCCTAGGGAAACCACAATTTTTATGATAATTTTTTTTTTTTTTTAATACAACTAAATTTTTAGGCCCGCTACACACTGGTATTTTTTGACGTGCGGTGGCCGTAATTGCGCCATAGGACAAGAAGCGCACACTTGCGTTTTTGCGACTACAGCTACCGTACAGCGAATGCCTGGATTCTCATTACGAGCATGGCCACAGTGTGGTGCTCAAGCGCACTCTTGCTATTGGACGTTAAACTGGACACGTTAACCAAGCGTACCACTGGAAATAGCCCCACGCGCGTAATAAGGAAATGCGTAATTCTTTTCCTCGCTGTTTCGATGTTATGATTTTGCGGCAAACGTCGCTTGTGTGTACCAACCGAGATACTGTAATGTACTGAAAGACCTTCGCGAACCGCACGTTCTCGAAGGGTGTTGCGGTGAAAAATACACGCAACATGGACGTGTGACGCTGCAACTAAAGTGTGCAGCGCTCAATCTATTCTATAGTACCTTGGACTGCAATTCCTGTCGCCGCACGTCAATAACAGCCAGTGTATAGCGGGCCTTAATGTACAATAGTTTCCTAGTTAAACTTGAAAAAATGTTGACTGCAGTTATAACGTCAGGCAGTAGCAGATGACTCTATAGTTCCATAAGTTGAATTCTGAAAGTAATCATTCTAGTCGGTGTACTTAGCGGGCTCATGTAACGTAGTCACTAGTGTATTTATAATATTTCCGTATTAGCTCGTCAAGTAAACGATGCTTTTACAATTCAAGTTATGAAACATTGACTCTATTATTACTGATCTAAATTGTGACCAGATGAATAAAGTTTCATTCAGTTTAATTGGAGAATTGCGTGTATTTGGTTATTACCTACTTCTAAAGTTTTTCATTTGTCTTACAATTTTGTTATAAAGATATATGGAAGTTTTTATACACCGTTTTTGATATTTTTGCTGGATTATGTGTACGTCGGGAGTATACATCGCTGATTTTCTGTCTGTGTTTTTGTGAGTAACCTCGTATGAAAATCTCGAACGTTCTTCACGATGACAAAACTCTCTCTGAAAACTGCATGAGGAGACAAAAGCATATGCAGTCAGACCTCAGGCAATCACAGAGTTCGAGAATCACGACCACGGATACTGGTGAAATAAGCTAGCCTTTTTGTAAATCGATAGCGATGTGTGGCCAGGGCTGTCGTAATGTTATTTCTCACTTGTTTCACTACTGGCCAGTTTCTTCAGCTCTATATAAAAGTTATCTTCCGGATAACCAATACCGAAAGCATGGGTTGTCCGGCAGATAACTGTATCTGCCAAAATGATGCTGAAACTGGCGGACGAGCTTGGCGACGCACAGTATGTTTTGGATGTAACTGTACCCGCCCCACTACCGTGGTTTACAAGGAAACGTTCCCAGGTATCCCCCCCCCCATTTCGATGAGCTTTGGATATATGTAGTCCTTGGTAAATAAAGAGATACCTATTTTTTTAAGTGTCTATAAGGGGATTTAAGGGGAGAAATCAACCCCCAAAGTTGGGCGTTTTCGGTGGTCGTTACGCTGTTGCATATACGAGCAGTGCTCTGATCAAAATGAAACCAATTGCACAATATTTCTCATTAGACCAGTTAGGGGGGTCAACCTTCCAATTCGTCCTACCAGGTTGAAACATTAGAGGATCTCTTCAGTTTGGGGTTCTATTGGAGGCATTCATTTTGCGTCACAAAATTAATGAAAAATAAAAAGTTGTTAACAATATTGTAAAAAAAGACGATCTTTTTTGGTTCTTCTTTAATATCTCCAAAACTAAGCGAGATACGGCAAGAAAGTATACGTACCTCTTTGTAGAGCATACATATATCTATAATAATGATTTGGAGGACATTTATCGTCAACTCAATCATTTAGCTTCTACGCGCTGTCGGACTCCGGAACTCCGGTCCCGAAAACCTTCGATTTCGTCGCTTTTTTTATGTTGCTCCAACGATTTTTTTCTGTCATTTAAAATGAAATTAAAAATTCGAAAAAATCACACATCATCTCAGAACTCCAAAGATCATATTTCATGCCGCAGCCGATTTTTTCGATTTTTTTTGTTTACTTCGTAACTTTATAAACAAAAAAAATTGATTTTTTCGAGCAGCTTATGTTTTTTGTTGTTTTCAGTTCTTAAAATGAGAACAGCTTTTGAAATGAAGCTAACAAGTGAAGGCCACGACGTTCGAATCACGGATTATCTTCAAACGTTGTACCCTTTTAGTAGTCCATTAGGACAACATAATGTGCAAGTACTACTTAGGCGTTTTCGAGAAAATCGCAAGATAAGTTTTACGCTTCGAATATGTACCGGTGCGTTGCGACTGTGAGCACGAGATGGCGGCGGTCAAGTGGTTAGCGTTCAAGCTCCGTAATCGCTGGAACGAGTCCCGCTCATCGTTTTTTTTTTTTTTTTTTTTTTCCAACAGTGGTCATATTTTTTCATATATTCGCGACAATTCAAAGGTAATATAATGAAAAAATACGTATATTTGCATGAACTTTTATTGAATTTCCAATGTTATTTGGCTACTTACTAATTTTTATTATTACAACAAATATTATATTTATAATTAGCGACAAGTAAACGACCAAACGCATAAAGTTTTCCTGAAAATGTATTCGTCGAAATGAATGAGGTCCTCGTCAGTAATAAGTATCTTTTCTCCTAACATTTCGACGGTAGACTGATACAGTTCTTCTCCAATCGCTATTGTATCTGCGGAAATCGTTGCTGATGATTCTGTATCAATACGGTCCGCTTCTTGAAGAAGACTATCACAGTACACGAACGCATCTTTTAACTGACGTTTTGCAAGTGCATTATGCATTGAATCTTCATGACATTCATCATTCGCAGTAGTCGAAGAACTGGGAGTCATCTGCATTTTTGCAGTAAATATGTAAACTTTTTCTATTTTAATTTAAAAAAAAAATTAATAAATTTTAAATTTTTTTCTATTTTAATTTTTTTTTAAATTTTTTAAAATTTTTAATTTTTTTCTATTTTATCTGGTCACAATTGTTCACTTAAACACAAACTGACATGGATCGCAAAAAGGGGCACTGAAAATGTACCTATTCATAGCATGTGAAAGTAGGTTGGTAGGAATGTTTTTCGGAATCTTTATTCGCACTCTTGTGAATTTAATTTCTCATTCTTGTTCTTTTGTTTATAACTATTATCATCTCTTCGTAGTAGATACTTTGTTGACAATAATGGATTTACATTTTAACTAATTTGTTATTGAATCGTTTGTACCGGTCAAGTTGTTATGGCCGCAACTACGCAATATGTAATATATTTTTATAATGATTAATCTGTTAAGGGTTTTTCGTTTTTTCATTCTGCTTTTAAATGGAACGTACTTGTAATGCATAATAACATAATTTATCAATTTTTTGTTCTCGCTCTACCATTCATAGGCGTTAGGTATATCATACAATACATCTCTTCTGTCACCAATTCATTGCAATCATGATATGAAATTTTAATGGTTACCCATAAAATATCGTTGCAGTACTTTTATATCGATCCATATTTATACAATTTTTGGGTGCAGTTTTTAAATTATTAATTTAATTAATTCAATTCATAGTTTGACCAGTTCGATTAATTATACGTACTCTGATCCGAAATATAATTTATTAGTTCTTAATCATTATTCAGTGAACAAAATGGCCCATAACGGCATAGCAGTTGCCAAAGCACTGATGGAATTGTATCCCAATGAAACATTCCATGATTTCGTAAATGATTACTGATCTACAACTGAAAATTTAGAAACCAGTATATGGTCCAAAGTATGTCAAAAAATTATTCCAAAACAAGATGGTACAACTTTGCAAAAAGATGTCCGCCGGGCTTATGATATGTTTCGAAATAAATAACCCGGAATAAAAATCGTGTTCAATAACGCTTTATCCGAACAAAAAAACCGCGATACGTTGAAAAATGACCATAACTCTAATAGCAATTTCAAACCGAATGATTTCGGGTCATCTGCCGATAGACAATTTCCGTTTACCTGGAACTTCGACGAAAATGATTGCGTAAATAAAAATAATATTGATCCGATCGAATCATAATCGCTGAACATTATGAATTGTGGAGGAAACGATGCGGCGATAATCGAGGAAGAGAGCGTGGACCCAGAGCTAATTCCACCGACCCCGTGCCAGTCAGATTCAATCGAAAAAAGCAAACGCGCGCAACTCCTACTACTACTATTATTCTCTTCTACTGCTCTTCTCCTACTATTATTCACAACGGAAGTACATTCAAACAAAAATCGAAACATTCCACTAAAGGGTTTGTTGAGGATGAGAGTGTACCAGAACAAGAAAAAAAATGGGAAAAGTATTGGTCTTTTAAAAAATGTCTCCACTAGGGATGGACTGATCCGTTCATTGAATGTATCAAGGCCATTGGCCGCTACAAGTGTTGTGTCTTCTCGATCAAAATCCACCGATGCAATCAAGGAAACAGGAAACATGGCAAATATTATTATGCATCAGCAACGTGTAAAAATTCCTAATGCACGCAATATAAATTTGAAATCCCCCAGAAAATAGAGAAGCCATTTAGCGACATCGGGGCCAAAGTCTTCCGGAACAGAGATATAGCATGACGGAAAAAAGATTCATCGTAGATTTGTTCAAGGGGTAAAGAGGGCAAAGTATTCGAAGCTATTACTACTCGAAGCGCCCAAGTGTTAGAGCTCTAGAAATCGAAAAAGTTCCCCTTGAAGTCTTGGAAGCTGGCAATAGACACATTTACATTTACAAACAAGTCAACATTTACATCCCCATCCCAAACTACACTTGGATAAATTATTCAAGATTTACAGAGATGACCCGAAATAGAAAGGAAGGCTTATTTCCAGCTACATACAAGACAACTATTCATCCATTGCTTTCACAGAAAAACAAATTATATACTTACTATTAATGAACCCAATAAATGAAGTTTATTACTATTTCGACACAACCGGCTCAATCGTCTCAAAGATGCCAGAATCCGGAAAACAAATTTTTTATTACGCGCTCGTTTTACCTGAAAGTGACGATGGCTATGGACCACTCTTCTCGTAGCTGAATTTTTATCCAATTTGCATTTAATTCCACAAATTTCGTATTTTATATCAACTTTCCACCGCGCTATCAGCATGGACACAACTAGTACGGTAGTCATACCAAAATTGAGGCGGATTCCAGCCTTGCCTTGATTGCATCAGTCTTGAAGTTCTTCAACACTATCGAGATTTCACAGTACTTCAACGTAATGACGTGATAACGAGAAAGAGTGACAAAAAACTTCCGGAAATGACAATCGTATTTGCTCGTCTCAGACATTGAAGACCGTTCTATGGCGCTGCAAACAATTATTTAAAGATAAGGTCGACCGTAGGCGGGCAGCATTGGTTACCGCGAAGCTTCTACAGGCCCAAACGATGGAAGAAGCATCGAAAGCTATCGAAATGTTTCTCATAATTTTTGATATTCCAAATGAAACGCCGATACTCAATTAATTTATAAAAAGGCTGAAATCACCGACGAATTACGAAGATATTGCACTTGATGCAGCAGTGGAGAGTGTTGACGATAAGGACATAACTGATGACATAGAGTTGAAAAATGACGTCGGGCTCAAAGAAAATGACACCTGCCAGAAAGGGCAGGTTTTATCATTTTTTTTATTTGCTACTTGAACGAAAATATTCACTTGTAACAGACTGACAAAGATAAAAACAAAACAAAAGTCTCAAGGGAATGATTGATAATAACGATAATTTAGCATCTGAAGAGTGGAGACCGAAAAGCCACAAAAAGAAGCAAAATCAATAGTTATTTTCCAGCCAACAAGCGCATCACTGCTACGGATGTTATCGAGACAGAAGATTCGCACCTTGCAATGAATAAGGAAATCGAGCTCAGTGAAGCAGTAGATGGCATTGATCTGGTCAGTGGGCTGGATCCTAGACCACTTGTTAAAGATGAAAAAACAAAGAAACACGTAATAGACGCGGGCCATAATGTTATCGATATCCCATTCATTGACGTATTGCAGCAGCCATTAGATTATTCTTCATTGGGCAACGATGTATCCAAAAGATTCTTCTGCTGTTCATTAGCTACCAAACTTTCCGAACATTGAAAAGAAACTTCGGTGACATTACTCTGAATTTCGCTATCTTTTCTCGAGTATTGCCGGATAAATGGCTCGATGGAGAGGTGATAAATAGTTTATTTTTTTATCACTGTCCAAGAAATAGCAGAGAAAAAAATTAATGCTCTTACTTTTGACTTGTATTTTGCTGAAGAATGTCTGTTCGGAGAAAAGTCGATCGGATTTAATAACTGGGCAAGGCGGGTTGAACCAATACAACACAATATTGAGCTCTTGCCGGTTTTGCTGAACGGTAACCATTGGACACTTTTGGTAATTGTCTTAAGCCTATGCGTCATGGTCTAGTTCGATTCTCCATAAACCACCACCCGACATTTTTATTAACCGAATTTGTAGTTTCATTGGTACTTTTCGTAGTGCTGGGCGTGCTAGACTCACAGATTGGAGTCAGTGGAAAATATCATCATCCACTGACATTCCGTACCAAAGGAATGAGCATGGAGAGATCACCGGAAATTGCGGTGTGCATTCATGTAATTGGGCTTACACAAATATTAGCAATTCATCGGTAGTTTTCCATGAACGGCATATGAATATTGCACGAAAAGGTATTGCAAAGTTTTTAGTCGAATTTTCAGTTTCCCCAAAAGTATTTCAGAGATTTAAAAATAACGATGCCATGTTTAGCTCGTACGACAATGTTTTGGAACTCCCAAATATTCTCAATGTAATTAAAATGAACAGAACGGCGCCCTTGAATTTTGAATCTAAATTTGAGTTTGCTGCTGCTTTAAAAGTTTTTTTAGAAATTACAAGAGCTTGAAAAGAAACGTATTGAATATAATCAATTATACAAGTTGGGTAGTAGAGGGGCGGAGGGCATACTATGTGTTTCACCCACTGTTACATTCATACTGCGAAAGTGTTACATTTTTTTATCTAAACTGTTCGACAACGCAAGACATTCTTGCAGGATTATTTTTTCTTCAAAAACGAGGATTTCCAAAATTGTGTTACTTGAGTATGTGAAGATGCCGGCAAATACATACGCAATGTTCTTAAACATAATGTAAAAAAAGCCTAGATGAAGTTTACGCTAAAAGCGTTACAAATTGTACACGCAGTTCCACTTTTTCATTCAGGATAATCAATTTTTGAGTTTCGTTACCTAGTTTTTTTTCGAATTCTGCAGATACACACAATTCTGCACGATACAAAATTTATACAAAACATACATTCACGATAAATATTTTTATATGTGTGAAAATGTGAATTTGCGTACATAAAGTTTCAGAAAAAATGGTATTCTGGAATAACAAGAAGTTCTTGCGACAATGTTCTGAGCATTATCACATTTTATTATTATTAGCTTCTTTTATGACAGCGGGTTCTGTAATCGTTTGGCGCACAACTCACATAATAACACTGGTCACACATAAGGTATTCCCAACTTCCATCCCTTACCATTCGGGAATAACTGACGGAGTATCTGCGAGGAAAGAGTTCTCAAGGTCATATAATCTATTCGTGTGTAAGAAACTTATTACATGTTTGTTGAAAAGATGAATAGATTATATATGGTACATATGTAGTGTTACGTCCCGAGTATTACCTTTTGGGGTTGCGGTAACAAGGGTAAAAGTGCTCCTGTTTAGACTTGGTCGAACAAGCCGGGGATAGAAACTGAAGCCTCATAATTATTTGTTTCACTTACCTAAGTTATTCGTTTTAATTTCCTATAACTTCATCCAGGGTTACGATATCAACTGTAGATGCGTCAGAGTCGTTGTCGATGGACAGATCTGTTTGTAGATACTTGTCCTGTGGCATGATAAGTTCCAGTTGAATCCAGGGCGCGGCTCCAGCGACAGGAAGAACCTTGAACGAGACCTTCGATGCTGATGATGAGGTAGGATTAGAAATCCTAGCCTCGTTGCCTCGCTTGCCAGCGGGCAGGCCTAATTCTTTTGCTATTGCATGTCGAAGTTGATATTTTGTGCCTCTGCGACGTTTTCCCATGAATGGAGTATGACATTGGCATTTCCTCGCCAATATCGACCGCGAATCACGGAGGTCCCGACAATTACTGACTACTACAAAAAGGGCTGACAATGTGGAGATGATTTCTCTCACGCTTGACTTTATTACTTTCTTCGTACCTGGGCTGACGCCCGCCGCTGGTCAGCATTTCCGCGGTGCCCGAGAAACTAGGCACCGTGCCCATTTCACGAGTCTCGGCCACTACTCTTATACATAAGGACTATCGGTGCGATCTTGCACGTTCGTTCTTCGGTGAGAACGCGAGCGCAAGTGTTCCTCTTTTCTATTTGGTTATTAAGTTGTACAAAATAATATTAAATGATAAAAAAGTAACAAAATTGTTGGCTGTAAACTAGGCCATAAAATTAAATAAAATTTGACGTTTATTTGTCGTCCACACGACACCCTGGACGTAACAGTTGATATGTAAATTAATATTCTTATCATCTTACAACACGCACGCACGCGCGCGCACACATACACACACATGCAAGCACACACGCAAACGCACGCACGCAAGTCCACACGCAAACACACACACACACACGCGGCTTTCTAAGGTGTAACAACATATGCTGAACATATCTTTGTCACTAACCATTACCATTATCATAACCTAACTTGGTCATTTTTTCGAGTAGTTAATGTATGATAAAATGTATATTTTTGCGTCTCTCCTTAACATGCATCGCAAAGCCGACTTGACAATTTACCCAAATATTATGTAGGTCGAGACGAATCCAGCGGTCCACAGTTTATCCTGGTGAAGGCTTTTGTTTATTGTTAAAAAAAAAAAAAATCACTTTGGTTTTTTTACGAGCAGACAGTGTATGGTAGAATTTGTATTTTCGTGTGTCCCCTTAATACGCATCGCAAGAGAGGCTTGAGAATTCACACAAATATTCTGTTGGTCGAGACGAATCCAGCGGACTACAGTTCATCCTAGTGACGGCATTTGTTCATTAAAAACTCCGCGATTTGGTAATTTTTTCGATGATATAATATATATTTTTGAGAGTCACCTCAACATGCATTACAAGGGAGGTACCATTTACAGGAATATTCTTTAGATCGATACGAATCGATCAACATCTAGTTGATCCCGGAGATTGTTTTCGTTTGTTTAAGGCAGTATTACTGTCTAGAGCGGGTTTGGAGGTGATTTTGAGGATGGAATAAATTTTAAAGTGTTTGAGCTTGCTGACTGGAATTTTGTCAACATGTTTATTGATCTTTCAATAATATGTACAAATTTGAAAAAAAAAAAAACAAAATCGATTATCTTGTACTTTTATACGTTTGTTTACAACGGTGCGCGGAAAATGCCCCCAATTGGCAACCAGTGTTGTGGACGTTGTATACATCTGAAAAAAAACCAAACATATTCTTAATCTGTATGAGTGTTGTGATAGTTGATACCAGATTTGGCAGAAAAAAAAAATACAAGATAGCAGCATGCTAAATTTTGATTATCAATTTTTCCAATCAAAGTTTAGCATGCCGGCATTTTGTAAATTTTTTTTCTGTCAAATCTGGTACCAACTACGAATTACCATCTGTGCGGCGCGCGCCACCGTTAGATGGCACTATACGCCATCGGCTATTTGACAGAGAAACCCACGTCGTGCGAGGCGTGCGAAAGCGGCTCGGTCGCTACGCCCCGTCAACCAAGCGCGGTGGTCAACGGCCACCGAGAATGTGTAATCTCGGTGACGACAATGACTCAATTTTCGAGTCAATTTTTTATCGGCATGCTTTGACGAGCTCGCATGAATGCAGCTCGATGAGATTTTGATCGAATATATAAGATTGTCGAGTCAAATTCATTCAAATAAATCAATAATCTCATCGTATGAAGCTGCACAAGCATCGTCGTCGAGTTCGACTTTCGTCACCGAAAACATGCAATCTCGGCGACGAATGACTCTCTCGAGTTATTTCATTACGTGACGAGTGACTCTCTCGTTATTTCATTACCTGACGAATGACTCTCTCGTTATTTCATTACATGACAAATCACTCTCGAGAGTTATTTCAGTTTTTTGCTGCATCAAGTCGGCTCGTACAAATTCAGCTCCGTGACGTCATTTAAATAAATCAATGACCTCATCGGGTGATGGTGTACAAGCATCGACATCGAGAGCATGGAATCTCGGTGACGATTGACTCTCTCGAGTCACTTTTTCACTGTATGTTCAGTGAGCTCGTGCGCTCGATTATATGGTTGAAACAAATCAACGAACTCTCGAGCGATTATGCATGAGCATTGACACCGAGAACATGCAATCTCGGCGACGATTGATTAAAAAAAAATTGTCGCTCTGTACAATGTAGCTCGTACATGCAATTACTGCTCGATTGTGTCGTTGAAATACGGGCGGGCGGAATGAGAGAGAGAGAATGATAGAGAAAGAGAGAATGATAGAGAGAGAGAGAGAGAGAATGGTAGAGAGGGAAAGAATGATAGGAGAGAGAAAGAGAGAGAATGATATAGAGAGAGAGAGAAAGAATGATAGGAGAAAGAGAATGATAGAGAGAGAGAGAGAGAGAGAGAGAGAGAGAATGATAGAGAGGGAGAGAATGATAGGAGAGAGAGAGAGAGAATGATTGATTGATCGATTGATTGTTTATTATGCCCTAGCAAGCTTTGGGGCAAATTTAAAATTTTACATAAGTAACAATATACTCTAAAACACTTTGTGCATTACATTACATGAGACTCTACTGACTAAAACTTACTGACTAAGATCTACAGACTTCCGCTTACTGACTAAGACTAAGACTAAGACTAAGACTAAGACTAAGACTAAGACTTAATTAAAGAATCCTGGCGCTATTCAATTTCTTATCTTTGGTTAAACTCGTTAACTTCGTCATTATACAGGTGAGTGAAAAGGCTGGTTTTGAAGACCAATAGAGACGGAGCATCAGAAATAAAGCGTGGGAGAGAGCTCCAAAAATAGATTGCTGATAGGTGGAAGGAATTCCGGTACGCTGAAGTACGATGCGCGGGAATGTCGAACGTAGAAATCGGTATGCGATCTGAGTGCCTAAGGTCCTGATTTGCCCGAACAAAATTTCATTAAAATATAATGGAGTTCTGAGGTACAAATTTTGGTACGTCGCAATGCCCAGAAAATATAGCCGCCTATTCTTGACCGATAGCTATTTCAGCTGAAGCCTATACGGTGTAATATGCTCATCTCGCCTGAGGTTAAAAATTAAACGAATCGCACAGTTAACCAACCTCTGGAGTTTCACATTCAATTCGTCCGTCACATCATTGTAGACAACGGAACAATAGTCAAGAAGTGGAAAGATTAGAGAAGTAACCAGTTTTATGCGGAGCTCAGTAGAAAGGGCGTTTTTATGAAATTTTACCTTATGCAGCGAATAATGCACTTTCCGAGAAATCTCCGTAACGTGACAAGACCATGAAAGATTACTTGTCATCATGACTCCCAAATTTTTAGCTCCAGTTACGTACGGCAGGATGACTACTCACTGCGGTATGCGGGAGTGACTCATAGTCCACCACCCGCGTGTAAGCATTACTGCCCAGAATTAGGACCTTAGACTAGGCAAGATTTAGGGTCAGCTTATTTTCTTTGGCGTAATGTGACATGGCTAGCACATCGTGCGATATTTTGGCAATGCCGCGATCAAGATCTGTCGGGTCACAGCTAAGATAGATTTGAGTGTCATCCGCAAACACCATATTCCTGGTATAGCGTAGTACCGAGCCAATGTCATTGATAAAGAGAGAGAAAAGTAAAGGGCCAAGCACAGAGCCTTGGGGTACGCCACATGTGGTAGGCAACCACTCAGAAGAGGCGCCGGAATTATCAACAACGGCCTGGGTTCGATCGCTGAGGTACGAGAGAACCCATGCGAGCGCAGAATCCGGAAGACCGATGTTCATGAGCTTTGTCAAGAGAAGGGCATGAGAGACCGTATCAAAAGCCTTGCTAAAGTCGAAAAGGACTAATATTGTTAAGCGTCGTTTGTCAATGTTCCTTCTCACCTCGTCACAGATATGCAATAGGGCAGTCTGCGTGCTGAAGCTCTTTCTGTAAGCCGTTTGATATGGATCAACCATATTGTTTTCTTCCACAAAATTACTATCACTTATTAATTGTTAATTATTAATCATTGATGATTCTTTTTTCATTATTAAACATTCTTGCGAAATATTTTTATATCGCCAAGTTAATTTAACTGCGACAGCTACTGATGCTGGAAGGGACCCCCTCCTAGGCCCGGCCCTAGAGCGAAGCATGCAAACACAACCGCGCATCCCGGGAACGAATTTTCGAGATATCGCGATTTGCTACTAACTTTTTAACGATTTCCTTGGCGTACAAGAGGGAGTTTCCGGTATTGAATCAATATCCATTTTAATCGTTAAAGCTTCCTCTTTATCATGCACCAGGTTATAATATTGGCCCTAAAGTGCTTCAATACGAAAAATGTTGATTCATGAGAAAATGTAACCTCGTAATACCTGGATTTCATCGACAGGAGCAGATTTCATAATAAAAAATCACTTAAGGTGTAAGGGTGTAAAATCACACAATACGATTACACAACAAGTTTCAATCGATTCCATCGACTCGTTTTCGCTCAATCACCGATAACGTCCCCAAAAACCGAGAATCGCTTCCTGGACTGTAGCTCCTTCTGGAGCAGGCCAACCGAAATTTTTTAGGGGTGTTTTTTGATCGCCACGAGCTGCCCTTTTGACTGATACCCATCGTTAAGGGACTTTGAACGACTCCAATATCAATTCTGGGGGTTGTTTTGCGTGGTCGCATAGCCTCGATTTACACGTGATCGTGCCATACCTTCGTACCAGGTCAATTCGCATCCGATCTTAATAAAACTAGTTTCATTCGGACGATAATTAAATTACCTAGAAAGTACTTTTTTAGTTTTAGTTTTTCGAAATCGGTTCAAGTTTCGCTGAAATTGCCAAAAAACACTTTGTCCCACTTCAATTGCCCCTCACTGTATATACAGTGAGGGGCAATTGAACTGGGACGATGTGTTTGTTGGCGATTTCAGCGAAACTTGAACCGATTTCGAAAAACTAAAAAAGTACTTTCGAGGTAATTCAATTGTCGTCCGAATGGAACTAGTTTCATTAAGATCGGATGCGAATTGACCTGGTGCGAAGGTACGGTACGATCACGTGTAAATCGAGGCTATGCGACCACGCGAAACTACCCCCAGAATTGATATTGAAGTCGTTGAAAGTCCCTTAACGAAGTGTATCAGTCAAAAGGGCAGATCGTAGCGATCAAAAAACACCCCTAAAAAATTTTGGTTGACCTACTCCAGAAGGAGCTACAGTCCAGGAAGCGATTCTCGGTTTTTGGGGACGTTATCGGTGATTAAGCGAAAACGAGTCGATGGAATCGATTGAAACTTGTGTTGTAATCGTATTTTGTAGTACCCTTACACCTTAAGTGATTTTTTATTATGAAATCTGCTCCTGTCGATGAAATCCAGGTATTACGAGGTTACATTTTCTCATGAATCAACATTTTTCGTATTGAAGCACTCCAATACGAAGTGAGTGCCAATATTATAACCTGGTGCATGATAAAGAGGAAGCATTAACGATTAAAATGGGTATTGATTCAATACCGGAAACTCCCTCTTGTACGCCAAGGAAATCGTTAAAAAGTTAGTAGAAAATCGCGATATCTCGAAAATTCGTTCCCGGGATGCGCGGCTGTGTTTGCATGCTTCGCTCTAGGGCCGGGCCTGGGAGGGGGTCCCTACCAGCCGGACTAGCTGTCGCAGTTGAATTAACTTGGTGATATAAAAATATTTCGTAAGAATGTTTAATAATGGAAAATTAATGATCAATGATTAATAATTAACAAGTAATAATTCAATATTTATTGTTGATAAATTCGATAATTGATAATAAAAAAATTACAATAATTATCATTAGATGATTAACGATAGAATATGACAATTAATAATTATTATTAGATAATTAATATTGAAAAATTAAGATTTGTTAAGCGTATTTTAAATCAAAAATTCAAAATTGAAAATGCGAAACCCTAAAAAATTCAAAAACATTCCGTATGCGATAACCTTCAAACTATCGCTCAGAAACAAAAACGTCTGGGGAACTTTTTTAACCCTCTTATGATTCTCTGAGTGCAGATATTTTCAAAATAAATATTCAACGTTATTTACAGGTACTTTTTTTAGAATAATAATGAAAAATCAATCAGGATTAATCCAGCCGAGAAGAAATGTTGAAGCTGAAAAAAAAAATTGGAGCATCCTCATAAAGGCTTCCATCCCTTAGCCGCTGAGTTCTGTCATTCCAAATGGTGGAGAACTCACCGTTGTCCGACTCTCACCACGAGGAGGTGGATGGATAGGCACATGGTGAATGACAACAGCCGTCATTGCGGCCTCCGTTGTCACACCTTCGAAAGTCGTGTATGTGTATGTATGTGCCTGTGTGTCTTTGCGTGCGTGCGTGCCTGCGTGCGTGAGTGCGTGCGTGCATGATGTGTGTAGAGATCAGGACCCCGTGGTTCGTCACTTCCACGGTATTTTAGGACTCCAAATCCTCTCTTTATGTGTACGTGTGTGTGTGTGTGTGTGTGTGTGCATGCGTGCGTGCGTGCGTGCGTGCGTGCGTGGGTGCGTGGGTGCGTGCGTGCGTGCGTCTGTGTGTCTGTGTGTGTGTGTGTGTGTCTGTGTGTGTGTGTGTGCGTGCGTGCGTGCGTGCGTGCGTGCGTGCGTGCGTGCGTGCGTGCGTGCGTGCGTGCGTGTGTGCGTGTGGATCTATCAGTATTTGATAGAATCACCGCGAGCTTGAGTCACTGCGAGACAGCGACGAGGCATGCTCTCGATTGCCGCTGCAATGTGCTCTTGAGGGATCGCAAGCCATTTCTCGTTTGCCGCAGCTTCCAACTCGTCGAGCGTTTGCGGGGGTGGATCTCGCGAGTGTATGCCAGATTTGAGAAGCGCCCAAATATTCTCAATCGGATTCAAATCCGGGCTGTTTGCTAGCCATACACTTCTGTCAATGCTCTCTTCAGCAAGAAAAGCGTTGACGATCCTGGCACGATGACATGGCGCATTGTCATCAATCAAGCCGAACCCCTCGCCGATTCGTTGCGCTTCAGGGATGACACACGGACGCAAAATCTCGTCGATGTAGATTTGGCTCCTTATGGTCCGATTCCGAAACATAACCAAATCTGTCGTAGAATTTAAAGAAATCCCCCCCCCCCCCACACAGTTATCGAACCACCCCCAAAAGCACGATACCTGTTGATGGAATTCTTTTTCATCCTCTCGTTCTTCAGCCTGAATACCCGTTCCTTATTCGTGTTGCTGTGAAGAAGAATCTTGGATTCGTCACAAAAGAGGCATGTCCCCCATTCTCTTGCAGTCCACTCACGGTGGTTTCGGGCAAAACTCATTCTCGCAACGTGATGCCGTGGAGTCAGAAAAGATTTGCAACTGGGCGTCGAGATTTTAAGCCTCGTTCCAAGAGGCGTCGAGAAATCGTTCTTCTCGATACCGGACAAGGAATGAATCCACTCAATTGTCTGGTCGTGAGCCGTGGATTCCTTCTTGCTTCTCGAACGAAACCTTGATCTTCCCGATCTGTTGATAGTCGGTGTTTGCCTCCTCCGCTCCGATACGCAGGACTTCCGGTCTCTCGATATCTTAACAACATTCTGTTGATCACCAATTTACTCGTTCCGATAGCGTCTGCTATTGATTTTTGGCTTTGCCCAGCCTCGGCCAACGCGATCCCTCGTCCCATTTCCACGTCTGAAAGTCGCACCATTTTTTCAATTTAAAAACGTAATAAAAAACACGATCTACGCGGTTTCGCTATCGGAGTCGATGTGAGGTGGCCAACACGGTAAGATATCATGATGAACCGCGATTGACGATACTTTGTAGCTTCTTAATTGGCAAAAGTATCGTCAATCGCGGTTCATCGTGTTAATTTGTTTTTTCCAATTTTTTGATGCTCCAATTTTTTTTTTCAGCTTCAACATTTCTTCTCGGCTGGATTAATCCTGATTAATTTTTCATTATTATTTAAAACAAAATACCTGTAAATAACGTTGAATATTTATTTTGAAAATATCTGCACTCAGAGAATTATAAGAGGGTTGTTACGTCCGAAGGCGCGCGAAAATTCGAATCAAACGTCGAGCGGTAAACGTTGACTCTGTTTATTAATCCTAATGGATATTTAAAAACGACGGATCAGTAGGGGAGTGGGAATGTTCGCTGTAAGACCTCGAGAGATCTTGTTAGTTTCGACTAGGTGATTTGAATATATTAGTTTCTACTGAATAAAGAAGTACAGGGTCCAACTTTATGCACACAATTGAGGTATATTTATTGAATATAAATGCAATGTGGTTAGTTGAGTACATTCGTTACATTCGTGATCAATTCCGTAATCATTAACATAAATCGTTTAGTTACCTTATCGGAGAGGTGTCTTTTGTTTGGTTGAGCCTTGAGTTGGTTTTCACAATCCTTCTTATTTATTATAATTATTACGTTGTAATCTATGTTTCTCGATTTTTAGAAGTCTTTATATGACTTTATATTCCACTTTGATATTCTTTAACTTGGTACTTTGTTTTAACAACGATTCACTCTCTTCTACAGAAGACCCGAAATCGCGGACAGAGTTTAAGTACTTGATAATTTGAGAAATATATAAGTGTGATCTGCACAGTCCGGCTCACTCTCTTTTACTCTCTTCTACAGAAGACGTGGAGTCGGAGAGCGTGACCGCGTTGATAAGATTTTGGGAAAACTCTGCCCCGATTAAGAGGCGGGTGGTGGTTTTATAATGGGAAAAGTGGCTAAGTGGGAGACAACTTTTACAAATTTGGGCATAGGTATGGTAAGCTCATTTCGTCTTTCTCAGAATTGTGGTGTTTCCTGGAGCGGCAATAAAAATTGGATTTTATAGTATGTCGCTCAAGTGTCACAGATGCGCAAGTGGCTTCTAGGGTTACTATTGGTGTTCTGGATCAAAAACTTTTATTGCCGCTCCCTTAGGGGGCAGCCGAAAAGACCTATGATCTCTTGGCCGGTGAACACGTGTATTACTATGTGTGCAGCTAATATGGCATAGCCGTGGGTGTGAGAAAGAAAAGTGATAACAGTAGCTCTCCTACTGAGAATGAGTCGTGAATGTATTATTTTTTGTATAATCGGTTGTGATGGTTATGTTGCTGTAGGTTTTTGTTTTGAGAACACAGAATATGGGTACGAGTTCTTAGAATTAACATTAAAATTTCGTCGTACGTGACAGGGTTCAAAAAGTTCCCCAGACGTTTTTGTTTCTGAGCGATAGTTTGAAGGTTATCGCATACGGAATGTTTTTGAATTTTTTGGGGCTTCGCATTTTCAATTTTGAATTCTTGATTTAAAATACGATTAACGAATCTTAATTTTTCAATATTAATTATCTAATAATAATTATCAATTGTCATGTTCTATCGTTAACCATCTAATGATAATTATTGTAATTTTTTTATTATTAATTATCGAATTTATCAACAATAAATATTGAATTATTAATTGTTGATTATTAACCATTGATGATTGTTTTTATTATTTTTCATGATTAATTTTTCATGATTAATTTTTCATTATTATTCTAAAAAAAGTACCTGTAAATAACGTTGAATATTTATTTTGAAAATATCTGCACTCAGAGAATCATAAGAGGGTTCAAAAAGTTCCCCAGACGTTTTTGTTTCTGAGCGATAGTTTGAAGGTTATCGCATACGGAATGTTTTTGAATTTTTTGGGGTTTCGCATTTTCAATTTTGAATTCTTGATTTAAAATAAGATTAACCACTTTTAATTTTTCAATATTAATTATCTAATAATAATTATTAATTTTCATGTTCTATCGTTAATCATCTAATGATAATTATTGTATTTTTTTTATTATTAATTATCGAATTTATCAACAATAAATATTGAATTATTACTTGTTAATTATTAACCATTGATCATTAATTTTTCATTATCAAACATTCTTACGAAATATTTTTATATCGCCAAGTTAATTTAACTGCGACAGCTACTGCTGTTGGTAGGGACCCCCTCCCAGGCCCGGCCCTAGAGCGAAGCATGCAAACACAGCCGCGCATCCCGGGAACGAATTTTCGAGATATCGCGATTTCCACTAACTTTTTAACGATTTCCTTGGCGTACAAGAGGGAGTTTCCGGTATTGAATCAATACCCATTTTAATCGTTAAAGCTTCCTCTTTATCATGCACCAGGTTATAATATTGGCACTAAAGTGCTTCAATATGAAAAATGTTGATTCATGAGAAAATGTAACCTCGTAATACCTGGATTTCATCGACAGGAGCAGATTTCATAATAAAAAATCACTTAAGGTGTAAGGGTACTACAAAATACGATTACAAAACAAGTTTCAATCGATTCCATCGATTCGTTTTCGCTTAATCACCGATAACGTCCCCAAAAACTGAGAATCGCTTCCTGGACTGTAGCTCCTTCTGGAGTAGGCCAACCGAATTTTTTTAGGGGACTTTTTTGATCGCAACGGGCTGCCCTTTTGACTGATACCTATCGTTAAGGGACTTTCAACGACTTTAATATCAATTCTGGGGGTAGTTTCGCGTGGTCGCATAGCCTCGATTTACGCGTGATCGTGCCATACCTTCGCACCAGGACAATTTGCATCCGATCTTAATGAAACTAGTTCCATTCGGACGATAATTGAATTACCTCGAAAGTACTTTTTTAGTTTTTCGAAATCGGTTCAAGTTTCGCTGAAATCGCCAAAAAACCCATCGTCCTACTTCAATTGCCCCTCACTGTATATTATTCAATCTAAACAAAGTTTCTATAATTAAAAATTTATATTATTTTAGCCACTATTGCATCATAAGCCCTGAAATCCAATAAAAGTATTATCATTATTCTTAGAAATAAGACAACCTACAATATTTCATATTATTTTTAATCATTAGCATCTTTTTAAAATAAATAATTAATCTATCATAAAATATTTGATCGACGATAGTTATACAATTATCTTGCAATTTTCGCAATTCATGTAAAGCTCAAAAAAATCTGACACTGAGATTCAGGTGCCCGATGGGTGTGGGGATGTAAAGTATATCCAGAGGCCCGATGGGTATGGGCAGGTATATGTAAATTACATCCAGAGGATGTATTATCTTGGATACCTAAAACACCTTTACTTTACATATCAAATGAAAATGACTAAAGACATGGCCTGCTGCAGCGGTCTCGCTCTCTCTCTCTCTGTCTTTTGCTCTGTGGTAAAACGCCCGGGAGACAGAGACACTTGGCTCTTCCCACTATTACTATATATTACAGTACGAAGAAGACGCCGCTAGCGCTCAAGTATACACGATTCGTTAGCGGAATGCTCGCGAACCAAATTTGGGCTACACTGATCGGATACGGCTTCTATGCAGGTAATCTTACCACAAAATTTTTCGTGCAAATAGCATTTCCGAAGTTTTGCACCTACAAAAATGTACAAATGCTCAGTGTGTAAGTTTTTTTATTACTGCATAGGGTGACACTAAGGATTTTTTGAATAAATAGCTTTGAAGGTCAGTAAATCCATTTCTATTTTACAGATAACTGGTGGTAATCCAAACTGTCATTTTTTTTTTGGAATTTCAAAATTCTGTGAGTCTCACCTTATAGGATACTACTAACTGGAGTATATACTAAAATTTCCATTCATTTGGTTTGATAGTTTTGCAATGTTATTTGCACGAAAATTTAGGTTTGCTACGATGGCAAAAAAGAGCTTTCACATGCTCTTAAGGAGAGTCTGAACTCAAGGGATCTGCACCGGCATTACCGACACTTTTTAGCCAAGACTCAAACCACTTAGCAGGGCGACGAACCCGGGTGGTGGGGAGGGAGGGTGGATGGGTGTCGGGCATAAAGCGGCCGGGACGGGGCTCAACGACCGGTTTCTTACTTTTGGTATTTTAGCTCTATGTTACGTGTCAAGGGCTCTTGAGAATCCTCGCGACGCTCACACCGTGTCAAGGACCTAATTTATTGCCTAGATAATTTTTAATATACAAACACACCGTCGCCGTGCAGAATATCGAGTGATTAAAGGATGTACTGGAAACCCCCACAAATTAATATGCATTTCTGTGGTACAATGAAGACCATTATCTCTGTTCAAAAAAGTCTAAGGTTCGCGGGCGCCTCGAGAGGCCTCCAGCGGTCTTCTTCAGTGGGCTCCAAGAAAGGTGCTGGGTTTCGACTAGTTGTGGGATTTACGACCCCACAACGAAGCGAGAAGTATCCTGGGATTTTCTCACGCTTCACCACGACATCGGTTCCCTGAAGCTTGTTCGGTTCTGGCTGTCCTCTTCACCGGTTTTCAATTCATGGAGTGCTTTTCATGGAGTTGTGAGACTTACGACTCCTCAACGACATTAGAAGTGTGTGGACTGCTCTCTCGTGTAATGCTTTCCATGGAGGTGTGAGATTTACGACCTCACACCGACTGGAGAAGCATTTTGGACAGTTCGTCTCGACACGGGTTTTCTTTCTGTATGGCGATTCTCAACGGCTTTCTTCAATTCACGGTTCTAGTGCGATTCTCTCTCCCGGGCTTTCTTTCGTGCGTTCATTCTCATAAAGTGCGGGATTTACGACCTCGCAGTGACGTGAGTCGGATCGTGGTTCACTTCATTAGTAAAAGACTTTTCGGACTTTCTCAACGGACACCTCGTGGCGTTGAGACGCCATTTGTTGTCCACACAGGACACACCGGTGCCTCGTGTGCCAAGACTTTTGTGATAACACTGCTAGTGATCACATTTTATATGCACTATTGTTAAAAGAGTCATCATTTTGTTAAACGCCTGAATAAACGAGTTGTATGATTTCCTACGAAATCATTGTGTCCATTACTTAATTCCTTTCCCAGAGTTTCCACACCAGATTCGTGCAAAATTAAACACTCAGATATCGGGCGTTTCAAATATATAGATTTTGATATTTCGTTTTTTGGGTTCATGTCGTATAGGGTAAAGAGGTTGGTGGTGATGAAGCTTGAGAATTATTGCGACGCTTGGGTAGCGTCAAGGGTCAATTTTAAATATACAAACACGAGGCGATTCTGGATATTAAATGAATAGGAGCGTTGTATTGGTGACCAATCAATTGGGTTGTTTAGTATACACCGTTTGGATATAATGAAAAACCATTGTCTTAGATATCTAATGCTCCAAATTTATACATTATAATATTTATTCAGAGTTTTCATGTAATCGAGGAGAAGGGTGGTAATGGTGGGAATGAAGCTCATTCTTAATCCTGATACCAGCATGAATAGAAGTCTCAGCTTAGACATGATTCTCGGTGTATAGGATCCGTGGGAATTGACGACGAGTGAGCTGAAAAGTATTGCAAAGCGTACACTATTGAAATATCTTAGTCGACCACTTCATATGGTGTATGATCGTTTGCCCGCAAATCTTCAGGAGGACAGTGAAATTCAATCATATCTACCATGCTTGGAACATTGGAATACACCTGACATGCGGACTCACGTCGATGGTCCAGCACCTTTACGACGTAAGTGTGATAAGTGTCAATTGAAGGCGTGGGTGGAATCTTAGACCGCGGAGAGGGTTGATGAGAACGAGAAAAAGAGTCATTGACTCGTTCGAATGATAATTTCCCCTTCGCCCCAATTCATTAGCGGCTGGTGGATTGAGAAAAATAAAGGCGGAGTCTCTTTAGTTTGGAAAAAGAAGGGGGAATGAGCCAAAAGAAGCTTATAACCTAATGATAAAGTTTATACTGCATCAGTTCACCACTTTGTCATGCAAGATAGACGTCGCGAGCTGAAAAAACGCATAGAGCTATTCCAGAAAAGTATACAACAAGTGAAAGATCTTATTCGTACAAGAACAGATCTACAACTCGTTATAACGTATTTTAAATACATCTCAATCGTCAAAAAAAAAAAACAAAATGGATTTCACCAGCATCAACAAAATCGGCAAGGTGGCAGAGTTCATGCCGATAAAGAAGCTGTCGGAGCTGTCGGTCCAGTCGGATCATCCAATCTCCGATCTAAGATTCGTTCACGAAATTCGGTCGGAGAATAATTGCGGACATCAGCGACGAATTTGCCGTTTACTTACCTGCCAGAGTTGCGAAAGCTCTTGATGAGGACAAAACAACATTCGAGAAGATGGTGCCTGCTGCTCGCAATGGACATCTTTATTTGAATTTTTTCGGTGGAAAGTACAAGAGCGTGGAGTTCAATTGTATCTGAAAAACGCTCTGGGACCATTAATTCGTGACCATCAACATTCCCGCGGCTATTGCATCATCCAGCTAAATGGAAGCTGTTGAATCACCACCACCACCATCATCATTCAAGTGTGGAAAAAATAGACTGATAGTGATGGAGAAACAAAGACTGACAGTGAGCGATAAAAAAAGCGATCGATATAAATATACAATAATCGAAAAAAGAAAAAAAATGTATAGACCAATAAGTATGTATAAGTTTGCTCAAGTATGTAAAAGATTTCTTCATGCCTAATAAAATAAAATAAAAAACACGTACATTACAGTAAAAAAAAAACAATTCGTTTTTTATTTAAATTTATTTCAAAAAATCCTGCGTTCCCGCAAAGCCTGATATACATTTAACCATTTTCTTAGAGATTTCACATTTGCATTCGCACAATTGTATTTTGAATCGTCGGAATGATGGTTGCATCCGGTGCTGGGGAAAATTTTCGGCAATTTCGATGAATCTCGTCAGCCACAATGATTTCTCCAAGCCTTTCACGTAAATGACACGAGCTCGTTGTAATATAGCTCGAACTATTGTTTTCGCCGCTTCATAGGGTATATCACCGAAATACCATCGCATTCCATGAAAATTGCGTACTAGCCATGAATTCATCGCCTTATATTTTGCTGGTGGTTCGAAGAATAGCGTCAAAGGTTCTACATTCTTATCATCACCGTTCACCTCCACAATCGATATTTATTTCAGCAGAAACTCGTTGTGGGGTCTTTTGAACCTTTGCAGATCAACGATGTAGTCCATCTCGAGATGATGACTGAAGCGCTATGAGTCATCGAGTTGGCTTTAGATCAATTTCCTCACCCCCCCACTAATTGCATTATATTGAACTATAAGATCATGTATAATCAGACAGTATGCCGAAGTCCCAGTAGGAAAATTATTTTTCGATTCAAATTCAAGACGAACGTCATCAGGCCCGGTTTTGAGAGTTTCAATTCTGCTTGGAACAATCAATGACAATGAGGGGGGCATATTTCAAAAAAATTGACTTTTCAAGCCATGGTTCAGCCTCCTTATTATAGTAGATGGTTTGAAAGTTTGCATACATCTCATTCAGAACAGCATACCGATTTTCATCATATTTCATATTTAGATTTAAATGTCCATATGGGTAACACTGGGAATTTAAATACAATTTTACATCGGTGACATTGCAATGATCGAAATTACTCGCAACCTTATTTATCTTATTTTTCCTGTTCGTCTGGAAGGTGAGAATTACATATCGAGGCTTTTCCAGCTAAGGAGAAGTTTTGACGATCCACACATGCTTTGAGATGGCGGCAGTAGTGGATACTCATAAAGTTCCCATGTACGAAAACTCATGGAAATTGGTGCGTCTTTAGCGATGAATTTTAGAAGCGATATTTTTCGTTGATCCGAAATTGTCACATATGGTATAAGCCACTCGATTTTCTGTATGGTGAGTTTTGATACTTCAGCAATAGTTTGTACAAGTGCATTATCGTCAGTCTTTGATCTTGATAGAATTAACTCATGCTTGGCATTAATGACAATTTTGCGATAATCTTCAGCAAAACCTAGCAGCATACTCAACGGTATGCATACATCGAAGTAGCCGGCCGCATCGGTTATTTTTCTTGTTTCTTCTTCAACATCGAGCCATCTAGAGTTCTCAAGCATAAACGTCTTTCCGCTATTAAGAGAGGCATCTCCCTTTATGAGGCTTGTGAGACCCACATTCTTATTTCTATCAATTTCTATACCATTAAGTTCATATTACACTTCCACAAACAAATGGCAAATAGCATTATTGACCAGAGCTGTGACGGCAGTTGCAGTACCATCGGCCTTCGTCACTCTTTCACACACGTGCAATAAACTCTTGTTGGGTAGTAGATATAGATCTTGATGCTGGACGGCAATTCGGATCTCATCACTATTGTTAAAAGTTGCAGATACATATGGCTGATGAGCATGAATCTCATAGTGCACGATCGATTTATCAAATTCGGTCGGACTCTGAATATTCTCTATTTCATCCTCCATTTTACACAGCAGATGCAGAGTACACAGAGCAAATATCGCTTCACACTGCTCTTCCACGTAGTCTGAGACCCAAATTCCTCAAGAGTTGAACGTTCTGCGGTGTTAGCACTTTGGACGCCCCTCCTCGACTGACTCGATGATGGCTTGTTATTATAACAACTTCACATGCAGTCGACTTAACTCGAAAATTCACCAGATTGCCGTCTTGATCGATTGTCTTGCATGTAATTGGCAGATAAATCACATGTGATGGAACTTCAATAATTTTATAGCCGGGCGGCACAGATGGGAAAAACTCGTGGATCGTATGAACTTTTTACTCATTAATATAAGCACCAGCTGTGATGCTACACTCCACACGCAAGGCGCTCAGTTTGAGAATGACTACTGGAAGATCTGATTCATGACTTTTATTAGCTGCGATTACACTCGATCTCACTGCGGAGCGTATTATTATTCGGCTTAATATTAATACTAATATTTTTATTTGTCAATTCTCGCTGCAAGTATGTCTCAATATCCTCAATTTCATAGCTGCCTGTAGGTATAGTCACCACCACCTCATTAACCACATAAATTTTATTATTACCAACGTCTATATTGGGGATCGACTTGAAAGTCAATAATTCAACGAGTCCTAGGGTATAATTTTTATGTGGAGATAGTTCGATGGGTGGAAAGTATTGCGCTTCAAGTATGGATGACCTTCCGGATATCGTTAATGTGAAACTGTCGGCCATGACGGTGAATTGATAACTGACGGGATTTTTTTTCATGCTGCACATTTATATAAAGAGTAATTGTCTTTGCGATTCAACTGTCGACAAAGAAATTTAAGGCACAAATGTCCACATTCAATGGTCTCGTAGTTCTGATATTTTGTATAATTGTATGTAACGCTACCACCATTCAAATATCTCTTGAGCTCGGATGGTGGTTGAAGGTTGCCGAAACGGTCAAAGTACACGACTTTTCCCCCAATTTTCTTGTACGCAACCCAATGTGTGCCAGGCCCATCTCCATCGTCGAGATTAATAATTGCCGATTCATGTTTCAATGGTCCATTTTTAGGCAGAGTATTTCGCATAAAAACTCCACGAAAGTCGGGAATTTTCATGATTTTTGCGAACTTAAGCAGATAAACATCGGTTAGTGCTTGACGGGGTTGCGTTACTTGCCGTTTTTTGACATAATGCAAAGACCAAATCCTTGTTTGTATGGTTTTAGATGCAGACCTTTACCCAAGGCAATAGCCTCCATCGTCTTATTATGTCGCTTGCTTTCATCCAACTCATGTTTAGCCGCTTGTGCAGCATTTACAGCTTTTGCTATACTAGCCGCACCGCCAGACAACGCTCCAGCCGTGCTGAGACCTGCAAATATCGGTATGAGAAATGGCAAGAACCCTCCAACTTTTCTCGGCACAGGTAGAATCCGCGGTTTATGCAATTTCCGTTTTCCTCCCACCCTCTTGACGGCTGCGCTCAATCAGCTCTCAAGGGTGCACACCCTTAAGAGCTGATTTGATAGCTATATGCGGATTACTGCCGTGAATCATCGTTTTCTTCGCCGCCCCAATGATACGTTTTAGGCCAACTTTGTTCGGCTTCTTATTCTTCTCCACACCCATGCCTAATTTTGTTTTAGCCTTCATGATGTTTGCCACACCCCAAACGCTTGCTTTCTCGCCGATACTAGCGTCTTTGGCAAATACGCAATGCAAAGCTCGCTCAGCTAACACTTTATCTGTCGAATTTCTCGCTTCAAGATTTTCCCGATTTTTCGAATATGCAATATCGTGCTCCTTGCACGCTGCGTCCAGCGGATTAATTCCCCGACCACCTCGTGCAAGACGTTTCAACAACTTTGTGCCGGGTCCACAGTACTGATACCCTCCCGGTAGATGCAATTCAACAGGAAGATTATTTATCAGACTATTAACCAAGCCTTTACCACTCTTTTTCATACTCGCTGAATATTGTGCACGATCGTATCCATCAGGAGCTAGAGACTCGACTGTTGAGCAATCTATATAAAACCCTTATTTATATTATTTTTTTGTTAGTCGTGATCGCGATGAGCTCCAAGGCGCAATCTGCTGGATTACCCGTTATAAATTTTGATCAGCTTGCAGAGCGCGGTTGTAAAGAAAAAAGGGAAAAGCGTCATGGTCATTTGTTGCTAAATACCATTCGCGCAATATTCTGTAATCCATCGAATTGCGGCAAAACCAATGCATTGTTCACTCTCATAATTCATCCCAATGGTTTGTGATTTGAGAATGTATACGTTTATTCCAATTCGCTCAAGCAGCCAAAGTACAGACTGCAAGAATGATTGCTCAATTCAGTGAATGGTGTTGAATATTTAACGTTTAATGAGCATGAACAAGTGGTATCGCCGAAAAATGCACGGCCCAACTCAATATTCATCTTTGACGATGTAGCGTGCGAAAAACAGGATAATATTCGAGCTTTCTTTTCCATGGGCAGACATGAGCATGTTGACTGTTTCTATCTTCGTCAAACGTATGCCCGTATTCTAAAACATCTCGTGCGTGATAATGCCAATTTTGTAGTTCTATTTGAGCAGGATAATATGAACCTTAGACATGTATACAATGATCATGTTAATACTGACATGTCTTACGCACAATTTAAAACATTATGCTCCAAATGCTGGAATGATAATAAACATGGATACAGGATGGGATTTGACTATTTTGTTTTAAACAATGAGAATAAATAATCCAGTATGTGGCATGAGGAAAGCAGTATCAAGTGTGACTCATCGTCAGCAACATGAAGGGTGAAAAAAAACATTTGCGGGAAAAGGATTTTTTGCGTGAAATTGTAAAAGCTGGTGATGCAATTCGACGTAAACATCAAATGATAAAGTTGGGGAGACATAGGGCTGAGCAGGCGATGGCTGATGTCTTCAAGCCAATAGTCACACCATTGGAAAAATTAGTGAATGTATGGCATGAGATAAAGAATGAAATACCAGTGACGAAGAAGGAAAAAGAAGAAGAAATTAAGAAAAAGGAGAATATTCAGTACGCTAATCGCATCAGACGAGCAAACAGGCTGAGAATAACGCAATTTCATCTGGACTGGGTGATATTTCCTTTTAATCGGCATATAGTGATTCTACAGATGATGATGATGATGAAGATGTTTATCATCATCCTGTAGATGGCTATAAGGATGCAGTACCAGCGAACAACGTGGATGAATTGATAAACGAGTATATTAGTCTGTTTGAGAATTGCATATGAGAATATATAGTGGAACGTGGGTGGTTAAATAAAGTACGTCGACAAACAGCCTTTTTTTCTGTAACAAAATTAGAATTTCTTTATTCACAAACTCAAAGAATATCGCAGATATTACACTAGGGTGAGCGGTCAATTAAACGTGACCAGAGTCTATTATTCACTAGAGTTCGAGCACTAATCGCCGACGCGATGGAAGCCGATGCACGTCGGACGAGAGTTGCCTCGTGGTGAGAGAGCCGTGGCGTCTGTAACCGCTACGACCCGTTGAGCACTGCGAATTCACCTGTCGAGAGTCTATGCAGCTTATCGCGACACGATGAATCGCTTCGTGAGCACGTACGAGAATGAGAAAGCCTTTTTGAGCACGTTACAAACGCGGGAACGAGAGTACACAGAGCTGAACCGAGACACGTCAGAAAAACCAAAAGAAAATAAGCTTGAGCAAAACGTTTAGCCGCGGCCATTAACTTTGTCACACATCTACTAATGAGCATGAGCGTTGCCGGCGTCTACCCCATTTTCATGAGTGCGCATGCGCCTCGAGCGCGCGTTAGATGCTCGTTGAGCAGCCCCGAGAGGTGCTGCCGTGCAGCGGCCAGCCGGGTTACCGGCACAGCCGCGCCAAATATGATTATTCTTCAACATAGCTTATTACGTATGAATAAAAAGATAAGTCTCGACCTCTCATATGGTGTACGAAAACTTGCTAACGATAAGTTAATGATTGGCCAATCACCAATAAAGTTTGAGTCTCAACGCATTCGTATAGACGATAAGAATTATCCAAAATCGAGCGGATTGATAGAACTGTTGTTCAAAAAGGTGCCCAATGATGTGAATATTACAGAAGATGACGTGAAAAATTATGAAAGTGTTGTTCTGGCCACAAATGTGCATAAGAAATTTTACAAATCCACCCGAGCCATACGGACAGATAATAGTTTCAAATTTGAACATTATATAGCAAAGATAGCAAAGCAAAGTTGGACGTTCTACGGTTACGGGTAAAGGATTACCCAACCATATGACGGCTAGAAAAGGTGCACGATTCGATTATGTCTATTGGGATGATTCAAATGAGCTAGTCGATCGTCTACGCTTACTCCTAGCATCTCAAGCGGCAGGCAAATCATCTCACGCGAATGAAATTATATCGATTATCGAGGAATTGCGAGAGGCTAAAATCATTCATTAAGACATTCGCTGTGCAGATTTCACTCATTCGCAAGATGAGCGTTGACGTGTTTGGGCGACAGCTCGATAAAAGTGTGCCCGTGAAAACTCGCGGTCCTCTAGGCAGACCTGGGATTGGTTATAAACGGCTAATGGCGATTACGATCTGGAGAATAAACGGCTGTGCAACATTGGCATTCCAGTCGACCAAAAGGTGCAATCACATTGAATGTGTTACGTCACAAATCTCGCAATACAATTAAAGTTCTACCCAAAGAAATTAATGATAGTAATTTACTGTTGGTTCAGGGCGTTGAAGCCACCATAAAGGATATATCGAACACTCTGAGCACTGATCTAAAAACTCTTCAAGACTTGGAGATTCAAAATTCAAAAATCATTGCTATACTGGATGCCCGACTGGGTAGATTGGAAAATGAGCGAGAAGAAGCAAAAGCTAGTGGAGGAGCTACATAAGCCCGCTCGAAGAAATTATCCACGCCGACATGTGGACATATGCGGCCTGGATGAAACTTGGCAGGCTGATCTTGTGGATATGTACGCACACCACAATTCCAAGTACAAATTTCTCCTCACCGTCATCGATATATTCTTCAAGATTGCCTGGGCAGCACCACTGAAGAGCAAAAATGGCCAAGAAACAACAGCCGCACTGAAGTCCATCCTTGTGAGGGGACGTGTACCAAAAAATTTGCACGTCGATCGAGAAAAAGAGTTTTATAATTCGCATTTTAAAACTCTCATGGGGGATTTTAATATTAATATGTATTCAACGTACAGTAATTTAAAAGCCTCAATTTGTGAAGGCTTCAATTGTACATAAAAGAATAACATGTGGGTACAATTTAGTCTTGGGGGGAATTACAAGTGGACCGATATTCTCAATAATATGACCTCCCAATATAACAACAGAGTGCATCGCACCATTCGCATGAAACCAAGAGACGTTAACCATGATATTGAGAAAGATCTGCTACATAATGTTTTCATGAAGAACAACAACAACAACATGAAATACAAGAACAAATTGGTGAAATTGAAAATCGGCGATAAAGTGAGAATTAGTAAATTTAAGAATGTATTTGCAAAAGGTTATACTCCAAACTGGACAACTGAAATATTTACTATAATTGAGGTGAAAAACACGAGTCCAGTGACATTCAAACTGAAAGATTATCAGGATGAATCTATGGCCGGTGGTTTCTATGAACAAGAGCTACTACGAGTCCAGCACCCAGATATTTATCTAATTGAAAAAGTGTTGGAAAAGCGCGGAAATCAAATGTATGTTAAATGGTTGGGTTTCAATAACACCCACAATAGTTGGATAAATAAATCCAATTTGTAATAATAATTCGAAATAAAAAATTATAATTTAAGCATGAAGAATTCTTATGAAAAAAAAGTTCCAAAATCCTTCCACTCATTCCCCTGTTTTTTTTTCAAAAAGGTCGCGCCTATGACCTGTGATGGTGGTGGTGGTAGCGGTAGTGATAGTGGTAGTGGTGGCGGTGGTTACTTACCCCTCAAGTGCTGTGAGGAAGGAGGGAGCAAGAGATAGATTCTCGTCTTCGTACCCAACACATGGTAGTTGAGCGTCTGCAAAATCCATTCTCATCAAGATCTCTTTCTCTCTCTCGCTCTCTCTGTCTATTTCATTTTTTTCACGACGCTTTTGGGGGGGGGGGGTTGTACCCTTAGCCCATACAATGGAGATCTCGCATCATTCGCGCATATGGATGTGGAAGATTTTTTTTTTTTACGGTTTGGGTGATGTGGATAGTGATTGGGATAGAGTACATTTGAACATATATATGTTTTTTTTTTTTTCATTTTACAAATCTTCAATGAAGGAGATTTGTTTCTTTTTATTCATATTTATTAATTCATATTTTTTTTGCTATTGTTATTTGTTTCATATTTGTACATATTTCCATTTTTTTCGAAATTGGCTAAAAATTTAGATTATATTTATAACATTTAGAATTTCTCACACACCTATCCACCCACACGCACACACACACACACACACACACACATACATGCTCGTGCGCACACGCTCACACACACACGCGTATATACATCATGATCATAATCATGATGACGATGATCATCATCATCATACTTTTTTCAATTATCATTTCTTTTTTATGTATGTACACATTTTCATTTTTTTCTCTCGAAATCGGTTAAAAATATACATTATATTTGAAGTATTTTTTTTTTACAATTTCTTACATGTATACCGAAATTATTGATATCCCCAAGGTAGGGTAGTTGTACTGGCCAGCAACACTTGTTTGTCGTCGTTCCAGCTCAATGCTACTCTTTTTTGTTTCACTGATTGCACAATGTGTTTTTGAGACTGAATCAAATTTTGGGTTTCGATAACATTTTGATGGTTGAAGAGACAATCCTTATAGTCATCGAAGGATATTCTATTCAATGTCGATCCACTGACACCCTTTGCGCGTTTTTTTTCCATTGCATCATTGTGAATTTTATATGCGTCGAGTTTGGCAAGCAAACCAACAAACTCCACCATGATCCTCCCATTATTTTCATCTTTCATAAGCCCAAGCATTTTTTTATTCATCAATGGCATTCCATAAGGGTTATCCGGAGGATAATCAGAGGTGTCGAATTTGTGAATATCTTACCTCATTATATCAAATATATTCGGCGTTGTGATATGATAAATAAGACTGTCGGTGTCGGTGTATAATAATTGAGCTCTTTCTTCAAACTGTTTTTTCATATAATTATAGTAAAAATCGTATGTATACATTTTGGATAGATCGAGAATTGAAAAACCTGCATATATTGGTTTATTGAATTTTACTTTTGTTCTATTGAGCTCGATTATTATCATGTCATGATCGAATACGGTGCAGCTGTGAAGTGTAGGCTTTGCTATTAGAGATCTGGCCCCCCAACGACCACCCCATTGAGTCACAAGCTTCACTTCACGATGTTTTCGAACATTTTCCATTGTTTTCCCGAACACCGTATTCTTCATTAATTTATAAAGTTTCTCTCAAAATCATTGTTTGATTGCTGTCTCAAATTTGTATTTCAATCTATATATTGCTTAAGCCAGGGTTTTTGATCGAATTTCAAAGCTCTATGAATTTTTGTTAATTTCAGACCCAAGCTGAGACATTGCTGCAAATTTCGATAATGTATAACATATTTTTGTTTCTTCACTAGCGTTGTCATTAATTTGGGTTTTTTATTTTGACCGATGGGTGATGTGTAGTGCTCGGGACACAATCGCAAATCTTTGTGAAGCTCGTGAAGCCCTTGGGGGTACTCCAAATCGACTTCAAATATATATCCCGTTGGAGCGTCTGCGGTAATGCTCGGGATATTTATTTGATTAATATTTTCTGCCCACTCAAATCCAGCATATGGCAACGCTTGTATCATAGCTGCACCGTAAAGATTGTTAACGTCGAAATACATTAAATATGATTCGGCCTTCGATGGATCAAAATCTTCACCCATGAAACGGTTATTCGCTCTCCCATATCGATTTGAACATTGTGCAAGACCCCACCCCCCTAATACCCTTCTTAATGAATAATAAAACATCAACGTCGGTGATGAGTTCGATCTCAATAGCGGTCAATTTCAACATGGCATCGAACGCGAGCCCCGGAGCAGTATAATAATGCAACGGATCCAAATTGTATCTCGTCAAGCAGCTACGGTGAAATGTTTTCAAAAATGTCTGTCAAGATGAGAACGTCCGTTTTTAAATATAAATCACAGTATTCACCAAAGTCTTTATACTGAAAGTTTGCCAGACGCTAATGGCATGGGCGTAAGTCTCGTTCGAAATATCATCATTATTAAGCTGTGAATGGAATTAATCTTGAGATGGGAGCTCAGTCTCGTCAAGTTTAGTCCAGGAGTCTAGGTAATCGTAGGGGAAAACGCCCTTTCTTGTCAGTCAATTGAATTCCGTTGCATTATTATAATGCTTCCGATTAATTTTTCATCACTAGTCAGGTATGATGCCAATTTTTCCACGCTACTAGCCATAAATCTATATGAATCTATGAACCTGTATTCTACAAAGGTTCTCTGAACTTTTTTGAAAATGAAATATACTTTTCTGTATTGATTGGTAAGAGTTTTATTGCAGTCTTGTATGTCACAGCCAGCGCTTTGATAAAAAAATGTGCATCATACTCTGATAGGTTGTGAAAAATGATCGGCACTACATGCGAATTCTTGTAATTCAAATTACACGTATTGTGTGCGGGACCACGATACTTCCGTGCAATGACAATGATCTCGAACTATCACCTCGTTGTCATTGCTGAAGGACTCCTCACAAATATGGGAAATTGAGGCGGAGTCAAATGTGGATTGCTGGCCGACGGAGAGATGTTTCATTGGCACGATGGTTGTCAATCGAGTATTCAACGAGGCAGCGAGCTGTTGTAATTCGACCATGAACCATTGTATGCAATCGATACCTCGATACGATTGATACTGCGAGATGGAATCATCATAGGAGCACTTGAAATAGTAAGCAACTGAATGCGGTACATGCTTCTGGTACCCCATCGTATTTGCCTCTTCCAAAGGTGCGAGTCGCTCCAGGAGACATTCAAGATCTGCATAAATCACAAATGGCGCATTGACTTTGTGTTTGTGATTTTTGAATCTCATAATTGTTTCGTGTTCTTCTGGGAAAATCACTCGGCACTCATTAATATTCTCACAATCGACAGAATGTTTTGTCAGACCGTTTTCACTCTTAAAGCGACACAAACATCTATCGCACAGCCACATTTTACCATTGTGCCGGGAGATCTGTGAACTAATCGTGAAAGGTTTTTTATCCATGCGAAATGATGGATTGGGGTCGTGCCTTCAAGGTCCTCATGATCATCATCATCACCCTTGTCCTCCTCACGATCCGTCTCGAGCATGAGAAGGTGAATCGTGGGTCTTTCGGACGCGTGCCTGCTAATGTATACCGGCACTATTTCACATTTATCATTGTTTTTCTTTCTCACTTTAGAGTGCATACACATTAATTTTTAAACGGTTCAATTTTTCAAACATCGGCACCTTTTTTAATGTCATTGGGAAGTCTAACCTACTATACTGCAACACTTCATTAAAGTGTCTATATGAACTTTTCCGATTGGGGTTCGCCGTCGGCGGGGAAAGGGCCGCGGTTACTGACCACAAAAAACGAAATTCATCATCATTTTTTACATTAATAACAGCACGCTTTTGTTGGATGGATTTAGGAATACATGTGTATGTCGATAAACCTCCACGGAGTGGCATATATTTGTAAATATTCACGCTCAAGCTGGACACCTCATGTAATGACCATCCTGATTCCTTTCCCTCGAACTCCTCAACTTTACGCAATAATTGTTCCTTCACATGCTCTTCAAACCACATGTCAATATTAATTGAGGGAAGAATGGGTTCGTTGCGCGTATTAAAAAATTTCGCCTCCAACACCATGCCATTGATTTTCGTGAGATTGAACTTGCAAGCCAATATCACATTTACTTTCATATTGCCCCCCCGCTGTAGTGATCTCTCCAATCTCAACATAATCAATGGTTTGGCATCATCGAGGAATGATCTTTATGCAAAAGATTAATAACCACGCCCGTCTTGATTCTCTTTTTGAAAACCGTCTCAATGTCTTTCCACAACACTTTTTCACTCGCATCAGTGACAGAAGTAGAAGCAACACCAGCACCTTTTTTCTTTAATTTTTCTACGACTGACACAATGAGCGCAATTGTCGTTTGCATTCGCATTTTTTCGTTCACTGAAGCACTCTTGTCGCGAAAGTTTTGTCAGCAACTTAACATTATTTTCACCCACTTTTGCATTAGATGATGTGAAGATCTTTTTTGCAGAGTGGAATAAGCCCCTTCCATAATGGAAATGAGCTTTTTACACGTATGACTATCTATATTTGAAAAGTAGCAGGAAACACCGTGTATTGTTGCGAACTAACATGACGTTTTTGGAAAATTTGGAAAAGTCTCAGAGCTAGCGATGAATGCAGAAAAGATATTGTGAACCGGGCAATTAGGAGCGTTAAGATATAGGGTGTCCCTCCACTACGTTAAACGTCTACCAACCAATCAGGATGACGATAATTAAAATTTGTCTCAGTGAATTCTTTTTCAATCTATATATTCCAGTCTCTTTTAAAAAACGCTTTGTGAATGCATAGAAAAAGATATGAAGGGGGGGAGAGAGAGAGAACATACTCTTGTGAGGATATACTTCACATTGCTGTGTTGATCTTTTTGGGCATGAGTGAAAGAGGGGAATTCTCCGAATATTCAGGATGAAATTTTGTTTGTTTCTCCATTTGATTGGTCACCAATACACGCTCCTATTTATTTAATATCCAGAATCGCCTCGTGTTTGTATATTTAAAATTATCTATGCTATAAATCAGACCCTTGACACCACCCAAGCGTCACAATAATTCTCAAGCTTCATCACCACCACCACCACCACCACCCTCTTCCCCCTATACCACATGAGCCCAAAAACGAAATATCAAAATCTATATCTTTGAAACGCCTGGTATCTGAGAGAATCGCCTTCATTGTACCACAGAATCACATATCAATTTGTGGGTTTCTAGTACATACTTTTATTCACTCAATTTTCTGATCGATGATGGTGTGTTTGGGTATTAAAAATGATGTAGGCAATAAATTAGGTCCTTGGCACGGTGCGAGCGTCGCGAGGATTCTCAAGAGCCCTTGACACGTAACATGGAGCCAAAATACCAATAATAAGAAACCGTTCGTCGACCCCCCCCCCCGCCCGTGCGCCCGCCACCTCCCGCCGCCACCATCCTCCCCGGCCGTTTTATGCCCAACACCCATCCACCCTCCCTCCCCTCCACCCTGGTGGCGTCTCCCCGATAAGTGGTTTGAGTCTCGGCTAAAAAGTGTCGGTACATACCAGTGCAGATCCCTTGCGTTCGGACTCTCCTTAACACACTACTGACGTTTTCTGCGCACCGTTGTAAACAAACGTACAGTAGTACATGATAATCACTTTTTTTTGTTTCCAAATTTGTACGTATTCTTAAAAGATCAATAAACATGTTTACAACATTTCAGAAAGCAAACTTAAACAGTTGAAAATTTATTCCATTCTCAAAATCACCTCCAAAACAGCGCTCTAGACAGTAATACTGCCTTAAAAACATAAAAAATCTCCTCAATGTGTGTATGATTATGGCCATGATGCTCGAGCTAGCGGATGCTGTCGCAGTAAGCCTTGGTATTGGGGCGGGTACAGTTACATCCAAAACATACTGCGCATCACCAGGCTCGCTCGCTAGCTTCGTCCTCCAGTTTCAGCGTATTCTGCCATATAAATCCCGATGAAGTCGTTGGGCATACATCGACATAAAGGGCCCTCGTATGAAGCGCCTGATTGGCGCGATGCCTCTAGCGAAACGGTATGGAACTGTTAATGCCGAGGTAAAGCAGCACCTGAGCAGTGACCGAACTGATCAAAAAAAAAAAAAAAATGTGTGAGTGACGCGATACTCACGAGAATTGACGTGTATACACGTGAGCTGATACTAGTACGGTTGGGGAAAATGTAGGTTGTGCACCCGGTTTTGGTGAAAATTAATTTTATTTCTGTGACAAAAGGATAAGAAACATTACATAGATAATTTAACTTCAAAATTTATTCCTCTTTTCTCTGCGGAAACAGTATGCGTGACAGCGCCACCCGCACACACTAAAGCAGTCACACCTACATGAGTTACGTCTGATGCTCGAACTCCCATGAAACTCGTACCGTGGGTGATAGCTAAGATGTTTACACATCCAAAAATTGGAGTAATAATTTTTTGGGCGGGAGTTTTTGTTTTAATTTTCAATTTTTTATGTATTTTTGAGCTAGCCCATCTTAACAGTAGAATGACACAATAATTGTATTTTTCATCGTTTCGAGGCAATACTCGCTAGTTCCGAATAATAATTGTTTGCTATTCGCAAGAGTACAAACAGATCTAAACAATACTAATTTCGGTGTTTAAGTAAATTGCGTTTATTCAAATATCGGAAATGTTTCAGTATATCAAATAAAACGTTTTGATCCAGCAATTAAAGTTGACAAATCACAACCAATGTTTATCGATTATGCTTTTTTTAATGATTGTGTCCAGATAGCAGCGAATTGCTTAGTGGCTCTCGTACTCATGGATGGTACAACATCAAAGGCTTTGCTCGAAAAATTGATTCGTCTGAGAAGTCGTGCAATAGAATCGATTATCAGGGATGAAAATCCTCACAGCGTTCGTCACAGGATCAAGCTGAGTGTTAAACTATTGACGGACACGGTAACCCTGATTCATTCTTGCTTCATAAGTGAGTATGGATTTTCGTGAACATATTTAATATTAGCGGGTGCAGAAAAATTTATTTTTCTACATTGAGCAAAAGGTTTTGTAATATGAAAAAAATTGGTTTCAATTGACTAAATCCGGCGGTTGATCTCAAGAAACGAAATGCGTGGTTCAGTTAACCGAAAGCTGTATCGAAATAGAACAAGAAATTTTATTCTCACTAATATTAATTTGCTTGACTCAGCAGAATAAACAGCAGAATTCAATTGAATATTACATTACTTTGATTCTATATTTGGTTAAATGTACTGAATAAGCGATTACGTCACCAACTTCTTTAATTGAATTAATAGTTTATATTTTCTATTCAATTGTGGTATAAGTATATACCGAAAAAAAAATCATTCATTTCAATTCACAATCAGTCCGTAAGTGGATCCTCAGATACTTACTACTAGTGTTAATACATTGATAATTACACATTTCTGTTACTCAACTATTATTATTATACTAATTTTACATTATTATGTATTTCGGGGTATGAAAAATCTTACGATCTAAGTTAGGCTTGAACCCGGGGCCTCAGGCGAGCTATCATATCGACGAAATCATAATCGAGCTCGCATAATCGAGCTAGCATAATCGACGAAAGGGAATATATGAGGTTATAATTTGGTCAAGGTTTTTATTCCTGTCGCACGTATTCACACTTGAAGGTCTTAAACAAGACTGTTTATAACAACCTTCGCTCGTCGTCACGTTCGTCGTTTATCCGTCTTTCATGTGTTGCAAGTCGTCAGTCGTAGTCATCTGTGAACTTGGTCCATCAATAAAATACCGCATGAAGGTTTCTGATTCACCCCAATCTATAAATGTGTCACGTGAACGTCGTTCGTCAAAATATTCGCGCTTTACATAATAACACCATAATCATCACCATACCTCTACGCTACTGGCGCTCATTGAAATGTGTTATTCCGTTTCGGATATTTAACGTACCAAAAGTGTCCTAAATCAAAGGAAAGTGTTTGATGTGTACTTTATTTATCATTTTTTTACAAGTATGAAGAAGTACAGAAGTACATTTACGGCGGCGGCAGGCGCTAACTGGCCGACCGACCTAACAAGAGACGTGACCAAGACCATGTTTACTCCCGACTGCCCGCAGGGCAAGAAGACGGGAGTTATGCGTTTCACCGCGGTCAGGTTGTGGGGGTATATTTCATTATTGCCAGTGTTCTGCAAAACTGCTAATAATCACTTAACAAAACTTGACACACCGATTCTTTGTATTGCGATCCTCGTTGTTATTCACAAATGGATGAATTATAGGGTAATTTCAACGAAATAAATGACTTTTACAATAAAGCTCTCTTGAACAGAAAATCCCGTATCGAAACAACGTGTGATATCGAACAGTGTGGCCACTACAACTTGTGACCTATGGCTGACTTCAGACTTTAAGGCACCAGACCACGGTGCGCGCGCGGTACGAGGGTGTATTTTTAATATTTTTTTTCGGGGAAACGATGAATGGTTTTTCTTTTATTGATACTAATATTCAATATACACATATAGAAGACACTACACAATTTTTTTTATTCGAATCTTAAGAATCGTTTGCGGTGTACGCCGCTTCCAAAAGGACACTCCGACGAAGTTGCTGCTTGGTGGTTGACAGCAATTAAGCCATACGGTTCATCTGAAAAATATATATATATATATATTTATAAACTAGACATATAGGTTTATAGCATCACGTAGGGGAATTTCGATATCTAAAAAAAAAAAAAAATGGACCGGCGAATTTTATTTTCTATTTTCACAGAAAATTTTCATCGTTTATAAAAAAAAAAAAAAAATAGAAGGGGCTTATAAAAAAATCCCTACGTGGTGCCATAGAGACTGGATTTTCGAACATTTTAAGACTTGGTACATGCAAATCGGATGAATAGTTTTGTACATATGTTGTCAACCAAGTTGAAAACCGTAGTTTCCAGAAAAACGCGTTCAAAGTTTTGCTGAAGGATAATTCGACTTACAAACTTAATTTTATATCTGTCATTTTTTTTTTGTTTCTCACCATCAGTCCTGGACCATAGAACAGCTCCTCAGCATCCAGAGAATCATCATTTTTTCCGTGTTTTGCACGCAGACGACCCGTGTTTTTGTTTTCGGCTTCGTGCTCGGCGTCGCATATCCGCTTCTCATCAATGTTTAGACAATATTGGTAGAGTGCATCACCAATGTTTATTTCCATTATCTCCAATACATTAATGAGGCCAATATGACCATTGTTGAAAAGTATTGAAGCAATATTAGCCGTAGTTTCAACTGTGGGTCTGCCGCTCCACGACGTCTTTGGGTTTGCGCCAAGTTCCATCACCAGAAACTGTCAATTCATCTACTTTTCCACACTTTTCGGCGGTTAATTTTTTTTCTTCTTCACCAGCTAGGTTGAATGACATTGTCTTTATAGATTCTGTAGCATCACGAATCTGTTCCACAATAGTATCGTAAAAAGATTGAAAAATAGGGCGCGGCAAGTTCATGAAAGCCCAACATTTTTCTGCTCCAGCCAATGACACTCCAAGCAATCGCATCGCAAAAATAAATCGACGATTAACTTCGTATGCATTTTGGATTAACGGGCATGACGTGATTTCTTTTGGCGTACAGGACTTGCAATTTATCACAATTTTAAATCCGAGTCCTCTTTGACTAGATTCGCGAAATTCTACATCACTTCCACACACTTTACATTTCACGTGCGCACTTATTGCCGTAAAAACAGCAATGAAATTTATCAGTCTGTACCCGACACTTGGATTCACCGTAACGGAATCTAGTTGGCCACTGCTCAACTTTTTCGCAGAGCTGCTGCTAGCTCTCGGCTCTTCTCTCTCCACTTCATATCTATTAGGTGGACCCGATTTCGACCGTTTCCTATCACTCCTTCTTGTTGCTTCTCCGACGACATGTCTTTTTGATATTTTATCCATCACGATACACAGAATACACGATACGAATCGAATGATAGATACGAATCGTACGACTGCCGAAAAACAACTGACTCTTTCGTGTCAGATTCTTCTGCGCTTGATTACCGGGTTTCTATTCAATTCAGTAACAAGAATGGTTACAAGAACAAACAAGAACAAAGGATGGCTAGGTAGCAAACCCGTCTAACAGCTGCACGTCTGCCGCTCGGCTCGGTCGTGCGCTTGTAACGGTTTCACATAAAATGCTGTATCTCCGTCAATTTTACGAATTTCTTTACAAAATTTGGTGAGAGCATTGTTAACAAATGCATCTTTCAGAAAATGTTTTTTTTTTTTTTACCGTGGTCTGGTGCCTTAAAGCAGCACTTTAAGGCGTCTGGTTTAGAGGCCTAAAAAAAGGTAATTTTCGGCGATTTTTTTTATCGGGAGAGAAACAACGGAACGTCTTGCAATTTTTAGTGTTTTTAAACGCACATTTGGAGAGTACAAAAAAAAATTATCGCCAAATTGTCGCAAAATGGCGGAGTTATTAGCTGACCATTGAAGCGCCTCGCCGCTGGAGTCTCGAATTGGCGGGAAAGATGGTGTGCATAATTCTTGTCTGAATCGTAAAAACCAAAATTATTTGTGATTGACATATATTTTTATTATCGATAAAATAAAAAAACCCAGAAAACACCGTGACATCATATTAATTTTTTGTTGAAACTCGAAAACTAATATGATGTCACGGTTTTTTCTGGGTTTTTTTTTGGTTTGGACAGTCCCTAAAGGTGCCTGTCCACATGAGAGTAAATTCTGAGAGCTGCTCTCGAGAGTACTCTCACGACTATTTCCACGTGAGATTATTTTCTCGCAAGTTTAACTCTCGCGAGTAGTTTAGATAGTAGCTGGCGAGTAACTGTCGCCAATTACTCTCTAGATCATGTCCACTGGAGAGCATCTGCAACTCGCGAACTATGCGTCACGTCAGTGCTTTTTAAGATTCCTTCTCATAAACAACGAGTCGTAGCAGCGATGATAGTTGCGTTCGAAATTCTAAAAAAAAAATAAACACAAAAAAAAGTAGTTGTTAAACCACGGATATCACGGAGACTGCAACTCGGTGTCACTAATAATTTCGTGCGCGAATTGAAAATAGAGGACGCGTGTCAATTTCGAAATTTCATCCGAATGACCGCAGCTCGATTAGAAGAATTGGTAGAATTAGTCGGTCCGACTATTGCAAAAAAAGATACGCGGGTGAGACAAGCTATTCCAGTAAGAGAGCGTATGCTGGTGACACTGGTGGTGGCGCTGGTGAAGAGCAGAAAAGTATGGCCAAGTACTTGTGTAAACTTCGTCTGTGCCACTTCCGCTTTTCTTCTTGTTGATTTTATTCAGTTCTTGCGAGACCTAACGACTAATAATTATTCTATCAGACTTTTATCAATATGTTGGCCAACAAATTGGAATAAATCATTTTTGTATAAATAATTACGATGTCAAGTTTCGATATAGTATATATTTACTTACTTGGTTTCGCAAATTGTGTAATTTTCGCTGAACCTCTCCTTCGGTACAATTGAATTTCAATGCAATTTCGGAAAGCACTCTATTTTTCAATTCTCTGTTGCAGTATTCTTCAGATTTCATGTTCCAAAGCATTGCAGTTTTTCCATATACTTCGATTAACGCACATGTATCTTCTTTGGTCCAAGTGCGTCGTTCCATGGTCATACTTCTGAGAGCACTGTCACAATTCGAACCAGGTTCGAAAATGTGCGAGTAACTATCCGATAGCGTGTTCGAACTTGTCCACTTGAGTGCAAGCTCTCACTAGTCCACTATCGGCGAGCCCACCGTTATTGCATGCGAGTAACTCGCAGGAACGTGGCCACGTGGCGAGTTCTGCTCTCGAAAGTTTTACTCTCATGTGGACAGGCACCTTAAAAGGCTACAAGGGTCCTCAAAATTGTTTAATGATGAAATTATGCATATTTCCTAAAACAGATGCATCACAATATAACATGAAACTTTGTACTCGGGTTGTTTCGCCATTCCCCTGGCCCTATGGAAATCAGTCAATATTTACGAAAACAGATGGCGTCAGCTCACTATGCCTGTCAGAACAGCGCCATCTTGATCTATTCCATCGAGCCGATTGATCGAGCTTATCTAGAGGTTTCTCAATGAAAATAAACTATTTTTGGTTGTTTAATTTTTCGGCCCGAAAAATGATTATTTCAGCAGAACCACCCATATACTGAAACGGTACTCCATTTTGCCGCCACCCGCAAAACGGAGAAGAGTGCACGCGCCACACGCGTCACTCCAAAGAATGATCCAGCAGCCAACCGTCGACGAGCTCGTAAGTTTACGTGACCTCGACACCCTGAAAACCAATAAAAAACATTAGAAGTTAAAACAACCTTCAGGGGCGGGAGAGAGAGGGAACGGAGAGAAAGAGAAGGAACGACTCTTTCAGGGTATAAAAAGGCGTTCGAAAGGCAAGGAGGACACTTGGTTTCCAGATTAGAAAGGGAGCTCTGGAGATCGGTACACGATGCTGGACCTGGTGAAAGGGGAACCAAAGGGAACTGATTGGAAGAGTGGACGATCGAAAAAGGAAGCAAGGACGTAGGAACAGGGTAGTGATGAGCGAAGAAGGAGAAAGAAAAGTAAAAGAATTTAAGGCATTTAGTAAAGAAGAAGAGAAACAAAATAAAAGAGAGTTCTGTTATCGGAATGAATTAATGGGAAAGGATAAAAATTGACTTGTCAAATATCGGATTAGGAATAAAGAGAGAAAAAGGAAAATCGGTGACGTGTTGTCGACCTGTCAAAAAACGTCGACAAACACTATCACACAGAACGAACACATATAAGGGCCGAGAACTTACCGGATTTGTGGTGGAAGAACTGGAGCAATCAATCGGCAATCAATCAATCGGTCAGCACCAACGGCGAGCACGTCAGAAATCTTCAAAACATCCGATGAACAATAATCGCACTTGAAACGACGGAAAAATTGACGAGATGAAACACCGGTAAAAACAACACTGTGGCCATCTTAAATTCCAGGCGCACGTGGGATACTCAAAGCACCAAGGGTTGGATATCGATCCACAGAACGAGAATCAATCGACCGAAGCGCCCATGGGACCTCGGCCGACGGGAGCTGAGCAGCCGGTGCGACAGCGGGCTCGTTTAATCCCCCCACAGTGGCTAAACCAAGCGAGGACGGCGAGAGACGGCACGGCGGGCGAGCCACTGACAGGCGCCAAATTTCGAACACACGACTAGAGATATAAGCAAGCGATAAAGAAAATGATTAAATAACGACAAACCTGTAAATAAATGTATATACACATAAGAAAAACATAAATGACAAATTCGTCAAGGAATTAACCTCACACTGACTAAGTTAATCTGATCCTTGATCGAGTCCCGAATCCTTCGATAATGTTTTAACATAATTGTAAATTTAATGTTTTTCCCTGCACGGCAAGTCCGACTCTCAATAAAATTCCCTTCCCAACCACGCACTCCTTTTCCTATGTTGTTATCCGCAACTTTTTTGCTTTTTGTTCACGAGGCTCGATACCTTTTTCTGTTCTTATCTGACTTTTGAATCACCCCTAGAGTCATTTGGGATCTGACTGGGATTACCCACTCACCCGGATTGTCACCTGACCCTAGTTACCCACTCATGAGACACCCTTTGGCCCTCATTGCCCAATGACCCTCATTCCCCCCATCTAGTCCGTACAAGCCTCGTCGGCTAGGCGACAGCGATATTTGTAAATATTTAAATTTATATAATTATAGTCTGAGAGCTGACTACCAAAAGAGGTGTCTCTCATTTATAGAACGATCTAACCCACCTCCTCAGTCTGCCTTAGCATCATTATCAATTGATTTGGATGCCTGGCAGCTTTTCATTGGTGGGTGCGGGCGCTGTACAGCCCCAAAGGGGTTGAAAAATCAATTGAAGGAGTCTTATTTATAGAGCGCTGGTTTTTGGTGCGGTAGTAGCTAATTATGTTCTAAATTTGATAATAATATTGCCAGGCGATTTGGTTGGTGGAAAAGAAGTGCCAGGTGACGTTAAACGTGCGAAAAAAACTGCTGAGGTGTCTATATATATATATGTATTGTCACGTCGACTTTCTACAGGGCGAAAAATAAGGAAAACGCAAACTCGGGATTAACAAAAAAAATATAAAACAATATTTATTCTCGATGGTAACAAAAATAATCCTTATAACTACTAACAAAAAGCAAAAAAAACCCTGCTTGGTTCCAAGCCTGCTTGGTTCCAAAAAAGTTGGTATAATCTTCGTTGATTATACCAACTTTTTTGGAACCAAGCAGGCTATAGGCTTTATGCTCCTATAGACCCCAATCTTCGTTGATTATACCAACGAAGATTGAGGTCTATAGAAGCACAAAGCCTATAGCCTGCTTGGTTCCAAAAAAGTTGGGGTGCCAGGACAAGCTTTCACCCCAACGGTAAGATAGCGTCGAGTTTACATGTGTGCGCTCACGTACAGAACTAACACACGTGAGCGGCCGTATAACTGCGTTGGCTCCACCTACTGAGTCGGGTTGATGATGCTATTTCACTCGCACTCGCAGCTGGGGTGATGTGTGCGCTCTCTCGAACAGGAGCGATACGGACGTAGAGTGGGGGTTTAGGTTTACATTGCTGATACCGACGAAGATAGAACTATTCATTGCAAATACTTTTGCATTTTAATGACCTCTACGTCGAGACAAACTTATTTTTTTAATTATTTGTTTATATTTACGTAAACTAGGAGTTAATTAACCCAACCAAGCAAATCTAATGAAATCGAAATCCGAGCGGGGACACGATTTTTATACTTAAAAAGATAATAAGAGTATACGTATCCAAGTTGGGCTAATTGGTACGGCGCTGCTTCTGTATGTGCTAGGTCGGTAGTTCAATCCCCGGATTCATTATTATTATTTTTTTTGCAATTATGCAATATGCGATATACACAATAAATAAAATATAAAAAATCAGCGAAAAAAGTTTTTATAAGAGAGAGAGCAGCATGTTAATACGAGCAGCTCACGCGCTGGCCCCTGCTCGTACTGAGATGTAATGATGATATTGGACTATCGCTATCTCTCGCAATCGCGATCAGCTTGACGGCGCTATCTCTCGCGCATTCACGATTAGCTCGATGATGCGATCTCTCTCGCTCTGAGAGTAGGGGCTGATGAACTCCCCACGTGTATTCATTTAAAGTGCTCAGACTCTTGTTTTGCCAGTCTGGAATAGACGTTTTGTCCGATACATCGGTAGAATTTTGTCAATAAAGACATCATTGCATGATTCGCGATATTAATAAGTTACAAACGCACTTGATACTGTCTTAAGTCTTTTATTCTTTTCTTAATTGCACGCGCTGTGTCTTAGACTAGCCTCATTGAAAATAATGATAATATTAATTTTTAATAGTAATAAGACCAAAAAGTTATTAAAAAATTGGTTAAAAAGAATTTATTCAACAAATTGACCGAAACATTATTTTTTCACTTACGAAAGACATTCCCTGATTATTCCGAAACCATTGATTTAAAAAAAAAAAAATTCTCAATTTCGAAATATCAGTTTTTGGGTATTATAACAGACTGCATTTAAATATCAGCTTGTTCAGTGATCTTGAAAATTAAAATGTGTAATATGACATTTCTCTATGGAATCATATCCGAAATTTGCAACGTTGCATCAATTTTTCGATTTTTGAATATGAATATTTCAAAATTGAGAAAAACATCTAATGTATTTAGAAAAATCAGGGAATCCATGTGGTGAGTAAAAAAATATTCGTTTCCGGCAAATATATTGAAATAATTTTTTAAAACTAATTTGACGATAAAATTTTGGTATTATTATTTAAAATTGAAGTCATCTTCAATACGGTTACTTTCCTCAAGATTTTTATCTCATTTCAAAGTACTCAAAAGAACTGAAAATAACGACCTAAATTGTAATCCCTGCAAGCTCACCATAATATTATTTTTCTATCTGAGCAATATCTGGCGGTCGTTGTTTAATGAAACAACAAAACATTCCACGCATTGTTTTTTCTTCCTAGATACATTTGTTTCTATAATGTTATAAAACGGAAATAAAAATTCCATATTTCACACAGAAATGTCTATGTTCAATGTAAATAGTGTATGAAAATTAGTGAATATGTGAAATCGTTGGCCAAAAGACAATCAGGACGAAAAAAAAAAAAAAAAAAAAATCCGTGTCTCGATCGCGCGCAGTCCGACTCGTATCTTGTCGCTCTACCAACTACGCTAGCGTAACTGATTGAATATTGAATGAGCATTGTAATATTTATGTTGTGTACCCCGCTTGGATTAGGTGTTCTTAGGTTTGGGTTTCAATAATTTACTCCGGTTTACACGTACGTTGTTAATTCGAGTATAATACGCTATTTACACCGCGCATTACGCTCGATTTTAGTACATCGATGTTAGTAAAATTGGATTAAAGCTCGTCGTGTGGATGTAGTCATTGTTCGTAAAAAAAAAGTCCGCCGCCGCACGTCGTCGAGCGGTGCAGAATGAGGGACGGTAGGGGAAGCCACAGAGAGGGAAGTCAGGGTGTGACTTCCCTACGTGACCCCATCGTAGCCAGATGGCTGCGAGCATCGAAGCTAGAAGGCGGAGCATAACGATCGGTCGACACTAGAGCCTCCTAGCGTATGTTTGACTCACTAAAAAATTGAAACCAAGCGGGCTATAGGCTTTGTGCTTCTATAGACCTCAATCTTCGTTGATAATACTCAAGCTAGCTCGTATACAGGGCAATTCAAACGGGCGATACTCTCAGTGGCGGGGGGGGGGGAAGTCCGTGTTTCGGCTTCTTAATTATTACCACGGTCGTTTACTTATTGCAGGTGAATTTTCTCGGCTATTTTTCACTCTGATTAAACGTTACTGAATTTACTGGGGGAAACGCAATATAATGTTTTATCACACTTTTGGGGGAAGAACGCAACTACAAAAAAAAGAAAATAATACTTAAACTGGTCTCAAAATTTTCGGGAATGCCAATTACAGTTTTATTCAAAATTCTTGGGAACTTAAATGAGCTCGGGGATGACTCTAACTTTACACCACCACACCGCACGATTCGATACACTTTGAGAGGGTACACGCACGAAGTTGTACCGGGGAAAATGGCGTCGGCCTCGTGGCCGGTACGCTTTCACAAATGTACAAGTTTCGCCACACTCGATAAGGAAAAATTCTCTACTCACTCTTTCGGGTCTGCTGTTATTTTCTTTCTCTTTCTCCGATTCTCTTTCTTCTTTCTCTCACACACTCTGTACACTCGGGTTCTCCTGTCTCTTTTCTCATTCAAAACTTTATATAAAAAAACACAATTAAACTCTTAGATTCAATATAAAAAAAACTCAATAATAGACCCAAAATCTCTATATAAAAAAAAACTCAAAGAGACTCAATAATAACACAATTCTTTTCACTCTTTCCTTCTCTCTCACTCTCGCACCCTATAACCGCTATACAATTCTATAACTCTCTCTATACTCTCTTCGCTCTACAATTTCCTCTGCTCTCTACTCTCTATCCACGCTACGCTCGAAGTGAGGAGAAAAGGAAATCAAAGGGCAAGGAACGGATACTAGGATGACGCATTTCCGATGATTAGCCACTCATCGATGATCCTTATCAATTCGCGCATGCGAATTTCTCTCGGTCCTGGAGAGCGACTGGTGATTGGCCGGGAAGACTTGGCCACACGTGGTGACATCTCTCTCTCTCACGTGGGAATTCTCGATGATCGATGTCAGCAATCCATACCGCACGCTGCTGCCCTCATTAGCATAGCGAGGGCACGTGTCCCGTGATTTGGCCCTTATCGACGTGGCTCTGGCCGCGCTCACTACAAGCGGCAAATTTGAGCCTTATAATTCTTGTGAGCGCATGATGTACCTTTACCCTCTCTAGCCTGCAGCTCAGCGTGGGTTATTTTCTCCTCGGGGATGCTGTCGGTGTATCGGCTCTCCAGGACGTGCTGTTTCTCTGCTAGGCTCTGTTTCCGTGGTTACGTCAGGGGGTGTGGGGAGGGAAAAAGGTGTCTCGTGGAGAAATCTTAGTGTGGTTCATGGTTATAACGGGAATTATTTCGGGTTTCTTGGGGAAAGCCTTCTCGGTGTCTCGTGTATCATGACGTTTGGTGATTATTACATTTTATTAAACCTTAATATTTGCATTAAACTCTATTTTATTACCATTAATAATTGCTTTTCGCTGGTTATTTTTATACTCGACGTTCCTTAATGCATGTCTTTTGAGTACAGTAGCAGCGATCACAGTCTTGTTGAGCTTGGACTTTGTATTCTCGATTTTCCTTAAATTTTACTATTTACATTTAGCTTTTTAAGTGTGGTGGCGGACTTCGAGCGCGGGATTACTGCTAAACTATATACATAACTGTGGCTCCGTCTGTGTCGCCACGTCACAATATATATATATATATAGATCTTTGTAAAATAAATAATCTATCATTTCAAAATATTTGATTGACGATAATTATACAATTATCTTGCGTTTTTCGTCATTCATGCAAACCACAAAAAAAGTCTAACAATGAACTTCAGGTGCCCGATGGGTATAGGGAAGGTATATGTAAAGTATATCCAGAGAATGCATTTACTTGGATACCTAAAACACCTTTACTTTACATATCAAATAAAGATGACTAAGAGACATGGCCTACTGCAGCGGTCTCTCTCTCTTCAGCTCTGTGGCAAAAGGCCTGGGAGACGGAAACACTTGGCTCTTCCCCCTATTACTATATATTACGGTACGAAAAAGACGCTGCTAGCGCTCAAGTATACACGATTCGGTAGCGGAATTTTCGCGAACCAAAATTTGGCTACACTAATCGGCTGCGGCTTGTATTCAGGTAATCTTACCACAAATTTTTTCGAACAAATGCCATTTCCGAAGTTTTGCACCTACAACAAAGTACAAGTACTCAGTGTGTACATTTTTTAATGCTGCATAAAATGACGCTAAGCATTTTTTGAATCACTAGCTTTGAAGGTTAGTAAATCTATTTTTATTTTACAGATAACTGGTGGTAATGCGAACTGTAATTTTTTTTTTGGATTTTCAAAATTCTATGAGTATCATCTTATGGAATGCTACTAACTGGATTGTATACTAAAATTTCCATTTATTCAGTTTGATAGTTTTGCAATGGCATTTGTTCGAAAATTTAGGCATACTGCGATGGTAAAGAAGAGCTTTCACATGCTTAAGGAGCAAACGTGGCATCTGCAACATATGTCATTTTTATTTTGCCTACGTGAACGATCTTTGTTTTATTACTATCAATTTTTAATTTAACATTTCTTTTGTCTAAAACCTCTAATATTTGGAATGGTCCCGTGTAGTTGCAATCAAGTTTTCCTTTTCAGGGTTCTTTGATCAGAAATACTGCGTCTAGTATTTTAAATTTTGGTGTTTTTACTCTTTTGTCGTAGTAGTGTTTCGTGCGTTCTTTAAATTGATTTTGTTTTCTCAGCGCTAATTGTTGTACTTATTTTAAGGTCCATTTAAGTGGTGGTGGGAATTCTGAAGGTGTCCGTGCTGTTCTGCCGAAAACTAACTCGTACGGTGTAAATCCTGTACTTTCGTGTATACTCGTATTGTATGATAGTGTTGCAAAAGTGAGTAATTCATCCCAATCACGATTGTCATCAATACAGTGTTTGAGATATTCAATGAGTCCGTGGTGGCTGCGTTCCAGTGTGCCATTCGATTGCGGATGATATGCTGATGTTCTATACCGCTTTATTTGGAATAACTCCGTGAATTCATTGAATACATCAGACATGAAATTCGTTCCTTGGTCAGTTAATATTGCTCGAGGGGCACCAAATGTTCATATTGAAGTTGTGCATAGAGCTTTAGCAACGCCGATGGACGTTTGTTGCTTGAGCGGGACTGCAATACTGAATTTATTGAATAAATCGCGAATTGTCAAAATGTATTCGTGACCCTTACTGGTTTTTGGTAGTGGTCCGACTTCATCGATAGCGACTTTGTCGAATGGCTCAGCCGGTGAACCAGTTATTACCATCGGGGCTTTGTCCTTAACACGAACTACTTTGTTCTTTTGGCAATCAAAACAATCCTTAATGGATTCTCGGATATCTTTTTTCATGTTTTTCCAGTAGTATTGCGTAAGGATGCGTTGGTAATTTTTCGCAATTCCTTTATGTCCGCCTATCGTGGATCCGTGGAGTTCTTTGATGATGCCCTGTCTGTTCGATGGTGGTGGAATTGGGAGCAAACCTTCACAAAAAGTAATTGTTATTCCCGATCCAAGCGTTAACAGTCGTAATCATGTTTTCACGTTATTCCACGCAAATGCGTCTATAATTTCGAGATCTTTTGAAATGGTGCACGATTTTAACTTTTCTCTTTTCAAGAGTTTTACGAGCACAGCAAGACATTTTTGAACGAGCTGTAAATTGATGTTATCTGTAGAGTTTGATTTACAGATCATGGTGAAATACGAATGAGTTTTTGATCGTTGGATGACGATGTTTTCAACTTTCAAGTTGCATTTTGCAAATGTCTGCCGATTGATCTTTCCTTTTTCAATCAGTACTTCAGCTGCCATCGTGTTCATGACGCAATCTGCTGAGAGAAAGTGTGCGATGTTGTCTCTTTTTGCTAAAATGTTCCTTTGGGTGATGATTATGTTGTCTTCAGCTCGTATGTCGTCTGTCAATGTAACATTTCTTGTTGATGGGTGTGATTTTGATTGTGTCAGTCGTTTTCTGTGATATTGTGAAGGCTGGACGTTTGCATCTTCAGAATCATCTTCTGCTGTTGGTGCTGATGAAGATGATGTTGGATGTCGGTCACTCTTGTTTGGGTCTTGTTGGTGTATTGGTGAGTGGTCTTCCGTAGGACATGCCAGGTGTCGGATCTGGTGTTTGTAGTATTTGTTGTGTGAGGTCGAGCACTTGATGAGGTGAACGGAAATTTGAATCGATGCTGTATCGTCCAACGCGTTCTTCGTGCGATGGACTCGGACATGCTGCTCGTGATGTTGCAGCATCAGTATTTTCCTCTTGTACTTCCAAAGCTACATCGTTCCAGTACTCCGGTGTCATTTGTGGTGAATAATAGCCTGAACTATTATCTAACTCTTTCGGTTCTTTTTCAGACGGTGATGGAAATGTTGTTTTTTCCTGTTGTTTGTTAGCAGATTAATCTTGTACACTTTTGCGTGGTCTGCGAGGATGTCATCTGGGTGTTGGAAGCGCATTGTCGTCTTCTGATGGTGATGGCTGCAGTGGTGATTTTTAATGTTTCTTGCATGCTTCGTTCTTTTGTGTCGTTATGAGTGTTCCTGCGAGTGGATGTTTCCGTGATCTGCCTGGTCGTCGTTTGATTAGTGCCTCTGGGTCGTCAGTGTCGGATGAGCTTGGTATTGCAGGTGCACTTTTTCGTGGTCTACCAGGTCGTCGTTTGATTGGTGGTTGTGAATTATCAACATTCTCCGTTTATAGTGAACGGAAGTTTGGCTGAACCGGTGTTTGAGCTGTGTTGTCTTTGTTGTCGGTTGGTTTTTGACTTTTTCCAAGCACAGGTGGTGACCGAAATGTCGGTTCCACAGGGATTACGCCGGTGTTGTCATGAACAGCTTCTCCGACTAGTGTCGATGGCGATTTGTATCTGAGTTGAGTTGTATTCTTTTTCTCAGATTCCTGTTCGGTTATCGATTCATTTTCCTTTGATCTCGCCTTTTTGTCATATGTGATGGTGTTGGTTGCATAGCCGGGTCCTCCGGTGCGAACTGCAACGTCATCAATACCTATTGCTGTGGTTTTCGCACAGTCCTTTAAGGCATTGGAAGGGCCATCCGTTTGTTTATTCGTAGATTCGTTGATTTACTTTGTTTGATTTGTTTGATTTGCTTGTTCTCGTTTGCTGTGTCGCTTGCATGTTTCATTCATTACTTCTTCGTCTGAGGTATCCATATAGCTTTTCCTGGTCGTCTTGGTTCGTGTAGAATTGTCCTTTCGTGTATGCTGTTTTCGTTTTCCTTGTTGGCTCGTGAGTTCATCTTCTGATGTTGAATTGTAGTTGTTGTTGTCGATTGAAGGATTTGATTTAAGGTGCGCACTTCTCCCTTGTTGTTTGTATGTTGTATCGGTTGTATCGGTTGTATGTTTTCTTTTGCTCGAGTTTGATTGTTTCGCGTCCTTGTCCAGACCTTGACCAGTTGCAGTTATTTCCATGTCTTCCGCTTCGCTTGTCGCTTCGTCTGTCACTATCTGTCTCTTATGTGGCGCTGGGTTGCCAGACGATTCGTCAGATGTTGCACGACGGCGTGTTTTTGCGGGAATGGTAGTTGTTCTTGTTTCGTTGTCTTCTTCTTCTTCGCTTGAGGAAGTGACTGCCACGACTTGTGCTTTATATGGGGCCGGGTTATCGGATGATTCGTCTGATGTCGGTTGGCATCGTGTCTTCGGCTGGTGGACCGCCTTCGGTTTCTTAAACAGTCTTTCTTGCGGGTCGTCAGATTCCTCTCGTGGTCTAATTGGAAGGATGTTTGCTGGGTTTCTTCAAAGCGCATCTGTGACGACGTTGAGTTTTCCTGATTTGTGGTGAATTTTGTAGTCGTAATCGTTGAGAATCGCTTGCCAACGTTAATACTTTTGAGGTGGATTCAGTCTTTTCACTAGGTAGGTTAGTGTTCCATTGTCAGTTATTAATATGAAATGACGACCGTACAGATATTGCCTAAAATGTTCGATCGCGCTTATAATTGCTTCTAATTCTTTGTGCATTATGTCATACGTTATATGTACTTTTTTAAGAGTCTGAGAGAAAAATGCAACTGGATGATCAAAATTAATATGTTTTTGGCTGAATAGTGCTCCGATTTCATAATCAGATGTATCGGTTGTGAGTGTGAATTCTTTGGTATACTCTGGATAACAAAATTGATCGAGAAGTTATTTTTTGTTTCATGTATTCAAAAACTTTTTGGCATTCTTCAGTCCAATTGAACTTCTCCGAGGCTTTCAATTGGTTCGTAAGTGGAATGGTAATTTTTGCAAAGTCCTGCATATACCTTCTGTTAAAATTTGCTAAGGCGTGAAATTGTATAATGGATTTTCTGTTTGTCGGTACTTGTGAGTATTATAACCTTTGACAGTTATTTAATAGATGGATTGGTGATCGGACTAAATGGAACTATGTTTAAATGAAACACATTAATAGTTTAATTACAATTTTATTATCGTTCGGAGATATCCTCACGTCATGCGCACTTATCATCAGCGATTCCACAATATTATGACACTCTACTCGCGATGTCGTCGCTTATCTTTCTCGTTTCTTTTACTTCTCTTTTATTTTATTTTTTACTGTTATGATCAAACGAAATTTACCTTTACCTATCTTATGAATTTATCACATTTTTACATACATCGCAAAATTACATCGATCATCAGAAACAAATGGCAAGCCACGAGGCCTTGTGTAATCCAATATCGCAAAATATTACGTCTCCAAAAGGGCGAGTTCGGATGACAAAACAAATCTTAAAAATAAGTACTCAACTTAATATTCGTCAGAATCGATGGCTCTTTCGAAGGACCCCCGGAAACGTCCTCGGATCCCAGATATTTCCAAAGTAAATTTATGGCCAACACTTGTATTTCTTTTCTTCACTTTGGCGAACAGAAAAGATTTTTGACGTGGTCGATCGGAGGTTCCCGGGGCGAAACAGACCGAGATCTCCCGTGACTCTCTCTCGTGGTATCATCGATCATCGATCCCAATGATCCTGCGCAATACGAGTGTGGGCCAATTCGCATGCGCAGGCTCTCATCGAAAATTCGGATATCGCTCGTCAAAAGGGACTTATTTAGGAGAAACTCCGTAAGGCGCGAAGGCGCAGCTTACATACTGGAAAGTCTATTATTGCTTGAACTATGTCTGGTTTGGGTTGAGACCCTTCTTTGTTGATGCGATGTAAATATGTTACTTCTTTTCGAAGAAATCAACACTTGTCGGTCTGCAACGTCAAGCCTGCGTCTGTCAGTCTTTTTTCTAATCTCCGAAACTTTCATTCGTATTGTTCAAAATCAGCTGAATATACTACGATATCATCCAGGTACACAAACAGATCTACTCCCTGAAGACTCGATTGCACTACGTCTTTGCACTACTTTGAAAGCTTGCTGGTCCGTTTTTTACTCCAAACGGCATCCGATTGAATTCGTAATGTCCGTTGGCGGTGAAAAATGCTGTTCTCGGTTTGTCTCTTGGGTGTATTTCGATTCGGTGAAAGCCAGATGCGAGATCCTATACCGGAAAGTATTGAGACTTGCCCAGCTGGTCCAAGATTTCGACGATGTTAGGTAACGGGGATTGTTTTCTCGTTTAATTTTCTAAAGTCGATAATCATACACCATCTTTTCTTACCTGTGCGATCTGGCTTCTTAGGTACAATCCAAACTGATGAATTATGCGGTGATGGAGACGGTTGTATGATTTCTTTTTCCAAGAGATCTTCGACTTGCTTGCGTATTTCCTCTTTGTGTATTTGCGGAAATCGGTATTGTTTGGTGTTTATTGGTTTCTCGTCGGTTGTAAAAATCTCATGTTTTGATACTGATGTGTGTCCCAGTTTTTCTCCTGGCAAGCTAAAAATAAAAGAATATTCCGAGGCTAGACGGAGTACATCGGTCCTCTCCGTGCCATCTAAACCTTTTAGATACAGGAGCGACTTCAACTTTTCGAATCTGCCCCCTTCTCTCTCATTGCTGCTGGACGGATTGCTGCACAATACTCGGTTAGAGTATCGCGAGAATCGTCTTCTTCGGTATCGACTGCTTCACTTGCAAGTTTTTCGATTGGTTCTAATTCTATTATTGGGACCGTGAGATTGATGTCGAAATCGGTAGTGTTAATTGCCGAAATGTATGCGATTCCGTTTCGATTTGTGAGTATTGCATCTCCTATGTCTCCTATAAACCTCTTATCTCCTACAAACCCATACCGGCGTTCATTTTTGGGACATACCCTTCGGCGAGGTCAGTGTTCTTTACTCGGAGGTGAATCATGCTTTTTGATCGTGCTGCGATTATTACTTTTCCACAAGTTCCGAATGGGATTTCGAAACCTGCGAGAGAGATACACGTCTGTGTATATAGAATGTCTGCGGGTGTTTCCTTGGAAAATGCATCTTCCAAGACGGTATCTTGCGTTATGGGAAACTCATTCTTTACTACATGAAACTCTACACGAACATTCCTTATTTGGATGGAACACATGCCGGATGTAAAAATTGTACCGTCGGTGATACCGGAAAGTTCGTATATTATGTATGAATTGATCTCGATATGACGTGCTATTGCGGATAACTTGATTAAATTTATCTAGGCTCCCGTATCGACTAAAAATGTTGTTTTATTATTGAACAGATCGACTGAGTTGATTGTTACTGTTTGAGGCTTATGTTTGTTTGAAATTCCGAGTGATCTTGCAACTTTTTTGATTTTTATATCCTTGTTTTTTACTAACTCGAAATCGCGCGTTCTTGGAGTTTGCTTCGCGCCGCGCTGTCTCGCGAAGCATGATTCTCGTTTTTTAATTCGAGATTCTCGAATTCATTTTCGATTTGTGCAGTTCCATCTCTGTTTCTGCTCCGGCATTCTCTTTCGTTGTTACCGACATTCTGATTTTGAGAATAGTCGTGAGATTTGTTTTGGGGGTATCTCTCGTGTGAAGGGTCGCGAAATTGAATTTCTCTGTGAATCTCTGTCGCGTGAGTTGCTGCGGAAGTTATCTTGATACCGATCGCGTGAATTGCTCCGGTAATATTGTTCGCGTGAATTATTATTGGGGTATCGGTTTTGTGAATTGTTTGAATCGAAGTTGTTCGGGTATCAATCGCGCGAATTGCTGCGCTAGTTGTTTGAATAATCGTTGAGGTGGTTATAGGGCCTGTCTCGTGAATTGCTTCGATAATTACTTGAATTCCGATCGCGCAAGTTGCTGCGATGGTTGTTTCGGTATCTGTCTCGTGAGTCATTTCTGTATCTATCGCGTGAGCTACTGCGATACTTGTTCTGGTATCTGTCCCGTGAGTCATTTCCGTAATTGTTCTGGTGTCTGCCTCGTGAGTCATTTCTGTAATTGTTTGGACATCTATCGCGCGAGTTCCTGTGATAGTTGTTCTGGTATCTGTCTCGTGAGTTATCTCGGTATGTATTTTGATTTCGATCGCGCGAGTCGTTGCGATAATTGAAATCTTGGGAATGACTGTGTAATTGTGTGTCAAAAGGTAACTTTTGAATTTCTTTTAGTCGGTTTAGTGTGCCGCATTCCGAAGTGGAATGTCCGTATGTGTTGTGAAAAGTGCAATTCTCATTGTGCGATTGGTTTTGTGTCTCTACGAATTGAACTTTTGCTGTCTCTGACTCTGCATTTGTTAGAATTGGTTTTATGCGGCTCTGGTTCATAGTTTGGCGTTTTTGTAATTTATATTCTATGTCCGTTGCTTCTTCTACTGCTCCATCGAGTGATTCGATTCGTGCATTAAAAGATTTTCAATTTGGTTGAAACGTCCTCTGACAAAAGCTCTTGCTACTGATTTTTTTACTTCCTCGGTTCTATCGGTGAAATATGGTCTTTCGGCTGCGAGACTATAGACTTCATTAAGTCTGTCAATTACGCGTTTTTGGATTTGTCGGATGCGAGTCGCGAAATCTGATACTGGTTCATTGTAATTTTGCGAAATTGTTTTAAGTTCGAGTTCGAGATCTAATAATTTTTTCCGTTAAATTTTGGTAATGGATTGTAAACATCTCGGAAGGTTGCGCCATTGTTCGGCATCGCATTGCCTAGTCTCTCATTAATTCTGTTGCCATCGGGCACATTGAAAGAAGATAATTCGTTATTTTCTATAATTCCGTCGTAAAATGTAGGTGATAACCGACGGCGCGAATTATAGCGTCGGGTGAACGTATTGTTTTAATTTTTTCGAATCCGAAGTTTTGCTAAAGATTACGCATTTCGTTAAAAAAAAAATGGAAATTTCATTAGAATTCACTATTCCGTTGAAAAACTGGGAAATTTTATAGAAATCGAATGTTTGTTAAATGTTCGAGAAAAAAAAATTGGTGGATGTCGAAAACGAAAGTTTGTTTAAAGATCGGAAATTTGTGAAAAATAAAAAATTTCTAAAAATTGAAAATTCATAAAAATCAGAAATCCATAAAAATAAAAAAATTGTCAAAAGTTGGAAAATCCTAAAAATCAAAAATTTGTCAAAATTTGGAAATTCATAAAAATAAAAAATTTGTTGAAAATCGGAAATTCATAAAGATATATATTTTTTTTAAATCGAAAATCCATAAAAATTAAAAATATGTTAAAAGTCGTTTTTTTTTTTATTACGTTGAAAAAAATTACCCGAGGTTGTATAGTTTATAAAAGTTTTAGGAGTAGGAGTAGAAGTTCAGCAAAGGTCGGATAAAAGAAAAAATTGAAGAAAGTTTAATATTTCGCAAAAAGTTAAAATTGGGAATTTGTCGAGATCGCATACTGTGGGGTTCGCGTTATGGTTTCGTTGAATTAAAATTTTTATTGTATTTCTGCTATAAAATCATAATTCATGGGGAGAGGAGAGAAAAATGTTTCCTCCGAGAATTTCGATTACCGGTGATTTGACGTTTCTGTATCTTCGGCAATTTAAATTGGTAATAATGATCTGTTTATTCATTCATCCTATTATTCCGTAGAATATGTAATTTCGGTAAGGAAAAAAAAAAAGAAAAACGGGAAGAGAAAAAAAAAATTTGTTGCGTGAGATTTATGCGTGATTGTACTGCGCCTGCATGTGTCTTCGAAGCAGCGGTGAACAGGGCAAGAGGCGGGTTACGTGTGAGAAAGGCGGTATATGGTGCGAGAAGGCCAGCGATATACACTGATGCGTCGCACGGGCCTTCGTCTTGTAGGCGGTGAAGATGAATAGATAGAGAGGAAAATGTGACTTTTCCTTCCTTCACTCCTCTTCTTTATGCTAACGCTTTTTAAATTAAAACAAAAAAAAATTTAAACACGATTACACAACAAGTTTCAATCGATTCCATCTACTCGTTTTCGCTTAATCATCGATAACGTCCCTAAAAACCGAGAATCGCTTCCTGCACTGTAGCTCCTTCTGGAGTAGGCCAACCGAAATTTTTGAGGGGTGTTTTTTGATCGCCACGAGCTGCCTTTTTGACTGATACCCATCGTTAAGGGACTTTCAACGACTTCAATATCAATTCTGGGGGTAGTTTCGAGTGGTCGCATAGCCTCGATTTACCCGTGATCGTGTCATACCTTTGCACCAGGTCAATTCGCATCCGATCTTAATGAAACTAGTTTCATTCGGACAATAATTAAATTACCTCGAAAAAACTTTTTTAGTTTTTCGAAATCGGTTCAAGTTTCGCTGAAATCGCCAAAAAACACTTCGTCCCACTTCAATTGCCCCTCACTGTATGTGTGAGCGTTTTTTTTTGTCTTCCTTCCTTCCTTTTTTTATTCCTGGTGTTAGTTGTTTTGAGTGTGGGCGAGTAGGTGTTGTTCTCGGTTTTTTCAATTGGTGTTTCTTCTGTGTGCATGTGTGTATCAAGGGTTTTATCACACACGTTTTCGATTACGACAAAACTTCTCACACTTTTTTTATTACTACAAAAACTCACTCTCTTTTTTTTAATAAGAATTGTCACTTTTTATCTGTTACGTCCGAAGGCGCGCGAAAATTCGAATCAAACGTCGAGCGGTAAACGTTGACTCTATTTATTAATCCTAATCGATATTTTAAAACGATGGATCAATAGGGGAGTGGGAATGTTCGCTGTAAGACCGCGAGAGATCTTGTTAGTTTCGACTAGGTGACTTGAAGAGGTTAATTTCTACTGAATAAAGAGGTATAAGGTCCCACTTTATGCACACAATTGAGGTGTATTTATTGAATATAAATGCAATGTGATTAGTTAAGTACATTCGTTACATTCGTGATCAATTCCGTTAACATTGCAATCATTAATATAAATCGTTTAGTTACCTTATCGGAGAGGTGTCTTTCGTTTGTTTGAGCGTCGAATTGGTTTTTACAATCCTTCTTATTTATTATAATTATTACGTCGTAATCTATGTTCTTGATTTTTAGAAGTCTTTATATGACTTTATATTTCACTTTTGATATTTATTGACTTGATACCTTTATAACTTTATAATTCACCTTTAATATAGGCTTGATACTTTATTTTGACAACGATTCACTCTCTTCTACAGAAGACCCGAAATCGCGGACAGAGCTTAAGTATGTGATGATTTGAAAAATATATAAGTGCGATCTACACAGTCCAAAATCAAAATCAAAACAAAATCTGGAAAAACTCTGCAAGAGATGAAAGGCGGGGCGGCGTTTTTATAATAGAAAAAATGGCTAAGTGGGGGACAACTTTTACAGATTTGGGCATAGATGCAGTAGGCTTATTTCGTCTTTCTCCGAAACTGTGGTGTTTTCTCCTGGAGCGGCAATAAAAATTGGATATTTTAGTTTTGTCGCTCAAGTGTCACAGATGCGCAAGTGGCCTTTAGGGTTGCTATTGGTGTTCTTTCCCAAAGAAACTTTTATAGCGGCTCTCTTGGAGAGCAGTCGAATAGACCTATGATCTCTTGGTCGATGAACACGTGTAGTACATTACTATGTGTGCAGCTAATATGGCATAGCCATGGGTGTGAGAAAGAAAGGTGATAAGTAGCTCTCCTAGTGAGAATGAGTCGTGAAATGTATTAATATTTTGTATAGTTGGTTGTGGTGGCTATGTTACTGTGATTTTTCGAAAACGCGGAATATGGGTAAGATCTTAGAATAAACTGTACGAATTCGTTGTACGTGGCATATCACAAAAATTGTCTCTTTTTCTTTTTTTTTCTTTTGAACGTTGTTTTTTTCGAGAGGAAAGAAAATTGGCACCTTTGATGTGAGTTCCACTTCTGACACCAATCTGACGGTCGTAGCGGGTGATAGTAAGGGTTGTAGTCGGTTGTATGTATAGTGTCTTTTTGATGATTATATGGCGATTACTCGAGAAGTGCACGGGGTTTGAGGAAAGAAGTTGAAGTTGATGGTTTGAATGTAAGAGATGAACTGCTAATGAAGTGACGCTTTCGGGAGCCGAGAGTCAGGGGGCCCATTGTTCTTGGGCCTATTGGTGGGGCTACCACGTGCGTGGTGCATGCAGCATCCACGCGTGGACCGTGGGACTGAGTCTGTTGGCGCGAGAAGTGCTGACGGACTCGTGAGCATTCGCGGGAATTGAGATTAGGATGGGTAGTGTGAGAGGAATAGGATGTCCGCGTGAGAACGAATGGATAGGACTTAAGGTGTTCGGTTTAAGGTGTGGGAAAGGCCAGTTAGGAATAAGGGAATTGTAACGCCGTTACACTATTAAACAACGGATACAATTAAATTAATTTGCTAATTATTGATGTAACATCACTCCCGACGATATGGACAAAGTTAAAAAAAAAACGCAATTACACATTATACTAAAACAACACATAAATTCATAAAAATAATATCTAATATATTTTTTCGACACGTCAAATTTACAAACAACAAAAACATTATTTTCCTCTCATCCGTCCCATGACTATGATAGGCGAGTGGCGATCGCTTTTTCAATCGTATGCAAGGTGAATGTAACTATGCCCGGTAATCATTGTCCCTCTTTCTTACATATGGTGTCACGACCGGATAAGGTAGATTTCTTACCTACCTTTAAGGTTTTTTTGTAGATTTGCGTTTTAACATTGAAATATTGCCTGAAATTGTGGCTCGTGGTACTTGCAAGTTATTGAGACAACAGACAAAGAATTTGGCCAGAGAAAATTAAGATGACACTGGCCCGTACGTGGTACATGTCAACGGATCTATTTTGTTAATACAATTAATAGTCACTTTATATTAAACTTATCTTAAAAATTATATTACATACAAATTTAAATTCAGTTGTACATAATTCACTTGTAAAAAATTGCAAATTTGAAATGTAATCAATTGTTATGCAAATAAATATTAATAATTTTTTTTTTTAATTAAAAAATTATTATTGATATGTAATGGGATCCCGTTACGTATAATCGTAAAATTAGCAACAACTGATCGAACGGTGATACTGGACAAATTCTAAATATGAAATACCCGATATGCATTCATGAATTACAATCAATCTTTTTTTAAATTTTTTTATGCCGTAAAATACTTATTTGAAGGAAACGTTTTAGATCTTCCTCTACTTCGACAATCGACATTCGTCAATTTTTTTCAAATGAATTAAGGTAATGTCACGTAACTGTCACATTATATCTTAAATACAGTGACGATGGGCAACAACTAAGTCGTTAATGAATTAATGAAACTATAATCCAACTTTCTTTGCAATTATTGATTTTTCGGGTATAACGAGCGAACAAAGTATTGCATCATCCATTCTGCAGTTAAATATTCCCATATTTTCCTCAATAAGTAAACCATTTGGGAGAAATCTGGAACGAGAAAATACAACTTTTTCTTGCACTGATGGCAGTTTCATCGGTATTGCACGTCATCTTGCGCAAAAATACATATTTTCTGAAATGTCAACCAAGGGGGGTAGTCGGTAACAGAACCGCTTTAGTAGCGTATCAACAAGTGTTATAAATCAGGAAAAGTGTTTCAGAATCCGCGTAGATTTTTCCCGAGGCCTTGTCTCTGCGACCCCCCTCGTCAATCCCCTCCATACCAGCCATGTTAAAACCCTCGGAGCACCCCTCGGAGGGGTCGACAAGCTCGTTTTTTTTAAATTTCATCCTTTTTGAAGTTAAAAAAAAATGTATTGAGTTCAAGACAGACGTCACACTAATAACAAAATAACAAAACGAATTATTTACCCATGAGCTATATTTATAAAAAAAAATATTGTTATATTTCTTGGTTTCTCACAGAGTTTTTAGAGAAAGTATTTGCTCCCGTAAAAAATATTGTTTCCGAGACTCATGCAAATGTTCCAAAAGGTTCGTAAAATTTATTTAGAAATTATTATCATCTTTTTTAAGTTCTTCAAGTTCTTTACCGACGACGCCAGCGACACTTTAGTTCATCATTTTTTCGTCGTGTGACTTAGATGGCGCTTTACAAAAGAATATTTAACAACTTCAAAATGAAGTATTTATCTCCGCGAGGACAAGTCAGAAGCCCCAATTTTTTCATAGAGATTATTATGGTTAAACCATTTTTGTCGTACTCCCACTAACAGTTTTTTTTTTATTTTAATGTGAGCTCGTCGCTGCAATTCGCCCGGCGCTTTTTTGGATATAGGTTATGTTTCATGACGACAATCAAACCATCGATATTTTTGCTTATCAACAACCTAAATATTACTCATTATTATTATTTCGATTAAACATTATTTTTTCCCTTCATCAGCTGGTCAAGAATATTATTTAATATTAATGCGCAACCGATCAGAAATCGTTATACCGTACGCGCTTGAAGTTCCGATTGGTTGCTTCATTTTACAGCTACCTGTGCCGTTATTCGCCGACCGTATGAACTCAGGATTGGGAGCCATCTCGCAAATTTAGCGATATGCTTAAGACCACGGTCTTACCCGTGCTTAAGACGATGGGCTACTCCGTTGTCGGTAACAAAAACGGCATACCAAAATTCTTTGAAAGATCAACCGTTTAGAAAAAATTTGGTCCCGAAGTAAAAGCAACTTTCTCTCGCACTTACAATAGCTTACGCAGAAACTGTTTTACCAACAGAGGAGCAGCACATTACCTCAGAATTTTACCATAATTCTTCAAAATTTATTATTACCTCTCTGAGTTCGAATGCAATCTTAGTAAATATCGCCTTAAACATAGTCCATCAGTCACAGATGTAGTGTGCAAATATTTGTTAAGAAATTTTTAGCTGATTAAACAATATGCAATGACAACGAAAACACGAAAAGTCACTGGACCTGAGAGAAAGGCGTACCTCCTGTCTTTTGCCCGGCGGGCAGTCGGGGGTTAAAACAAGTTGTGATATATTAAGTCTTGTAGAAACTTGGACACTACCCGATGATATATTCAACAACAATCCAATGAGAAGATTGTCCAGGAAAAAGACGAATAGCTTTTGGAAGTATTCCATCCATAAAATCAACGTTGGTAAATGCAGTAAAATCTTTTTGTAATTGCATAAATAAAGAGAAAGGTTCATAATTACAACTGGTTTCAGATTTTTAAATTATTGTATTATCACAATTCATAAATCTCCAAAATTCAACTTTAATAATTTTAAAAGTAACGTAAATAAAGTCTGCCAAGCTATAGAAAAATAGGAATCTCCATATACTGTTATAATAGGAGATTTCATTATAAATATACAAAATGCAGATTCCAATTCAACCATATCATTACTAAAATTCATGGAATCCAAAAATTTGTCTTTGATGATAAATAATAATTCAATAAGTACAGATAATAATACTATTATAGATTTATGCTTTAGCAACAACAAAGATATAGAGATTAATATATTTGAAAGCATTTATAGTGAACACAAACCGTTTTTATTTAATTTTATTTAATAATTATATTTATATTTAATAATTAAAAATAATTAATATGTTAATATATGTATATATATTTTCAGTAGTGAGAATTCTATTTTTGAAAATTTTATTTTTCGACACAAATTGTATCACATGCATCATTGTATTTATTTATAATACGACAATGAAAATATATTGGACCAAGGCCCCACTTACCTTTAAATTTGAAGTCTTAATATTTTTTGCCGTTTCCCGATCCACAACAAAGTTATATCGTATGAATTACGTATTTATGGTACTCGTGTCCTATCAAATGGTTAACATTCTCAATCGTAATACTCGCAGTAATACTGGACTAATGCTATTTTATACATTGGTGGATAGAAGGTAGTATCTGACCTATATGCATGTTTACTAGAGATGTGGTTCATTCACCAGGTTCGTACACTGTGTCGAAATCAATGTGTTCAATTACTTTATAACAATTACCGGGCGTTGGTTCAATTTCAGTACGATTTATTTGATAATTCATTAAATGAAAATAATGGTACGCATGGATTTTTCTCACCGATCCATACATCTTCAATTCAGAATAGAGTATTATGATGATACTAGAAACAAATCAGAACAACGTACATATGTACGTTGTACAAAATACCATCTTTGCACACATAATATAATATATCTGCAACGACCTATTCAAATATTTAGTTGAAACGATTATTGAGAATCTTGAAGGCCAGGATAAGAATTTTCAGATTCATGCTATAGTAACCAAAAGAATAAAGAACAAAGTCTGCAGTAACCGAGTATGGAAAATGAAGACTTGGAGAGCGCGTAACGAGATAGATACACCCGTGAGTACCTTCTAAAGTATCACGCAGGGATAGCTATCGGGGGGTTTAGAAGGCGGAGGCCTCCAACGGGATCAGGAGAGTCTTTTTCTGTTTAATTTACTCTATCTAATAAAATACATTCTTAGCAATACATTCGTGGTTCAATATTTATTGTGTAACTCTATAACTCTAACACTTCTATAAAAATAAAAGTTCTACTCCAAAACACGACCATTTATGTTAAGAGCTACTTCATTTATCAGGATGGGAAGGTGACTCGTAACGTGTGATCTCTCTTTTGGATCAACACAAGTAAGCCTTTCACTCCGGGGATGGATATCTCGTCTAGCTTTAACTGTAGTTACCCTCAGTTCTCATTGGAGAAGAGAGGGAGAGTCGATAGAAATCAACGTTGGATCTCCAGCATACGTGATTCGTTCGATCATAGACAATCTTTAGACAAATTTTATGAGTCGTAGAAACGGTTCTCACCATCAAAGTTGAGCTGTTGCCGTTGCGACGTCTCGTGGTTGACGCAGCTCTGGATCGTTGATCAGGTTTTGAGCAGGTTGATAAATGAGTAGAGATCAATTTTAAGTATTCACTCTTTATTTGGATAAGTTTATTAAACGCTTGCATATTTCGTAAAGACAATAGTAGCAATGTCGAATAATTCAGATATTAGTATTTAAGTATCGTATATAATAACATCGCATAGGATAAATTGTACTGTGTATCGCGAGCAAGCTTATCGGTTGCTATTCGAGATGTAGAAGACCGAAGTACTGTATGTCGACGAGCAACCTTATCGGTTGCAGTTCGGGATGTTCAGACTAAAGTAGCCCCTTTTCCTGGGTTTTTATACAGAATTTGCGCTAGCTTAGACGAGATATAATCGATTGATTAGGGCTCCGGAACCTCGAGGGTGTAAAGTGGCCTTCTTTCCTGGGTTTATATTGGTGTGGTCCGCGCCTTGGCGTGGGCGCTGTTCTAGGCCCTTGGTTGGTCGTTTTGCCATCGCTTTAGTGTGCTCATTGGTTGTAGAGATTTACAGTGGTTGAGCAACTTTAGAGAGAAGCGAGCTCACTCCGTCTAAGTGAATTTGGGGACGCGTGCCAACTCAGCATACTAATGGAGGAGGTCATGCAACAATATTTTGGGGTGGTAAAACCGTGGTGACGTCCGTATCAAATAGTTTGATCAAACAGGATTGCTGATGTTACTCGCTGGAAGAGAGATATAAAAGTCATATATAAAGAGGCGTTTGATGCAATGTAAGGAATTATTAACTGTATCGTTTACGTATACTTTTACTAGCCTGACGTTTCATAGCCTTTTTGTTGTCGATCGATACATTGTAAGTGGTGAAAGTCATGTTACTTCTCATTTGATACTCAAATGCACGAAATCATTCTCGAAAGTAGAAATTAAAAGTTCTGTGAGGTGGTGAGTTTAATATAACCGTAGATAGCTGTACGATGTAATGATTATTAGATTGCCTTCTTAACTCAAATGGCGTGAACGCTGCGTTTATCACGAATTATATGTAGACGTACATCGCATGACGTAACAACGGTCGCTCTTGCAAAAATAGAAGTTCATCTTTGGGAGTCGCAAAAGACGGTCGCTCTCGTAAATAATTACGGTTCCCCGATACAAAATTCTAACGTGTTTTAAATAAATGACCATATTTTTATTGTTGTTATATTTTAAATAGTGTTCGGACATTTTGTTAAAAGTTTAACCCGCTACTTGCTTAATGGCCAACGCGCCTAATCAAATAAATAATACAAATTAATTACCTAATCACCACTCGACGCTCCTTATCCCGGATCGGAACATTCCTTTCCGATCAAAGGAGCAAAACAATAACAACCTACAACGTTTATGTTTACGGTAAGTGTAGGTTATAAAAACCCGAGACATCACAATAACTACGTAAAGACTATCCCAAAAAATCGACAAACTGCCAGAAATCGTAAATAATTGAAATTTCACCACATTTCGAGATCTCCGTATGAGTGCGAGTGAAATTTCTAGAATTTTCAAGTGGCTATTCAGAGATGGTTGAAATTTTATGGAAAGAATAGATAAACCAGATGCCGGACTGGTAGATGAATGTGGTCTAACTACATATTCTTTTCCTCGAAACCTCAAGCATTTCTGGATAGCACAGTTTACTGTTTTTGACACCTCACCTTAATGAATGAAAATTTACAAAAATCCCCAAACAGTGGCGTCCTAACATTTATGTATTGTTCTTTTCTTAAGGGATCGCACCGAAAATGCCAAAAAAGAGGGGTCGGGAAATTCATCATGATTGTTATTCAAATAATAATAATCATAATTTTGGAAATATTTTGTTGACGCAGGACATAAAAATACGGCAGGCTGTCAACGACAGGGGGTACGCGGCCGGCGCACTGTTCTGGCAGTCACCGATGTGACAGGGTGTATACTTGGACCGGTGACCGCTTAACCGCGCACTGGCTGTGTGGAATCGCTCAGTGGGTCGCCATCTTCCAAAGTCTGGCGATCCTCTGTCGGAGCAACTGTCGAAAGAGCCGACTGAATCGGCACAGGCTTTACGCAGTTTCCCTGTGCCCTCGTGTGAATGCGATACAGTAGTGGGGTTCTAACTGGCTGTGGACGCAATCGCGGGGGCTTAACAAAAATGGCACAGTTCGAGGAAACGTAAAAAAAAAGAAACTTGAAAAAGGGACGGGTCGTAAAAACCTGAAAGGGTATACGTTGGAATTCCCACATTTTTATCTCGAATCATTCACTCGCGGGATTTTTGAGTCCAGGGTTGAAATTTCAAAATTCAAAATGGGTAATCCAGTATGGCGGCTTCTAGTGATTAACGGTATTCTAATATGGCTACTGTTGCCTCCGTCATTGTTTGGTGAAATAAAATCACCACCCCAAGGTGCCCTCGGGGAGGTCACAATAGGATTTTACACTCCATTAAAAAAAAATTGTTTTCAATTAAAAATTCATTTTTTTTTTCAAAATCGAGTTCATATTCGTCATGAGCGACCTTGAAACCCCCGGGTACCGAGTTTCAATCAAATCTATTGACGTTTTGCATTTTGGTCCGCCATATTAGATCCGCTATTTTGAATATTGAAATTTTGAGTTCAGATTCGTAGTCAGCGACCCAAAAAACTCTTTATAGATAAGCTTCTATGTAAAATTCGAAATTATTGGCCCTCACCAGTGTTGGCACAAAACGTTGATTTCGGAACCACCAGTGATCTTGTTAAGGCTCGGCGCGGTCTTTCTCGTCGGTTTTCGGCAAATGCGGGGGGAACAAGTCGGAGGAAATGTGCTGCTTATTGCCTTTCGCATTTATTGAATTGAAATACGATTTAACGTTAGCGAAACATCGAACGAAAAATGGAAATTTACGAATATTTTGTTATTTATACCAGCATGAGTTTGAAATTATGTAAAACTTTTGCAATCATGAAATCGAATCTTTTTGAACAATTTTATAAAAGTCATTTTTTGGTGGTTGAACTGGCGTGGAATCGTTCATGCATTAATTATATTTTTCAGATGTCAACGATCAGAGTCGTGGCTTAATAGCCGAGTATGTGAATGACCTTACGGATCAGCAAGCATCCTCAATGCTGTACAATCTCGACTTGGACAACGATCTGCTGGAAAAATTTCTTCCAACCGTAACGAAAGGTCACAAGCCATTCGCCAAAGGGCAATACGTCGATTTGTTATTGTCAGATCTCAACAGAATTCTCGTAAATTGGCTTCAATGGATCGAAGAATTCACTTGTCGCGAAATTTCCAAATTACTCAATCTTGTTACATCGGTTCGGGGAATTTACAATATTCGCGAAGAATCTTTGGCTGTCAATCTTCCGGAAAATTGGGAAAAGTTGAGAAATGAATTGTCGCTGCCAACAAATTTTTGGTCAGCATTCTATCAGCTACTATTGACCAAAAGAGTCAAAGCGATAATTTACGAAAAATGGCGAAAAGCTCTGAAGGCTCTTAAAACGAATATTAGCGATTTACTAGAAAAAATTAACAACGAAAAATATGACTTTTCTGAGCATGATTTGCGCTGGTTCGTGTGGAAAGATTCGCCAACGGATATTCCGCAAAAACTCGCGAAAAACTCAAATCTCGACGCGAAAAGATATTTGCTTATGAAATCACGAGGATATTCCCCAAATTTAGTCAAATTGTGTGAATGCTTTGACAAAAATTTGAATCAACTTTTGCTCGATCTCGAGCAATATTTGTACGAGAGCGAAAGTACAAAATCCGTAAAAAAAAATTTATTTGTTTTGCGTATTTCATCAGTTTCTGATGAATTCACCGATCGTTCGGAGATCCAGGAAAATCTTCAAAATATCAGCTCTTCGATGATTGACGATCTCGTGAAATTCATCAAGAACGAATATATCTGGCCTGCACCGAAAATTGAACGTTGCGACGTGAACGCTATAATTATGGCAAGATTTTTCCAAGCCTTGACAGTCTTATGTCCAAGTCTCAATAAATGTTTCACTCTGTCAAAAATGTATGGTTTTGTGATCACGAACGTAAAGTGGCAATCTGTTTGCGATCATGTCAAAGACGAGAGCATCTCAATTTGGTTGATGTGGGCAAACTCTTACAGGAATAAAGTAAAAGAACATCGGGAAAGATTTTTGAGCAACGAAACAACAATCGAATATTTTGTTAGCTCGATTATTTCCGAGTGGGAGAAAGTCACGATTGAGGAAGAAGCCGAAGAGGGAAAACGAATTAATTCGGAAATTTTCGTTCCCTATCAACCTTCTATGAATCTACAGAAATTTTTTGCTGCAGTGACGAGAGATTTGAACAAAATAATTCCACACACAATACCAAAGTACGTACCAAAAGAGCGATTATGCGTTTTTTTTAAATTTATTGGACGAAAACAAGGCAGAAAACAAAACAAGGGTTTTACAGAATTTTTAATATTTTCTCTTCGAAAATTGTACACGCGTCATAAAAAAATGTCTTGTTACTTTAATACCTACGTGTCCAAACACTTTTTACTGTTTTTTTTCCGAATCTTATTACTTTTTAATCGTTTTTTTTTTTACATATTCTGCATGTTTTACGATATTTTTTATGCTAATTTTGTTGTTGATTTTTCAGGAAAGTGATTCACGAGATTCTCGATCACGTAGCCACAGAATTATTCGATTATTATGACAGAGCAGTGAAAAATTCGAATATCAGACAAAAACAGGCTTTTCAAATTTTATTCGATATAAAATACGTGACGTTGTTGATGGTGCCACGAGAAAACAAAAATCTGATTGACAGATCGATGGAAGTTTGCAATAACGTTCTTGCTCAAATTGATCCGTTTGATTCGGACGTATTTTATCCGTTTATTTATGTAAATGTGAAGAAAAGCGTTCAAAGATCTCTGGTGAGTATCCCATATATAAAATCAATATCATCACCATTGAGCTCTTTAATATTTTTTATGGCATGCGTCGATTATCACTAAAGAAAACATTGTTTGTTATAGTGTTAAAAAAAAACAACTTTCGTTTCATTCCTCGCGTGTCGAGACCAAAATCACCAAAGTTGACGAAAAATACGCAGGGTATTCTAGCAGATGAATTGTCATCAACATTTACATATAACCGTTTTTGAGGTCGCTGAATACAAATTTGGCGTTAAAATTTGGAAATTGAAAATGGGGGATTTGATTATGGCAACCCAAAATTTTGAAAATTTAAAAAACGCGACACATTTCTATAAAATTCGGCACTAAGGGATTTTTTGGTCCGCTAAATTCGAACTTACGGTCAAAATGAAAAATTCAAAGTAGCGCATCCAATATGGCGAACCAAAATTATGAATTTTTTTGAAAGAATTGTTTATTTGTTTGTTTTTTTTGTTTTGATCAAAATGTTTGGACTCTTTCGTCATTGTAAAATTTAATAAAACCGTATGAAATATTGGATTATGTGACGGTCTAGCATTCCGTACCAATAGACTACTCGAATAAGAGAGCATATCGGTGGCCGTAACGCAGTAGTTAGCGCACTTGCTTAGCAATCTGACAGTTCCAGATTAGTTCCGAATCCCGGGTGACACACTTTGTTTGAGAATTGACGATGTGAGGATAATAGTGGAACGAGGATGTTTAATAAATGAAGTTCGACGAACAGGTGTTTTATGTAACAGGTGTTAAATATCTTTATTAGAAAAAACCAATAGGAAAAAACTATGTACAATGAGGTGAACCTTGAGCTGACGCATGAGAAACTAAAACGTGAGCTGATGCGTGAGAAAAGTCCGTACACAAAATGATCGAGCTCATATCGCCCGACGCGATTATATTAATTCACGTTGCACGAAACCCGCAACGAGAAGACCGCAACATCTGTAACCGTCGCGACCACGAGGTGAGAAATATGCAGTATCACCTGCCGAGAGTCTTGTAGATCTCCCGACACGACGAGATGCTCCTTGAGATGCTCCAATGAGAAGTAACCGCAAAATGCACGTGAATAACCCGAAAATGAGAGTACTAAGTGAGCGTACCAAAATTAAGTGAGAAGACGTTGAGAATGAGCAGTGAGCTATATCGCGGCCATTAACTTTCCTATCACTCTAACGAGAAAAACGATGTACGTTGCCGGCATCTCCCCCATCGACGCGTGGTGCGTGCGCGACAGGCCCTCGTGCGATGATCGTTGAATGGTCCCGAGAGGTGCTGCCAAGCAGCGGCAAGCCGGTATACCGACAGCCGCGCCAAAGATCATTATTATTCAACACACTTCTATATTTTTCTTTCGTCGTCGCTGGACCGTTCCTACCATACCGATTTTGCTCGTCCGTCACAACTAATAAAATTTTTATGTGCTTGTTATCATTAAATTTTAAGGGAGTCGTTACAGTTCAAATGTTCCAATTTCCACTCTAAATTCATATTCAGCGACCCAAAAAACTAGTCCAAGAGACGTACGTGGTCGAAAAGAAATGTTGGCATATATGCAAGCCTTAGCATTTTTCTTATAGTTTTCGACGTCCTGAATCCAATGGTGCAAGAATTTTTGCGTTGGGTGTTGTGCAAAGGGTTGAAAAAAGGGGTTGAACATAAAAACGGCAATATTGCGATAACGACGAGGAAAAAAAAAATTAGACGAAAATTTAAAACGAAAATAGTCGGTTTAAAACTATTAAACTCTTTTTCTCTAAAATCAATAGGTGAGCCAGTAGAATTAATTTAAGGCGATCACTAGCTATAGACAAAAATGAAAGAGTGGGGCGGCGGGCATCGAGAAGGAAGCATCGACGGCGGCGGGTGGGGGAAGGGAGGAGAAGGCCCCAGCCTCTCCTCTCTTCCAACGTTGGTGTGCCTGCTCGTAAGTATGTGAGTAAGGGCGAGCATTTTCGATATTCTCTCCCTCTCTCTCTCTATTTCAGGCACAGCGACGTCGCGCGGTTGCAAATAATGTAAATATCAATTGTACGGTTGAATGGCAACCGCGCGTTTTCCGCCGGGTTTGAACTAACGTTGGCCATCGAGCACACGTTTTTCGTTTCACAAGTTTTCGTATTATATATACCGAGGTACGACATTAATATGGCCAGCACGTTAAGTATATGACAGCGATGCGCGTGGACCACTCGGTAGTGTCTCAGACTAATAATTCTTAGGTCGCTGGTTCGAGTCTGACTAAAGTTTTTTTTTTTCTGCGAAAAAATAGGCGACATGAATTATAAGTTTACAAGATGAGTACTATTTATTTTTTCGCAATGAAACGCATTTTGCCCCCTCATAGAGGAAGGTTTGTGACGTTGAAATTTTTTTCCAGCTTTTAATATCAACGTGTTAAAAATGTCTCAAACCGTCGAAAAAACATATTTTGAAAATATGTCCAGATATATGTATGTGTGCGTGCGTGTGTGTGTATGTATGTTCTGGCTGTGTCAAATTTAAACATCTATAACTGGAGAACGGTTTTAACTACCACGGTTCCGTTTTTGCACATATGTTAATTTATACAACCTCTTTATCACTTATCACAGCAAATTTTGTCGATACTATACAAAAATTACCAATTTTAAAATTTGCGAAAAATGTCTGTGATCGCTTTAATTCCCGCAAATTCTTTAGATACCCAGCTAATTTTTTGTATATAAAGAGAGTAGCATAGAAAGACGGTTCGTATTAAATTCGGGAAACATCGGTCAAACGGTACAGATTTTATAAGTTTTTAAATTTTTCAAAAAATCGTCGAATCACTCTGATTTTTGCAAATTTCAAGATATTGTGCTGATTGTTTATTATGAAAAGAGAATTCTAAAATTAAAGTTGGTATAAAATTTGTAGAGAATCCGTCAAACGGTTCGGACACTTCAAAATTTTGATTTTTTCTAAAAAATGATCAAAATTCTATAATTTTTGCCAACTTCGGAAAGTTGACCAGTTTTATAATGGAATATTTGAATGAATGGAATATTTCAAAAAAAATTTTGTTATCAATTCTGAGAAAATCGGTTGATTCCGATTTTAGGAAATTTAGATTTTTTTTATTTTGACGAAACTACTCAAACAACAAGCTGCAAATTAAATCTTGCAAATTGCTTCTTGGAGATTTCGCACGAAATCACGTTTTCTCACGATTTCTTCCTCTATTAGGAAGCCAAAATTAAGAAAGATAGTTCCTTATCAGAGAGGACTTTGAGCCTCGTGCGGAATCTCGAGGAAGCAATTTGAAAGTTCAATTTGCAGCTTTTTTTTTAAATACAACGATACATATATTGAGAGCCTTAAAAAAATGCATAAATAAAATATATGGCTACTAGCAGATGATGCAGTTTTTTCCGCGACGTTCGGCGGTGGACACTGTCCGCGGAAAAATTGCATCATCTGCTGGCCGCCATATTTTTTTTTAATGATTTTTTTAAGGCTCAATAAATGTCCCATCGTGTTAATAAAAATGCATTTTATTTTCATTAATCACTTCTGAAAAAAAAATCTGGATTTCATTCAGGCCTCTAGGAAGATGTAGCCCTTTCATCGCACCCCGATATAATTGATGGAGTAGGTAAAAGCAGAAAGAATTAAGTAAGGTACACAAATATGTTTTTTTTTTATTATTTTTTCATACAATATTGTAAAAAAAAGCGTAATTTTTTTCAGCGCAAAATTACATTTAGAAGCTTTCATATTGTACTTCCATTTCATCTTCGTCCGATTCTTCATCACAGATCGAATCTCGATCTGGAAGCAATTCACCGTCAGTGATTAATTCATCTGGTATTTCGGCGGAAAAATCTGGCCTTTCGAAGACATTTGTGAAAATGTCTTTGAAAAAAAGGATTCCTCACGGTGTACACGGTTGTGGCCGTAAATATGTATTATCCGAAACAAAGTTTTTAAAAAGATTATTAATCCGTATTAAAACAATTTTTCAAAGCAGCGTACTATTCTTCATGAAATACGTTATTTTCGTCCTTTCGGAGCATGTCGGCTGGACTATTATAGTTTTGTATCAATATAACACAACCAAACCTCTACTTACCGGCAGATGCTTCAATCTCACACGATTAGTCTTGAAGTTTTGAATATAAATTCAAAAAATAACACTATCTCACTTGTATTTCACAGAGTTGGCTCCGAAAAATGTACGTCTGCCTCGGTATACGAAAACTCGTGAAATGAAACACTTGGGCTGGACGGTAACGGCGTAGGTCGAAATTCGAAAATGTTCGCGCTCACTGACACCCGTACGAAACGCATGCGCAATCCAGCAGGCATACCGACGTTGGAAGAGAGGAGAGGCTAGGGCCTTCTCCTCTCTTCCCCCACCCGCCACCGTCGATGCTTCCTTCTCGATGCCGGCGACCCACTCTTTCATTTTTATCTATAGCTAGTGATCACCTTAAATTAATTCTACTGGCTCACCTATTGATTTTAGAGAAAAAAAGTTTAATAGTTTTATAACCGTCTATTTTCGCTTTAAATTTTCGTCTAATTTTTTTTCCCTTTTCCTCGTCGTTATCGCAATATTGCAGTTTTTATGTTCAACCCCTTTTTTTAACCCTTTGCACAACACCCAGCGCAAAAATTATTGCACCATTGGATTGAGGACGTCGAAAACTATAAGAAAAATGCTGAGGCTTGCATATATGCCAACATTTCTTTTCGACCACGTACGTCTCTTGGACGTTATATTAATTTTTTTGTCATGACGTGTATACACGTCATGAACGGGTAAGGGGTTAAGTACAGTAGGACGCAGTTATCATAAACCTGGTTGTAAGGAATTTCTCCTCCGACCTCCGATGCTTTTCGAGCGGTTATAAGGAATCCCTTCTAGCATGGTTTTAACCGTAACCATGAACAAAAGGTCGAACTGTTAAATGTGAAGTAGCGTCACGCATTTCACCGATGCACTCACCCATATTGCGAACACTGCCTTAATGCGTTGTAGTAGGGGAGCCAGATTTTACTACTTTTCTCGGAATTGACTTTCCCTAGAGCCCCTAACGATTCCTTACAACCTACTGTAATAAAATTATTGATTGAGAGACGTTGCATTTTTTATGAGACATTGGTATATGTGGTATATACCAGTTGACCCTCAAAGTTTCAATGAGCCTGCCTACCGTTTTCAAGAAAAAAAAACACTTGTGCTTCGGACGTTTAGCACTGTGCCTGATGGCAATTTTAAATTTTAAGATATTTGAAGGTTAATAATAGCAACGAAGATTGAGGGCTATAGAAGCACAAAGCCTATAGCCCGCTTGGTTCCAATTTTTTAGTGAGTCAAACATACGCTAGGAGGCTCTAGTGTCGACCGATCGATATGCTCCGCCTTCTAGCTTCGATGCTCGCAGCCATCTGGCTACGGTGGGGTCACGTAGCTTCCCCTGACTTCCCTCTCTGTGGCTTCCCCTACCGTCCCTCATTCTGCACCGCTCGACGACGCGCGGCGGCGGACTTATTTTTACGAACAATGACTACACCCACATGACGAGCTTTATTCCGATTTTACTAACATCGATGTACTAAAATCGAGCGTAATGCGCGGTGTAAATAGCGTATTATACTCGAATTAACAACGTACGTGTAAACCGGAGTAAATTATTGAAACCCAAGCCTAAGAACACCTAATCCAAGTGGGGTACACAACATAAATATTACAATGCTCATTCAGTATACAACCAGTTGCGCTAGCGTAGTTGGTAGAGCGACAAGATACGAGTCGGACTGCGCGCGATCGAGACACGGATTCTTTTTTTTTTTTTTTTTTTTTTTTTTTCGTCCTGATTGTCTTTTGGCCAACGATTTCACATATTCATTAATTTTCATACACTTTTTATATTGAACATATACATTTTTGTGTGAAATATGGAATTTTTATTTCCGTTTTATAACATTATAGAAACAAATGTATCTAGGAAGAAAATACAATGCGTGGAATGTTTTGTTGTTTCATTAAACAACGACCGCCAGATATTGCTCAGATAGAAAAATAATATTATGGTGAGCTTGCAGGGATTACAATTTAGGTTATTATTTTCAGTTCTTTTGAGTACTTTGAAATAAAATAAAAATCTTGAGGAAAGTAACCGTATTGAAGATGACTTCAATTTTAAATAATAATACCAAAATTTTATCGTCAAATTAGTTTAAAAAAACTATTTCAATATATTTGCCGGAAACAAATATTTTTTTACTCACCACATGGATTCCCTGATTCTTCTGAATACATTAGATGTTTTTCTCAATTTTGAAATTTTCATATTCAAAAATCGAAAAATTGATGCAACGTTGCAAATTTCGGATATGATTCCATAGAGAAATTTCATATTACACATTTTAATTTTCAAGATCACTGAACAAGCAGTTATTTAAATGCAGTCTGTTATAATACGCAAAAACTGATATTTCGAAATTGAGAGGAAATTCTCAAAAAATCAATGTATTCGGAAAAATCAGGGAATGTCTTTCGTAAGTGAAAGAATAATGTTTCGGTCAATTTGTTGAATAAATTCTTTTTAACCAATTTTTTAATAACTTTTTGGTCTTATTACTATTAAAAAATAATATTATCATTATTTGCAATGAGGCTAGTCTAAGACACAGCGCGTGCAATTAAGAAAAAAATAAAAGACTTAAGACAGTATCAAGTGCGTTTGTAACTTATTAATATCGTGAATCATGCAATGATGTCTTTATTGACAAAATTCTACCGATGTATCGGACAAAACGTCTATTCCAGACCGGCAAAACAAGATTCTCAGGACTTTAAACTCATACACGTGGGGAGTTCATCAGCCCCTACTCGCAGAGCGAGAGAGATCGCATCGTCGAGCTAATCGTGAATGCGCGAGAGATAGCGCCGTCAAGCTGATCGCGATTGCGAGAGATAGCGATAGTCCAATATCATCATTACATCTCAGTACGAGCAGGGTCCAACGCATGACCTGCTCGTATTAACATGTTGCTCTCTCTCTCTTATAAAACCTTTTTTCGCAGATTTTTTATATTTTATTTATTGTGAATATAATGGCATAATTACAAAAAAAAAAAAATTACGAAGCCGGGGATTGAACTACCGACCTTGCACATAGAGAAGCAGCGCCGTACCCATTACCCCAACTGGGACACGTATATTTTAAGTATCTTTTCAAGTATAAAAATCGTGTCCCCGCTCGGATTTCGATTTCATTAGATTTGCTTGGTTGGGTTAATTTACTCCTAGTTTACGTAAATATAAAGAAATAATTTAAAAAATAAGTTTGTCTCGACGTAGAGGTTATTAAAATGCAAAAGTATTTGCAATGAATAGCTCTATCTTCGTCGGTGTCAGCAATGCACACCCAAACCCCCACTCTACGTCCGTATCGATACTGTGCGAGAGAGCGCACCCATCACCCCAGCTGCGAGTGCGAGTGAAATAGCATCATCACCCCGACTCCGTAGGTGGAGCCAACGCAGTTATACAGCCGCTCACGTGTGTTAGTTCTGTACGTGAGCGCACACATGTAAACTCGACGCTAGCGACATCTTACCGTTGGGGGAGAAAGATTGTCCGAGCTCCCCAACTTTTTTGGAACAAAGCGGGCTATAGGCTTTGTGCTTCTATAGGCCTCAATCTTCGTTGATAATAGTTAAGAGGATGTGAAAGGTTTTGGCGAACTTCGATGGCGTCGGCATAGTAGTGAACGGGGCACGCGCAACGAATTACCATCCGTGCGGCGCGCGCCACCGTTAGATGGCACTATACGCCATCGGCGATTCGACAGACAAACGACACCGAGAACATGCAATCTCGGCGACGATACATTTTCAAATAAAATTATCGCTTTATACAATGTAGCGAGCTCATGGAATTACTGATCGCTTGTATCGTTGAAAAAATCAACGAAAACGTCGAGCCATTGTGCATGAGCATCGTCACCGAGAACATGCAATCTCGGCGACGATAGATTTTTAAATAAAATTGTCGCTCTATGCAATGTAACGAGCTCATGCAATTATTGCTCGACTGTATCGTTGAAAAAATCAACGAAAACGTCGAGCGATTGTGCATGAGCATCGTGACAGAGAACATGCAATCTCGGCGACGATAGATTTTCGAAAAAAAATATCGCTCTATGTAATGTCACGAGCTCATGCAATTATTGCTCGACTGTATCGTTGAAATAAATCAACGAAAACATCGAGCGATGATGCATGAGCATCGTCACCGAGAACATGCAATCTCGGCGACGACAGATTTTTAAATAAATTTGTCGCTGTATAAAACTGTTTAGTTATTATATATTTACGTACTTATTTAGCCAGGCTTCTTGTTCGGAAATAAACGTAATCCACTCGTCCACGTGTCCACTTGTTGATTTGATACACAATCTAGCACAAAAAAATGCAAACCACAACCGTACGAAATACGGGCGAAGCGACTAACGATAACGAAAAAGCATCGCTGCGTCAACGGTCCTTTGCGGTAACCCACACTACTACAAACGCGTTCACATCGCATGCCCGTGTTAGGACAATTCAACTGTGGACATTTCAAAGCACATCGGTACCCGTGCTTGCGGGGAACATAGATGCCATCAGTCTTTACGCATGTCTGTGTGTGTGTGTGCTGTGTGATAACAGTTTTGACGACTACCGTAGATCGTGCCCGCCTTGCTACGCGTTCTCGAATTTTCCTTCGTTTACGTATATACAGTATATATATACAGTGAGGGGCAATTGAAGTGGGACGATGTGTTTTTTGTCGATTTCGGCGAAACTTGAACCGATTTCGAAAAACTAAAAAAGTACTTTCGAGGTAATTCAATTATCGTCCGAATGAAACTAGTTTCATTAAGATCGGATGCGAATTGACCTGGTGCGAAGGTATGGCACGATCAGGTGTAAATCGAGGCTATGCGACCACGCGAAACTACCCCCAGAATTGATATTGAATTCGTTGAAAGTCCCTTAACGATGGGTATCAGTCAAAAGGGCAGCTCGTGGCGATCAAAAAAGTCCCCTAAAAAAATTCGGTTGGCCTACTCCAGATGGAGCTACAGTCCAGGAAGCGATTCCCGGTTTTTGGGGACGTTATCGGTGATTAAGCGAAAACGAATCGATGGAATCGATTGAAACTTGTTTTGTAATCGTATTTTGTAGTACCCTTACACCTTAAGTGATTTTTTATTATGAACTCTGCTCCTGTCGATGAAATCCAGGTATTACGAGGTTACATTTTCTCATGAATCAACATTTTTCATATGGAAGCACTTTAGTGCCAATATTATAACCTGGTGCATGATAAAGAGGAAGCTTTAACGATTAAAATGGGTATTGATTTAATACCGGAAACTCCCTCTTGTACGCCAAGGAAAACGTTAAAAAGTTAGTAGAAAATCGCGATATCTCGAAAATTCGTTCCTGGGATGCGCGGCTGTGTTTACATGCTTCGCTCTAGGGCCGGGCCTGGGAGAGGGTCCCTACCAGCAGCAGTAGCTGTCGCAGTTAAATTAACTTGGCGATATAAAAATATTTCGTAAGAATGTTTAATAATGAAAAATTAATGATCAATGATTAATAATTAACAATTAATAATTCAATATTTATTGTTGATTAATTCGATAATTAATAGGAAAAAAATTACAGTAATTATCATTACATGATTAACAATAGAACATGAAAATTAATAATTATTATTAGATAAATAATATTCAAAAATTAAGATTTGTTAATCGTATTTCAAATCAAGAATTCAAAATTGAAAATGCGAAATCTGAAAACATTCAAAAACATTCCGTATGCGATAACCTTCAAACTATCGCTCAGAAACAAAAACATCTGGGGAACTTTTTAAACCCTCTTTTGATTATCTGAATTATTACTTGTTAATTATTAATAATTGATCATTAATTTTTCATTATTTTTCATGATTAATTTTTCATTATTATTTTAAAAAAAGTACCTGTAAATAAAGTTGAATATTTATTTTGAAAAAATCTGCACTCAGATAATCAAAAGAGGGTTCAAAAAGTTTCCCAGATGTTTTTGTTTCTGAGCGATAGTTTGAAGGTTATCGCATACGGAATGTTTTTGAATTTTTTGGCGTTTCGCATTTTCAATTTTGAATTCTTGATTTAAAATACGATTAACAAATTTCAATTTTTGAATATTATTTATCTAATAATAATTATTAATTGTCATGTTCTATCGTTAATCATCTAATGATAATTATTGTAATTTTTTTATTATTAATTATCGAACTAATCAACAATAAATATTGAATTATTACTTGTTAATTATTAACCATTGATCATTAATTTTTCATTATTAAACATTCTTACGAAATATTTTTATATCGCCAAGTTAATTTAACTGCGACAGCTACTGCTGCTGGTAGGGACCCCGCCCAGGCCCGGCCCTAGAGCGAAGCATGTAAACACAGCCGCGCATCCCGGGAACGAATTTTCGAGATATCGCGATTTTCTACTAACTTTTTAACGATTTCCTTGGCGTACAAGAGGGAGTTTCCGGTATTGAATCAATACCCATTTTAATCGTTAAAGCTTCCTCTTTATCATGCACCAAGTTATAATATTGGCACTAAAGTGCTTCAATATGAAAAATGTTGATTCATGAGAAAATGTAACCTCGTAATACCTGGATTTCATCGACAGGAGCAGAGTTCATAATAAAAAATCACTTCAGGTGTAAGGGTACTACAAAATACGATTACAAAACAAGTTTCAATCGATTCCATCGATTCGTTTTCGCTTAATCACCGATAACGTCCCCAAAAACCGGGAATCGCTTCCTGGACTGTAGCTCCATCTGGAGTAGGCCAACCGAATTTTTTTAGGGGACTTTTTTGATCGCCACGAGCTGGCCTTTTGACTGATACCCATCGTTAAGGGACTTTCAACGAATTCAATATCAATTCTGGGGGTAGTTTCGCGTGGTCGCATAGCCTCGATTTACACCTGATCGTGCCATACCTTCGCATCAGGTCAATTCGCATCCGATCTTAATGAAACTAGTTTCATTCGGACGATAATTGAATTACCTCGAAAGTACTTTTTTAGTTTTTCGAAATCGGTTCAAGTTTCGCTGAAATCGACAAAAAACACATCGTCCCACTTCAATTGCCCCTCACTGTATATATCATTACATTGTTGCCAATTCAGAGAGCGTGTGTCGAAAGAAATGCTTCAGTCTTCAGTCTGCCTTCGATCGTGTAAATGAAAAGATGTCACCCAAACGTAGTAAGTGAAATTTATATTCGAAAAATATTTGTTATTCCCATTTTTTTCTGTATTATCCCTCTATTCGTGCTCTCCTTACTTCTCTTTACCAATGTTCTCCAATCTTTTCCATATTCTTTCAACCGATCGGTTATTCCCGTCCTCTTTTCCTGGATAGGCAAACTACGAAAGTGACGGGAATGACGGAAATATGACAAAATAATGCAGCACGTGCTGCGTATATCGCCATAATTTCGTCATGTGCGTGGCTTTCGTGGAGCTTGTCTCTATCTCTATCTCCCTCTCTCTCTATCTCTCTCAATCTCAATCTGTATCTGTATTTGTATCTCTATCTCTCTCAATCTCAATCTCTATCTGTATCTCAATCTCTATCTCTCTATCTCTATCTCTCTATCTCTATCTCTCTATCTCTATCTCTCTATCTCTATCTCTCTATCTCCATCTCTCTATCTCTATCTCTCTATCTCTATCTCTCTATCTCTATCTCTCTATCTCTATCTCTCTATCTCTATCTCTATCTCTCTATCTCTATCTCTCTATCTCTATCTCTCTATCTCTATCTCTCTATCTCTATCTCTATCTCTCTATCTCTATCTCTCTATCTCTATCTCTCTATCTCTATCTCTCTATCTCTATCTCTCTATCTCTATCTCTCTATCTCTATCTCTCTATCTCTATCTCTCTATCTCTATCTCTCTATCTCTATCTCTCTATCTCTATCTCTCTATCTCTCTATCTCTATCTCTCTATCTCTATCTCTATCTCTCTATCTCTATCTCTCTATCTCTATCTCTCTATCTCTCTATCTCTATCTCTCTATCTCTATCTCTCTATCTCTATCTCTCTATCTCTATCTCTCTATCTCTATCTCTCTATCTCTATCTCTCTATCTCTATCTCTCTATCTCTATCTCTCTATCTCTATCTCTCTATCTCTATCTCTCTATCTCTATCTCTCTATCTCTATCTCTCTATCTCTATCTCTCTATCTCCATCTCTCTATCTCCATCTCTCTATCTCTATCTCTCTATCTCTATCTCTATCTCTCTATCTCTGTCTCTCTATCTCTGTCTCTCTATCTCTGTCTCTCTATCTCTGTCTCTCTATCTCTGTCTCTCTATCTCTGTCTCTCTATCTCTGTCTCTCTATCTCTGTCTCTCTATCTCTGTCTCTCTATCTCTGTCTCTCTATCTCTGTCTCTCTCTCTTTCTCGATCTCCGTATCTCTCTATCTCTATCTCTCTCTCTCGATCTCTCTCTATCTCTATCTCTTTCTATCTCTCTCTCTCTCTCTCTCTATCATTCTCTCTCTCTATCATTTTCTCTCTCCATCATTCTCTCTCTCCATCATTCTCTCTCTCCATTATTCTCTCTCTATCATTCTCTCTCTCTATCATTCTCTCTTTATCATTCTCTCTCTATCATTCTCTTTCTCCATCATTCTCTTTCTCTATCATTCTCTCTCTCTCTATCATTCTCTCTCACTATCATTCTCTCTGTCCATCATTCTCTCTCTATCATTCTCTCTCTCCATCATTCTCTCTCACTATCATGCTCTCTCACTATCATTCTCTCTCACTATCATTCTCTCTCTATCATTCTCTCTCTCTATCATTTTCTCTCTCTATCATTCTCTCTCTCTATCATTCTCTCTCTCTATCATTCTCTCTCTCTATCATTCTCTCTCTATCATTCTCTCTCTATCATTCTCTCTCTCTATCATTCTCTGTCTATTATTCTCTCTCTCTATCATTCTCTCTCTATCATTCTCTCTCTCTATCATTCTCTCTCACTATCATTGTCTCTCTCCATCATTCTCTCTCTCTATCATTCTGTCTCTATCATTCTCTCTCTCTCTATCATTCTCTCTCTACCATTCTCTCTCTCTATCATTCTCTCTCTCCATCATTCTCTTTCTCTATCATTCTCTTTCTCTATCATTCTCTCTCTATCATTCTCTCTCTCTATCATTTTCTCTCTCCATCATTCTCTCTCTCCATCATTCTCATCCTCTCTCTCTCTCTCTCTCTCTCTCTCTCTCTCTATCATTCTCTCTCTCCATCATTCTCTCTCTATCATTCTCTCGCTATCATTCTCTCTATCATGCTCTCTCTGTCATTCTCTCTCTCTATCATTCTCTCTCTATCATTCTCTCTCTATCATTCTCTCTCTCTATCATTCTCTCTCTCTATCATTCTGTCTCTATCATTCTCTCTCTCTATCATTGTCTCTCTCCATCATTGTCTCTCTCCATCATTCTCTCTCTCCATCATTCTCTCTCTCCATCATTCTCTCTCTCTCTCTCTCTCCCTCCCTCCCTCCCTCCCTCCCTCCCTCCCTCTCTCTCTCTCTCTCTCTCTCTCTCTCTCTCTCTCTCTCTCCCCCCCTCTCTCCCTCTCGCCCTCTCTCCCTCTCTCTGTCTCTCTGTCTCTCTCTCTCTCTCTCTCTCTCTCTCTCTCTCTCTCTCTCTCTCTCTCTCTCTCTCTCTCTCTCTCTCTCTCTCTCTCTCTCTCTCTCTCTCTCTCTCTCTCTCTCTCTCTCGTGAGTACTACTGACATCTTCTATTTCGTCTCTCTTTTTTTGAGCATTTATTCTGCTGCCTGTTGCCTTCGGGCGTCTTTGTTGCAGGAGCTTGCATGTCAAATTTAATGCTTTTCATCTTGATCCAATTGGATCTACTTTTTGAGTCCAAATTATAAGTGGAAATCAAGTGATAAGTACATAGTTTTCCTAACCTCAATCAAGAGATTGGCGATCAAGAGATTGGCGATCAAGAGATTGGAGATCAAGAGGAGGCGCCATATCTATCGCTTTCTTTCTCTGGCCTCGAGATCTTCTGCGCCTGCGCTCCGTACGACCGCTTTCTTCCTGCTTGACGCATGCTCTGCTCAACTCGGTCTTGCTCTACTGGGTCCCTTGACGATCGTCGCTTCGGAAATCGCCATCTATTGGATCCGCCTGCTACTACTCTTCTCTATCGGTACAGCAGCTGTCTATATGAGGGATATATGCCGCAAATGTAAGAGTGAGATCGCGGGTGAGAGTGTTAAGTGTGCCACGTGTTTTGGGGCTTTTCACCCGGGCTGTGCGCAGGCGTACCGAAAAATCAAAAGCGCTGGTGAATGCTGTATTGGAGAGATTGCTAATAGATACGATAACTCGATGGATGTTGGTTTTTCTGGTCAGGCTGCATCTAGCGTTAGGCAGCCGAATTCGATGGAGGACATGTTTAAGGCTATTCTCTGTAAGCTTGATAATTTTATGGACAAGCAGAGCACATTTAACTCGGAGGTGAAAGCGTTTCTTGCGGCCATTGAAACTTTATCTAAAACTGTGTATGAGAACCAGGACAGAATTGCACGGCTTGAGGTGTCAAATGGGAATATTTCGCGGGATATTGAATCTCTCAGGGGTCAAATTCTGTCTCGGGGTCAATCTGGTGATATGTCAGCTGAAATCTCTATTGCGGGAATTCCGTTCTCGGTTGAGGAGTCGCGCCAAGTGATTGTAAGCAAAGTCTTTGCTGCTCTTGGTGTCCCTGATCTGGTGTCTGACGTTCTAGAAATTCGTTGTCTTACCCGTAAACATGAACAGGGGGGGAATCAGGCGCAGGCTTGCTCCAGGTCTCCGGCAAGGTCGCTGATAGTTAAATTGAAATCGACTCAGGTTCGGGATCACATAATCAATATGAAACGCGCGAAGAAGGATCTGTCAGTTAGGGAAGTTTTGTCGAAGGATGTCAGTGGAAGTATATTTGTAAACGAATTCCTGCCTGCCCCAGTTTATAATCTTTTGCGCAAGGCTAAGGCGAAAGCTGCCTTGGGATCTTTCAAATTTGTTTGGTGCCGAGCCGGGCAGATATTTGCGCGACGTGATAATGGTCAGCTTCCCATTGTGATAGCCTCTGAGCAGGATTTGGTTAAGATGGAATGATGACTATGATGACCAATGAACAACGGATTGTGACAGCTCTTTCACTGGGCCTCTCATCCGTTATTTACGTGCTTGTATGCTGTTTTTCTTTCCTAACTCATTTTTGTAATTTTGAGGATTTTCTTGATTTTGTTTTCTTTTTGCACATCATTGTGTATCGCCAAGATGGACGTAAGCCTGAATCTTTGTATTAGTTATTATTTAGTCCTTCCGTCCTGGTCGATAAGCCGTAGTCAGTAAATCGTAGTCATTAAGTCGTAGTCTGTAGGTCTTAGTCAGTAGTGTCTCACTGAACGATTTTTTTGATAATGCGTTTTGAGCACATTTTGTTATTTACCTATGTACTTTTAAAAATTTGCCCCAAAGCTAGCTAGGGCATAATAAACAATTAATCAATCAATCAATCTATCATTCTCTCTCTCTATCATTTTCTCTCTCCATCATTCTCTCTCTCCATTATTCTCTCTCTATCATTCTCTCTCTCTATCATTCTATCTCTCTATCATTCTCTTTCTCCATCATTCTCTTTCTCTATCATTCATACTGGAGGAGAATGCCGGCCTCCAGTTGAAAGTTCGGGGGCTCCAGGCCGAACTAGACAAAGTTAAGCAACAACAACAACAACAACAACAACAACAACAACAGCAGCAACAACAACAACAGCAGCAGCAACAACAACAACAACAACAGCAGCAGCAGCAGCAACAACAACAACAGCAGCAACAACAACAACGAGAGCAGCAGCAACAACAACAGCAGCAGCAACAACAACAACAGCAGCAACAACAACAACAAGAGCAGCAGCAACAACAACAACAACAACAACCCAAACAACAACAACAGCAGCTAAAACAACAACAACAGCAGCAGCAACAACAACAACAGCAGCAGCAACAACAACAATAGCAGCAACAACAACAACAGCAGCAGCAACAACAACAACAGCAACAACAACCACAACAACAACGAATAAGGCGAGGACGAGGACGAGGAAGAGAACGAGGACGAGGACGAGGACGAGGACAGTGGAAAAGACGGGGGGAGAATTCATGGAGGCGGGACGATGAAAATGTATGTTGCTTGAAATTATAAAACATAATAAATTCAAATGACGGAAAAACAGGTTTAATATTTTTTTCTTGACGCGAGTATTGGGATGACAAAGTCGGGCTTTTACGTACGGTTAGTACATATTCTGTACAAGTTTCGGTTTCGGACAAAATATTCACAAATAACGGAGTGATTAATTAATAATCACTGCGTTGTTCATGGATATTTTGCGTCAAATCAAAACATGGCCAGACTATATACTAACTGTGCATAAAAGCCCGACCTTGCAATCCCAGCACACGCGTGAAAAAAAAAATTAAATATTGAGCAGTTTTTTCTGATGCCCTAAACTTTTTTAAAATATCAATGTAGTACATAATGTGAGGCTTTCTTTTCAGAATGTCGAGGATAGGATCGTCGCAGCCATACGGTCGGCGGTGCAAATGGCGGCCCCGGCAACATCCATGCCGATGCAGTGGCCGGTGGCAATGCCACCCACCACTTTTCACCCGCCACTGCATTTGGCAGCCCCGCCACTGATGATGCCGGCATTTATGACGCGGGGATGCCCCAAATGGGGGGAATTTGGCCACCGCCATATTAAAAAAATATATATATATACATTAAAATAAAAATAAAATTGATATAAAAATAAAAATTGTTGAATTATTTTCCTCTGCTACTCTAGCTCTCTCTCTCCCCCCTCCACCCGCCAATTTCTTGAGAGAGAGAGAGAATGATACAGAGAAAGAATGATAGAGAGAGAGAGAATGGTAGAGAGAGAGAATGATGGAGAGAGGGAATGATAGAGAGAGAGAATGATAGAGAGAGAGAATGATAGTGAGAGACAATGATAGAGACAGAGAATGATAGAGAGAGAGAGAATGATAGAGAAAGAGAAAATGATGGAGAGAGAGAATGGTAGAGAGAGAGAATGATAGAGAATGATAATGATAGAGAGAGAGAGAATGATAGAGAAAGAGAAAATGATGGAGAGAGAGAATGATGGAGAGAGAGAATGATAGAGAGAGAAAATGATAGAGAGAGAGAATGATAGAGAGAGAATGATAGAGAGGGAGAGAATGATAGCGAGAGAATGATAGAGAGAGAATGATGGAGAGAGAGAATGATAGTGAGAGAGAATGATAGAGAGAGAGAATGATCGAGAGAGAGAATGAACGAGAGAGAATGATGGAGAGAGAGAATGATAGAGAGAGAGAATGATGGAGAGAGAGAATGATAGAGAGAGAAAATGATAGAGAGAGAGAATGATAGAGAGAGAGAATGATAGAGAAAGAGAATGATAGAGAGAGAGAGAATGATAGAGAGAATGATAGCGAGAGAATGATAGAGAGAGAATGATAGAGAGAGAGAATGATAGTGAGAGAGAATGATAGAGAGAGAGAATGATGGAGAGAGAATGATGGAGAGACAGAATGATAGAGAGAAAATGATAGAGAGAGAGAATGATAGAGAAAGAGAATGATAGAGAGAGAGAGAATGATAGCGAGAGAATGATAGAGAGAGAATGATGGAGAGAGAGAATGATAGTGAGAGAGAATGATAGAGAGAGAATGATAGAGAGAGAGAATGATAGTGAGAGAGAATGATAGAGAGAGAGAATGATGGAGAGAGAGAATGATAGAGAGCGAATGATAGAGAGAGAATGATAGAGAGCGAATGATAGAGAGAGAATGATAGAAAGAGAGAATGATAGAGAGAAAATGATAGAGAAAAAATGATAGAAAGAGGGAATGATAGAGAGAGAATGATAGAGACAGAGAATGATAGAGAGAGAGAGAGAATGATAGTGAGAGAATGATAGAGAGAGAGAATGATGGAGAGAGAGAATGATAGAGAGAGAGAATGATGGAGAGAGAGAATGATGGAGAGAGAGAATGATAGAGAGAGAAAATGATAGAGAGAGAGAATGATAGAGAGAGAATGATGGAGAGAGAGAATGATGGAGAGAGAGAGAGAGAATGATAGTGCGAGAGAGAGAGAATGATAGTGCGAGAGAGATGATGTAGAGAAAAACAAATATGTGCCAGGGAAATAGAAAGCGACAGAAAAAGAGAGAACGAAAAGAATGACGGAGAGGCATGATACAGAAGGAGCCGCGTGTGTCTGTGTGTGTGTGTGTGTGTGTGCGCGTGCGTGCGCGCGCGCCTGACATATGCTATAAAGAGCTGCAATTTGAAAATTGTACGGAATGCTGTCATAACATTAGTGTTTATCTGTAGGATACAGCATTTATCATCACCTATATAATAGGTCGAGGAAGCGCCCACCCTCACTTACCCACTCATACTAGTATATGAGCACGTTTCCACGACTCACATCAGACCAGCATGTCGGTATGTTTCTGATGCGACTTGGCGATGCTTATTTGTTCACGCACAACACCCGTATTCATTCATACCGTCATACGCGGTGCTTTCCCGTAGTTGCATTCTTGGAAGCTTACGGATAATAATAAAATAAAGCAATATAATCATACCACGAATTGTCGAGTGGTAGACTGGGGAACCCGAGCTCAAAAATGGTTAGTCATGCATGCAAACTAACAAATCATCATAATCTATGGTGATTGTAATGGGAATGGCAACAGTCTTCTACTGCGAATGATTGTTACCATATGAGCTCTCATCAATGAGGCATCCTCAGAGTATTTCTGAATCGAAGGGTCACCTCCCAAAGGTACAGTTGTAGCAAATGCAGCAGCATAAACTCCACAACTAAATGCATCCGGCTGTTTTGAAACGGGCTGAATAGAGATACAGTCAATCTCCACGGAAGGATAACGTGCATGAATATCCCTTCGTACTTCTTTATGCATGCAAGTAAATGCACTTGGACACATGCTATCATAAATCAACACATGCGAGCCATTGTACAATATGCAACACCAGTGCCTCGATTTGTTCCCACCAATTATTTGCATGTCATGTACGGATTGGCATGGCTTGATAAAGCGAAAGTACCCAGTGTAATTGCCAGGATTGAAATCGAAGTGTACGTTTTCTTTTAGTATTTGTTGAAACAAATCGACACTTGTATCAGTCAGGAGGCTGGTTTCCGTTTTAATATTTCCAATAACCTGATCGACATCAATGTTTCGGCGAACAACCTCAAGCGCTTCCACATCGGAATCTGTAATGTCGATTTCAATGTCTTCGTCAGATTCTATCGGCGCCCAATCCCTATCGTGATCGAAAGGTTTATGGATGTCTAGTCCATTATTTTGCGGTATATTTTGCAGCAAATCTTCGTTCAACAAAACACTGCCTGTGGTTCGGAATCGTTTGCGTGGCAATTGCTGCACCTTGGATTTGCGCAATGTTTTCAGAGGAGCATTTTTTTTTTCATTTCATTCTGTTCGCGAGCCTCCAACACATAGTCCGGTTCTCGAAGCAGCATATTTCGATTTCGCCGACTATCGAGGATTTCCGGTAGAAGACCTTGCATGTAAAAACGTGACAAGAATGGTTGAATTTGGTGCCAAAACTGATCATCTTTTGGCACCTTCACGTATTTAATATCAACGGAAGTCCATAAAGCAAAAATACAATATTTTCGCCCGGTTATGTGTAGTTGACCTTGAACTTGGTAGCAGTAATAATGCGTCTTACTCATACACTGAACATTCCTCTTATCGAAAATACTCCTGAGACGGGGATTGCGTTGAATAGCTTCCTCCAGATTTTCGTCCTGGGCCGAAAAAGGGCACTTGATTTCAACAATACCATCCTCACCGATTAGGCCGTCTGGCGAAGCACCATAGTACGGAATGTCTGCATCGATAAAAAGCCCACATGGCATAATTGACTTATTGAGTTTGAACTCCAATGCCTTTTTGGCAGCTTGCTCATTAGCAATCCCAAACTGCACTGCGGGTGCGTCGATGATTTTCGGATAACGAATACTTTGCACCATTTTCGAACAAGAGGTTGTTCGGAGCATTCGACAGATTTGTCCGAATTTTGAAGCAGTTATGAGGCTTGTACGTAACTGGTGCCATAATTCACTGTCACTCTGAGCCACGGTATCTCGCTCAATCTGGCCTTGATTTGCACTCCTTTGCTTCAATTTTTCGAAATGATTTTCGACGAGTACGTTATAAACCGCCTCTGGAACATCGGGTTGCTGACACGATGGTCCATAATCTTTATCGATGCCCTGCCCCCTGCGATGTTTGCGTCTGCCCTTTTGTTGGCGTCGCAACTTATTTTGACGTATCTTGCGCTGCCTACTCCGCTCTAATCTAGCAACGATAAGAGGAACTCTTTTCGCCTTACTGTAGTGCACTTTTGAAAGCAGCTTTTGGCTATTGTGCTGTATAAATGCACCGTAGCATCTCATTTCATAAGAATTTCTCGCGCATTGATTGATCCGTTTTCCACAATTGAGTTTGTTTACGATTGAATTGCAGGGTTCAGCAATGTTATTTGTTTGAGCCTGTAACAAACTATCTGCGTGACAACTGAGGTAGCGGACCGCTTCTGCTGCGTCACGGTAGATACCAGTTCGTTCAAGCTCTGGAATCAAATTCTTCTCGTTCTCCTTTGGTTCGCAAGGAAATGGCAATGACTTGCAAGACGCGTGTTGTTCAAAAACGTGTCCAAGCAGGATTAAAATGTCATTTTGAAGCATTTTAATTTTGTCTGTTTCAGACTCGCTATCCGCTTTGCGAATATCTCGTGCACGCTCAATATTTCTTCGTATCTTTAAACCGCAGTCATGAACTCGTTTCCGTAATGCAGCAACTGTTACGATACCTTTCTGGGGCTGAGCTTCTAGCCGTTTTATCGATGCATTCCTCATTTTTTTGCCTAAATTACGAAACAAGTGGTTACTGCATTCCACTTTGTGTACAACTATGCCATGAGCAGCGTAGGGGTCGGCATCTCTGATTGCTTGATAAGTGCTGCTATCGCCATCAGAAATAAGCGTTTTGTATATTAAACCATGAATTTCTATGCTGTTTTTAAATCCTTCAAGAATTATATCAGCTTCCATAGCTGTAGAGCTTTGGTCGCGACCCCAATTCTTGTAACATATATGCTCGCGTGGTTCCATAGCAAGTTGTTCATTCTTGGCGCACACTGCGCAATATTTATTCCTCACACCACCGAAAAGGACTGTTTTTGTTTCGAAGCCAATAATCGAGCTATCACCTGACAACGAATCGTACTTCCCATTCGCGTAAGTACGCTTTGCCCAACTTCCATCGGCTATGACTGCAATCAATGGAAAGCCGTTTTTAACGCGGCCTTCCTTTATGGCAATCTGTTTTTCTTCTTCTGCCGCCACATCCATTTGTTCGGCGGCAACGGCTTCAAAATCATCATACATGATGTCGCGAAACTTGTGATACGCAACATGCGAAAGCGGACGGTCATTCATCGCCGCAAGCTGCTCCTGCAACGTCGAACATCCGGTCCCGGAAGTTATAGTGCCGCAAACTGCACTTTCGTTAATGCCCATCGTACTATGATCATCGGAATCGGTCCAAATATTGAAACCGTAATTGCACATTTCACACCTAAAAAGCAATTGGGTTCTCAATCCACGATCAATGTATTTCTCCAATTTGAGATGACGAAAATGACACTCTGTGAGAGTCAAATTTTTCATGCAACTGTTGAAGAAAGAAGGTTATATCGACTATCCGTCGACCTTCGACTTCCACGTCAACGCGACCCGTATCTAATGCCGGCTCACTATCTACAAGAAGCTCATGTTCATCAGTATCAGAACCTTCCTGATGATGGTCTGTCTGATTAACAACTTTCTTTTTTTCGAGATCGTGCAATTGGCAATCAAATGAAGGTTGTGGAAAATCGAAAGCCGATTTTGCTCCAGGCAGCCCCATTTCTCGCGAAACATCTGCATGCAAAGCTGGCTCAATGCTTCTTGCCTGTGAGCCATCTGTATGGATAAGACTGTAAAAATAATATTATTTTTACATTCTTCTGCCGTTGATTATATTTTTTCTTTAATAAAATAAAATTCAAAAATTCATATCTTTAAAAAAAAAAAACCCTCTCCTGAAAATTTCAGAACGCTCTATTGAAGGCATTATATAAAAAAAATTGAGCCAAAAATTTAATATTGAACTTCGATTTTTTCGATTTTTCAAATTTCAAAATTCTGCAAATTCATCATTTTTTGAATTTTTTTTTCAAAATATTTTTTTTTCCATAGCCCCAAGTGCCTTCTTTAGAACAAATTCAGGTCCATCCCTGTAACTATAATAGTTTTTGAGATATTCAAAAACTAAACTTGAGAACCGGGAAAAACAGTGAAATGTTGAATTTTGCATAACTTTTGGAAAAAAAAGAAATAATTTTTTTTCCTTCGGTAGGACTTCGTTTCATGATAAAAGGACACTTCTGACCAAAATTCATCCAAATCGATAGGGGTCGATTCCAACCATTGGTCGATTTGACATGGACTGACCCATTGGTATTAATTATTTCCTTCTCTGCTGCTCTAGCTCTCTCATGCGTGATTCATGCGAAGCACAAAAAAAAGTCTAACGATGAGCTTCAGGTGCTGGATGGGTATGGGGAACGTATATGTAAAGTATATCCAGAGGATGCATTCTCTTGGATACCTAAAACACCTTTACGTTACATATCAAATAAAAATGACGAAAAGATATGGCCTACTGCGTCGGTCTCTCTTTCTCTCTCTCTCCTTTCCTCCCTCACTCTCTCGCGCTTTCTCTCTTTCGCTCTGTGCCAAAAGGCCTGGGAGGCGGAAACACTTGGTTCTTCCCCTATTACTATATATTACGGTACGAAGAAGACGCTGCTAGCGCTCAAGTATACACTTCGGTAGCGGAATTTTCGTGAACCAAAATTTGTCTACACTCATCGGCCGCGGCTTGTATTTAGGTAATCTTACCACAAAGGTTTTCGAAGAAATGCCATTTCAGAAGTTTTGCACCTACAACAATGTACAAGTACTCAGTGTGTACATTTTTTATTGCTGCATAAGATGACGCTAAGGATTTTTTGAATAACTAGCTTTGAAGGTCAGTAAATCCATTTTTGTTTTACAGATAACTGGTGGTAATGCGAACTGTAATTTTTTTTTTTTATTTTCAAAATTCTACGAGCGTCACCGGATAGAACACTATTAACTGAATTATATACTAAATTTTCCATTTATTTAGTTTGATAGTTTTGCAATGGCATTTGTTCGAAAATTTAGGCATACTGCGATGGTAAAGAAGAGCTTTCACATCCTCTTAATTGGTTGACCTTGCAAGCTAAGTATTTTCCACGGTGAACAGTATCTTGAACTTGACTTGCTTGTTCGTCTGCGAGGTAGTTCAAAATGTGGGTATGAAGTGGGAATGTTTCTCTCTGACTTGCAAACACTCTTGAGTTTCCTTGTATACACCATTCCCTCGCTGCCTGCAGTGTGGCGACACCACCGTCCTATGTCCATTTCGCTCTTAAAATGTATGCACTATAACTATATATTAATATCAGGATTTGATTTTGACTGTGTATGTGCGACCGTGTATACTTACATACGCCTTTGTAAGTGTATGAGAAGAAAAATAACGTACTTTAGTATCATTGAAATGAGTCATACGTGAATCGATTAGATTGATTTTGCGATCGTTTTATAGTGCGTTGGCCCATTTGATACAAAATCTTGTTCAGCTATCAGTATTCTCAAGATATTCATCGTAATTCATCATGTAAGAAAATAGAAGCTATCTTCACCACGTTGAGTCTCGGGGTCCAAGACCTTACCGACAGTCAGTAAGGGTGAAATGTATTTGTCCCCAGACTCTACCGAGTCATCAGATGTGTATACAGACCGACTTTATTGGCACAGGTTTTCGCAGTTTCCCTGTGCCCGTGGCAAATGCCATGGTAAACCAGACGTAAAGGGGGAGGTTGGCTGCCATCCACTCTGGGAGGATTGACTCGGTCAGATTAAGATTATGTGCAACTACTCAGTCGGTAAAACAGATTTTGCATAAGTTATGAGTGCGAGAGAGATAGCTGTTTTTCCTCCAGTACAAAAATTCTCGTAAACGATTGATCTTTCAGGCAAACGAAGAGAGCATGATCGTTATACGTAGTTCATGGCTCTCTTCGTCTGTTCGAAAGATCAACCACTTAGGAGAATTTTGGCACACAGTTTTTGTTACTGTTAGAGGAGTAGACCATTGTCTCAAAGGCTATTACAAAAAATAATTGAGGTGCAGAGACAAAAAGGACAAAAAGACTGGGCTGACCTCGTCTGCGCAAAAAGCCCGTGAACAGGGGAGGGGCAATTGCAATAAATAAATATTGTTAGACACGGTTTGTAGTGCAACAGAAACTGAGAAGTTGAATACCAGTTAATAATTTCGCAGTTAACTAGTTTCATCTTTTTCCCGGACTGCTTAGGAGAAATCTGGGACCAGAAAAAGGAGCTCTTCCAGTATTGCGCTTTCATGGTAAATGGGCAAAACATACGATGACATGTATGACGTTCGAAACTATGGTACAATTATTTAAAACTGTAGAGACACACTAAAGTAAGATATTTATTTTTCTTTCATGCGAAAACCCTCTTCACCCTTATGTCAACACCCACAATTTACGACGTGGTTCGATACCCGAGGTACTCGGGTGCCCACTAACCGTACTCCTTGAATTACTGGTTTCTATCTTGGGGAAATCATTTCCTTGGAATTATCCTTGACAGCTGCAAGCCAGAAATGGATGTAGGAGATCTTTACGAGCTAGCCAGCCCATTATAGCTTACACAAAGTGAGCGTGGAGCGTCGTTAGCCAGACAGCATGCGATCGGTTCCCGCCTCCAACCGGCTTTAGCTTCTCGGAATTTTGACGTGAACGAAAAGTGGGAGCTATGACCTTGCTTGGTCTATTGTATCGTTTCCACGAAAAGGATAGAGCCGCGCTGGCTCAGTATATTTTGATATTTTCGAATGTGGATGAATACGTACGTTGCGACGAAGTCGAGATTTTTCGAACGTTCAGAGCAGCGCACGTTATTATAACTTGAACGTTTATTTTCTTTGTGCTGCAAATATCGCATACTTCATCTTATAATTTACTCAAGAAATATTCTTGGATTATTCCATTGTATGGCTTCTCGCCTTTGACATACCTCTCCCAAACATTCCACCCTCTGTGCGGTAACGCAGACCGAATTAAACGTCTCCAAACTGTATCTCACTTACCGAGGGTACAGGAAAACTGCGGAAAACCTGTGCCGATACAGGCGGGGCATACCTAAGTCCCCGGTGGTAATACGAGTAAACTCAAGCATGACCACCGGAAGTGGTTAGGGTGACACCTCCTCAAAGTGATTCAATGCGCCAGCCAGTGCCCGGCTAGGTGGTCACCATCCGAGCCATAAGAACTGCGCGGGAGACACTCCCAAAGCCGTACGCCCACTGCTCACCAATCATTGTAAGGTGTTTTTGGGCACGGATTTTATGAAGTTGAGGCCCTGAACCACCAGGATCACAGAAATAATATTTAGAAAAAGTCCATCGGTGTCGGCCGGAAATCAAACCCGGGTTCGATTCCTGGGCTGCGTGCAAACCTGAACCTTTTCCACTGAGCCACTGTTCTCCCCTCATCTTATGATTTATATAACTGAGTGCGAAAAATTGATTGCGTGAAAGTGATGGAAGAATTATCATGATCTGAGTTTGCTAGTTTAAGATAAAGTAAACACTATAAACATAATTTTTTTAAATTGTTATATAGCTGTTCTTGAAATTGTGTAACTGGCAGCGTTAGCAATGTGCAGTTGTTTTATAGACTGAGCGCCGTAAAAAAAGATCGGTGCTTGAAAAATGTATTGCGTGAGTCACATGCAGAGACTGAACAATCGTCAGATACCGACGATGAGAATTCTTTTCCCGCGCAAAATCCACCTCAAGTCGTACAAGGTTCTGACAGCGACAAAACTAGTAAAATTTATTTTTTATATTCGATCGCAGTACATTATTGCATAAATTGAATGTTTCAGTATTGGATTTCACGGTATATTTGTAGAAAACTAACTAAGTAGACTAAGTAGAAGGAGGGGTAGCTTGAAAGGCAGATGAGGAGATTATTGTTGAAAAAAAGCAAGATGAAGATGACGATGAAGAAGAAGCGGGAGACATAAGCCGAAGCTGACAATGAGAGCGGAGACGAGAGCCGAGAAGTAAACGCGGCAGCTGTAGAGGAAACTTCGGGCACTTTTGCAGCAAAAGATAAAATGGTGTGGAGAAAAACATCTGCTCAACGCGGAAATGCAACTTTCAATATTGTATGTCGATGAGGTGGCCCGCACAGAAGCATCGAAATTTTGTCAATCTGTGATACGTTCAAGAAAATCATCACGACTGAAATAATAGACATCATCGTTCGATGTACTAACAAATAGGCATCGCAAGTTTATCAAGTAGAACAAAAACCCGGAAAGACCACCTCCCGCATGGAAAGCTTTAACTTCCCAATAAATGTAGGCCTTTATAGGAATTTTGCTTTGCGCAGCTGCGATCAATTCTGTTACGGAGCACACAACGGAAATGTAGAAATCCTCTTCGCTATCTTTGTATCGAGCAGCGATTTGAGACGATTCGAAAGTATTTTACATGTCATCCGATTTGATGATTTGAACATGTGTGGCGAACGTGCACGTGTAGATAAAGCAGCTCCAATACGTGATGTATACACCATGCTCAATGCAAAATTTATCGAGAAACCGCCGGCTAACGAAAAATTTAACAATCGATGAACAGCTATATCCTTACCAAGGACGCATTTAATTCACTCAATACATCCCATCTAACAAAGGGACCATCGTAAATGATAATAATGGATTTTGACGACATTATATATATATATATATATATATATATTGTGACGCGTTTTCCTGCAAGCCTCGCTCACAAAACCCTCCCGCGCCACTTGTGAGAATGGGCGCCAGCTGCGAGAGACAAAGTCTCTCGCGACGAATTTATATTTTCACACAAGTGCGCGAGAAATCGGCCCGACTCGGCTACAGCCATCGAAATGGTAGAGGGGCTGGGTTTCTCACTAGGTGACTAAAATAATGCGCAAATACACACAAATGTAAACCGGGAATCACAATATAATTTATTTACGGAAAAGCTAGTAAGAATTTATCACAATGGAGAAGAATAAATAAAAGTTCCCGTGTTCTACAACATCCTTATTATTGCACATTGCAACAATGCATTGGTCCTCGGCTCGATACAATTTAACGTAAACCCGCGCACTCCCGGCCTTGCAAACAATTTGGCAAGACGACGAGAAATCTGTCGCCTCATGTTAGGAGCCGTCACGGCATGCGAGATGACAGACATCCTCGCTCGCGAGAGCGCTCTCTCACCAAATTGATGATTCAGTTGTTAATTCCGCCGAGAGCCGGGCGACAAACACAATTAAATCTAGTGAACTCCAACCCCGCGTAATAAAAGGTTGAACCCGGTTAGGCAATCTGAAAAATATAAAGAACGCGGAAACACACGCGCGATGATGAATGCGCGGGAACAAAGACGCTATCGGGCTCACGCGCGTTAACGTACCGTCACGACAATATTCTACACAACGAAACCCCGACACAAAATACAAAAAAGAGCGAAACGACAGTCCCACCGGTTTGTTTTCTGTAGATGGACCCCGGATCATCCTCGGTTTGTCCATCCGTGATATTATTCGGTGGCGTCGCGTTCTTGGGCAACGGAAACGGCAGCGTCACGAAAACCACGTCTCTCCTCGTTCACGACAAAGGCTAGAGTCCTCGAGCAATTAGGCGCGCTCTCGTTACTCGACGCGGGTCCTTCTACCCCCACCCCACGCCACTGAAACGTTTGTTACGATTGAGCCGCTGATCAATATGGCAGTGGCAGACGACTCGGTATCGATTTGTTAGGCAACCCGAGATCGTACAACGATAAAGCCCAAAAGCACGAAAGGGTAATCTCAACGGTCACGAACTTTGATACAGCGGTCTCGAACGATGCATAATCACCCTAACGGCTCGAGTGTATGGTATTGTCGATAGTGTTGGCAACAGTAACAAGCATGTGGGAGTCACACACACAGGCGACGCTCGGGCAGATGGTGGGGAGAGAGCGCTCTCCTCTCGCTCGTGTCGATATTCCATGATCGATTTTCCTTGCCGTGAATCTCGAGCGTTGCTGTGACGTCAGCCAGGTTTACGCATGCTCAGATATGATATCAACGGACTTGAAGCTCTCGTTGAACCGGACAAGCCGTCGCTCGCTCGAATATACGGGAAATAAAATATTACAAAATATTAGAAATATGACGGTAAATTAACGTATGGACCTGTTGGATTGCCTCGGGGGGACTCAGCCGAGAAAAGATGTCGCTCTCGTGCCATGCTAAGAAAACCGCCAAAAATGAGCGCTTTGTGAGGTGTTGCAGAATTACCACGTTTGATTTTTGGGGGAATTTCCTCCCATCCCATCCCATTTTAAATCCCCATTTGAAATGAAGGGTTCGATTATTGTCGAAACTATTCGTCGTATCCAGAAATAGTTGAGACCAAAGTTATAGCGTTTCGAAAGGGACACCAAATAGTGAAGTCAGTTCGAAACTAAGTAGCGCTACTTTCGAAAAATTTGAATGGTAGCCGTTTTTAAAAATGAAATTCGATTTTTTGTCTTAAATAAAAGTTGTAGCTCGTTTCAAAACGAATACAGCAAGTAAAAAAGAAAAAGATTCTAGCTTCAAAAACTCAGGAGCTATGACGGTTCAAAGATCGACACGACCGCACAAGTGCCTGACAGCTCGGACCGCTCGGGCGCCTACCTCCAGATGACTTAGCACACAATCTGCTGGGCCATGCCTAGTTACACGCGGTAGGCACGAGGCGGCACCCAGTTGCAACCGCGAAATATGATTTTTTCTCGTGACAAAGGTGATATTCGACTATTATGTCGATATTCTCCGAAAATCAAAAGAGTTTCGACAATTTCATTAACTGAATAATCAGGCATCTTGAAATTTGGACGACTCCTAGAAAAATGGTGAACGTCGAGAGAATATCATAGTCTAATGTCAACAGAGCAGTGTAGATGCCGGTGAAGTGTGTCGAGTCACTTGCACTGATCACCTAAAAAGTCGGACAAGATATATACGTCACAGGGTGAAAAAAAATTGAACTATTCAATAAAATGCCGATATAGTAGTATGTGACTTGAAAGTTACACGGACCCATAAAGGATTATGTCTTCTTGACCCAATTTTTCTTTTCAAGTTTTTACGGTGAATTGTGATCCATTGTCCGACAAAATTCTTCTCGGCTTTCGACAGTCTTGCAAAAGTCTTCTAAAATCTATTTTACTCTGATATTTGCAGTCGCTGTTTCGATAGCATATAATTTGACGAGCTTAGAAAATGCGTCCGTTATGACAAATATGTACTGTAGGTACGCTACCAATCGATTTAGGCAAAAGACCATCAAAATCGACTATTGCGTGATCGTTCATATAATTAGACGTTATTTGACAATATTCTGCTTCCATCGTCCGGTCCAGATGTTTGGCCCTTTGACATCAATCACAACACAAAATATGTGTACCGTTTAGCATCTCGATTCGTTCCCCACCAATAATAAAATCTTTTCAAATGTGAAATCGTTTTATATATTTCCGCGTGGGTTATGCGATCATGTTCAGTTTTAACGATAATTTTTCACAATGAAAGAAGAACCAAAATACACTCATTGGACCCATGAAAATGTATGGGTGGTTCTCTTGAAATAATTATTTTGCATGCACCTTCTCATTCTTTTTATAATAAATATAATTTCATTGATTTTTTTGCAGAATATATTAGTAAATCACATTTATAAAAAAGTGTAAAAGACAGACTTTTAATAAAAAAATCGTATTAACCGTTTTTTTAAAATGTGTTTGACTTCTAAAAGTCATTCCCCTAGCACGTACCTTTTACATTTTCGCGCATTCTAACAGGCTACAAGGGTACTCAAAATTGTTTAATGATGAAATTATGCACATTTCCTGAAACTATTTAGTATTAATATCACTCTTCTGAAACCTAAAAAAAATAATATGTCACAGATGCGTCACAATATAACATGAAACTCGGGTTGTTCCGTCATTACCCTGGCCCTATGGAAATCAGTCAATATTTACGAAAACAGATGGCGTTAGCTCACTATTTCTGTCAGAACAGCGCTATCTTGAACTATTTCATCGAGCTGATTGATCGAGCTTATCTAGAGGTTTCTCAGTGAAAATAAACCATTTTTGTTGGTTTAATTTTCCAGCCCGAAAAATGATTATTTCAGGAGAACCATCCGTATATTTTCGTTTCTTCCTCAAAATTCTTGACAAATAATTGTATTAACGGATCAGATTGTTGTTATGTCCCTAACTTCTTCAATCCTTCCTGAAAAAAATGGATTCAACTCCAGTAGGGAAACCCGAATCAATGCGTCATTTAGAAATTTCGATATAGTTATTCTTTCTAAATTTTCTTCCTCAAATTTTCTACTCGGATTTGGACTAAAATAATCAGCTACTATATTTTCGCAACCCTTGCTATACTTTACAGCAAAAGAATACTCTTGGATAATTAAGATCCACCTCATTATCCGCGCGGTGTGATAAAAGGTTTTGTTGAGAAATGTGAGAGCTTGATGGTCTGTAATAATAAAGAAAGGACATCCCGACAAATAGATAGGGAATTCGACCATTGTATAAACAAAGGCGAGTAATTCCTTTCCGGCGGTAGTATAATTTATTTCGGCAGAGTTGAAATCACGACCAATCAATGACATTATCTTACTGTCATTGTTTTCGTCGATCTGAAAAAGTATGCTATTGATGCCTTTATCGGATGCATATATTTGCAGATAGAATGTTTGATGTGTTCGATAATGAGGTAACTCGATGGTTCGATTGAAATTGTTTTTCAGATCTTGAGAGGCTTTGGAATGTGACAATGATCAGTTCCATTGAGAATCTTTTTTCAAGAGTTCCCGCTCTATATATTCGGCATGTTTGTGAGAAAATTGACGATAATAATTACAAATTCCCAGAAATTTCTGTGTTTTTTGTTTGGTGGTTCTCCGAAGTTGATAATCATATCGAGTTTGCCCGGATCAGGCGTTATCTCACACGGAGACAATTCATATAGTCCAGTCACCGTAGTTCTGTATGGAAGGTCTACCCTACAAAAATAGAGAGTGAAGCGAATTTCGGTGGAAATGGTTCATTTCGGGGTGTCAAACGAGAATCTCTTCGAATCCCAGAAAATTTGGCGCTGTGCCGTCCTCGGGGGGGGGGGGGGGGGGGGTGAAAGCATGCAAAATTCTAGTGTTCACATCATAAGTATAGAACGGTTGTTCCTACTACCAAAATAGTTGTTATCAACTTTGTAGCTGACAAAATTTCCCACAAAATTGTCGTTCGGCAAAAACTTGTACGGTGGATAGCTTCCGAGATAGAGCCGTCCGAAGATGCGACTAAAATCGAAAAACTCGGCGGTCGCGCCAAATTTGCAGTGATTCGCGCGGATTGTTGTGTCGTCGAGCTGGTTCACCCGTTCTCAAAATGTTCTAGTACTTTTTTGCAGAGATTGAGACAACCTAAAAATTTATTTTTTCAAAGTTTCGCTAGCTTAAAAACGCTCTAGGTTATGAGCATTCAAAGTTGTACTTTTTTTTTTTAAACGTCAGTCATTTATTCTTTTGCAAATGCTGGTATTGCAGAGACTTTTAGGCCGAAATCGCAAATTCCGTCTGGTGCGATCGATAGGAAATTCCACCCACTAAAAATCAAGTCTCTTGCATTACCCTCCTAGCGCTGACGGTTTTCAAATGCGTGGCGGTCGACCATAGCGTCGCGCGCGCGAGACGGGCGCGAGCGCAACCGAACGGGAAGCGGCTGGACCCCTTGTTACGCACCTGAATGGCATCGCTCGCCCCACCCGTAATAGGCCAGTCAAATTCCGATTTTAAATTCCAATAATTTTGCACTGGATGAAAAAATATGGAAAATGTTCGGGACGGTGCACATAATAAGGACCTCAGTTGTTGGGATTGTAGCACCGCTCGTTTTTGCAAAAAAAAATAAAAACCGTTAAATAATCACATTTTTTCCCGTTTTTGACACTTCCACGGCTTACGCTGCCAAAATGGTGCCAGTTAGGATGAAAATATATAGGACCAATCTTGTAGAGCATAAAATTTCCTATAAAAAAGTCAGTAACGGCACCTATCTATCTATTATAGTTTAGCGGCGAGAGCGACCGGAAAAAAAAGCTCGAAAATGCTCCATTTCCACGAAAACCCCAAAAACGCACTTTAGCTGCAAAATTCTGTTTACCCATGATAATTTGTATGAAGAAATCCGCCGATTTTGTTCATGCAATAGAACAATCGAAACAAAAGATTTCATGCCACAAACAATTTTTTTCTCGCTTTTTCAATTTTTTGAGGTCATTTGTTGCTCATTTTTTTTAGAATTTACATTTTTTCGTAAAACGGGCGTAACTTTTGACCTAATTATCGGACAACGTACAAGTTTTTAGAATCTCTTCGTTTGTAGATGATCTAAAAATGCAATCTCTTGACATGTCGCCGTATATGCAACAGCAGCGCCGTTATTTGCAAGTAAACAAAGGACATTTTGTTTCGGACCGTTTTTAACAATAAATAATTCATTTATTGCAAATTTTTTTGTTTGCTAATTTAACAATATCATTTGAAGAGTGTCTCAGATTTTTTTTTTTTTCTCAAGGCAGCCATTGTAAAATTGTTATTAACAATTGGAATAAATTAACATTTTCCAGCTTTGATGTAGTGTAATTTTTTCTTTTATTTTTCCCTTTACAAATTTCACCATTTAAAAAATTACAAAAAATTTGTTAATGTTGAAATCGGTTTTTGCAATAACAATATGTGTTTATAACAATTTTTTTACAAGCTCGAAATGGATTTTTAAACGATTTTTTCCGCGCTGCACGATGATATTTTTTATTTTTATTCATTTCTGTTATTTATACTATTTGTTAATAACAATTTTATTATAAAAAATGTCTCAACAACGATTTTTTTTTTTTTGGTTCTTGTAATTATACCAAATTTATATCACCGAATAATAATTCCCGAAAAAAATCCTGATATCCGAGCATAAATATTTTTCTTCGTTTTTCCATGGCTTTTACCGATTATAAGTGAATAATTTCAAACTATCTAGAAAAATCGAAATATACTTTAAGGAAATAATATTCCAAAATATTTTGTTCATAAAAAAAATTTCCCAATTGTGTTCGAATCGTTTCGGAGAGCAGGTATAAACCGATCGATCGTTTCTATTATTCCAAGAATTCTTTCCACATGGCAGTATCCGTTAAAACCCACACAGACGCTATTACATGATGGTGTGCATATTTATGCTCGGATATCAGGATTTTTTCCGGGAATTATTATTCGGTGATATAAATTTGGTATAATTACAAGAACCAAAAAAAAAAGAATCGTTGTTGAGACATTTTTTATAACAAAATTGTTATTAACAAATAGTATAAATAACGGAAATGAATGAAAATAAAAAATATTATCGTGCAGCGCGAACAAAATCGTTTAAAAATCCATTTCGAGCTTGTAAAAAAATTGTTATTAACACATATTGTTATTGCAAAAACCGATTTCGACATTAACAAATTTTTTGTAATTTTTTAAATGGTGAAATTTGTAAAGGGAAAAATAAAAAAAAAAATTACACTACATCAAAGTTGAAAAATGTTAATTTATTCCAATTGTTAATAACAATTTTACAACAATGGCTGCCTTGAGAAAAAAAAAATCTGAGACACTCTTCAAATGATATTGTTAAATTAGCAAATAAAAAAATTTGCAATAAATGAATTGTTTATTGTTAAAATGGTTCGAAACAAAATGTCCTTTGTTTACTTGCAAATAACGGCGCTGCTGTTGCATATACGGCGACATGTCAAGAAATTGCATTTTTAGATCATCTACAGACGAAGAGATTCTAAAAATTTGTACGTTGTCCGATAATTAGGTCAAAAGTTACGCCCGTTTTACGAAAAAATGTAAATTCTGAAAAAAATGAGCAACAAATGACCTCAAAAAATTGAAAAAGCGAGAAAAAAAATTTTTGTCGCATGAAATCTTTTGTTTCGATTGTTCTATTGCATGAAAAAAATCGGCGGATTTCTTCATACAAATTATCATGGGTAAACCGAATTTTGCAGCTAAAGTGCGTTTTTGGGGTTTTCGTGGAAATGGAGCATTTTCGAGCTTTTTTTTCCGGTCGCTCTCGCCGCTAAACTATAATGGATAGATAAGTGCCGTCATTGATTTTTTTATAGGAAATTTTATGCTCTACAAGATTGGTTCTATACATTTTCATCCTAACTGGCACCATTTTGGCAGCGTAAGCCGTGGAAGTGTCAAAAACGGGAAAAAATGTGATTATTGAACGGTTTTTTTTTTTTTTTTTTAAAACGAGCGGTGCTACAATCCCAAAAACTGAGGTCCTTATTATGTGCACCGTCCCGAACATTTTCCATATTTTTTCATCCAGTGGAAAATTATTGGAATTTCAGGCCTTTTTTGGTCTCCATTTGACTGGCCTAAGAGTTCACTGGTGTTGATTAGATTATTGTCCGATGAGAAGTGTCCTGCGATGGGAGAAGAGGAATCGAGATAACGATCGACGAATTCAAGAGAATTCATCGATATCCCGTTATACCTTGGGTCTTACATTTACAATCGATTTGAATACTACAGTAGTACAAAGCTGATTCGTGATGATTCGGGCGCTTAAGAATAAAATTTCATGGGAACATAAAAAAAATTCCAATATGTGCTCATGTAGGCACCCGAATATCCGAGTGTTTACATAATGGTTAATCTTGTGAATGATTTTTTTTTCAAATAATTGATCATTTTTCAGATTATTTTTACAAAGGTCTCATTTATCGTGTAAGCACCAGAGCCTGCGATTGTGCCATATTAATAGTAGTACCTGAAATATGTTTTTTATTATTATTTTCCAGCTCATCTTTGGAAACCTCGTGCCTCACATCGAACAACTACACTCAGTGTTAGGTTCGCGAAGCGATTCCGCTTTAAACGATGGATCAAAACCAATGACTGATCTTCCGGGGAGTCTTGCCATTTGTACTGGAGCTCCTTGGTTTCCTCCTCTCGCTGTCACAGCTCCTGCGCGAAATTTGCCTCTAATGACTGCGGCAGTCGCAGACAAAGCACAGGTAATGCTTTCTCACTTAACTCTCAATTACATCCACCAAATTTATACTGTTTTTACGATAATGTTTTCGATGATAATCATTATTCAATTCTTGCACCACGTTCAAGTTAGATTGCAGCTAGATCACTTTTATGTTGTACATTCTTAGATCGGAGCTTGCTTGAGGTAAGCCGGTGGTGAATTATGTTTTTCTTCATACCTCGGTCGAAAGTACGCATTTTCGTCCCCGATTTGGAGGAGGAAAATAGGTCTTTCACTCCCTGCGGAAACCTAGCGCGCGCCATCTGTGTCGCGGGACGAAAATCAAGCAATGCGGTAGGAAAGTTAGTGAGTGACAGTTGGAGGCTAAATAAGCATCTCGGTTTGTATCACGGACTCCTGGTTTGTAGTAAATGTTAGGAAGGTTATGAAGTGAAAATGAATAAAAACATGTCCTCATCCGAGGAATCAGAAAATGCCCGCCGTCGGCCAGCAGCCCTCACTGGCGCTCGTGCTGCAAATTCCGCGGGCATTGATCATTAACTCAAACTCATAACCTCAACTTTTGAAATTAATAATAACCATTCAATTTTAATTAATGGCGTACTTTCGACCAGCTATGAAGAAAAAAAGTATAAGCTACACGGGAAAAAAATCGAACACCCGGTCCTGTGTGATATGATTTCCTCGGCTTCGCCTCGGGAATCATGACACGCAGGGACGGAAGTTCGTTTTTCGTCCCTTGTAGCTTAATATACTATTTGTGACGAGACCGGATGTTGTGCTTCCATTAGAATTTCTAGTGCTCGTGGATGTTTTTGTAACGAATTTTGCGGTCGATCGCAGTATTTACTCTCACTTTCTTCCGTTATCAGTATTTTTAGACGTTAAAGGAAAGATGCATGTTTTTGTCCGCTTCGTCAGAAAGATTCGTATGCTTTCATGATGAATGTGCATTTTCAGTTCTCAATAACGTAGTCATTTTAGTTGTATTTGAAATTTGGTGAGCCAGGTGAGGTGGAATTTGGTGGTATTTGAAAAATTATATTCATCTTTGTCATGGTCGTAGAATTCCTTTCCCTCTAACCGCCTTTTTCCCCCACTTTATTGCCAAGCCTCAGCAGTCCCTAATCTCATTTCTCACTAATTATTATCAACATCCGCTAGCCGTGGGCTCCCTTGCATCATATACATGATAAAACGTTTAGAAGTTTCTTGTAAACGATTTTGTTTTTATATTTTTCGCGGTCGCGGCCGGACGACTCGAGCGTTCGTTTTTCCGTTGCGCGTCGGACGTATGATTGCGTGGTATCTCGGGGTTTGGTACTGGACTGGCAGGTTTTAGAGGAGGAAGGGTCTGCGGTACCATTTTCTTCGTGACGATGTACCGATAAGGATCAAGAATGTATTTCATCATTAGACTGGAGAGGAGAAGGCAAGACACTTTTGTTTTTGTGTAGATATGATATGGAAATTCTTTGATATTTCCAACAATCTGGGGTTTTTAATCAGTGAAAAATTAATTGCTACGGGGTTGACTTGGAAATTATTTGAACGCAGGAGGGTTTTTATTTCATTTTTAAGCGGGTACCAGCTGAGTGGGTTTATTATTAGATATTCATTATGGCGGTGATCCTACATATGGGCCAGCTGGACTTGCTAAACGAATGCCCACAAACGTTAGGTGCTACCCTCGCCTATTTGGACAAGCTATTCAGTATTCTCCTAGGTTGTGCAATCTCAAGAGCCAGGCGCATTTCTGGAGCATGAGATCACGAGCTATCTTATACCATTGTCGCGTTGGCTAACCCTCAACTCCCGTGTACTAATAACTGAGAATACTTGGGATAGGATCCACATAGGCAAAGCGCAGTGCTATGGGCATTGCCAAGGAACTATACGAGTCATTTGCAATACTAAGGTTTTGTAGACGTGTGCAAGAGTTAGGCGTAGTGTCTCGCCTGTATGAGACTAAGGATCAGAAAGTAATTATGTTTTTTCGAGGTTTGCTGTGGCTTATATTGCGGGGACTACGTGAGTCGCGGTATGTTCCATCAAAAAGGGCTGCGCACGTCGAGGGGGATGAAAATTTAATTAGTTGACCCGTTGGTTGATCGCCTATAGATCATCGATCGCGCATTACTTATCGGTGTTATCGGTTGCGGATTGCTTCGTATTATTTGCACTAGATGGTGCCAGCCTCCCTTTTGGGTTGATCGTTTCGATACAATATATACATATACACAAACGTGGCGTTTTTTGAGAACGCCATATTACCGTTTCAAACTGTTTAAGACAGAGCAACGACGCGTATTTTTTTACCGGGTTACTTTCAGGGGACTATTGAATTTACTGCTACTGTTGAATGGATGATGAATTAATTTTTATAATAAATAACTACCATTGATAATAAATATTATGATGGTATAAATTATTGCACCCTTTTTAAATTTTATTTACTGGCTAACATTTTTTCGATCTATAATATGTTAGTCGCGAGTTTTTTTTTTATTTTCAATTTTTTTTTCGCGAAAATAGGTTATGAGTTCGGTCACTGACAAGGAACATCAGTCAGGGGTTCCCCTCCGATTTTGTTAATAGTTATACATTGAAACGTTCGAACGAGATCTGTATGGACTGTGAATTTAAGGCATTGATATGAATGAAAAATTCGGGCACTAACAGTTCCTATTATACTTCGTAATGTTCAAGTTTCTGTTACACTGGTTAGCATAATCTGCTCATTAATAATGAGGTTTCGGGAGACGCCTCCAAACTGTAGTGAGAACGGTCGATTAATTACGTATTACCAACGAAGATAGAGGTCTATGGAAGCACAAAGTCTATAGCCTGCTTGGTGCACAACTTTCTGCAAGCCAAACATATGCTAGGAGGCTCTAGTGTCGACCGATCGACATGCTCCGCCTTCTAGCCTCGTGCTTGCAGCCACGTGGCAACGGTGGGGTCACGTAGTTTCCTCTGACTTCCCGCTCTTTGGCTTCCCCTACCGACCCTCATTCTGCATCGCTCCACGACGCGCGGCGCCGGACTTATTTTTACGAACAATGACTACGCTTACACGACATGCTTTATTCCAGTGTTACTAGCATCGATGTAGTAAAATCGAGTATAATGCGCGGTGTAAACAGCGTATTACACTCCAATTAACAACGTAGGTGTAAACCGGAATAAATTATTGTAACCCAAACCCAATCCTAAGAACATCTAATCCAAGCGGGTACACAACATACATATTGCAATGCTCACTCAATTTTCAATCAGTCGCGCCAGCGTAGTCGGTAGAGTGACATGGAATTCTAAAGAAATACTTCCAATGCAAAAATCTTACGCTAACAAGGAAACATTCCCAAGTGTCCCACGCCGATTTTGGTAATTCTTATATATATTGTAGAACGTACAAATCTAAGGGACACGTATCTTTTTTTATCTGCCAACATGATCATTTAAAGGGTAAAGCATCCCCCAAAAAGGTCGACGAAAAATCGACTGAAATTTTAATTCCCATAGAAATTTTGAACGGATTTTAATGAAACTTTGCAGGAATCTAATTCGTGTCAGCGCGATCAAAAAACAATACTGTCTGACAAGGGTGTACCCACTTAAAACTACCCTAAGGGTAAACTACCCTTAATCATATTTTTTTTTTCGGGAAGAATAGTCCGAACGTAATAAAAATAAGATAACGTTAATGCTTACACAAAATTAGAATTTACAAGTTTTTGCTTTTTTTTTCTAAAAATCACTCTTATAGTCATTGAAAGCTCGGGGTGGATTTGTAATTCAGTTTCACGATCAGAGCATGCCGTGAACATTTTATTGAAATGAAAACCTTGTAGACATCGCATTTTATCGAAGCTTTGTTGGTTTCTATCATATAAGTTTCATTAAATAAGTAATTATAAAACTTATGCTACCGTAAGTGCCTTACCACAGATTCTACAAGACGGTTATCATCTGTTTTGAATATGTATTAATATTTCCGTGGAAACCAAGATAAAATTAGTCAATCCGAACTTATCTGTATCGTTCAAAGATATTCTATAATTCGTGTACGTTCAATCACAGAGTCGGTATTTGAACGTTCGAGAAATATTGTTTCACGGAAAGCTAGTAAACTTCGTTAAAAGAGAATATTTTTGAGGCCATTATACAATAAAAATAATTTCCGTATAAGGAGAGTTAATCTAAGATTGTGATTCATATTTATCACAATAGTGGTGTCGTGGAAGAAGTGTTTTAAGCAAAATGCTTTTTTATACCAAGAGCATCGTATCATTGATTCTGCACTGCAAACTGAACATTTCATAACCGAACATCTTTGAATTGACTGAACACTGATATACTTGGAACAACAGTGTGGTATTATAGTAGACAAAATAAATTATTCGCTATACACTATAAATATTTCCTCCGATATAGTTGGGTGAACATATATTATGCATTGCCGGAACTAAACTAAATTTTTGAACCAACCAAAAGCGGTGTAAGTCCACTTGTTCCGAAAGACCAGCGAATGTGGTTGAAACAACTCAATGTTCAGTTGTTTCAATCGTAATTAAACACTTTGGAAAACTGAATTATCGATTGGATTGGATCGCGCGTTATTCCGGTTTTGCCACAACCTATGTTAGTATACATAAAACGGAGTATATAATAATGCACTATGTAAGCGGCGTATCAATCGTAATTAGTGAAAAATAAAGGAAAAATGGGATTTGACTATCACATACATTTTTATTTTATACTGCTGCCGAACTTGTAAATTTTATATTTTTAGATCACATATATAACAATTTTATTATCAGTTAATTCAATTATAGCTTTCACCTTTCTCATACTCTCTCGATCATTTACATTCCAATTCAAATTATTCTCAAACATTATTTAAGCTCTTCATTAATTCTTTTCATTTACAGGAAAACCATCTAGATTTATCATCACGTCATTAATATGTGATACACTCAATACTTTCGCTCCAAACATTCGGATTTACGAATTGTCCACAACCGGCTTTCTCGTCATCATTTTCTTTTTGTTGAGGGCTCAAATAGTTTTTCTTTTTTATTGTCCGTCGCGCATGACGCGGAAACCAAGTCACAAGAATAATTGTACTTATCGATTGTCGACTGGTGAAATCCCTCGTTGGCTCTTTCGATCCCTCCGGGGCAGTATTCACTCGTCTTTGACTCCCTTGTGAGGGAAAATCCGTGAATCGTGATGCATCCAGCACGTGGGTGGCCACCCTGGTATAGTAGATGATGATATGTCGAAACACGAGTCCACGAAAACCCTCTTCAGGAAGAAGCGTTTGATTGGAGATGAACACGGACTTCTGTTCGAGTTGATGGCCCCGGAGCGAAAGAGGGCGATTATACGCCTCGTGGGACGAGGTGATCGCCATCCCCACTCTTATCCGGCGTCGCACCTGATATTCTAATTTTACCTCAACTGTGCGAGACACCAGCATTTTGGCTTAACTCCCGTCTCGCGGGTTGATTCAAAGTGTTCGCTCACAAACTATACGATGTCATGTGGCTTCGAGGCGATTGCGTCTCTAACGATTAGAGATATAAACAAAGTCTCTACAAAGTAGCATGAGGTGCAGCGGAGTAACGTGGCGATGCAGAACTCGTTTCTAGCATATGTATTTTACCGCGACTCGTTGACTAAGTGGGGACGACGCCACGATCACTCGCTCAGTGATATATATATATATATATTAAAAGACGTTGGCCGTCAAATAGTAACTACGTTTACACGACGCGCGTTATTCCGGTTTTGCTATAACTAATGTTAGTATATATCACGCCTTTGTCGCCACTACGTGGCGCTCCGTGCAACGAAGGTTGTGACGTCGGCTGTGAAACATAACCTAAACCATTATTTGCGATTACTGTCAATATTGTGTGTTTACAAAAATTGTGATCTGGGAAAAGTTTTGAGTGGATGAAGCTTACATCTCTTTCTTTTCCGAACTCAGCGCATGCGGCTAAACCCTAACATAATTTCTCGTATTTATTACATTTGCGTAATCAATACTTGAGATATGGAAAATCAATCAAGAAGAATATTTGCAAAACCTAAATAGATGAATCAATTAATTTTTAAATATTTTTTTTCTAAATCGTGAGGCAGTGCAATCCAAGCGGCCTCGATAAACAAGAATAATTTTTCTTCACTCAATGTCACTTAAGTAACTTGACCCAGTGGTATACTTCGGGTTTCACAATCGCAATATTTTAAATTCGATCCCCACTCTTTTTTTTTCTTTAATTGAAAATGGGGATTATCAGAAACACTACTTATTAATTAATGGTTTACTGTTCCCAAAATATAAAGAACACAGTTTGGTCGACTTGGATTTCGCTTGGCTTTCACTGGCTTAAGATTTAGACAAATTTGAAATAAAAATTAATTGATTTATTTATTTAGGTTTTACAAACATTCTTTTCGTTTGATTTTCTATATTTCAAGTATTGATCACGCCAATATAATAAATACGAGGAATAATTTTAGGGTTGTTACGGCCGAAGGCGCGCGAAAATTCGAATCGAACGTCGAACGGAAAACATTCACTCTATTTATCAATCCTAATCGATATTGTCAAACGATGGATCAATAGCGGAGTGGAAAGGCACGCTGTAAGACCTCGAGTGATCTTGTTAGTTTCGACTAGGTAATTCGATGAGATTAATTTCTACTGAATAAGGAGATACAAGGCCCCCTTTATGCACACAATTGAGGCAGATTTATTGAATATAAATGCAATGTGATTAGTTTAATACATTCGTTACATTCGTAATCATTTCCATTAACATTGTAATTATTAATATAAAAACGTTTAGTTGCCTTATCGGAGAGGTGTCATTCGCTTGTTTAGGCGTCGAGTTGATTTTAACAATTTGTTCTTATTTATTATAATTATTGTGTCGTAATCTATATTCTCGATTTTTAGAACTTCTTATAACTTTATATTTCACTTTAATATTCCTTGACTTGATACTTTCTATTTGCTCAACAACGATTCACACTCTTCTACAGAAGACCCAAAATCGCGCGAAGAGTATTATTATGTAATGATTGAAAAATACGGAAGTGCGATCTACACAGTCCGACTCACTCTCTTCTACGGGAGACCTGGAGACGGGCAGCGTTACGCCGAGGTGAAGTTTTGAGATGGATTAATTTACTGACGGAAAAGCGGGTAGTGTTTTTATAATAGAAGAAATGGCTAAGTGGGAGACAACTTTTACAGATTTGGGCATAGATGTGGTGGGCTTATTTCGTCTGTCTCAGAAATTGTGGTGTTTCCTGGAGCGGCAATAAGAATTGGATATTATAGTTTGTCGCCTAAGTGTCGGAGATGCGCAAGTAGCTTCTAGGGTTATATTTGGTGTTCTCTCAAAAAAAAAACTTGTATTGCCGCTCTCTTGGAGAGCAGTCGAGTAGATCTATGTTTTCTTAGCCGGTGTACACGTGTACTACGTTACTATGTGTGGAGCCAATATGGCATAGCCATGAGTGTGAGAAGGAACGATGATAATACTAGCTCTCCTAGTGAGTATGGGTAGTTGAATGTGTTAATATTTTGTGTTGAGAATGATTTTCGCATTGAAGCATTGACTGTACCGTCGTACTTTTCGAGTCGACTGTACGGACAAACATCGAGAAGCGCTGTGCGCGCGCGGCGTCTACGAAACATAGACTTCGGGTATTCTCGTGAATACTCGTGCTCGAGTAGCCCCTCGCGTTAAGCGTTGCGCGTGGCAACAGTCAGTCGATTCTTGCGAGTCTCCCTCTGCGTACCGTCGTGCATCGTGATAATATTATTAAAAAATAAATACCATTGTTATATTTACGAAAAGAACAACGCTGGCATTTCTTCTTTTCCTTCTCACCCTCCTTGGATCACTCTTGTCGAAACATTTTGTATAGTTGGTTGTGATGTCTATATTACTGTGGTTTTTCGAGAACGCAGAATACAAGTAAAAGATTTTAGAACTAGCTGTAAATTTTTGTCGTACGTGACAGGGTCTAAGGCGCATGCGGTGAGTTCGGAAAAGAAAGAGATGTAAGCTATTTCTGTCCCTGTCGCACATGACCTACGACTACATGCGCGAACCTGATGGTCGCAAATCCAAGCTAAAATCTATTTCATAAACCGACCTACCCTCACCATCGGCGTTTCAAGACGTGTATGTAAGACCGTAGTTTATATAAAACGGAGCATAATGCACCATGTTTGATGCAAAATATATAGGTAGGTCTCTTATAGTCTAAGAGCTGGCGACCAAAACAGTCAGGTAATTTTGTAGTCAATGAAACTCAGTATAATACTTACCTGAAGGACCCTTTTGTGAGAATCGTCGATCTGGCAGGCCGCACCTGGTGGGTTCAGATATTATGGGGTGGGGGAAGAAACAAAAACAAGGTAAAAGTACCGTCGTCAATTTTTGTTGCAAACAGTTCCGCTATACTCCCAATACACCTAAAAAAAATTCAAATCGAACGATACTATTACCTCAAAATTAGAATTTTTTGTTCAATTATAATTAAGCCTGGCAACACCTTTCTACCAACCGATCGATTTGATTTTTTTTGGGTGTATTGGGAGTATAGCGGAACTGTTTGCAACAAAAATTGAAGACGATACTTTTACCTTGTTTTTTGTTTCTTCCCCCACCCCATAATATCTGAACCCACCAGGTGCGGCCTGCCAGATCGACGATTCTCACAAAAGGGTCCTTCAGGTAAGTATTATACTGAGTTTCATTGACAATAAAATTACCTGTCCGTTTTGGTCGCCAGCTCTCCGTCTATTACTATTCTCGTGGTATCTCAAAATTTTTACTTGCAAATCCTTCATTTATGCTTAGTTGGATTATATTTTTTTATTTTCCGATGCCGAAAAATCTTCATTGAATTAAAAGATTAACATATACGTATGATTATATGTCATTGAAATGTTGACTCGAATATGTAACCCCTTGATGAAACATATATGAGATTTTGAATAAAAGAAATCACAAGTAGTTCGATAGCGCAGACGGTAGCCTGCCCGTATTAGGTAGGTATTAGGTATCGGTAGCCCTATTAAGGTAGGTAGTTGAAATCCAAATCCCCGACTCCGCAACCATCGGTAAATTGAGTGTACGTGATTGTATGATTTTTTTCGTTTTTCAATATTCATAATTCATTATTTCTCACATCATAAAGTCATTATTATAATTTTACTGGCCGGTTTTAGCAGTAATTAATGCTATTCTACGCTTTGTATGCAACATGATATTGCTTTATGTTAAATAAATACAATGTTCGTTCTACAGTACTTTTGCATCAATACAACTAAATATTGAGTTCGTTGGACGGCATGTGGTGTTACATAAACTCATCATCCATTCTACGGGAAACACTACTTGGTCGTGTCTATACATGAATGAATTGAACAAATTGTAAATTCAGTTGAATGAAATAAATGTAATGCTGATTGAACACTATACTATTTCGTTTTAAATCGATATATGCCTCCAAGAACTAAATATGTATTCAGTGCAAGATGATATCTATGCAGAACAACAATCTATTTATTTCTATCGACGGATTAATTTTTTCCTTGAAACTCCATTTCAGTCGACTCACAATAGTATTTTGTTGAGTCAAGTATGTGCCATTCTTCCAACCAACAAAACCATGTCGTTCTACTAACTGAATAATCTTGTGGCAGCCCGTGACAACAGGGTTTAGTGCGGACAACTGAATTTCGTTTGCTTCAACAAATCTTTTCTCTCAGTGTAGCTTGCACAAAAACATCTGCTAAACGAAATATCGTAAAATCGGTCATAATTGCCAAGCTTACAAAGAATTCGAGTTGATAATTCAATTCTTATTATTATTATTATTATTATTATTATTATTATTATTATTATTACCATTACTATTATTATTGTTGTTGTTGTAGTATACGGTTATACGGTCTATACGGTCATTTCACAGTATTGCGATGAAGAACTCGCTGCGAGTCCCTGGAGCTGTCCGTGAACGTCGGTGTCATGGCTATACTATAAAGAAATTAAGGTTCAAATCCATACTGAGCGGGTGTCTATATGACTCCATATTGACGGGAGTGCTAATTTCTAGTGCTCATTGGTGGATTGGTGTCAATGTGTATTATATCCTCAAAACTTTCATCACATTTTTAACGAACCTGACAGAATCGAATTCAATGAAAGTTTTAGACGGTACGTGTAAAATGTGTGCTATAAATGTCTATCGATTGTAACTAATTTTCGATTTTCGAACTTTTTGTTGAGTGATTTTCATTCGCTCATCTCTATGAAAAATACATTGGTCATTTTGAGGCAGAAATAGAGTCATTCTAAGATGGTAATGTGAATGTAACACCGGTAAAAAGTGGTTCTATTAATACCCAATGGCTGATCAAAACGCTGCAGCAATCGCACTCAATACGTGTGGCTCTAAGAGTTGTTCGCATGATGGTTTATGTCTCTTAGTAACCGTTAATATGTTTGTGTATTTTCGATTATATACCCACATTTTTATTTCCTATTGCTGTTTTTTCGATTTCTTCCCAATGCATGACGCAAGTATATTTTACAAGGTTTTTATTTACCTTGATCTGTTAGTTAGTATGTTTAGGTCAAATATTGTAATCGAAATTTCGACTAGTTCTAATTAAGCTAGAGCTTTGAAATTTTGCAAACGTGTATAAGTCTGGCGACCATGCAATATATTATATCTAATATCGTTATAAATCCAATATGGCGGATGCCCCAAGATGGCGGTTTACCTTTTTCTTCACAACCCCCTTGACATGGGTATCAAATGAAAGGGTTTGACGAGTAGAATACGATAAGCTACGTGACTTTAGAAATGCTTAGGTTAAAACGTAACTAAAAATTTGAAAATAAAATTATATATAAAAAAAACTTTTTAAAATAAGCTTTTATTATTGAGGTGCACTAAAACGAAAAAAATAAGCATAGTTTTCTTAATGAAAGTAGTATCAACATTATCACTGAAACAGATATGATATATTATGTTAAATTTATCGCCTTAAAAGCTTGTCGCGTGAATAGAAAAGAAAAAATACATACTTAGGTACTTACTATCTCTGTCAAACAATATTAATGCCTGTATGAACTTCTCGCGCGCAACAAGCTTTTAAGACAATAATTCAACATAAAATATTATATCTGTTTCAGTGATAACTTTGATACTACTTTTATTAAAAAAGCTATGCTGATTTTTTTCATTTGAGTACACCTTAATAATAAAAGCTTGTTTTTAAAAAGTTTTTTTTACATATAATTTTATTAATGCGTACTTGCGCTACTTATAAGTAAACATTCTATGTATATTGGATATGCGTGTCGATTACTTCGCTGATCTATGGTACGTTCATTTATTACGCAATCGGACGGTTAGGTGAAAGCACCCTCAGCCTCGACTCGGAACTTACTATCAAAATTGTAGTAAATGTTTTATTTACTAACTATTGTTTCAATACATAATGATAATTGTTTTGTATAAGAACATATATAAAGAAATTGATTATAAAGGAATTGATATACAGTATGTTATCACATCGTAATAGAAATGAATAGCGAATATCTATATTATTTGTATCAGTACGACACAGTGTCGCCAATGGTCCCAACCGAACTGCATGGACTAACGCTAGCCCTGCGTCGCCACGTTCTGAGTATTTACAGGCCCGTTCTTGATAGGCCCTTCATGCTAACCGTTTCTTAGACCGAGCCAGAAATATCTACTTGAAAATGTTATTGCTTTTAACGTTATTGAAATGGGCCCACCTCCTACCGAGACGCGATTTTGGGGCTACCATCTGTTGAATCCAATAGAAACGGTCATTGAGCTGTGTCCTAGTAACCATCATGATCAGATACCTCAGGCATCACAGACCGAATATCGCTGGCATGGAAGTTAGCAGTGATGGTCCAACAAAATCATTGACAGCTGTCGATTTTAGCAAGTTATGTTGCCTTAGCGAATAGTCAACATTTTTTACTCACTGCAAAGGACCCCTGCTACGTGAAATATTTGTGTTCTGCCTTTTATAATATGAGAGAAGATACTGAAATGATTTCGTTCATAGTTTATATGCGGGAAACGTTTAGTAGTTCAAAAGGGTACCAGCGAGGCATTATTTTTGTATTTATTTTAGAGACCATCTCTGTTGGGTGAAATATTTCATGCTACGTTCCATAATATCAGAGAAGATTCTCAAAATATTTCGTTTAAATCCTAAAATAAACCTAAAATATATGAAACCGTTAAACCTAAAATATATGAAAATTAAAACAACTTTTATTTTTATAATTTTCTAATACGATGTACCATTGTTAGGATATACCTATTTAAAGAAAAAATTACCAAATCCGTGTACTCCACGAATAAAGCATTACCGATCTTAATACTCGGTAAAATTATTGTACTTAGATATATATTGGGGAATATATAAAAAAAATTAAGTTATAGTAATTTTTTGGGTCGCTGATCTGGTGTGGAATATCTCATATAATTTTTATTGTGTACTAATCACGCAAAATAGGATAGAAACCGAGGTGAAGGGGTGGAAGGGAGGGAAAGTAGGAATGGATGGTGGCATCCATCGATGTGCTGCATGAAAATCAGGCAACAGCATAGTAAAATCAAATTAATTTTTGTCTCAGTCACTGATGTCTCTGCGTATAGTTACTTCCATTCGAGCGTAAATTTAATTAGATTTAATTTTATTTTCATAAACATCATTTATAAGTGCTCTGACGGTTTGTGTTAAAATTTTACTTTTTTAAATTTCTGCTCATCTACAACCTCGGAAAAATGTACATAGTTATAACAAACAAATAATAATTTTTATTGTTATAATGTAGCGCAAGAAAACGACAGTGAAGGAAGGACCGAAAAATGATTCCGGTGGTACATCTATAAAATCTGGAGCTGCTGCATTCTTCGGTGCAATGGGATCCGATTGGTTCAGTACCAGTTAATTTACTCGTACTGTGCGCATTTTTATATAATATATTGTAAATAAATATCAAACTTCATCTCTAGTCCATGTGTCTATTCGTAGAAATGCTATTTCCTAGTCATGTCAAATTTATTACGTGGATTTTTTTACCGGTCTATGTATAGTAGGGTCGTTAAAAAAAAACATGATTTTGAATATTGCATCCCTCGTCTATCTTTATACATATATACGCTGTGACGTGAGGTTTTGATTTATGGACACAGTGCCTAGTAGCTATCGCTTGTTTAAAAGCTAATCGCAACCCATGAAAAAAAATTGAAAATTACTCAGCGGATAGTCGAACATTTGAACTATTTCTCTGTACAAGCAAGTCAGTTATTTCTGGAGCAAAAAAATCGCAAAGCTGCGTACTTTTGAGCACCCGACTATACAGCCTCTAATGGATAGAGCCATTCGCGATCTCAATAAACTCGCGATATGTCTGATCGTCCTATTGAATATTTGTTGAAAAACTAACCAAGTACTTTCTGAAATATTCCGCGTCGATCAATACCAAAATCCTTAGCCTTTGGAGAATTTCCTTGAAGATATTGTAACATATATGAGTAGAGTACGGTACCTATACGCCAACCCCTTATACATGGGGCTCGGAAGTGCGGGGTAGCCCGGGTCAAGCGTGTTATACGCCTATCCCTTATACACGGGGTGTCCCCCTCAGGTATATTTCGGGACCTGGAGCTGTTTTTAGGGGTGGGGGTAAATTCCGGTGCGGTGAAGCTGACTCGGTGGAGGAGTCATTTTCACGAGGGCCCGTTGTGGCCGCTGTCCCCGACCACCACCCAGCAAATTTTGCGGGTATAATAGTTGAGGGTTGATATTGTGTGTGCGAGGAAGGTTTTCCCGGGGGTAGCCACGTAGCGATATATTTTGGAAGGTCAGGGGGAGGTGGGTGGTGTAGATGGTTGAGATGGGGATCGTGGGAGGAGAGGAGGGGGTAGCGGTGGAGATTTTGCACCTGTCTCTCTCTCTCTCTGAAGGGGCCCCATCGTGAGGAGCTGCGTAGGGGGAAGGTATCAGGGTTGTAGGATGGCGAGAGAGTGTTGAGATGGCCTGTAGGATAATAAAAAGGCAGGTAGCTGCGGAAGGCTAAATATTTTGAAAAATACTTACTATGGGTGAATGAAAAACCCCCGATGAGCGTAGGAAAGACAAAATACCAACGATGAGACCTCCTCGATGCTTATGCTATCCTGGTATACGCAGAAGTATACCAGGTTTATTGAATAAATAATTTGCGGGGAAAGGAGAGGGGTTTGTTGGGCGCGTGCATAAATAATTTGACGAGCATTTTTTTTTTGTGTTTATAAAAATATCAAAATTTATTCTTAAACTAGGAATACACTAGTACGAGGAAATATGTGCAAGAATAAACCCCACTAAGCTTAAAAATAATTAAATCTAGCGTTACAATATTGAACACATGTTCTAGGACCGACACCTCCGCCAAATAACGTACTGCCGCGATGAGCGGCTGTGCTCCGAGGAGTATCACGTAAAAGTTTTGTCAGACATTTGTAAAAGCCAGCTGCGAGGCGATCGTTTCGTTGTGAATTGCTGGTGAAAATAGCCCTGAATTGTAGTAGAGATCCCCCGCTGTGCATATGGTAAAGGAACATAATACAAAACTGGCCACACACATCTGAAGAGAAGCTCTGCACTTGCTGCGTATTCCATTGGTAGATGGTGCAATTTTTTCGCAAGCAGCTGATAAAGCTAGGTAAAAGCGGTGGAACACCGTAGCTCTCGAAGTATGATCCATGCCCATGCCCGTCGATGTAGATGGCAACCCAATGGCTGCCTGCTCTTGTGTGATCATCAGTATTCACAACTAGAGCAGTCGGTCTCGTCAGTAGAGTTGGTATTTGATCCGCTGGATGAACACCTCTCGACATGATCCGGGGAAAACCTCGTAATGCCTGGCCAATCTGGATCGTATTCATTCTTTGATACAACCGGCGAGTAACATTCCCTTGGTGGTGTTGCTATAGGTGTCGTAAGGCGTGCTGACTCTCGAGTACGATCCTGTACGTCGGTCTCGGGCTTATTTATGATCTGTACATTTAAAGGAATCCGTGTATCCATAGGTATCACATCACGAAGAATCCATTTCTTCAGTCGAGCCACATTATTCAGAGCACATTTGAGACCCGCTCGTTTTATGAGACCGTGGGGTAGACATGTCATGGAGGATTCTGGTGAATCTTTGAAAGGTGGACAAGCTGAGTCCTCAAGATTTTTTATCTCACGTGCCATAACGTTCTGTAGATAGACTGCTTTGTCGAGACCTCGTGTGTAAATTTTTCAAGCATTTCTCGCAATATCCCTGAGACTCGCATGCAATTGACGAAGAGGTATATCACCTTCGAACCCCTTCGAACCACTCAAACCCGTGATGATATTGAGTTACCCAATTGTTCTTATTACGAATCGCTTTAGGCAAATCCGTGAAAATACATGTTGGAGCTACCACCCAGTGGGCGATATATTTATGATCAAGAGAAATAACCGCAACCTCGTTTGGCGTAAACCAGTCTTCCTTATCCGCAAAACCTTGGATATCAATTACGCAATCCATTGGTCTGAGTATTCAAAACAATTTCTATCTGACCACGGTATATAAACATTAAACAGTGGTACGATGGCACGTCTTTTACTCTCGAGGTGTCGGCTAACACTGTAGATCTTACATCACTAACTCTTATGTCTAAAAATATAGCTAAGCTTTAGAGGAGTGGGGGATGTGTAGAAAATGGCGGCTCGATAAATTAAAAAAGCTATCTACTCAGATTTCTGGAGCGACACGCGCTGCAAATTTTCAGACACAATTATACTAAAAAAGTAGCGCCGTAATGTTAACCTGAAAAATCTACAATAACCTGTCGCGAGGCGTCGATTTCTATTAAATTGTCAAATTCTGTGTATACAATGCAATTTATAGTTTTTGACAATGCATTTTTGAAACGCACCTCTATACGGAGGCTACCATGACGTACAAGATTCCAATGGCCCGGCCGAGCTGCTGAAAGGTCTGGGCTTAAGTCGAAACAGAATAAGCAGTGGCCATTAGGGTAACCGGCTCTATCAATCCCACAGCTATCGTCATCCCATTGTATACCAGTACCCGAGACCAGAGTGTGAAATGCGTCAATATATAAATTATTAGTAAAATCTGGTTGTAAAGGCTTGCTGGGAATCTGCACACCATCTACGTAAAGCGATAGATAGTTTATATCAAAATGTCGAAAATTGAAGGGGTTTAGTTTTCTATCACCATTGAATGCTTTATTATCAACGAAGCCAAGAACAATTCTTTTCGGCAGCTGCCCTAGTATTACATTATCGAGTGTCTCCCCATGAACGCCGCTATGTATTGTAAATGGTTTTACCTCAACTTTCGTAAAGGGATATTTAGCAGTACCCTTGCTTAGAGCCTTTGCATGAGCCAGTAAAATTCCCGGACTAATTTTAACACGTCGTACGATAAGACTCGCATCAGTTATATGCACGGTATAATCCATGGCACTATCATCCATAAGGCAAAATGTATCTGTTGAACGTACTAGGCGAAGACGTAATTCAACACCATTGAGTAAAAATTTCTCCTGATTAAATATATCAGAATGAAGATAGCCTCGAAGATCTACCATACAACCATTTAGCATCATAGCCTGACGAGTCCTCAGACCTGAGTTTGGGTTTTTAGTGAGTGTTTGACCCCTACAGTTGCTTGAGGCAGCTCATCAAAATAGCCTGGTGTATCATCTACCCACATGCTAGCGCCAAGATAACTTTTTTTTTTTTGAATCCTTATAGGTCAGCAATGTTTCGATATATGCTCTATATGCATAAGCATTATTCGATGGGGATACAAGTTTTTGATTGAATGACACATCTACTTGATTGAATAAAGAGTGTAACAGATTGTTAACAGGCCCTACTTTATCGGTTAGAACAGCGTCGCCGGAGCGAGGTTTTAACTGTACGCGGATACTAAGCATTGTATGTGCTAAATCGATATATTCATCGCCATGCCCCGGTACAACAAATTCAATGGGAGCCTCATCAGTGAGTGAGGATATAGGTTTATAATGTATGCCTTGAGAGCCTTCGATGCTCGTCTGAGTTGGTGGTAAGGTAAATAAGTCCAGCTCTGATTTCAAGCACTCACAAGAATGAGAATGTAAAAAAGACATTTTTCCACACTTTTAAAATTTAACTCGTAATTAAAAATATAAAACTAAAAAATTATTGAATAATTATCCAAATATATCAGCAGCGGTACGCTTTTTACGCTTGACAACTTTCGTACCTCGAGTCTTACTTGCTACTTTTTTCTTAGACGTCTTTGCAGATTTTCTTTTTTTTTAATTATTTTTGTTTTTCCCTTTAAGTGATTTTACAACTTTTTTATTGCTCCTCTTCTTTTTCTTCCTCGTTGATCGTTCAGAACTCCTAGCCTTAATAGCTTTAAGCGCAGTGAATGCAGGTAAGCCGATGTGTGAAGCTGTATGGCCGAACAATGAATGATGCTGCGGCTGATGACTGCTCATTTTATATCCTGACCCTTTCATCAAGCTATCGAGTGTCTCTTCCGCTTTCCGTTTAAGATTTCTCCCACCCTCGGTGACGCGCGTCCTGAACGCTTCTTTAAATGGTGTATTATGAGCAACATCACCTATTATATTCATTCCTGTGTGTAGCGCTTCTTTTCCGACTACGCGAGCACCACGAGTTAGTAATGGTAAAGCTCGTCGAAATAACCCGCTCAGAAAACTACCAAGACCATGGCCGCGTTGATAAGGACTCCCAACAAATACCCTATCGATCCCCCCACCCTCCTGATTATCGTAGTGCTGAATATAATGCTCCATTGTCATTTTAACGAATCCTCTTAAAGTGTAATGTAACGGTCAGAGTCCCACTCTGGAATGGGACAGGATTACCCGTGCCCGTCCTTATATCTATATCAATTGTATTGAACTCCGAGCGTAAAAGCGGTATATAATTTGGCGGTGAGAACGATTTTGTCTGCCTGGATCCATACACATAATTCGTGGTGTCTACGGGTATAATACGTAAAAGGGGTGTTTGAACGTCGCCCGTTACATAACTTTCACATATATCCGTATATAAAAACAATTTATCAGGGAGTCCGTGGGTAAGAGTTGCCGGAAAGTCAGCGTTATATGTCGATTGTTCATGTATATCAATTACAGTGTCAGGTTTGAAACCAAAAATTTTAGAAAACGTGTCACTGAATGAAATTATGGGAGAGCGTTGACATATTTTTTTATTACATCCACTACCTGCGGCTTTAACGCTCACCATAGATCGCTCTTCATTATACTCCATGTAAATATGTTCTTTCAAAACTGTGGCATTATTTATATTTTTAATTAAGGCGTGAATGGATGTATACAATCCAGGTGGAATATTAATTTGTCGGAGTATTTTTGCAGGACCCTTTAGAGTAACCGGTGTTTTATTTTTCACATCATTTTTAACAGGTTGTTGAACAAAAATGCTTTGTGCTGTTATGTGGCCACTTCCGTGTTCTACGTTCATAAAAGTACGTGGAAATTGAATCTCTGTTAAGGCTACAGCCCACTCGCCAGGCAACTTCAATGTATTCGGCAGTTGTGTTATAAAGTGTGTTACTGTATTATCAGGGTAATATTTTATACTGCTATTACTGGGCAAAATTAAGTGAAATTGGTCTCTCATTTTATCACTTTTTTAGAACTTTTGCAGCTGAGACCCAAGAATTGAATTTTTCGGGGTATCCTCGCCAACTAACAAAATATTTTTTATTACGCCCTCTCCCTTTGGTCTTGAGAATTTGATCAATTATAAATTCTGCTTCCTTGATATTCTTCTCCACAACGCTCAACTCCTCTTCATAGAAAAAACCGTCAATCACTTCACCCTCTATGTCGGCTAGTTCATACACGGGTGGTTGTCTATTTGTAAGAATCCTATGTATCTTGAATATTTCTTCACTCCAGCGCACTTCATAACCTTTCTCAAAGGCGGTCTTTGCTTTACTGATACGTACAAGGGTTCCGAGCTTGTATTTAGCTGATCTTATACATGGTTTGAAACGTTTCTCCATATTTTCTCGAGCTATTGCAGCGTTGTACAATGTGACGACTGCAGGCTGCATCTTTGTCGTAGAGTGTTTTGTCATATTATATGCCTCAACTATTGATTGTAGTACATCGATATAACGCCGTGTATTCTGATGTGTAAAATAGCGCCACATGCGTTCCTTTAAAGTTATGTTGAAACGCTCTACAACAGCAGCCTTGACATCAGGACTACGAGCTGCCCGAAAACGTATTCCCCTACTACCCAAATTTTTTTGTAAAATGCTTCTAACAAATTCTTTTCCTTTATCAGTCTAGAGCCATACAGGGCACCGACCATTACTCCTTTCAAGCAGACGTGTGAAGCCTTCTGTTACTGTGGCACATGTTTTATCTCGTAATATCTCAACCCAAGCGAATTTACTAAGAACATCGATAACAACTAATAGATAAAGAAATCCATCATTATGATCTTTGAGAGAGCGCAGATCTACGAGATCAGCCTCCCAAACACCGTCAATATTATTCACTACGTAGTGTCTTCGTGGAAATTTTCGTCGTATCGGCCGATGCAGTGTATAGGTATCCTGAGCTCTCAACCATTTAGTAACTTCTCCAGGTGGTATAGACTCTTTTTTACCAGCTTCAATTAATTGTGGAGCACCAGCATAACCGGCTGTGTGCGATGGATCATAATAAATCTTTTCTAATGAATTCATGACAGATTGTGCTTTACCCAAGATTTCAAGGCTTCATTAGTAGGTGTGTTCCGACTCTTATTCCTCGATGTAGTAGATGTAGCTCCTAGGGTGTGGTAATTTCGGGTCGATTCGTTTGAAGAGTCAAGATTCATGCTATTATTGATGGTGTTATCATTAATTACACCAGGCCGCGGTGTTGATGATGCAGAAGGATCCACCCATAAGTGAGAATTCCCAACAAATTCACGAGGAACACCTATCCGTTGGAGTTCGCGACCAAACTGAGCTCGACCTACAGCCTTCACTGTTTTTCTAGCTCTCACAGCGTCATTGACCAAATCTATTATATTTGAGTTTTTTATTTTCTCTCCATTAATACTAACTACACCGTATTTATCCCACAGCAGTGTACTGTCGGATTTTGTATGAATATAATTCAGTAATTGTTCCGCTTGTTTTTTATAACATTTTGGTACTGTTGCTATTATCGTAGAATCACCTGTTCGATCAGTGTACTCATTATTTTTGTCACTAGATAGTCCACCACTAGCTTCAGCAGCTTTTTGATTTGATTATAACTTCCACTTCTCACGCTCATTTCCGGGTGTTACCGACCGGAGTATATCACTCATTTCAGTATCTAATCTACTTAATGTAGTACCAGGTGTTTGAACGGTGTCAAGATCATGTGGTCCCCGTACGACACCGTGGTGTACTTTCCCAACAGCATCTTCAGGTATTGAAACCATCTTCTTGGCGTGATGCATTTTTTCTTATTTTTAGTTGCGGGATATAATACTCGATAACACACTTCCAATGATAGGTAATAACAGAGGTAGTAAAAAACCACCACCTTTTTGCAGAATTACACGTTTCTTTGCTTTCCAGTTGCCGGATTTATTTGCCAACTTTCGCAAGATGTTTTTATATTTTGACAGGCGTACTCTTTCACTCATTTTTAAAGGAACCACGCCACGTAGAGTGTTCAGGGCACATTCACATATACACCGAACGGTACACTTATCAATGGATTGTAAAACTAATTTCCGCTGCTGTTTGTTTAAATAGCACAAGGCGTGTAGTAAAATCGTATTTTTTCGCCCAATAGAAGCTATAGCCGTTGTTGATGGAGCCATAGCAGGAACCCGAATGATGTAATGAGTTAAATATTCCTTATTTTATACTTTTTCTAATGCAGCGTATTACCCCGCTTAGATACGTAAACAAAATTATGGGGATCGTCTGGGAAAATACAAGTACGGAAACGACAGTTATCTGGTGTGTCTTGTTTCAGATCTAGTAATAAATAACCGTGGGGTTTGGATGTTGCATCATGATAAGCCTCTTGTAAAAATTTCGGATCCTCCGGGTATATCTGCCTCGACAGGTGTGAAATTTGAGCTCGATCTCGAGGATTTTTAAATACCACTATATAATTGGTATTAAGAGAGATATCTCTCTGACCGCGGCCTTGATGAAAAATATTTTGGGAGATGAACATCACACTGATATTTTTATGATGACTACCTTTCGTAAACAAGTCTACGACTGCATTATTAGAGGATTCACGCATCAAATCATCAATGACTATGAGTTTTGGTCTACTGTCGCCGGTAAAGTCAGAGTTCTGAGGTAACCCTTCTAAAAACTCTACATTTCTACCATACTCAGTGTAGCCACTTTGCCATTCTGAATAATAAAAGATTATTCGAGCAAACTGAACGCTGACCATACACGATATATTTTTTTAAAACTTTTTCACAAAGTACGTCTTTCCACAGCCAGTGGGCCCACAGATCATCGACGTCCAAGGATGTTTTCATCGCGGGTCCATATTGACTAATGATCTTGTAGGGTAGTGTTACGAATTAATATACAACTTTTTTCTTGGTTCAAAATAATGATTCATGGTAGAAAAATATTCATTCATTTTCGTTGCACAACAGTTTTAAATGGAAAAATCATTTTTTGTATTTACAATCAGACATATAGTTTATTTTTTATTTACACGGTGGCTGCTCCACTCACCAAAACAAATTTTCATTTACAATAAAAATATTTTTATTTATTTACAATAAAAAATATTTTTTATTTATTTACAATAAAAATATTTTTTATTTATTTACAATCAGAAAAATATTTTTTTATTTACATTCAGAAATATATTTTTATTTTCATTGTCAATAATATTTACAAAACTATGCTTATACGTAAATTACTTTACGTAGCCATAAGGTAGTGAGTCGTACGCTCCCCACCGTCGCCTTTTCACGAACACCGGCTTACATGTTTTTTGTCGGTGCGCGTTACGACCTGGTGAAAAGCGGTACGATGAATGGCTCTAAGCTCTAAGTTGATTGCGGTCTCGCCGTCTACCACCAGCTCACAGATCGAATCAAAATTAATCTTTTTACTCGTTGAGTAATTTAAGTTTATACCTTTGACCTTACAGACTTCAATGCTTTTATTATCGCTAGTCTGTGTCACGTAGCCGTAAAATTTCGGACCGCCAGAAACGAAACGTTTTATATAGGTACCCTTCCCATAGCATTCGAGCTCGTCGGTCAGGTCGCCCAAGAGATCTCCTAAAGGTGGGTGATACTCGTTTTCAACTCCCGTACTTATATATATACACGAGTCTGTATCGTAATAGAGAACCCGTGTATCCAATAGCTCTAAGAAAGTATACAATTTTAACCGCGCTTGAGCTGTTGTGTACGCTGCAATAACAACACTTGTATTGGGGTTTACGTCAACACTCTCCGAAGTGTTATCCCAGGAAACATACATAACATCGTCATTAACGTGAATAATCTTGTGTACCCGGCAAGAACGATCGGATAGACGCTCGAGAATTCTCTGACGCGAAGTTGCCACTTCAGTTTCTAGGCAAATTTTCTCTCTGTCCAAACTTACCCCAAAAACAGTTTAAACAGAGTTTTGCTACAGCTCTGAGTCCTGGGTTTTTAGCGATGCATTCTGGGTCTAATTGTACCCCCTCGGCCTCGTAATGCCGAGCTATAAAATCGGCCTTCTCGATTTCGGTTGTACAATTAGCTGGCCACCCGCTAGCCTCCTGCTTGATTTTCAACCATAACTTTATGTAATCACCGAAAAGGCCAGTAGCACCTGTGGAGGGGTTGTACTGCTCTATCTCGTACTGCCAGATCGCATAAATTTTCGTTATTTTATACCCCTTCTCTATAGCTTTTATGAGCTCGCAAGAGACCCAAGTACCCTCGAGAGCTCGGTCGGCTTCATCATTGTGAGGGCAATTATCCTGTACCATTTCTTCACAGCAACGGCGACATAATGAAAACATTAGACGACCGTGCATGCGAATTGGTTGTACAGGATGGTAGAGATTTCGTGGCGGTACGACTCTACAGCGTACAAGCCCTTCAATATTGGTTAGATCGTAATCAGACCCAGTTAATCCATTGCAGTTATCCTCGGTGTAGACTTTAGGATGCCCGATGGGAAATTTCCCGGTTTTTGAAATATATGGATATAATGAGCAAACGTCCACGCAATGAATTTTTTCAGAGTCTGTAACTGCGTGGTAACTTCGCGTATTGCCCGTACGACCACCAAAAAACGCGTCACGAGGGTTGAGCGGTTTATTCGTCAGGATAGGATGACCGTTTATGAAGGCTGTAATCGCAGGATTTGCGTTTTTTATTTTTATATATTCATACTCCCACATTTCGTGGAGAGTGTAGCCATAAGATCGGATTCGTTCTGAGATGATCTGGGTTCTAGAGAAGCGATCATTGAATGTACCACCGTGCCATACTTTTTCTCGTGTACGGAGATCGCTATAGCACTTGTCATAACCGTGGAAGAAGCACCCATGAAATTCTAAAACATTACGAGTTCCATCGGCTGATTCAAAGTAACCATCGACAGGCGTACCATCGGGTAGCTTATGCTCTCTACCTCTACCTGCATGAGTGATGTCCGTACCGAAATGGTGTTCACACCACAATAACCATTCGATTGCTATATCAGATTGACGGTCTGCTCTGCGGTAGCCATTTCTCGGAACAACTCCGATTTTATTTTTTTCCAAAAAATTCCTGCGATATACTTTATTACATGCTGACGCTATAGTTACAGCCTCCGTAAATGGACAAACATTCCCGCGTGAGATAAAAATTTGTCTAAAAACCGCACACGCTCGTCTTAAAATTACTACATCGCTTCGGCAATAATCTACGATTTCTTTTTGAAAGTCGAATTGATACCCCGATTCTTTCGCTTCGCTGTACCACTGTAAGAATTCTTTACGATTTTTGATACTCATCGTGTCGGGAGAATAATCTTCGAGAGGAGGCAACTGTCCTATGTAATGTTCGTTACATTTTTTATTAAAGAGGTGTGGAAACACGCCCTTAAAAATATTCTCACCTAAACCAAAAGCTTTTGGGAGAGCGCTGAGAGGCATGTGAAAGTAATTTAAACTGTCAATGAATTTTACTCCCTTTACCTCCATCATCATAATACTCGTGCCATTCATTATAAGTTTTGGAGGATTCCGGGAGTCTTTTTCGACGAGATATCGGAGAATGAATTGAGCGTCAAAACCCTTGGAGTTATGTGCTATGCATATAACCTCACTCACACCTTTTCGTGGTTTCATAGCGAATTCTACGAGCTTCTCTACAGGAGCATCATGGAAAATATTCTCACGATCCTCACTTGTACATAAATCACACCGGTCATCATCATCGTTGTCATCGATGCATTTTGTACACCGTTGCTGACTTATACACAAATTTGGAATGTGAATATTTACATCTCTCGTCCCTTCCACTACGACTTCCTGTTGAGTCTCAAAATCATAAAAAATAAACACGGCCCGGTTGGCGGTTATTCGCATCGGCTTCGCGGGCGCTATGAAGCAACGATGGTTGTCAGGGCAGCTCTCTTTACACGTCTGACAGTAAAATTTACCGCACTCATGTTTTTTATCCTCTTTATAAATTTGTTTAAAATACACAGGACAGTTGCGTAACATAAGATTGCCTTGCATAAGATTGTCCTCGGTCCATGTGACCCCACTGCACGATGATTCTCGAGGCATTCTACTCCTCGAAAGAATCGTCTACAATGCTCGCAACGAATATTTCCTTCGTTTGCATCGCACGGTGGACTTGACATGCAGCTGGGGCACTTTTGGGGACAGCGATGACCCACAGCAAGATCGTATGATTTTCCACAAGGGACGCAGAAGAATCGGTTTCCCGCGGCTGTAGCGAGTTTCAAAATGACATCAAAGTGTCTCGCGTCTTGATCATACAGAAGGTAGATCGTATGTTTTACCTCCACGACATTGTTTATTACGGTGGTCGTACCGTCAAAAAAGGGTGGAGCCCCGGAACCGAAAGTAGCGAAATCGAATACAACGATGGCAATCTTTTCGCGTGTCACAAAACGTTGAAACGCTGTCAACTCAGCCATTCCACACCCTGTTTGAGGGATGTTGACTCCTGCAGCGTTCGTCAGCTCTTTAGCCATTTCACGCTGCATCCAACCGGCTGAAGAACTCCCTCTCGAGGAACCGGTCATGGAGAACTCCCTCTCGAGCAACCCCCCGTTCTACATATATTCGACCTGCTACAATCGCTCGGGGCAGGCACAGGTTGTCGCGATTTTTTATAAATAGAATAGAGCGCTTCGAGCAATCACCCACCGTTAGCGGTTTTGGTCGCGCGCTTCCTACAGGCATCGTTATCACCGTACTTGCTATTGATAGAGACTCATCTATCGAGAATGATGCTGAGCTTTGAGCTATACTGGATATTGAACCGAATAAATCCTCGAAAGAAAAGTCTCTGATCAAGCGAAACGACATACCTGCAGGACCACGTGTAAAACTATTAGAACTCAAGGTCAACCCTATGACATCGGTTCCTTCACTACCATTCACGAGAAGCGTGTGAATTTCACGGAATGCGGCTTCCAACCACTCAATGGGGTTACTCCCGGTTATAGGCTCGCGGACCTTAAATTCTAATACCGAACCTGACGCATGGAATTTGCGGAAAAAACGTTTCGTTTCGGACAGTCGCGAAATTTTCGACTCACCCTGATAAGCTGGAGTCTGTGAAGTTTCCGGTAAATTCTGCTGAGTCGATCTGTGATTTGCTGAGTCTATAACCGCTCTGGATGGACCAGCGATCGGTTCAACTGGTGACAGACGGCTCGCTGCACCACTACCCTGCTGCAGCTTCTCCTCGCTGTTTAACCTTAAGCCGTGCGTGCTCATAAGCGGCTCATTCAGATCCATTGATTCTGAAATGGAGAAAACAATTAATATTAGTATGGGTAATAATAATCAGAAGAATGATAAAAATAATACAAGACAAAAATGTCTTACCGGTAAAATCGTCATCCTGGAAATTCTCTAAATTACCAACAACCTCGAGAATGGCCGTCTCGTCGAAATCAGCCCATATATCGCTACTACTGGCGTCTATACAAATGGAAATAAATGGAAAATTAAAAATATTATTCATGAATCATAAAATAATTAAATTTATAGAAAGAATAACTGACCTCTGGTGTGTGTATCAGTACACCTCTCACTGGTGGCTGGTGGTTGAGGCGGTGATAGACTTATTTCAGCTGTGAACAAGGTAAGTAATTAAGAATGACTCTTTCAGTATATATATATATACATATAATATTCACACAGGCATGCACCAGCGAAGAATAGAAATGTAGCTACAGTGATAATTACCTAGTAGTCATACGGGTATGATTGCGCGACTGTATCACTCCCCACGCGATTACGATTAAATCCGGACACCCGCGAAACACATCCTTGTGATACATGACACCTATGTCACCGGTACTCACTGAATCCATTAAAGATCTAAATTTTCGTCTGAGTGCTTCGATAGGAAGCAGCCTCAGTGTACGATTTTTTAGATACGCTGATATCCGAGGCGGTACCGTCCTGCCTCTAGCCCGTAGAAATGCCACAACTCTAGCAAAAACTGCTATAAACGTGACAACTTCCATTTTCACTTGTTATATCACGCACAATAAAAATTACGCTGTCTGTACACGATGAAAAATAAACACTATCAAAAAAAAAACGCACGATAAAAATAAACACTATCAACACACGCTGCACAAAATGATGACCCTGAGATGAAACTCAAAATGTATAGCGATGCACTTTATACTTGTGACTGACTGAAGACTCAGAGTATAAAGACTACACTTCTGGAGAAAACATTGAATTTAAAGGATTTTGAAACCTTCAAAACCCTTACTCTACACTCCCCCTGCGCCATCTAGCCACAAGCATTAGACACCTGTAGGCATAAATTAGCGACACACTAGCGAGGTCTAATTCCTATCTCAGAATTTCTGGTTAAAGCTGAAGCTGAAAGCTGATCATCACCCACCGCGCAGCGGTATAACATAAATTTTAAAAATCTGCTCGAGATGTATCTTCTGATTTGAAGAATCCGTGAAAAAAGAAAAACAATCCATCGAGGAGTATACACAGGCTGGACCGGCCCTCGTGACCAAGGGTCATAAAATTTAAAAGGTTTTCCTGGAGGCATTTCCTTCCGTCATGAACAAATCCTTGGAGAAGAAGAGAACAATGCTACCAGTAGTATACACCGTCTAGATCTATATCAAACGGTTGGGACGAATTTTAGAAAAATCTGCTCGAGATGTATCTTTGGCCTTGGAGAATCCGTGAAAAAGAAAAACAATCCACCCTACGGTAGACATTAGCGGCGCCACCAGCTGATGATAAAGGGTCATAAAATTTAAAGGTCTTTCATGGGGGCATTTTTTCTGCCGTGAAGAAATCCTTGGAAAAGGAGAGAACAATGCGACCAGGAGTATACACCGTCTAGACCTAGCCCAATGACAGTTGTGACACTAACGGCGCCGGCAGCGATGCCAAAGGATAATAAATTTTAAAATTTACATCATCGGGTATAGAGGCGTATATATTTATAGAAAACGTCTAGCGAGTCATAAAAATTGTATTTGTCGCCAAAGTTCAGACGTTATACAGTGTGGACAAATCTGGACACTATATGGCGGTCTACCCACCTAACTTAGCCACGATTGGTACGTTTCACCCCCAACCCGCTAACGAGCTTGGAAAATTCAGTAAATTTATGACAGGGCTGATACTGCTATGTAGGTCCTTAGACTACCCCTTTCTTACCCCCTCCTTACCCTCTAAACACGCCTACGTGGTGGAGGCCCACTCTAGCCTCCCAACCCCCTCTCTTCCGAGGGGGTGATCATATACTGCCCCCCTGACTATAAAAGGCCCCGAAAAGACCCAGAGTTTATTACACCGTTTTCCGACAGTGGCTCGTGCTCTTCATCCTACCGTGACGTTATAAAAAAAGTTATTCAACAATGGAATGGAACCGTGACGTAAATACGCAGAAAGTCTCGAGCAACGGGGTTTCTAGTGAACACGCTACTAATTACTACGCCCCTAACAATGCTTCACTACTAGCAACGACCTACAATTTAAATAAATCATCGAGCAAAAAGATTACTGTTGGCTTAGAGTCTGTGAATGGCGAGCCCTTTGTAACTGTGATAAAATTCACAAACCAGTATGGCGGTGGCATTACTCTATCGCCTAATGAGTGGTATGAACTACGTGAGCGTATGACTATTATTACACCATGGTTCAAGGACCCTGCACAAACAGAAAAAAATTGCCCGCAAGGTCTGAATCCTATTGGTAGACAGAAGATATCTTTTACAACAGTGTATAACGAGAAAGCTGTTGCTTTAGAATTCATAAAACCATCTAGTCCCAGTGAGCTCAGAGGGAATGTTGCATTCAACTCTAAAAAACAAAAGCTGGCCGCGCCTTCTCTCATGATGCAGAAAACAAGCTACTATGGATTACGATCGGTCGCACCGTGCGTTGATGAAAGAGTAATAATCGCTCGGGATCATGAAATACTCGCAAATAAGTGTAGAGCTCTACTCATAGAGGAAATTAGTATGGAGTCAATCCGTAAAGATTGGGGTCCGATAACACGGAAAGCCATACGAAAAGCAGGTTTTCAAAAAGTAAATGATGAACAATTTCGTTTGCATAAAAGATTTTTGAAAGAAATGTGTTGCCCTACTGATGAGGATGAAATGCTCGAGTATGGTAAACGGCGAATGATCTGTTATGAACTGCTATCAGTTGATCTCGAGCATATATTTAATGCCATTTCAATACGAGAACAGCAGATGTGTTTACACGATATGTGACATTGCATATTTTGTTTGGGGTTGCGGGCGCGAGTGTTCTACATTACTATATACTTTATATTCCAATTATTTCTTATGTACGTGCTATCCGAAGATGCTTTGTCTTCAAGGGTCTATATACTATATCGCCGGTCAGTATATTCTCAAGGCGGTGAAAATTGTCTATAATGAGCAGAAAAACGCAGCAAGAGTAGTGGAGGGGGTAGTTAAAAGAAAAACAGTTCACAATAGTAGTGGTGGGGGTGTCAAACTTTTCCGGGGGTAGTTAAAAGAAAAAGAGCTTTGCTGGGTGAGGATGCTGTCACGTCTCAACAGTTTGCCGTGAAAATTTTACCAGCCAACACCTCCTTAGTAATCAACTCAAATCCGAAAAAATGGAGAAAAATAGCAACGCCCAGGCATTCGGTGTATTCATGCGAGTACTGGAGTACTGCATGATATACGGGGATGGAGGGTCACCAGTACTGGCCCTATACAAGAGAAGACGGCCCACGATACGTTCACTGCTGCCTGATATCAACCAGGCCATATTTGATTTATTAAATGATGTATCATCACGCCATATCGGCGTGATGAACACAGACGACGTTTTCCGTCGGGATCGGACATATCTCGAAATGGCCTGGGGTATCATCACCGCACGCGGCCATCAAAAGCAAACTGTTGTGAGGCACCTGTACAAGGATTATTTGTCTGCGACATCGGCACCTCTATGTAAATATTTTTATTTTGTGTAATCAGAAATATTTTTGTACGCCCATACATGTATTTTATTTGTATTGTTTGCTGTTACAGATACAGTATCATTGAGGTTGCCCGATGATTCGATCCTCCTCAAAGCTGATGCGATGGACATCGAGCCAGGGCTCTTCGACGAGACTTTCACTCTACTTGAAAGTCCGCGTATGGAGAGCCCTGACAGCGGTGTCCGTTCGGGGCCATCAGCATCTGGCGAACACCCGGACGTCAGCTTCGAGGAATGGCCAGCGCTGGGCACATCTACGCAGCTTAATGACGATGGGCCTCCAGAGCAAACATCCGTATTTACGTCGACGCCATCGTACGAGGACGTAAATACGGGTGACCTCTTCAATACCTCGGCTTAGAACATCGCTGATTTCTGTAAGTGCACGGGATATCCTAGCTACCCGTGCACCCACGATGAGCTGAGGTAGCCCATAGCTTGAGCTACAATTGTATCACTATTTTTAAGAATAAATTTTGATATTTTTATAAACACAAAAAAAAAATGCTCGTCAAATTATTTATGCACGCGCCCAACAAACCCCTCTCCTTTCCCCGCAAATTATTTATTCAATAAACCTGGTATACTTCTGCGTATACCAGGATAGCATAAGCATCGAGGAGGTCTCATCGTTGGTATTTTGTGTTTCCTACGCTCATCGGGGGTTTTTCATTCACCCATAGTAAGTATTTTTCAAAATATTTAGCCTTCCGCAGCTACCTGCCTTTTTATTATCCTACAGGCCATCTCAACACTCTCTCGCCATCCTACAACCCTGATACCTTCCCCCTACGCAGCTCCTCACGATGGGGCCCCTTCAGAGAGAGAGAGAGACAGGTGCAAAATCTCCACCGCTACCCCCTCCTCTCCTCCCACGATCCCCATCTCAACCACCTACACCACCCACCTCCCCCTAACCTTCCAAAACATATCGCTACGTGGCTACTCCCGGGAAAACCTTCCTCGCACACACAATATCAACCCTCAACTATTATACCCGCAAAATTTGCTGGGTGGTGGTCGGAGACGGCGGTCACAACGGGCCCTCGTGAAAATGACTCCTCCACCGAGTCAGCTTCACCGCACCGGAATTTACCCCCACCCCTAAAAACAGCTCCAGGCCCCGAAATGTACCTGAGGGGGACACCCCGTGTATAAGGGATAGGCGTATAACACGCTTGACCCGCCCCGCCCCGCCCCCGCCCCATGTATAAGGGGTTGGCGTATAGGTACCGTACTCTACTTATATGTATATTAAAAATCGCGTCAAAATTCACTCCGAGCGGGTGAGTGTCTGATAGACACGGCGACGCCGGACTTTCGTGGTAGAAGGAAGGGGAGTACATAAGACTGAACGCGGATATTGAATACACGCGCGATTTTTGAAAAATAAATAGCGTGCGTGCCGCTTTAGTACAGAATAATTATAAATAATCCCAAAAATAAAAATAAAAGTTTATTTTTTATGCTTTTATGATGTCAAATGAGGTTTGGAAAATGAAATGAAATGGAATTGGTGTTCTTATATATCTATATTTTCTTTATTCTTTGGACCTGTTATTTAGTGTTGTTAAATATCTATAGTTTGTTTATTCTTTGGACTTATCGCATTAACAATACTCTGCAAAAAATAAATTATATTATTTATTGTTCTCAGACATGTTGTAACTTGAGGTGTTCCATCTAGGCCAGTCAAATGGAGACCAAAAAAGGCCTGAAATTCCAATAATTTTCCACTGGATGAAAAAATATGGAAAATGTTCAGGACGGTGCACATAATAAGGACCTCAGTTGTTGGGATTGTAGCACCGCTCGTTTTTGCAAAAAAAAATAAAAACCGTTAAATAATCACATTTTTTCCCGTTTTTGACACTTCCACGGCTTACGCTGCCAAAATGGTGCCAGTTGGGACGAAAATGTATAGGACCAATCTTGTAGAGCATAAAATTTCCTATAAAAAAGTCAGTGACGGCACCTATCTATCTATTATAGTTTAGCGGCGAGAGCGACCGGAAAAAAAAGCTCGAAAATGCTCCATTTCTACGAAAACCCCAAAAACGCACTTTAGCTGCAAAATTCGGTTTACCCATGATAATTTGTATGAAGAAATCCGCCGATTTTTTTCATGTAATAGAACAATCGAAACAAAAGATTTCGTGCCACAAAAAAAAAAATTCTCGCTTTTTCAATTTTTTGAGGTCATTTGTTGCTCATTTTTTTCAGAATTTACATTTTTTCGTAAAACGGGCGTAACTTTTGACCCAATTATCGGACAACGTACAAGTTTTTAGAATCTCTTCGTCTGTAGATGATCTAAAAATGCGATCTCCTGACATGTCGCCGTATATGCAACAGCAGCGCCGTTATTTGCAAGTAAACAAAGGCCATTTGGTTTCGGACCGTTTTTAACAATAAACAATTCATTTATTGCAAATTTTTTTGTTTTCAATTTAACAATATCATTTGAAGAGTGTCTCAGATTTTTTTTTTTTCTCAAGGCAGCCATTGTTGTAAAATTGTTATTAACAATTGGAATAAATTAACATTTTTCAACTTTGATGTAGTGTATTTTTTTCTTTTATTTTTCCCTTTACAAATTTCACTATTTAAAAAATTACAAAAAATTTGTTAATGTCGAAATCGGGTTTTGCAATAACAATATGTGTTTATAACAATTTTTTTACAAGCTCGAAATGGATTTTTAAACGATTTTTTCCGCGCTGTACAATGATACTTTTTATTTTCATTCATTTCTGTTATTTATACTATTTGTTAATAACAATTTTGTTATAAAAAATGTCTCAACAACGATTTTTTTTTTTTTGGTTCTTGTAATTATACCAAATTTATATCACCGAATAATAATTCCCGAAAAAAATCCTGATATCCGAGCATAAATATTTTTCTTCGTTTTTCCATGGCTTCTACCGATTATAAGTGAATAATTTCAAACTATCTAGAAAAATCGAAATATACTTTTATGAACGAAATATTCCAAAATATTTCGTTCATAAAAAAAAATTCCCAATTGTGTTCGAATCGTTTCGGAGAGCAGGTATAAACCGATCGATCGTTTCTATTATTCCAAGAATTCTTTCCACATGGCAGTATCCGTTAAAATCCACACAGACGCTATTATATGATGGTGTGCATATTTATGCTCGGATATCAGGATTTTTTTCGGGAATTATTATTCGGTGATATAAATTTGGTATAATTACAAGAACCAAAAAAAAAAAATCGTTTTGAGACATTTTTTATAACAAAATTGTCATTAACAAATAGTATAAATAACGGAAATGAATAAAAATAAAAAATATCATCGTGCAGCGCGGAAAAAATCGTTTAAAAATCCATTTCGAGCTTGTAAAAAAATTGTTATAAACACATATTGTTATTGCAAAAACCGATTTCGACATTAACAAATTTTTTGTAATTTTTCAAATGGTAAAATTTGTAAATGGAAAAAAAAAAAAAAAAATTACACTACATCAAAGTTGAAAAATGTTAATTTATTTCAATTGTTAATAACAATTTTACAACAATGGCTGCCTTGAGAAAAAAAAAAAAATCTGAGACACTCTTCAAATGATATTGTTAAATTAGCAAACAAAAAAATTTGCAATAAATGAATTATTTATTGTTAAAAACGGTCCGAAACCAAATGGCTTTTGTTTACTTGCAAATAATGGCGCTGCTGTTGCATATACGGCGACATGTCAGGAGATCGCATTTTTAGATCATCTACAGATGAAGAGATTCTAAAAACTTGTACGTTGTCCGATAATTAGGTCAAAAGTTACGCCCGTTTTACGAAAAAATGTAAATTCTGAAAAAAATGAGCAACAAATGACCTCAAAAAATTGAAAAAGCGAGAAATTTTTTTTTTGTGGCATGAAATCTTTTGTTTCGATTGTTCTATTGCATGGAAAAAATCGGTGGATTTCTTCATACGAATTATCATGGGTAAACCGAATTTTGCAGGTAAAGTGCGTTTTTGGGGTTTTCGTGGAAATGGAGCATTTTCGAGCTTTTTTTTCTGGTCGCTCTCGCCGCTAAACTATAATAGATAGATAGGTGCCGTCACTGACTTTTTTATAGGAAATTTTATGCTCTACAAGATTGGTTCTATACATTTTCGTCTTAACTGGCACCATTTTGGCAGCGTAAGCCGTGGAAGTGTCAAAAACGGGAAAAAATGTGATTATTTAACGGTTTTTATTTTTTTTTGCAAAAACGAGCGGTGCTACAATCCCAACAACTGAGGTCCTTATTATGTGCACCGTCCCAAACATTTTCCATATTTTTTCATCCAGTGCAAAATTATTGGAATTTAAAATCGGAATTTGACTGGCCTAATCGATTAATTTTGATAAAAGCATAATAACACCTGGCTCGGCTCCATCAATGAATACATCAATCAGCTTATCGTAGGTGATTGAAGCCTCTATTAACTTATCACACACAGTCTTTGAAATCACGTTGTGTAGTGGGCCTAACGTTGTTGCTGTTAGCAAAACACGAAAAATGAAAATTAAAAAATCGATCAAATGGAGATGAAATAATTTTTTTGTTTCAAGGTTATGTTTTAGATGATGGAGTCGGTGACTTTGAAATAATTTTTATTTCGATAAAATTCATTGCTTTGTGAGTTATTATTTCACACACAGGCCTGCCGACAAGCAGTATCCATAAGATTATGAATTAAATTTATTTAGCACAAATGTACAATTCGATGAAAGGGTAAATTTCTTGACAAGTCAATTTTCTTAATTTATTTTTTCGTACGTCATAAATAAACCTAGCACCAAAAATTGTTAATTGTATATTTAAAATTAAATGAAATGATATTCAATTTGAATTTCATGCGTTAATGAATTAAATTATAAATTAATAAACGAGAAAAAAACGGGAAACGAGGAACGAAGAAATGATAAAACGAGGAAAAAACATGAAAAGGGAGAAAAACCTATAAGGATTTTTTGATTGACAATAATTTTTCAAGAGTCTTTCTATAACGCCTCAGCTTTTTCACTACTTCTTTTTGCAACTTGTCTGGCAGCTTTTCCAACCACGGTTTCATGCGCCTTGAGCAAGTGGTTGTTGAAGGATGGCATGGCCAAACTTCCAACAACTTATTGAGATATGGCCAACCCATGCCAGCATTAACAAGTCCTAAAATAATATGAAATTTCCGACTGGTAAAAATTGATTGTGCTTTATTCTTGACAATATTTTTTTTTTCTAAAACTTACCTAGTGCGATTCTTGCATTGATCTCATATGTGGTTTTGTCATCTGGTGCCGTAAATTCATTATCTATTGCAATTGAATTCTCGATAAAACATTCATGACAACGAATTATCAAGGTTGAGGCTAACCCATAACGTTTTCGTCAACGATGTTCGCAAATGATAGAACCTGCCTGCCTGCACGGCTAATGTTGAGCCAATAAATCCAAATCAATTATTCTGCGCCCAAATATCATTTTTGATTTTTTTGAAGGAGCAGACGTCAAATTATCACACATTGATTAATTGCGTTTCCGAATATTTTCTTGTTGCTTCAATAACTGGTTATTCATCGCTTTCGTCACACACTTATTTTTCCACATAAAACGTTTTTTTTCTCATTGTCTTTTGAAGAATCATGCGTTTCACTATTTGTCTCTTTACTCGCTCACTATCCATAATGCCGTAATTATTATATCGCAATTAAGCCGACATTTTGTAATTTTTTTTTCCAAAAAACATTATTAATTGATAGCCTATACGGCACAAAGAAATAGCTACAGCGCCCAATGTATAAGCATAGGAAAATCACCCCCACCCTACTTCTAAGCAACCTTGTTTTGTTATAAATATATTGTCAATTAAGTTGTATACCTCGCGACCATTTCTTTCCCACTTTTTTAACAAATGTGGTAATAGTCTCCACACGCGGCTGCAACTGGGCGCCACATAGTGCTTATCGTGTAAACTAGGCGTGGGCTAGCAGATAGTGTGCTAAAGTATAATTCACAATCGGCTTAGTGCAGTGGTAGTGCAGCGGTAGTGCAGAACAGCGTTCAGATATGGTGGTCAAAGTTGGTGACGTTATATGGACCATGTTGAGGAGGTTGGCATAGCATATACACACACGCACCTACTGTCGGTACAACAGAGCCAGTTTCTATCTTAGTTTTTCCTTACGTTGCCCTCCCTACTTTTCGTACGACAAGATTGACGTGTGCGCATTTTTGTCTCGTGTGCTATTGTTTAATAAAATCCAACTATAGATCGTGAATCGAAAGTGAGATCAGTGTTTTATTAACTAACCCTTATCAGGTTATGGGCCCAGAAGCACTGCACGATAAGTATTTGTTGACTCGAGTATCGAAAAGTTCGAACTGACGCGCTTCTAGTGAGATTATTTCGAAGCTACGTGCAACACAAAAAAAGCAGATAACCGTCAATCGTGGAGACTGAACCCGCGCGTATACCGAAACTGAAGAACATTGAAAATTGGTATATATGGAAATTCCAAGCGCGAATATTATTGAATTCGTCCAGCGTATGGGGCATCCTGCATGGGACAAGTTCGATTCCAGCACCGCTCGCCGCCGGAGCCAGTGCCGACGCCACGTTAGAGCACCAAAGAACGGTTGAAACCTGGGAAAAAAAAGATGCCATGGCGCAGAAAATAATCGCAACTACAATCGGCGCTCAGCCAACTCTCCATATCATAAATTGCGACAGCGCGAGGGAAATGTGGGTGCGTCGGACAAGTGTTTACGAGAAGAAATCGGAAGCTAACATTCACATGCTACGAGAAAAATGGTACTCGGCAGAGAAAGCCAGCTCAGATGATATTACTACCCATCACATTGCCAAGCTCGAGGACTTAGCACATTGCCTCAGATCAATGGGTGAGCAAATATGCGATTCGATGATAGTGACAAAAATTTTATTCAACTTGCCCGCAAGCTATAAGCATTTTGTCAGCGCATGGGAATATGTCCCCGCGCTGAAACTGACGCTATTAGACCTAACTTAGAGGCTCTCGATAGAGGAGATGAGCGGGAAGAAAACGCTTTAGCATCCAAATTTCGTCAAGGAAAGGGGCGATACAGCCGTAACAGCGTGGGTAGAAAAAAGACTTCGGAGAAGCCCGGCAAATGTTTCAAATGTCAATAGCCCGGACACTGGGCGAGAGACTGCAAATCCGGAAACAGCGATGGAGACCAGGAAAAATCCGGTGGTATTGAGGCTATCGCGATTGCACAGATCACGCGAGCAAACGACGATATATGGTATCTCGACTCCGGAGCCAGCGATCACATGTCCTACAAACGGGCATGGTTTGTAAATTATGAAGCGTTTGATCAGGAAATACTAGTAAGACTCGGGGACGGGGTACACATCGAAGCGTACGGCAAGGGAAACATAAATATTTCCACATGCGACGGCTCGAAGTGGAGTGATAACCATCTATCAAATGCACTTTATGTCCATAAGTTACAGTACACCCTATTCTCGGCGGCAACTGCGATGGATAAAAGACTGCAAATGCGTTCGAACAGATCGACGTGTGAAGTAATCAAGGATAGGCGCAAGGGTTGCAGTGAGAGTAAGACGCAAAAAACTTCTCATCCCACTCAGAGAAAAGATTTGTTGACACATACGAAATTCAGTTGTCCGGACTAAACCCTGCCGTCACGGGTTGCCACAAGATTATTCAGTTGGTAGAACAACATGGTTTTGTTCGTTGGAAAAATGGTACATATTTGACTCAACAAAATGCTATTTTGAATCGACTGAAATGGAGCTTCAAGGAAAAAATTAATCCGTCGATAGAAATAAATAGATTGTTGTTCTGCATAGATATCATCTTGGACTGAATACATATTTAGTCCTTGGAGGCATATATCGATTTAAAACGAAATAGTATGGTGTTCAATCAGCATTACGTTTATTTCATTCAACTGAATTTACAATTTGTTCAACTCATTCATGTATAGACACGACCAAGTAGTGTTTCCCGTAGAATGGATGATGAGTTTATGTAACACCACATGCCGTCCAACGAACTCAATATTTAGTTGTATTGATGCAAAAGTACTGTAGAACGAACATTGTATTTATTTAACATAACGCAATATCCTGTTGCATACAAAGCAAAGAATAGCATTAATTACTGCTAAAACCTGCTAGTAAAATTATAATAATGACTTGATGATGTGAGAAATAATGAATTATGAATATTGAAAAACGAAAAAAATCATACAATCACGTACACTCAATTTACCGATGTTTGCGGAGACGGGGATTTGGATTTCAACTACCTACCTTATTAGGGTTACCGATATCTAATACCTACCTAATACGGACAGGCTGCCGACTACGCTATCGAACTACTTGTGATTTCTTTTATTTAAAGTCTCATATATGTTTCATCATGGGGTTACATATTCGAGTCAACATTTCAATGACATATAATCATACGTATATGTTAATCTTTTAATTCAATGAAAATTTTTTGGCGTCGAAAAATAAAAAAATGTAATTCAACTAAGCATAAATGATGGATTTGCAAGTAAAAAATTTGAGATCCCACGAGAAGAGTGGTAGACGGAGAGCTGGCGACCAAAACGGACAGGTAATTTTATTGTCAATGAAACTCAGTATGATAGTTACCTGAAGGACCTTTTTGCGAGAATCGTCGATCTGGCAGGCCGCACCTGGTGGGTTCAGATATTATTGGGTGGGGGAAGGAAAAAAAATAAGAGGGAAAAAAAGTATCGTTTTCAATTTTTGTTGCAAACAGTTCCGCTATACTCCCAATACATCAAAAAAAAAACAAATTCCTCGGTTGGAAGAAAGGTGTTGCCAGCCTTAATTATAATTGAACAAAAAATTGTAATTTTGAGGTAATAGTATCGTTCGATTTGATTTTTTTTTTGGGTGTATTGAGAGTATAGCGGAACTGTTTGCAACAAAAATTGAAGACGATACTTTTACCTTGTTTTTTGCTTCTTCCCCCACCCCTTAATATCTGAACCCACCAGGTGCGGCCTGCCAGATCGACGATTCTCACAGAAGGGTCCATCAGGTAAGTATTATACTGAGTTTCATTGACTATAAAATGTCCTGACTGTTTTGGTCGCCAGCTCTTAGTCTCAGTCAGTCTCAGACTATAAGAGACCTACCTATATATTTTGCATCAAACATGGTGCATTATACTCCGTTTTATATATACTACGGTCTTACATACACGTCTTGAAACGACGATGGTGAGGGTAGGTCGGTTTATAAAATAGATTTTAGCTTCGATTTGCGATCATCAGGTTCGCGCATGTAGTCGTAGGTCATGTGCGACAGGGACGGAACAGCTTATATCTCTTTCTTTTCCGAACTCACTGCATGCTCATCTATGCCCAAATCTGTAAAAGTTGTCTCCCACTCAACCATTTCTTCTATTATAAAAACATCACCCGTTTTTCCATCAGTAAGTTGCTCCATCTCAAAACTTCACCTTGGCGTAACGCTGCCCGTCTCCAGGTCTTCTGTAGAAGAGTGTGAATCGTTGTTGAGCAAATAGAAAGTATCGAGTCAAGGAATATTAAAGTGAAATATAAAGTTATAAGAAGTTCTAAAAATCGAGAATATAGATTACGACACAAGAATTATAATAAATAAGAACAAATTGTTAAAATCATCTCGACGCCTAAACAAGCGAAAGACACCTCTCCGATAAGGTAACTAAACGTTTTTATATTAATAATTACAATGTTAATGGAAATGATTACGAATGTAACGAATGTCGTAAACTAATCATATTGCATTTATATTCAATACATCTACCTCAATTGTGTGCATAAAGGGGGCCTTGTATCACATTATTCAGTAGAAATTAATCTCATCGAATTATCTAGTCGATACTAACAAGATCTCTCGAGGTCTTACAGCGTGCCTTTCCACTCCCCTATTGATCCATCGTTTGACAATATCGATTAGGATTGATAAATAGAGTCAACGTTTTCCGCTCGACGTTCGATTCGAATTTTCGCGCGCCTTCGGCCGTAACAACCCTAACATTATTCCTCGTATTCATTGGCGTGATCAATACTTGAGATATGGAAAATCAACAAAAAGAATGTTTGTAAAACCTAAATAAATAAATCAATTAATTTTTATTTCAAATCTGTCTAAATCTTAAGCCGGTGAAAGCCAAGCGAAATCCAAGTCGACCAAACTGTGTTATTTATATTTTGGGAACAGTAAACCATTAATTAATAAGTAGTGTTTCTGATAATCCCCATTTTCAATTAAAGAAAAAAAAAGAGTAGGGATCGAACTTAAAATATTGCGATTGTGAAACCCGAAGTATACCACTCGGTCAAGTTACTTAAGTGACATTGAGTGAAGAAAAATTATTCTTGTTTATCGAGGCCGCTTAGATTGCACTGCCTCACGACTTAGAAAAATTTTAAATAAAAATTAATTGATTTATCTATTTAGGTTTTGCAAACATTCTTCTTGATTGATTTTCCATATCTCAAGTATTGATTACGCAAATGTAATAAACACGAGAAATTATGTTAGGGTTTAAGTCGCATGCGCTGAGTTCGGAAAAGAAAGAGATGTAAGCTTCATCCACTCAAAACTTTTCCCAGTACACAATTTTTGTAAACACAAAATATTGACAGTATTCGCAAACAACGGTTTAGGGTACGTTTCACTACGTAGTGGCCATAAAGACCGTGATATATACCAACATTGGTTATAGCAAAACAGGAATAACGCGCGCTGTGTAAGCGTATTTACTATTTGACGGCCAACGTCTTTTAATATATATATATATATATATATATATATATATATATATATATATATATATATGTATGTATGTATATATTGTGACGTGGCGTCACAAGGAGCTACAATAAAATAGATTTTTAATAATAGTCCCCGCGCTCGAAGTCCGCCACCACACTTAAAATAGAGTGTAATGTAAATATTAGAATTTAAGGAGCGTCACGTAATAAAAGCGAGAAGTAAAGTAAATATTAAAGTTATCAGTAATCCAACGCCACGATACACCGAGACACAGAAATGGCCTTCCCCAATAATCCCCAAGAAACCCGAAATCATTCGCATCAAAACCCTGAAAAACATTACGATTTCCCCGCGAAATACCTTTTTCCCCTCCCCACACCCCCCGATGTATCCCCAGCAACCAAGCCCAGCAAGAGAAGCAGCAAGTCCTGGAGAGCTGCACCACCAACCGCATCCCCATTGAGGATCACCCACGCTGTACTGCCAGCTAGAGAGAATCAAGCGAGAACATCCCGCGCTCACGACAATTATACGGCTCAAATTTGCCACCAAAAGAGAGTTCGTGAGCGCGGCAATATCCCACTCTACTCGTCTGCCGTGTCGATAAGGGCCAAACCCCAGAACACGTGCAGCGAGAGAGTGTGGAGAGAGAGTACCCTCTCTATGCTAATGAAGGTAGCAGCGTTACCATCGATTATTGAGAATTCCCACGTGCGAAAGATGTCACCACGTGTGCCACAGTCTTCCCGGCCAATCAACAGTCGCTCTCCAGGACAGAGACCAATTCACATGCGTGAATCGGTCGAGATCAGCAATAAGTGGCTATCTATCAGAAACACGTCAGTCCCGTATGTCCCCTTCCTTGCCCTTTGACTTCCCTTATCGAGCCTCGTGTCCAAGTGAAGAAGAAAGCTCTTCACTTCGAGCAGAAGAAAGCTCTTCACTTCGAATTTAATTTGGAGTTTCTAATTTTGGAGAGTTCAATTTTGAGTTATTATATCGAGTCGAGTCTTTTCCTTTTTTTTGTGATTATAAATTTTGAGTTTTTTTATTTATCGAGTTTTTGTGATTAACGGACAGGAGTGTGTGTGAGAGAGAGAGAGAGAGAAAAGCAACGACGAAAAGAAGGAAAGCGAGAGAACGAAAGAGGCGGAAAAGAGTCTAAGGAACAGAGAAAAAGTGAGTAGAGGAATTTTCATTCTCAAGTGTGACGAAATTTTATTATACTTGTGAGAGCGTACCGGGCACGAGGCGGACGCCATTTTCCCCGGATAATATTCCGTGCGTGTACCCCCTTAAGAGGATGTGAAAGGTTTTGGCGAACTCCGATGGCGTCGGCATAGTAGTGAACGGGGCACGCGCAACGAATTACCATCTGTGCGGCGCGCGCCGCACGTGTCAATTTATTATCGGTATCGCATGATTGCAGCTCGATGAGATTTTGATCGAATATATAAGATTGTCAAGTCAAATTCATTCAAATAAATCAACATCTGATCGTATGATGCTGCACGAGCATCGTCGTCGAGTTCGACTTTCGTGACCGAGAACATGCAATTTCGGCGACGATAGATTTTCAAAAAAAAAATGTCGCTCTCTACAATGTAGTGAGTTCATGCAATTACTGCTCGATTGTATCGTTGAAATAAATCGACGAAAACATCGAGCGATTATGCATGAGGATCGGCACCAATGATGCCGGGCTTCCTAATGCCAAGGATGCCCCAAATGGGTGGATTTTGGCATCCGCCGTATCAAAAAAAAAAATTAAAGTAAAATACAATTAAGGTTTTTATAAAATTAAAGTTTTTATAAAAATAAAGTTTATATAAAAATAAACATTGTTATTAATTATTTTCCTCTCTGCTACTTTAACTCTCTCTCTCTCCCCTCCACCCCCTCCAATTTCTCAAGAGAGAGAGAGAGGGAGTGAGCAGTGCCGGTGACTATTGTGTGGAAGGTATGGAGATGTCCACACTCGAAATTTTTCGAGTGTGGAATTCCAAACTCGAAATTCTCCTGACTAATCGTAAAATTGAATTTTGCAAGTACGAAGACATTTGTGCATTATACCCAAAATGACAAGAATGAGTGGAGTTTCTGACCCAAACCCAAACCCCAAACGTGAACAATCGAGTGCATTCAGCCCAAACCCAAATCTAAACGAGCCAGTTCATTTGTGCATTATACCCAAAATGAGAAGAATGAGTGGGGCTTCTGACCCAAACCCAAACCCCAAACGAGAACAATCGAGTGCATTCCGCCCAAACCCAAATCCAAACGAGCCAGTGCATTTGTGCATTATACCCAAAATGACAAGAATGAGTGGGGCTATCAATCCCAATCCCAATCCCAAAATAACGGGAACCAGTAGGGGTATTAAACCCAAACCAACGAGAGCGAGCGCGTGATTTAAACCCAAAACAACGAGAACGTGCGGGTGATTCAAAATTTAAACCCAAAATAACGAGAACGAGCGCATGATTTAAACCCAAAACAACGGGATCGAGCGCGTTATTTAAACCCAAAACAACGAGAGCGCGAGAGTGTGATTTAAACCCAAAACAACGATAACAAGCAACAAGCCAGTGCATAATACCCAAAATAACGTGAATGAGTCCGGGGGTATTAATCCCAAAACAACGAGAACGAGTGGGGGTATCATTATCGAAACAACGTGAACGAGCGAGTGAATTATTACGAAATTGGTTGCCCCACTCATTCTCACTCATAATGTAACTGGCTCTTTCCCGTTATTTTGAGTTGAATGCACTCGCTTGTTCACGATGGGTTTGGGTTTGGTGCACTTGCTCGTTCACGTTGGTTTTGGGTTTGGTGGACTTGCTCGTTCACGTTGTTTTGGGTTTGATACACCCTAGAGGTTCAATGTTCGCTATGAATGAATAAAAAATGAAAAAATAATATTCTACTTCTCTTTTTATACCCCCCCCCCCCCCCCCAACTCCAACTCCAACTCCACACTCGAAATCATCAGAAGTCGCCGGCGCTGGGAGTGCGAGAGAATGATAGAGATAATGATAGAGAGAGAGATAATGATAGAGAGAGAGAGAATGATAGAGAGAGAGAGGGAGTGAAGGAGAGAAAGAGAGAATGATAGAGATAATGATAGAGGGAGAGAGAATCATGGAGAGAGATAGGGAATGATAGAGAGAGAGAGAGAGAGAGAATGATAGGAGAGAGAGAGAATGACAGAGAGAATGATGGAGAGAATGATGGAGAGAATGATGGAGAGAATGATGGAGAGAATGATGGAGAGAATGATGGAGAGAATGATGGAGAGAATGATGGAGAGAATGATGGAGAGAATGATGGAGAGAATGATGGAGAGAATGATGGAGAGAATGATGGAGAGAATGATGGAGAGAATGATGGAGAGGATGATAGAGAGAATGATAGAGAGAATGATAGAGAGAATGATAGAGAGAATGATAGAGAGAATGATAGAGAGAATGATAGAGAGAATGATAGAGAGAATGATAGAAAGAATGATAGAGAGAATGATAGAGAGGGAGAATGATAGAGAGAGAGAATGATAGAGAGAGAGAATGATGGTGAGAGAGAATGATAGAGCCAGAGAATGATGGAGAGAGAGAGAGAATGATAGAGATAATGATGGAGAGAATGATAGAGAGGTTGTTAGAGAGAATGATAGAGAGAATGATAGAGAAAATGATAAAGAGAATGATAGAGAGAATGATAGAGAGAATGATAGAGAGAATGATAGAAAGAATGATAGAGAGAATGATAGAGAGGGAGAATGATAGAGAGAGAGAATGATAGAGAAAGAGAATAATAGAGAGAGAGAATGATAGAGAGAGAGAATGATGGTGAGAGAGAATGATAGAGCCAGAGAATGATAGAGAGAGAGAGAGAGAGAGAGAGAGAGAATGATAGGAGAGAGAGAGAGAATGAAAGAGAGAGAGTGAAAATGATAGGAGAGAGAATTCGTATGCTCTAATATATATAACTTCACGGTGAAACGCAACGTCCTACGATCGCGTCAATCAGTTATACAGTGAGGGGCAATTGAAGTGGGACGATGTGTTTTTTGTCGATTTCAGCGAAACTTGAACCGATTTCGAAAAACTAAAAAAGTACTTTCGAGGTAATTCAATTATCGTCCGAATGAAACTAGTTTCATTAAGATCGGATGCGAATTGACCTGGTGCGAAGGTATGGCACGATCAGGTGTAAATCGAGGCTATGCGACCACGCGGAACTACCCCCAGAATGGATATTGAAGTCGTTCAAAGTTCCTTAACGATGGGTATCAGTCAAAAGGGCAGCTCGTGGCGATCAAAAAAGTCCCCTAAAAAAATTCGGTTGGCCTACTCCAGACGGAGCTACACTCCAGGAAGCGATTCTCGGTTTTTGGGGACGTTATCGGTGATTAAGCGAAAACGAGTCGATGGAATCGATTGAAACTTGTTTTGTAATCGTATTTTGTAGTACCCTTACACCTTAAGTGATTTTTTATTATGAAATCTGCTCCTGTCGATGAAATCCAGGTATTACGAGGTTACATTTTCTCATGAATCAACATTTTTCGTATTGAAGCACTTTAGTGCCAATATTATAACCTGGTGCATGATAAAGAGGAAGCTTTAACGATTAAAATGGGTATTGATTCAATACCGGAAACTCCCTCTTGAACGCCAAGGAAATCGTTAAAAAGTTAGTGGAAAATCGCGATATCTCGAAAATTCGTTCCCGGGATGCGCGGCTGTGTTTGTATGCTTCGCTCTAGAGCCGAGCTTGGGAGGGGGTCCCTACAAGCAGCAGTAGCTGTCGCAGTTAAATTAACTTGGCGATATAAAAATATTTTGTAAGAATGTTTAATAATGAAAAATTAATCATCAATGATTAATAATTAACAAGTAATAATTCAATATTTATTGTTGATTAATTCGATAATTAATAATAAAAAAATACAATAATTATCATTAGATGATTAACGATAGAACATGACAATTAATAATTATTATTAGATAAATAATATTGAAAAATTGAAATTTGTTAATCGTATTTTAAATCAAGAATTCAAAATTGAAAATGCGAAACCCCGAAAAATTTAAAAACATTCCGTATGCGATAACCTTCAAACTATCGCTCAGAAACAAAAACATCTGGGAAACTTTTTGAACCCACTTTTTTTTTAAATAATAATGAAAAATGAATCATGAAAAATAATGAAAAATTAATGATCAATTATTAATAATTAACAAGTAATAATTCAGATAATCAAAAGAGGGTTTAAAAAGTTCCCCAGATGTTTTCGTTTCTGAGCGATAGTTTGAAGGTTATCGCATACGGAATGTTTTTGAATGTTTTGAGATTTCGCATTTTCAATTTTGAATTCTTGATTTGAAATACGATTAACAAATCTTAATTTTTCAATATTATTTATCTAATAATAATTATTAATTTTCATGTTCTATCGTTAATCATGTAATGATAATTACTGTAATTTTTTTCCTATTAATTATCGAACTAATCAACAATAAATATTGAATTATTGCTTGTTAATTATTAACCATTGATCATTAATTTTTCATTATTAAACATTCTTACGAAATATTTTTATATCGCCAAGTTAATTTAACTGCGACAGCTACTGCTGCTGGTAGGGACCCCCGCCCAGGCCCGGCCCTAGAGCGAAGCATGTAAACACAGCCGCGCATCCCGGGAACGAATTTTCGAGATATCGCGATTTTCTACTAACTTTTTAACGATTTCCTTGGCGTACAAGAGGGAGTTTCCGGTTTTGAATCAATACCCATTTTAATCGTTAAAGCTTCCTCTTTATGATGCACCAGGTTATAATATTGGCACTAAAGTGCTTCAATATGAAAAATGTTGATTCATGAGAAAATGTAACCTCGTAATACCTGGATTTCATCGACAGGAGCAGATTTCATAATAAAAAATCACTTAAGGTGTAAGGGTACTACAAAATACGATTACAAAACAAGTTTCAATCGATTCCATCGATTCGTTTTCGCTTAATCACCGATAACGTCCCCAAAAACCGGGAATCGCTTCCTGGACTGTAGCTCCATCTGGAGAAGGCCAACCGAATTTTTTTAGGGGACTTTTTTGATCGCCACGAGCTGCCTTTTTGACTGATACCCATCGTTAAGGGACTTTCAACGAATTCAATATCAATTCTGGGGGTAGTTTCGCGTGGTCGCATAGCCTCGATTTACACCTGATCGTGCCATACCTTCGCACCAGGTCAATTCGCATCCGATCTTAATGAAACTAGTTTCATTCGGACGATAATTGAATTACCTCGAAAGTACTTTTTTAGTTTTTCGAAATCGGTTCAAGTTTCGCTGAAATCGACAAAAAACACATCGTCCCACTTCAATTGCCCCTCACTGTATATACTGTTTTGTTTCTGTAAACCGTCTGTAGAATAAGATTGGTGTTTGTGTGTGTGTGTGTGTGTTTATACATACATTGTATCTGTTCATATAAATCTGCATATGTATGTATACATTTCCGCGTATCGAGAGAGATAAAGAGAATACACGAATTTTTGTCTAAGGACGGTCCACAAAAGCAAAGCAGTCGAACAAACTGATTGTAATCAATTTAATTATAACAATTGTCCGCAATTGCTGGCACAATTATCATGCAAATATATATTTTTTAATACTTTATGTAAATAACAGTAATTATTTTAATTATAAACTAACAAATTTTAGTGGATAAATTATTTTTATAATATTTATTTATTATTCAATCTAAATAAAAAGTATTATCATTATTCTTAGAAATAAGACAATCTACAATATATCCATATTATTTAATCATTATTATCTTTGTAAAATAAATAATCTATCATTTCAAAATATTTGATCGACGATAATTATACAATTATCTTGCGTTTTTCGTAATTCTTGCAAAGCACAAAAAAAAGTATAACGATGAGCTTCAGGTGCTCGATAGGTATGGGGAAGGTATATGTAAAGTATATCCAGAGGATATATTTTCTTGGATACCTAAAACACCTTTAATTTACATATCAAATAAAAACGTCCAACAGATATGGCCTACTGCGGCGGTCTTTCTCTCTCTCTCTTCCTCCCTCCCACACTCGCTCTCTCTCTCTCTCTCTCTTTCGCTCTGTAGCAAAAGGCCTGGGAGACGGAAACACTTGGCTCTTCCCCCTATTCCTATATATTACGGTACGAAGAAGACGCTGCTAGCGCTCAAGCATACACTTCGGTAGCGGAATTTTCGCGAACCAAATTTGGGCTAAACTGATCGGCCACGGCTTGTATGCAGGTAATCTTACCACCAAAATTTTCGCGCAAATAGTATTGCCGAAGTTTTGCACCTACAAAAATGTACAAGTACTCAGTGTGTAAGTTTTTTATTACTGCATAGGGTGACATTAAGGATTTTTTGAATAACTAGCTTTGAAGGTCAGTAAATCCATTTTTATTTTACAGATAACTGGTGGTAATGTAAACTGTGATTTTTTTTTGGAATTTAAAAATTCTCAAAATGTCACCTTATAGATACTACTAACTGGATTATATACTAAAATTTCCATTCATTTGGTTTGATAGTTTTGCAATGTTTTTTGCACGCAAAATTAGGTCTGCTACGATGGTAAAAAAGAGCTTTCACATCCTCTTAAAGTGTATCGAGTCCTGCAGTGTGGTGGTGTATCATTATTAGAGTCAGCCCCAGATTTTTGCGTTCCCCAATAATTTCGAATAAAGCCTAAATTGCATTCCCCAATCATTTTTGACCAAATTATCTTCCTTCCTTTTTTTTGTTGCGATCCCCCCCCCCCTCCCCCTGAGAGAATATTGCATTTTCCCAGTAAATTCAGTAGCGATGAAATAGAGTGAAAAATAACCAAGAAATTAACCTGCCATTGATAACGATCGTGGTAATAATTAAGAAGCCGAAACACGGACTTCCCCCCCCCCCCCCACCCTGAGAATATTCCCCGGTTATATATGAGCTAGCCCGCGTATTATTGTGAGATATTTTTTTTGTCCAGCGTGATAATTTCAGCGAGATTATCAGAGAATATTTAAAGTCGAAACGGTAGCTATACCAAAAGAATAGCTAACGCCCAACCTAGTGTGTATTATTTTTTTTTTTGCTTCAAGTTGAAGCCGAGTTTCGATCCGCCGACGCATTGGCGTAGTTAGTATTATATTTGCGATTTTCCTTTTTTTTTTATATATTCTTTTTATAGTTTATTGTTTTTAATCGAGGAATAAATACCGTTCATATTTTTGTTGCTAACCCCGAGTTGTGTTTTCCCTATTTTCCCCCATTTTTGAAAGTCGGCGTGACAATATATATATATATATATATATATATATATATATATATATATATATATATATATATATCACTGAGCGAGTGATCGCGACGTCGTCCTTACTTAGTCAACGATTCTCGGTAAAATACATATGCTAGAAACGAGTTCTGCATCGCCACGTTACCCTGCTGCACCTCATGCTACTTTGTAGAGACTTTGTTTATATCTCTAATTGTAAGAGTCGCAATCGAAGCCACATGATATTGTATGGTTCGGTAGCAGTATGAAACTATAGTCAACGAAGATAGAGGTCTATAGAAGCACAAAGCGTATAGCCTGCTTGGTGCCAGAAAAGTTAGGGTGCTCTGACAAACTTTCACCCCAACGGTAAGATGTCGCTAGCGTCGACTTTATATGTGTGCGCTCATGTACAGAATTAACGCACGTGAGCGGCTGTATAACTGCGTTGGCTCCACCTGCTGAGTCGGAGTGATGATGCTATTTCACTCGCACTAGCAGCGGGGTGATGGGTGCGCTCTCTCGCACAGGAGCCATACGGACGTAAAGTGGGGGTTTCGGTTTACATTGCTGATACTGACGAAGATAGAGCTATTCATTGCAAATACTTTTGCATTGTAATTACCTGTGCGTCGAAACAAACTTATTTTTTTAAATTATTTCTTTATATTTACGTAAACTAGGAGTTAATTAACCCATCGGCACTGCGCACGATCCTCGGCTTAGGTTAATTTTTTTAATTGAATTATTTTTTAAATGAAGAGAACTTTACCGATCGTCACGTTAATCGCGTGAAATTTATTGATTAACTTGAAAATTTCTGCATCTGATAAAATAAACTTTAGCACGCTGTCCCGTCCTATGTATTGCATTGAGAGCATGTAAGGGATTGTTTTCTTGCTTTTGCTTCCTCATGGAGGGAGCTTTGTTTTCGTGTAAATTTTTTTTTCGATATTTTGATGCCAGAATACTTAAAATGTTCAAAAAAGTGGAAAAATCATATTTAGAAGAAATGTCCGTATGGGAGTGTTTGTGTGTGTGTGCGTATGTGATGAGCATGTAAAAAATTGGAATAGCCATATCTCGAGAAAGGCTCCACCGATGTTACCGAAACTTTGCACACAAGTTGGGCCGCGAACCACCTCAGTTTGCTGTAATTTTTGCTCAGATTGCTAACGGGTGTCTCATATTATGGTAGTTTGAATTTTTCGAAAAGAGGCTGTGATCTCTCTAAATTTCGTGAATTTCCAGCTATCGAGCTCAAACTTTCTATGCAAATAGGCTATTGGGCAACGTTATTTGAACGAAATCGGGCTTAGTCTTGCAGTCTTGCATTTTCTGCAAGACCAAGACCAAGACTGAGTATGCAAGACCAAGACATGCAAGACTCGGGTAAGAACAAGATTGTAAGATTCTTACAATCTCCCTCGTTGAATAACGTTTTAAATCAGTAAAAAATGAGGAAAAACCATCTCGTATCACAATAACCATTAGCCGTTGCTTTATAAGTTGGTGGGTTTGGGTTTTCCACGCGCGTTATTTAAACCCAAAACAACGCGAATGAGCACGTGATTTAAACCCAAAACAAAGAAAACGAGCCCGTGATTTGAACCAAAACACCGAGAACGAGCTCGTGATTTAAACCCAAAAAAAACGAAAACGAGCACGTTATTTAGACCAAAAACAACGAGCGGGTTATTTAAACCCAAAACAACGAGAACGAGCGTGTTATTTATACCCAAAAGAACGAGAACGAGCGGGTTATTCAAACCTAAAACAGCGGGAACGAGCGGGTTATTCAAACCCAAAACAGCGCGCTGTTTTCCCGCTGCAGCGGGAACAAACCAGTCCATTATACCCAAAATGAGGGGAGAGTGCCTCCGGGGGCATTAATCCCAAAACAACGAGAACAAGTGGGGCTACATATCGATCCCAAAATAACGAGAACGAGTGGGGCTACATATCGATCCCAAAATAACGAGAACGAATGGGGGTCGCAATCCCAAAATTACGCGAATGAGCGATCGCATTAAACCTAAAATAACAAGAATAAGTGCATACATTAAAGTGCGTGCATTTGTACCCCAAAAAAGACGAGAACGAGGGTATATATTAAGCTTAAAATAACGATCACGAGCGAGGGTATCAAACCCGAAAGAACGAAATCGACCGTGTGCATTATTATATTATTGGCGTGCGTTATTCTGGGCTTATTACATGCCCTCGTTCTCGTCTTCTTGGATTACACACGCACGCGCTTTAATGTGTGCGCTCGTTATTTTGGGTTTAATGCAATCGCTCGTTCACGTTGTTTTGAGATTGCAGACACCACTCGTTCTCGTTGTGTTGGGATTAATATCCCCATTCGTCTCGTTATTTTAGGATTGATAGCCCCACTTATTCCCGTTGTTTTGGGATTAATACCCCTGGACTCATTCTCATTATTTTGGGTATAATGCACTGGCTCGTTCACGTTGTTTCGGGTTTAAGCTATCGCTATCGTTCTCTCGTGACGCTCGTTCATAGACACACCGTCGCTCTGTATCCGGTCTCTGTTCAATAGATAGCAGCGCGGACAGCCATGCCAGTAGCATCCATGGAACTGTAATACATGTGACGCTTCAGAGGCCTCGTAATAACCATCTACCGTTAAATTCTGAGGAAGCTTGAACTCATGCGATCGGCCTGCGTGAATAATACGTTGCCCTAGGGAATGTTCCATCCATACGAGCCACGAAACTGCTTTTCTCGATTGATTATCCGCCCATCTGTAGCCACCTCTCGGTATGATCCCGATCGCATCATCCTCGAGGAAATTTTTCCGGAAAATCCGAAAGCAGGCTGACGCTATCGTCGTGCTCTCGTCGAACGGACAAACACACCCTATGGCTATGAACATTTTCCGAAAAACCATACACGCCTGCCGCAATATCGTAACATCATTCTTGCAGTAGGCTACAATTTCTTTTTGAAAATCGAACACATAATTTGTGTTTTTCAATTCGCAATACCACGGCTCGAATATATCATTACGCACGGTTGCTGACATACTATCGGGAGAATAATACTCTTTCGGTGGTAATTCTCCTACATAATACTGATTTTCGGGTTTATTGAATAAGTGGGGAAAAGTACCTTTCGCTAGGGTGTCAGTTAACCCAAAGGATTTTGGTAATTTGCTCAGAGGCATATGAAAGTAGTGTAGACTATCGAGGAAGACTAGCCTCCCAATACGCATGGTGATAATTTTTGTTCCGTTCATTATTAGCGATGGCAACTGGGTCTTTTTTTCATCGATAAGATAGCGTAGAATAAACTGTGCATCGAAACCTCCAGCATTGTGAGCAATTAATATTGTACGCGAAAACCCTTTGATATCTTGCATAGCAAGCTCCACCAGCTGAGCTACTGGGTTGTGTTTAAATACAAACTCATGCACACCGCAGAACTCGCAAGGCTCTGTTATAGAGTCGTTATCGCAACAGCTTGTACAGACCCTTTGAGCTACACAGAGATTCGGCTCGTGTACCCGTGTGCCTGTGGTACCCTCCAAAGGGCTGCACTGTTGCGTTTCAAAATCATAGAAGATGAATAGCTTTTTATTCAGATCTCTATCCTTTACAAGGGGTCTCATAAAACATGAATGATTGTATGGCCGATCGGATTTACAAGTTTTGCAGTACCCCTCACCGCACACGTGCTTCTTCTTTTTGTCTAACGGCCTTATTATGCCAAAACAGTCGCGACAGCGTTTAATGGTCGCGCAAACAGTGGGTTTGTGGGTCGCTTCGGCGCTAATATGATTCTTGAAGCATGTCTCCCCGAAAAAAACACGGTTGCACACCACACATCTGATCGTATCTGACGAGTCCGGCGTGCATGGGGGTATCGTGAAACAACGAGCGCATCTTTCTCCTCTGCATCGATGATCTAATTTACGATATAGTGTATCGCACGATGTGCAAAAACCTGTACTGCCTGTCGCTCCTCTCAGGTTGAGAATCGGCTCGAAATGGTTCGAGCGCTCGTGATACAAGATATACAGCGTGTGTTGCACCGTTCCTACGGTGTTCAAGACGCTTTGCGTGCCATTGAAGATGGGCTTTTTTTTACGCCGCCCCAAGTCCAAAAACGCGAAAACGACAATCGCAACACCATCACGCGATAAGTAATCCTGATAATGACCGATTTCATTTACGCGACATCCTTTTCGCGGTATCCTGACATTTGCGCGTCGCGTAAGATCAAGTGCTGCCATTTTTTGAGCCGATCCATTAACCTGTCTCACCCTCTGCCATTTTGTATGTAAGTCGCCCGTGCGTATTTCACCCCGTTCCGCATGCACGAGGGCTGCTGCCAACGAGCGCGGTAAACATAAATTATCATCGTTGCGAATCGTTAAGATAGATCTTTTTGCTACGCCCTCATGTGTTAAGCCTTTCCGACGCCCCCTACCCTCCACACCCTTGACAACACACGTTTTTATATTACACTCGTCGTCGATATTAAGAGATTCGGCGCTTTGAGCAACACTACTTATGAGTTGCCATATGTCTTGAAACACGTAATCGCGAGCAGGGCGGAAAGAAAGCCATACGGGGCCGTGTGTCAAAGTACTCGCGGTGAACGATATTCCTACATAATCGCCACCCTCGCACGAATTAGTTATATGCGTGAGTAGATCATTGAACGCCCCTTCAAGCCAGCTCATTACACTCGTTCCTGGCGGTGGTTCGCGAATACGCATAGTTGTCTCGCGACCGCGAAGTTCAAAACGCTTAAAATAACGCGCAGTGTCCTGAATTATTTCGATTCGAACCCCTGGTGGGTGTATGTCGCTATATGTATGCGCGCTCCGTGTGCTTCCAGCGCCTTTCTGTATTCCTGAAGAAAAGAGTATGAGGGTTTAAATTTTATTATATTTATTGACATCCAATGATAATGTTTACAGAAATTAAATTATCAGAAATTAATTTTTTACAATGATAATGTTTGTAGAAATGAAAGTATCTCAGCGCTTTTTTTGTAAAATAAGGATTTGTAGAGTCGTAGAGTATCTTCATCGTGAGACAGTTGTCGAATATCCTAACACAAAACACACACGCTTATTTTCACACCGAAGAATCTGGATATAATTTAGGATAAAATTCATATTTACCCGAATCATCGACCATGAGGTGATCGAACCACGCGTCAGCTCTTTCATGGGCCTGCTGTGCCGGTAATATTTCCTGAGGCTGTTGTTCCCATAATTGGTCTTCCCATAGTTGGTTTTCCCTAGCCATGATTGATACATCTTCTTCGTCAATTGCATCACGCTCATTATTATTATCAGCAGTGCTATTGGTCCGTTGAGTGTTTTCAGGAACCCTTGCTGTTTCTGGTTCAGCACCGGCGATGAGCGGGCTGCTGCTTTCATTGCATAAGCCTGATGGCCCTGCCACGGCGCCATTTTCTTCTCCGTGCTCGCCTCGAGATGCTGATATTTGAATGAAATTTTTTATTATTCATAATAATATTTTAAAGATCATTAACGATTTTAAGTACTTACGATTTGTTGTTGTATGCTGCGTCTGCGCCGCCTCATCATCTACAGCCTGCGCTGCTTCTATGACGGCAATTATCACCGGGTTATCATCATCATCATCGTCATCATCATTGAAGTTGAGCTCCGATGAAGTCGCTGATTCTGTTGAAGTTATCCTCATTATTATTATTATTGTTCGTATACAATATACCACGCCCCTAGCAGTTTTCAATACTTACGATTTTCGGGGTGTGTTCGGCGCCACAAATCCTGTTCTTCCGCAGCCCGCGTCGCTTCTATGAGATCTGCTTCTTCATCACTTGAGGCTTCTAGCAGCAGGCTATATACTAAACGATGAATTTAGTTTAGTAAATAATCCCCGCTAAAAATGCACAAACCCACCCAATCCAAACTCGACCCTGTTATTCTTTGCTATAGTGCTAAATATTACTCACATCGAATTTCGTTGCGAATCCCTCGGGTTGCTGAAGAATCTTCAAGCCCTCGTCGTTGTAATTCTTCAAACACGCACGTTAACACTTTGCAGCCTCTGAGAATCCCTCTATTGTAAGCTATCACAATAACACGCAAAGGTGTCCACCATAAAATATATTTTAAACGGTTAACGAGTCTATCAGTCGATAAATCTCTTAAACTCCTACACCATGAGGGATTACAGCGACGCCTAATATGCGCGCTGTGAATTATCGCTAATTTTAAAAAAGCGAGGATACACGAGCGAAGGGCGCGGTTCGGCATTATGTCCGGGAGCCTGAATACACTTAGATCGTCACACGGCTGTCACAAGACTGGTGATCTTTTGTATTTCCAGTGCATATAAAATCCTGACGTGTAAACGATATCCCGCGATTTCTCGAGCCTAGCTATGTTTTACTAAATTGCAGATTTGAGAGCGCCCGTGTTCTTAGCAACGCTACCCGCGGCTCCACATATTAATTGTACAACCGTGCAAATGCTGCCTATAGTATTTACTATGACCCACAGCAACATCTTCGCGACAATTTTAAAAATAATATCGTGAATATAGACTATATGTATGCGTTGTGTGTTTGTATGTGTACAGATACACAGATTACATTCGACGCTCATGCAAAATCACCCGTGCAAAAATGCTGATGATAGTATTTACCCCCACTCAGAACAGCATCTTTGTGGTGATGCGTACATAGGCCTCAATAAATGTGTATACATATATTGCTGTACGCTCATCGTAGGCAAAAAAATAGCCAAAATATAATCCTAAATTCAGAAGCTGTAATTGTAATGATAACGCGCATATACGCCGATGTATAGATCTACTTAACGGAGATCAGCGTTCGGGCAAAAGCATCAGGCGTTCGCGCTGCAGTCGTGCAAAAATGCGCATCTTCGTGACAATTTAAAAAATAATATCGGATATATAGACTATATTTATGCGTTGTGTATATGTATGTGTACAGATATACAGATTGCATTTGACGTTCGCACAAAACCACACGTGCAAAAATGCTGATGATGGTATTTACTATCGTTCAGAGCAGCATCTTTGTGGTGGTGGTGTGTACAAAGAACTCAATAAATGATACTATATGAAAATATACTAAGCGAGGATCAGCGCTCAATCGTCCTATATTACAGTGCTCTAATATAGGGTGGCAATTGGCTATTAATAATTTCACTACAGCACAACACGTCAATATAAAATACGTCAAATTTTATTCATCAATTACCGCTGAGGTATAGTGCAAAAAACGAAACTATCAGTTTATGATAACTGTAGTACATATATATATATATATATATATATATATATATATATCGCTTCTCGACCCCGTCGTTGAGCGTGCAGGGAACGCTATATGTGTGAGGGGCACATAGTATATATCAACACGGTATATACACTACTATATACTCACGCACACCCCCACAAGTAGTTTTATATACCATGCTTACACCAGCATGGAGCTCGAAAGAAGCACCGCACAAAGAGGAGACGCCGAGAGCCCTCCCCCACGTTCTTCGCGTCTCCTCTTTATTCGGTGCTTCTTTCACTCTCCGCGACATCTGTATGTACAAAGAGCTCAATAAATGTATATACATATATTGTTCTACACGAATCGTAGGCAAAAAATAGCCAAAATATAATCCTAAATTCAGAAGCTGTAATTGTAATGATAACGCGTATATACGCCGATGTATAGATATACTATATGAACATATACTGAGCGAAGATCAACGCTCACGCAAAAGCAAAAAAGTATCGCGCGTTCGAGCTACAGTCGCGCAAAAATGCTTACGGTGTAATATAGGGTGGCAATTGGCCATTAATAATTTCACTACAGCACAACACGTCAATATAAAATACGTCAAATTTTATTCATCATTTACCGCTGAGGTATAGTGCAAAAAACGAAACTATCAGTTTATGATAACTGTAGTACATATGTATATATATATATATATATATATATATCGCTTCTCGACCCCGTCGTTGAGCGTGCAGGGAACGCTATATGTGTGAGGGGCACATAGTATATATCAACACGGTATATACACTACTATATACTCACACACACACACCCCACAAGTAGTTTTATATACCATGCTTACACCAGCATGGAGCTCGAAAGAAGCACCGCACAAAGAGGAGACGCCGAGAGCTTTCGCGTCTCCTCTTTGTTCGGTGCTTCTTACGCTCTCCGCGGCATCTCTATCCTCGGCTTCTCCTCTTTGTGCTGTGTTTCTTCCTACGGATTCACTTCAGCGCGGCTAAAGAAGTTTTACTTCAAAAATAACCAAAATATAATCCTAAATTCAGAAGCTGTAATTGTAATAATTGGCGCGTATATACACAGATGTGTAGATATACTATATACTGCAGGCCGCCTGTAAAATAACCAAAATATAATCCTAAATTCAGAAGCTGTAATTGTAATAATTGGCGCGTATATACACATATGCAGATATACTATATACTGCAGGCCGCCTGTACAGGCAACGCTTGTGCGTAATTGAGCATTATACATATGCTTAACGGAGACCGGCGCAAAAAGCGTTGCGAGCTCGAGCTGTAACCGTGCAAAAAATGCTGACGACAGTATTTACTATGAGATATCCAAGAAATTAATATGGGCACGTGCAATTTTGCTGATGCTGCTATTCGACCGATCATTGCATCTCGACGATGCCAGAGCAAAGAACCAGCCTCAGTATTCTCTTGCCGGCTTAACACGCCACATCGAATTTTAATCGCGAGTTAAAAGTAAAAGAAAAATGGAAATCGCTGTAAAATCTCTCGATCTTGCATGGTTCGGGGACGAGGACGTGCCGGTCGAGATTATCAGCGCCGACAGCCCGACGAATATGTGGCTGCGTCCGACGGCACTAAAGCAGCACCACATTGACAACACGGTGTCAATGATAGAATATTATATCGACAATAACAGTGGTACGCTCCTTGGCGATGAAGAGCTCGCTGCCGGGGCGTTTTGCGCGGTACGTTCGAGTGCGACCGTTCGGCGATGCCGAGTTATCGAAATCGATGACACGGGCTACGCCGAGATTTGGCTGCTTGACGACGGCTGCTCGGCTTTTTGCGATAGATCGCAGATCTATCGGCTCGAGGAGCGTTTTTGCCGAACAACTGTCTCCGCAATTCACTGCGGCTTATGGGCCGTGCAGCCGGTCGACGCCGAATGGTCATGCTCGGCCCAGAGATACGTGAGCGAAGTAACACTGGGTGTTATCGCCACAGCCCACATCGCGATGAAAGTACTGGAAAATAGCTCACTCTGGGTACAGCTCACTATCCGGGGGGCCGATCTCGGCAGTGAGCTCATTGCGGAGGGGCATGCGCTTCCGGAGCGCCAACGACTGCGCGCTGTGTAAAAACATTTGTGTGTGCGTGTGTGTGTGTGTGTGAAAAAACATTTGTGTGATAAACATTTGTGTGATAAACATTTGTGTGTGTGTGAAAAAACATTTGTGTGATAAACATTTGTGTGTGTGTGTGTGTGTGAAAAAACATTTGTGTGATAAACATTTGTGTGTGTGTGTGTGTGTGTGTGTGTGTGTGTGTGTGTGTGTGTGTGTATGTGTGTGTGTGTGTGTGTGTGTGTGTGTGAGCATCGACTGGCAGGACTAGGAGCAGCACCAGCATCAGGTAAAATTAATTACATTTTAATTTTTTGTAAATTCATTAATAATAATAATAATACTAACAGACGGTGCGCTATGGCGACACCTCACCACCTACCCCCCACTCCTACCCCCACTCGCCATGGACCGACGACCAATCACGAAGAGCGCAGGTAGGAGTGGGGACACTTACCCCCACTCCCACCTACACTCAACACGGTCCGACCAGGCCCGAAGAGTGGGGATAGGAGTGGGGATAGGAGTGGGGGTCGCCATAGCGCACCGTATACTACTCACTTGTAGCCCAAGCTACAAGTGTATCAGGCTACCTCAGCTCATCGTGGGTGCACGGGTAACTCGGATATCCCGTGCACTTGCAGAAATCTGCGATGTTTTGAGCCGAGGTGTTGAAAAGGTCACCCGTATTTACGTCCTCGTACGAGGGCGTCGACGTAAATACGGATGCTTGCTCTGTAGGCACATCATCATTGAGCTGCGTCGATGTGCCCAGTGCTGGCCATTCCTCGAAGCTGGCGTTCGGGTGTTCGCCAGATGCTGATGGCCCCGATTTGACACTGCTGTCAGGGCTCTCCATACGCGGACTTTCAAGAAGAGTGAAAGTCTCGTCGAAGAGCCCTGGCTCGATGTCCATCGCATCAGCCTCGAGGAGGACCGAATCATCGGGCAATCTCAAGGATACTGTATCAGTAACACCAAACAATACAAATAAAATACATGTACGGGCGTACAAAAATATTTCTGATTACACAAAATAAAATACTTACATAGAGGTGTCGATGTCGCAGCCAAATAATCCTGATACAGGTGTCTCACGACAGCTCGCTTTTGATGGCTGCGTGCGGCGATGATACCCCAGGCCATCTCAAGATATGTCCGATCCCGACGGAAAACGTCATCGGTGTTCATCACTCCGATATTGCGTGATGACATTACGTGATGACATTACATCATTTAATAAATTAAATATGGCCTGGTTAATATCATGCACCAGTGAACGTATCGTTGGCCGTTTCCTCTTGTATAGGGCCAGTACTGGTGACCCTCCATCCCCGTATATCATAAAATACTCCAGTACTCGCATGAATACACCGAATGCCTGGGCGTTACTATTTTTCTCCATTTTGGGTTTGAGTTGGTTACTCGGGAGGTGTTGGCTGGTGAAATTTTCACGGCAAACTGTTGAGACGTGACAGCATCCTCACGCAGCAAAGCTGTTTTTCTTTTAACTACCCCCGGAAAAAGTTTGACATCCCCACCACTACTATTGTGAACTGTTTTTCTTTTAACTAGCCCCAGAAAAAGTTTCACACCCCCTCCACTACTCTTGCTGTGTTTTTCTGCTCCTTATAGACAATTTTCACCTCCTTGAGAATATACTGACCGGCGATATAGTATATAGATCCTTGAAAACAAAGCATCTTCGGATAGTACGTACATAAAAAATAATTGGAACATAAAGTATATAGTAATGTAGAACACTCGCGCCCGCAACGCAAACAAAATATGCAATGTCACATATCGTGTAAACACATCTCCTGTTCTCGTATTGGAATGGCATTAAATATATGCTCGAGATCAACTGATAGCAGTTCATAACAGATCATTCGCCGTTTACCATACTCGCGCATTTCATCCTCATCAGTAGGGCAACACATTTCTTTCAAAAATCTTTTATGCAAACGAAATTGTTAAACGAAATTGTTAATAAAAGATTTTTGAAAGAAATGTGTTGTCCTACTGATGAGGATGAAATGCGCGTCATTTACTTTTTGAAAAGTTGCTTTTCGTATGGCTTCTTGTTTTATCTCGCCCCAATCTTTAGGGATTGACTCCATACTAATTTCCTCTATGAGTAGAGCTCTACACTTATTTGTGAGTATTTAATGATCCCGAGCGATTATTACTCTTTCATCCACGCACGGTGCGACCGATCGTAATCCATAGTAGCTTGTATTCTGCATGATGAGAGAAGGCGAGGACAGCTTTTGTTTTTTAGAGTTGAATGCATCATTTCCTCTGAGCTCACGAGGGTTCGATGGTTTTATTAATTCTAAAGCAACAGCTTTCTCGTTATACACTGTTGTAAAAGATATCTTCTGTCTGCCGATAGGATTCAGACCTTGCGGGAATATTTTTTCTGTTTGCGTAGGGTCCTCGAACCATGGTGTAATAACAGTCATACGCTCACGTAGTTCATACCACTCATTAGGCGATAGAATAATGCCACCGTCATACTGGTTTGTGAATTTTATCACAGTCACAAAAGGCTCGCCATTCACAGACTCTAAGCCAACAGTAATCTTTTTGCTCGCTGATTTATTTAAATTGTAGATCGTTGCTAGTAGTAAAACATTGTTAGGGGCGTAGTAATTAGTAGCGTGTTCACTAGAAACCCCGTTGCTCGAGACTTTCTGCGTATTTACGTTACGGTTCCATTCCATTGTTGAATAACTTTTTTTTATAACGTCACGGCAGGACGAAGAGCACGCTCCACTGTCGGAAAACGGTGTAATAAACTCGGGGTCTTTTCGGGGCCTTTTATAGCCAGAGGGGCCGTATATGATCACCCCCTCGGAAGAGAGGGGGTGAGAAAGTGGTAGTCTAAGGACCTACATAGCAGTATCAGCCCTGTCATAAATTTACTGAGTTTTCCAAGCTCGTTAGCGGGTTGGGGTGAAACGTACCAATCGTAGCTAAGTTAGGTGGGTAGACCGCCATATAATGTCCAGATTTGTCCAGACTGTATGACGTCTGAACTTTGGCGACAAATACAATTTGACAATGACTGGCTAGACGTTTTCTATAAATATATACGCCTCTATACCCCATGATCTAAATTTTAAAATTTATTATCCTTTGGCATCGCTGCTGGCGCTGTTAGTGTCACAACTGCCATTGGGCTAGGTCTGGACGGTGTATACTCCTGGTCGCATTGTTCTCTCTTTCTCCAAGGATTTCTTCATGGCAGAAAAATGCCTCATGAAAGACCTTTAAATTTTATGACCCTTTATCATCAGCTGGTGGCGCCGCTAATGTCTACCGTAGGGTGGATTGTTTTTCTTTTTCACGGATTCTCCAAGGCGAAAGATACATCTCGAGCAGATTTTTTTTTAATTCGTCCCAACCGTTTGACCTAGATCTAGACGGTGTATACTACTGGTAGCATTGTTCTCTTCTTCTCCAAGGATTTCTTCATGACGGAAGGAAAAGCCTCCAGGAAAACCTTTTAAATTTTATGACCCTTGGTCACTAGGGCCGGGCCAGCCTGTGTATACTCCTCGATGGATTGTTTTTCTTTTTTCACGGATTCTTCAAATCAGAAGATACATCTCGAGCAGATTTTTAAAATTTATGTTATACCGCTGCGCGGTGGGTGATGATCAGCTTTCAGCTTCAGCTTTAACCAGAAATTCTGAGATAGGAATTAGACCTCGCTAGTGTGTCGCTAATTTATGCCTACAGGTGTCTAATGCTTGTGGCTAGATGGCGCAGGGGGAGTGTTGAGTAAGGGTTTTGAAGGTTTCAAAATCCTTTAAATTCAATGTTTTCTCCAGAAGTGTAGTCTTTATACTCTGAGTCTTCAGTCAGTCACAAGTATAAAGTGCATTGCTATACATTTTGAGTCTCATCTCAGGGTCATTATTTTGTGCAGCGTGTGTTGATAGTGTTTATTTTTATCGTGCGTTTTTTGTTAGTGTTTTTTTTTATCGTGTACAGACAGTGTAATTTTTATTGTGCGTGATATAACCAGTGAAAATGGAAGTTGTCACGTTTATAGCAGTTTTTGCTATAGTTGTGGCATTTCTACGGGCTAGAGGCAGGACGGTACTGCCTCGGATATCAGCGTATCTAAAAAATCGTACGCTGAGGTTGCTTCCTATCGAAGCACTCAGACGAAAATTTAGATCTTTAATGGATTCAGTGAGTACCGGTGACATAGGTGTGATGTATTACAAGGATGTGTTTCGGGGGTGTCCGGATTTACTCGTAATCGCGCGGGGAGTGATACAGTCGCGCGATCATACCCGTATGACACCTGTCATCGGACTACGAAGCGAATACAAGAGGATGCTAGGTAATTATCGCTGTAGCTACATTTCTATTCTTCGCTGTTGCATGCCTGTGCGAATATTATATATATATATATATATATATATATACTGAAAGAGTTATTCTTAATTACTTACCTTGTTCACAGCTGAAATAAGTCTATCACCGCCTCAACCACCCGCCACCAGTGAGGGGCGTACTGATACACACACCAGAGGTCAGTTATTCTTTATATGAATTTAATTATTTTATGATTCATGAATAATATTTTTAATTCTTCAATTTTTAATTTTCTATTTATTTCCATTTGTATAGACGCCAGTAGTAGCGACCTGTGGGCTGATTTCGACGAGACGGCCATTTTCGAGGTTGTTGATAATTTAGAGAATTTACAGGATGACGATTTTACCGGTAAGACATTTTTGTCTTGTATTATTTTTATCATTCTTCTTATTATTATTACCCATACTAATATTAATTGTTTTCTCCATTTCAGAATCAATGGATCTGAATGAGCCGCTTATGAGCACCCACGGCTTAAGATTAAACGACGAGGAGAAGCTGCAGCAGGGTAGTGGTGCAGCGAGCCGTCTGTCACCAGTTGAACCGATCGCTGGTACATCCAGCGCAGTTATAGACGCACCAATTCACAGATCGACTCAGCAAAATTTACCGGAAACTTCACAGACTCCAACTTACCAGGGTGAGTCGAAAATTTCTCGACTGGCCGAAACGAAACGTTTTTTCCCCAAATTCCATGCGTCAGGTTCGGCATTAGAATTTAAAAGTCCCCAAAAGTGTCCCAGCTGCATGTCAAGTCCACCGTGCGATGCAAACGAAGGAAATATTCGTTGCGAGCATTGTAGACGATTCTTTCGGGGAGTAGAATGCCTCGAGAATCATCGTGCAGTGGGGTCACATGGGCCGAGAACAATCTTATGCGAGATGTTACGCAACTGTCCTGTGTGTTTTAAACAAATTTATAAAGAGGATAAAAAACATGAGTGCGGTAAATTTTACTGTCAGACGTGGAAAGAGAGCTGCCCTGACAACCATCGTTGTTTCATAGCGCCCGCGAAGCCGATGCGAATAACCGCCAACCGGGCCGTCTTTATTTTTTATGATTTTGAGACTCAACAGGACGTCGTAGTGGAAGGGACGAAAGATGTAAATATTCACATCCCAAATTTGTGTATAAGTCAGCAACGGTGTACAAAATGCATTGATGACAACGATGATGATGGCCGTTGTGACTTATGTACAAGTGAGGAGCGTGAGAATATTTTCCATGATGCTCCTGTAGAGAAGCTCGTAGAATTCGCTATGAAACCACGAAAAGGTGTGAATGAGGTTATATGTATAGCACATAACTCCAAGGGTTTTGACGCTCAATTCATTCTCCGATATCTCGTCGAAAAAGACTCCCGGAATCCTCCAAAAATCATAATACGCATGAGTATTATGATGATGGAGGTAAAGGGGGTAAAGTTCATTGACAGTTTAAATTACTTTCACATGACTCTCAGCGCTCTCCCAAAAGCTTTCGGTTTAGGTGAGAATATTTTTAAGGGCTTGTTTCCACACCTTTTTGCCTCCACTCGAAGATTATTCTCCCGACACGATGAGTATCGAAAATCGTAAAGAATTCTTACAGTGGTACAACGAAGCGAAAGAATCGGGGTATCAATTCGACTTTCAAAAAGAAATCGTAGATTATTGAAGCGATGTAGTAATTTTAAGACGAGCGTGTGCAGTTTTCAGACAAATTTTTATCTCACGCGGGAATGTTTGTCCATTTACGGAGGCTGTAACTATAGCGTCCGCTTGTAATAAAGTATATCGCAGGAATTTTTCGGAGAAAAATAAAATCGGAGTTGTTCCGAGAAATGGCTACCGTAGAGCAGACCGTCAATCTGAGATAGCAATTGAATGGTTATTGTGGTGTGAACATCATTTCGGTACGGACATCACTCATGCAGGTAGAGGTAGAGAGCATAAGCTAGCCGATGGTACACCTGTCGATGGTTACTTTGAATCAGCCGATGGAATCCGTAATGTTTTACAATTTCATGGGTGCTTCTTCCACGGTTTTGACAAGTGCTATAGTGATCTCCGTACACGAGAAAAAGTATGGCACGGTAGTATATTCAATAATCGCTTTTCTAGAACCCAGATCATCTCAGAACGAATCCGATCTTATGGCTACACTCTCCACGAAATGTGGGAGTGTGAATATATAAAAATAAAAAACGCAAATCCTGCGATTATAGCCTTCGTAAAGCATCCTATCCTGACGAATAAACCGCTAAACCCTCGTGACGCGTTTTTTGGTGGTCGTACGGGCAATACGCGAAGTTACCACGCAGTTACAGACTCTGAAAAAAATCATTACGTGGACGTTTGCTCATTATATCCATATATTTCAAAAACCGGGAAATTTCCCATCGGGCATCCTAAAGTCTACACCGAGGATAACTGCAATGCATTAGGTGGGTCTGATTACGATCTAACCAATGTTGAAGGGCTTGTACGCTGTAGAGTCGTACCGCCACGAAATCTCTACCATCCTGTACTGCCAATTCGCAGGCACGATCGTCTAATGTTTTCATTATGTCGCCGTTGCTGTGAAGAAATGGTACAGGGTAATTGCCCTCAGAATGATGAAGCCGCCCGAGCTCTCGAGGGTACTTGGGTCTCTTGCAAGCTCGTAAAAGCTATAGAGAAGGGGTATAAAATAATGAAAATTTATGAGATCTGGCAGTACGAGATAGAGGAGTCCAACCCCTCCACAGGTGCTGCTGGTTTTTTCGGTGATTACATAAAGTTATGGTTGAAAATCAAGCAGGAGGCCAGCGGGTGGCCAGCTAATTGTACAACCGAAATCGAGAAGGCCAATTTTATAGCTCGGTATTACAAGGCCGAGGGGATACAATTAGACCCAGAATGCATCGCTAAAAACCCAGGACTCAGAGCTGTAGCAAAACTCTGTCTAAACTGTTTTTGGGGTAAGCTTGGACAGAGAGAAAATTTGCCTAGAACTGAAGTGGTAACTTCGCGTCAGAGAATTCTCGAGCTTCTATCCGATCGTTCCTGCCGGGTACCCAAGATTATCCACGTTAATGACGATGTTATGTATGTTTCTTGGGATAATACTTCGGAGAGTGTTGACGTAAACCCCAATACAAGCGTTGTTATTGCAGCGTACACAACCGCTCAAGCCCGGTTAAAATTGTATACTTTCTTAGAGCGATTGGATAGACGGGTTCTCTATTACGATACAGACTCGTGTCGGGATATAAGTACGCGAGTTGAAAACGAGTATCACCCACCTTTAGGAGATCTCTTGGGCTACCTGACTGACGAGCTCGCATGCTATGGGAAGGGTACCTATATAAAACGTTTCGTTTCTGGCGGTCCGAAATTTTACGGCTACGTGACACAAACTAGCGATAATAAAGCATTGAAGTCTGTAAGGTCAAAGGTATAAACCTAAATTACTCAACGAGTAAAAAAATTAATTTTGATTCGATCTGTGAGCTGGTGGTAGACGGCGAGACCGCAATCAACTTAGAGTTTAGAGCCATTCATCGTACCGCTTTTCACCAGGTCGTAACGCGCACCGACAAAAAAACATGTAAGCCGGTGTTCGTCAAAAGGCGACGGTGGGGCGCGTACGATTCACTACCTTATGGCTACGTAGAGTAATTTACGTATAAGCATAGTTTTGTAAATATTATTGACAATAAAAATAAAAATATATTTCTGTTTGTAAATAAAAAAATATATTTCTGATTGTAAATAAATAAAAATATTTTTGATTGTAAATAAATAAAATATTTTTATTGTAAATGAAAATTTGTTTTGGTGAGTGAAGCAGCCACCGTGCAAATAAAAAATAAACTATATGTCTGATTGTAAATACAAAAAATGATTTTTCCATTTAAAACTGTTGTACAATGTAAATGAATAAATATTTTTCTACCATGAATCATTATTTTGAACCAAGAAAAAAGTTGTATATTAATTCGTAACACTACCCTACAAGATCATTAGTCAATATGGACCCGCGATGGAAACATCCTTGGACGTCGATGATCTGCGGGCCCACTGGCTGCAGAAAGACGTAGTTTGTGAAAAAGTTTTTAAAAAATATATCGTGTATGGCCAGCGTTCAGTTTGCTCGAATAATCTTTTATTATTCAGAATGGCAGAGTGGCTACACTGAGTATGGTAGAAATGTAGAGTTTTTAGAAGGGTTACCTCAGAACTCTGACTTTACCGGTGACAGTAGACCAAAACTCATAGTCATTGATGATTTGATGCGTGAATCCTCTAATAATGCAGTCGTAGACTTGTTTACGAAAGGTAGTCATCATAAAAATATCAGTGTGATGTTCATCTCCCAAAATATTTTTCATCAAGGCCGCGGTCAGAGAGATATCTCTTTTAATACCAATTATATAGTGGTATTTGAAAATCCTCGAGATCGAGCTCAAATTTCACACCTATCGAGGCAGATATACCCTGAGGATCCGAAATTTTTACAAGAGGCTTATCATGATGCAACATCCAAACCCCACGGTTATTTATTACTAGATCTGAAACAAGACACACCAGATAACTGTCGTTTCCGTACTTGTATTTTCCCAGACGATCCCCATAATTTTGTTTACGTACCTAAGCGGGGTAATACGCTGCATTAGAAAAAGTATAAAATGAGGAATATATAAATCATTACATCATTCGGCTTCCTGCTATGGCTCCATCAACGACGGCTATAGCTTCTATTGGGCGGAAAAATACGATTTTACTACACGCTTTGTGCTATTTAAACAAACAGTAACGGAAAGTAGTTTTACAATATATTGATAAGTGTACCGTTCGATGTATATGTGAATGTGCCCTGAACACTCTACGTGGCGTGGTTCCTTTAAAAAAAAGTGAAAGGGGACGCCTGTCAAAATATAAAAACATCTTGCGAAAGTTAGCAAATAAAACTGGCATCTGGAAAGCAAAGAAACGTGTAATTCTGCAAAAAGGTGGTGGTTTCTTACAACCTCTGTTATTACCTATCATTGGGAGTGTATTATCGAGCATTATATCCCGCAACTAAAAATAAGAAAAAGTGCATCACACCAAGAAGATGGTTTTAATCCCTGAAGATGATGTTGGGCAAGTACACCACGGTATCGTACGGGAACCACATGATCTTGACACCGTTCAAACACCTGGTACTACATTAAGTAGATTGGATACTGAAATGACTGATATACTCCGGTCGGTAACACCCGGAAATGAGCGTGAGAAATGGAAGTTATATCAGCAAGTTTTGCAGCGCTATCGTTTTTTCACGGAAGACAATTAAAAAGCTGCTGAAGCTAGTGGTGGACTATCTAGTGACAAAAATGAGTACATTGATCGAACAGGTGATTCTACGATAATAGCAACAGTAGCAAAATGTTATAAAAAACAAGCGGAACAATTACTGAATTATATTCATACAAAATCCAACAGTACACTGCTGTGGGATAAATACGGTGTACTTAGTATTAATGGAGAGAAAATAAAAAATTCAAATATAATAGATTTGGTCAATGACGCTGTGAGAGCTAGAAAAACAGTGAAGGCTATAGGTCGAGCTCAGTTTGGTCGCGAACTCCAACGGATAGGTGTTCCTCGTGAATTTGTTGGGAATCCTCACTTATGGGTGGATCCTTCTGCATCATCAACACCGCGGCCTGGTGTAATTAATGATAACACCATCAATAATCTTGACTCTTCAAACGAATCTTGACTCGCTTGAATCTTGACTCTTCAAACGAATCGACACAAAATTACCACACACTAGGAGCTACATCTACTACATCGAGGAATAAGAGTCGAAACACACCTACTAATGAAGCCTTGAAATCTTGGGTAAAGCACAATCTGTCATGAATTCATTAGAAAAGATTTATTATGATCCATCGCACACAGCCGGTTATGCTGGTGCTCCATGTTTAATTGAAGCTGGTAAAAAATAATAGAAAGAATAAGAAAAATTGAATCTGGTCTATACCACCTGGAGAAGTTGCTAAATGGTTGAGAGCTCAGGATACCTATACATTGCATCGGCCGATACGACGAAAATTTCCACGAAGACACTACGTAGTGAATAATATTGACGATGTTTGGGAGGCTGATCTCGTAGATCTGCGCTCTCTCAAAGATCATAATGATGGATTTCTTTATCTATTAGTTGTTATCGATGTTCTTAGTAAATTCGCTTGGGTTGAGATATTACGAGATAAAACATGCGCCACAGTAACAGAAGGCTTCACACGTCTGCTTGAAAGGAGTAATGGTCGGTGTCCTGTATGGCTCCAGACTAATAAAGGAAAAGAATTTGTTGGAAGCATTTCACAAAAAAAATTGGGTAGTAGGGGAATACGTTTTCGGGTGGCTCGTAGTCCTGATGTGAAGGCTGCTGTTGTAGAGCGTTTCAACAGAACTTTAAGGGAACGCATGTGGCGCTATTTTACACATCAGAATGCACGACGTTATATCGATGTACTACAATCAATAGTTGAGTCATATAATATGACAAAACACTCTACGACAAAGATGCAGCCTGCAGTCGTCACATTGTACAACGCTGCAATAGCTCGAGAAAATATGGAGAAACGTTTCAAACCCTGTATAAGATCAGCTAAATACAAGCTCGGAACCCTTGTACGTATCAGTAAATCAAAGACCGCCTTTGAGAAAGGTTATGAAATGCGCTGGAGTGAAGACATATTCAAGATACATAGGGTTCTTACAAATAGACAACCACCCGTGTATGAACTAGCCGATCTAGAGGGTGAAGTGATTGACGGTTTTTTCTATGAAGAGGAGTTGAGCGTTGTGGAGAAGAATATCAAGGAAGCAGAATTTATAATTGATCAAATTCTCAAGACCAAAGGGAGAGGGCGTAATAAAAAATATTTTGTTAGTTGGCGAGGATACCCCGAAAAATTCAATTCTTGGGTCTCAGCTGCAAACGTTCTAAAAAAGTGATAAAATGAGAGACCAATTTCACTTAATTTTACCCAGTAATAGCAGTATGAAATATTACCCTGATAATACAGTAACACACTTTATAACACAGCTGCCGAATACATTGAAGTTACCGGGCGAGTGGGCTGTAGCCTTAACAGAGATTCAATTTCCACGTACTTTTATGAACGTAGAACACGGAAGTGGCCACATAACAGCACAAAGCATTTTTTTTCAACAACCTGTTAAAAATGAGGTGAAATAAAACACCGGTTATTCCTAAGAGTTCTGCAAAAATACTCCGACAAATTAATATTCCACCGGGGTTGTATACATCCATTCACGCCTTAATTAAAAATATAAATAATGCCACAGTTTTGAAAGAACATATATACATGGAGTATAATGAAGAGCGATCTATGGTGAGCGTTAAAGCCGTAGGTAGTGGATGTAATAAAAAAATATGTCAACGCTCTCACATAATTGCATTCCGTGACACGTTTTCTAAAATTTTTGGTTTCAAACCTGACACTGTAATTGATATACATGAACAATTGACATATAACGCTGACTTTCCGGCAAGTCTTACCCACGGACTCCCCGATAAATTGTTTTTATATACGGATATATGTGAAAGTTATGTAACGGGCGACGTTCAAACACCCGTTTTACGTATTATACCCGTAGACACCACGAATTATGTGTATGGATCCACGCAGACAAAATCGTTCTCACCGCCAAATTATATACCGCTTTTACACTCGGAATTCAATACAATTGATATAGATATAAGGACAGGCACGGGTAATCCTGTACCATTCCAGAGTGGGACTCTGACCGTTACATTACACTTTAAGAGGATTCGTTAAAATGACAATGGAGCATTATATTCAGCACTACGATAATCAGGTGGGTGGGGGGATCGATAGGGTATTTGTTGGGAGTCCTTATCAACGCGGCCATGGTCTTGGTAGTTTTCTAAGTGGATTATTTCGACGAGCTTTACCATTACGAACTCGTGGTCGCGTGGTCGGAAAAGAAGCGCTGCACACAGGAATGAATATATTAGGTGATGCTGCTCTTAATACACCATTTGAAGAAGCGTTCTGGACGCGTGTCACCGAGGGTGGGAGAAATCTCAAACGGGAAGCGGAGGAGACGCTCGATAGCTTGATGAAAGGATCAGGATATAAAATGAGCAGTCATCAGCCGCAGCATCATTCATTGTTTGGCCATACAGCTTCACACATCGGCTTACCTGCATTCACGGCGCTTAAAGCTATTAAGGCTAGGAGTTCCGAACGATCAACGAGAAAGAAAAAGAAGAGGAGCAATAAAAAAGTTGTAAAATCACTTAAAGGGAAAAACAAAAATAATTAAAAAAAAAAGAAAATCTGCAAAGACGTCTAAGAAAAAAGTAGCAAGTAAGATTCGAGGTCCGAAAGTTGTCAAGCGTAAAAAGCGTACCGCTGCTGATATATTTGGATAATTATTCAATAATTTTTTAGTTTTATATTTTTAATTAAGAGTTAAATTTTAAAAATGTGGAAAAAATGTCTTTTTTACATTTTCATTCTTGTGAGTGCTTGAAATCAGAGCTGGACTTATTTACCTTACCACCAACTCAGACGAGCATCGAAGGCTCTCAAGGCATACATTATAAACCTATATTCTGACTCACTGATGAGGCTCCCATTGAATTTGTTGTACCGGGGCATGGCGATGAATATATCAATATAGCACATACAATGCTCAGTATCCGCGTTCAGTTAAAACCTCGCTCCGGCGACGCTGTTCTAACCGAAAAAGTAGGGCCTGTTAACAATCTGTTACACTCTTTATACAATTAAGTAGATGTGTCATTCAATCAAAAACTTGTATCCCCATCGAATAATGCTTATGCATATAGAGCATATATCGAAACATTGCTGACTTATAAGGAGTCAACAAAAAAAAGTCATCTTGGCGCTCGCATGTGGATAGATGATACACCAGGCTATTTTGATGAGCTGCCTCAAGCAACTACAGAGGGTCAAACACTCACTAAAAACCCAAACTCAGGTCTGAGGACTCGTCAGGCTATGATGCCAAATGGTTGTATGGTAGGTCTTCGAGACTATCTTTATTCAGATATATTTAATCAGGAAATTTTTTTACTCAATGGTGTTGAATTACGTCTTCGCCTAGTACGTTCAAGAGATACATTTTGCCTTATGGATGATAGTGCCAAGGATTATACCGTGCATATTACTGATGCGAGTCTTATCGTACGACGTGTTAAAATTAGTCCGGGAATTTTACTGGCTCATGCAAAGGCTCTAAGCAAGGGTACTGCTAAATATCCCTTTACGAGAGTTGAGGTAAAACCATTTACAAACATAGCGGCGTTCATGGGGAGACACTCGATAATGTTATACTAGGGCCGCTACCGAAAAGAATTGTTCTTGGTTTCGTTGATAATAAAGCATTCAATGGTGATAGAAAGCTAAACCCCGTCAATGTTCAACATTTTGATATAAACTATCTATCGCTTTACGTAGATGGTGTGCAGATTCCGAGCAAGCCTTTACAACCGGATTTTACTTATAATTTATATATTGACGCATTTCACACTCTGGTCTCGGGTACTGGTATACAATGGTATGACGATAGCTGCGGGATTGATAGAGCCGGTTACCCTAATGGCCACTGCTTATTCTGTTTCGACTTAACCCCAGACCTTTCAGCAGCTCGGCCGGGCCATTGGAATCTTGTACGTCATGGTAGCCTCCGTATATAGATTCGTTTCAAAAATGCAGTGTCAAAAACTATAAATTGCATTGTATACATAGAATTTGACAATGTAATAGAAATCGACTTTTTTAGTATAATTGTGTCTGAAAACTTGTAGTGCGTGTCGCTCCAGAAATCTGAGTAGGTAGCTTTTTTACTATAGGGAGCCGCCATTTTCTACACATCCCCCACTCCTCTAAAGCTTAGCTATATTTTTTAAGAGTTAGTGATGTAAGATCTACAGTGTTAGCCGACACCTCGAGAGTAAAAGACGTGCCATCGCACCACTGTTTGAAGTTTTTATACCGTGGTCAGATAGAAATTGTTTTGACTACTCAGACCAATGGATTGCGTAATTGATATCCAAGGTTTTGCGGATGAGGAAGACTGGTTTACGCCAAAGGAGGTTGCGGTTATTTCTCTTGATCATAAATATATCGCCCACTGGGTGGCAGCTCCAACATGTATTTTCACGGATTTGCCTAAAGCGATTCGTAATAAGAACAATTGGGTAACTCAGTATCATCACGGCTTTGAGTGGTTCGAGGGTGATATACCTCTTCGTCAATTGCATGCGAATCTCAGGGATATTGCCAGGAATGCTGGGAAAATTTACACACGAGGTCTCGACAAAGCAGTCTATCTACAGAACGTTATGGCACGTGAGATAAAAAATCTTGAGGACTCAGCTTGTCCAGCTTTCAAAGATTTACCAGAATCTTCCATGACATGCCTACCCCACTGTCTCATAAAACGAGCGGGTCTCAAATGTGCTCTGAATAATGTGGCTCGATTGAGGAAATGGATTCTTCGTGATGTGATACCTATGGATACACGGATTCCTTTAAATGTACAGATAATACTTAAGTCAGAGACCGCAGTACAGGATCGTACTCGAGAGTCAGCACGCCTTACGACACCTATAGCAACACCACCAAGGGAATATTACTCACCGGTTGTATCAAAGAATGAATACGATCCAGATTGGCCAGGCATTACGAGGTTTTCCCCGGATCGTGTCGAGAGGTGTTCATCCAGCGGAGCAAATACCAACTCTACTGACGAGACCGACTGCTCTTGTTGTGAATACTGATGATCACACAAGAGCAGGCAGCCATTGAGTTGCCATCTACATCGACGGGCAAGGACATGGATCATACTTCGACAGCGACGGTGTTCTAGCGCTTTTACCCAGCTTTATCAGCTGCTTGCGAAAAAATTGCACCATCTACCAATGGAATACGCAGCAAGTTCAGAGCTTCTCTTCAGATGTGTGTGGCCAGTTTTGTATTATGTTCCTTTACCATATGCACAGCGGGGGATCTCTACTACAATTCAGGGCTATTTTCACCAGCAATTTACAACGAAACGATCGCCTCGTAGCTGGTTTTTACAAATGTCTGACAAAACTTTTACGTGATATTCCTCGGAGCACAGCCGCTCATCGCGGCAGTACGTTATTTGGTGGGGGTGTCGGCCCTAGAACATGTGTTCAATATTGTAACGCTAGATCTAATTATTTTTAAGCTTAGTGGGGTTTATTCTTACACATATTTCTTCGTACAAGTGTATTCCTAGTTTAAGAATAAATTTTTATATTTTTATATACACAAAAAAAAAATGCTCGTCAAATTATTTATGCATGCGTCCAACAAACCCCTCTCCTTTCCCCGAAAATTATTTATTCAATAACCCTGGTATACTTCTGCGTATACCAGAATAGCATAAGCGTCGCGGAGGTCTCATCGCTGGTATTTTGCCTTTCCTACGCTCATCGGGGGTTTTTTCAATTTCTCATTTCCCCATAGTCAGTATTTTTCAAAATATTTAGCCTTCCGCAGTTACACCAAAGCTACCTGCCTTTTTATTATCCTACAGGACATCTCAACACTCTCTTGCCATCCTACAATCCTGATACCTTCCCCCTATGCAGCTCCTCACGACGGAGCCCCTTCAGAGAGAGACAGGTGTAAAATCTCCACCGCTACCCCCTCCTTTCCTCCCACGATCCCTATCTCAACCACCTACACTACCCACCTCCCCCTAACCTTCCAAAACATATCGCCAGGTGGCTACCCCCCGGAAAAACCTTTCTCGCACACACAATATCAACCCTCAACTATTATACCCGCAAAATTTGCTGGGTGGTGGTCGGGGACGGCGGCCACAACGGGCCCTCGTGAAAATGACTCCTCCACCGAGTCAGCTTCACCGCACCAGAATTTACCCCTACCCTAAAACACCTCCAGGCCCCGAAATATACCTGAGGGGGACACCGCGTGTATAAGGGATAGGCGTATAACACGCTTGACCCTGGCTACCCCGCACTTGCGAGCCCCATGTATAAGGGGTTGGCGTATAGGTACAGTACTCTACTGGCACCGATAAATTCTTTACCCCTGTCGGTCTGTAGGCAAATGGGCGATCGAGCGTTACTTTTTTTTTTGATAAAATGAGGTCAAACGCTTTAGCCACAGATGCAGCGGTCTTGTTGCGTAAAGGCTGAACCCATGCAAATTTACTAAGAACATCTATAACGACGAGGAGGTAAACATAGCCATCATTATAAGCCTTAATCGATCGAAGATCTACGAGATCAGCCTCCCAAAAATCATCAATGTTCCGTACGTTATAAAAACGCCGCTAAAAGCGATGACGCACGAGCCTGTGTTTTGTGTAAGCATCCTGTGCTTCAAGCCAATGCAGAGCCTTTATCTTGGAAATTTTCTCTTGACGCGCCTGATGTAACAATTTGGTGGCGCCTGAAAACGATGCTTGATGGACTGGATTAAAGTACACTTTTTCTAAGATTTTCATGATTATAATTTCAGGTCAGCCCAGGTTACACGTCTTTTCTTATTATAATAACCACTGCCACTCTGTCGGGGGCTATCTGCCTGTGGTGCCGGTGATCTGTTGTCACGACCACCGAAAAACGATGACTGGCTCATTTCGCCTGTTCCCTCGCTGCCTGCACTGCTATCGTCGATCTGCGTTTGTCGCAGTGTTGAGCTAGCTATTGACTCCATCCACAACTCTGGTTTAGGTATTTTCCGCGCCCTCATCGCGTCATTAACGAGATCAACAATATTTGAATCCTTGATTGGTTTTCCACCGACCGACACGACCCCGGCAGAATCCCAAGAAAAATTAGCCCGTGGTGCGTCACGTAACCGGCGAAGTAGTAGTTTCGCTTTAATGCGAAATTTGGCCGGTATACTCTCAATGATGACGGAATCGTTTATTAACGTCATTAACGTGTCATTAACGGTTTCTTCTTTATCCCAACCAGGCTCTACAGTATATTTATTCTTCATAAGCGCGGTACTGCTGAGCTCTCTCGTCATCGGAGAAATGGAGATAACGTTGTAGTACAGTCAAGTATGCAGCCGACTTTTCCCTCTCATCCTTGTATGCATTCGATTTCAAAATTTCATTCATCTCTGTATCCAATCTAGTTAGCGTAGCATCAATTCCTTGCGCTGGGCGTGGTTGAGATGTAGCCGTGCTAAACGATGGCTGATTATGACTTTGCGAGCCCAGCTGCGCTAGATGCTCCTCCGGTACGAGTACCATTTTTCTTGCGTGCTCCATTATCCACGGCCACCAATCAAATTCGATGGAACAGTGCCTGGTATTGGTGCTAGTAAGAGCGGTAGAAACCTACCGCTCTGACCAACGAATCGTTTCTTACTTTTCCAGCAGCCTTTTTTTTGAGAAGAACCGTACTCGGTGTACGCCGCCTGCCATTCGGAATAATAAAAAATGATTCTCGCAAAGGGCTCGCTATTCATACTCGAAATGAATTTCAAAAACTTTTTCACAAAGTATGTTTTACCACAGCCCGTAGACCCACAAACCATCGCTGTCCAAGGATGTTTCCATCGCGTATCCATCTTAGTGAGTGAGTACAATCCTCGTATTACCTGAAACATACATAGGGTACGAAAAGGTCTGTCTAATTGCTCTGAGTCCTTTTAATGGAATATGAAATAGCGAATATACACAGTAACATAAAGTCTTTATTTATATACATTATTTATACAATTTTATACGAAAACTCTTATTCTCTATAGCCATAAGGAAGGGTACCATATTCGCCATCTCGTCTTCGTTTAATGCTCGATGGCTTGCATGATTTTGTTTCAGGACGTGTGACAACCTGATGAAATGCCGTGCGGCGTATAGCGTCATACCGTAGCACAACAGGATCGTCTCTCTCGCCAGTTATGAAAGAGCGCACCGAGTTGTAATTAATTAGCCCCTTATTCGCAGAATTGAGCGTTATCTCTTTTACTTTACATACTTCTGTTTCCTCGCCATTTTGGGTGCACACGATAAAAGGATAAAATTTGGGACCGCCTGAAATGAAACTTCTAATATAACTACCGTCCCCGTATGTGTTCAGCTCATCTGTGACATCCCCTAAAAGTTGGCCTGTTGGAGGCTCGTACTCGTTTTTTTCTTCGTTCGATACGTAAATTACTGAGTCGGTATCACAGTACAAAGCACGACGATCGAACCGCTCTAAGTAGCTATAAAGTTTCAGACGAGCCTGAGCTGTGGTGTATGCTGCTACTACGGCATTCGCTATGCTAGACGGTATGATAGCGTCGCTGATTTTCGTGTAGCTTACATACAATATTTCGTTATTTACGCGTAAAATACCCGTGATCTCGTACTCCGGGTTAGTCAACAGCTCCATGAGCTTTTTACGCGTCGAAACTATTTCCATCTGCGGTAAATTTTCTCGCTGTCCAAATTTTCCCCAAAATGAATTGAGACACAGCTTTGCTACAGACCGTAGCCCCGGATTTTTAGCTATGGATTCGTGGCTTAGCTTAATTCCCTCGGATCGTTCGAAATCGTCTATATAGCGGTCTTGTGCGACGTTATCTCTTGAGCAATTGTCGGGCCATCCTCTGGCTTCTTGTTTGATTTTTAAAAACGTATTTATGTATTCAACGAAATGGCCCCCTTTCTGCGTATCGCGATTGAACTGAGTCGTTTCATACTGCCAAATTTCAGTCACGCCCATTACTCTATACCCGCACGACACGGCTTTTCGCAACTCGTCGACAACCCATGTACCATTGAACATGCGCTCTATAGGCCCTTCGTGTGTACATTCACCCTGATTCATAATTGCACAACAGCTGCGGCATAGAGCAAATAATAATCGATTATGCATTCGTACTGGTAATACGGGATGATAAAGATTACGAGGCGGTAATACGGTACATTTTACGAGACCCTCAACGAGAGTGAGATCGGCATTATCAGGACCTGTCAATTCCATGCACTCTTTACCTACATATACTTTCGAATGACCCACGGGGTATTTACCGAACTTACAGATATACGGGTACAGAGAACAAACGTCTACATAGCGTATTTTTTCCGTAGCTTCAACGTCGTAGAGCGTAACCATACTTTCGGTCCGTCCACCGAAAAAAGCATCGCGAGGATTGAGAGGCTCTGCTGTAACTAAAGGATTATCCTGCAGGAAACTTCTCATCTCGGCTGTCGAATTTAACAAGCGGTCGTATTCGCACTCCCAAATTTCCGTGAGCAAATACCCGCTCGGTTGAATTCTATCAGCTGCAGCAGTAGTTCTCTCGAAACGATCGTGCATGGATATTCCATTGCTTTGTCGACAGTCTCTGTTTGTGCGATAGCAGCGTGGGCAGCCGTGCCAATAGCAGCCATGAAACTGTAATACATGCGCACCGTTAGGAGTCTCGTAGTACCCGTCTACCAAGAGATTTTGAGGTATTCTGAATTCGCGTGATCGACCTGCGTGAATAATACGAACACCTAGCGTGTGCTCCCTCCATGATAGTCTCTGTATCCCCCCGTAGGTATAATACCGATTGTATTGTCTTTCAAGATTTTTTTTCGAAAAACTCTGAAGCAGGCTGATGCTATTGTTGTGCTTTCATCAAATGGACTGACACGACCACTGTTAATGAACATATTGCGAAAAGCCATACATGCGCGACGCACTATCGTAACATCTGTCTTACAATAATTGACAAGCTCTTCCGCTAAAATGAACACGTAATCGCTGTCTTTCGTTTCGCGACACCAATAGAGAAATTTCCGGCGCTTATCGGCACGCATTGTGTCGGGAGAATAATACTTGACAGGCGGTAGTTTGCCTACGTAATTTTGATTTTCCGGCCTATAAAATAAATGTGGAAAAGCGCCTTTAACAATAGCACCGGAAAGCCCAAAGGCTTTCGGTGAACCGCTCAGAGGCATATGGAAGTAATTCAGGCTGTCGAGAAATGTGACCTTTCCGATGCGCATCGTGATAATTTTTGTCCCGTTCATAATTAAGGTGAGGAGTTGAGTTTTTTTCTCTTCGATGAAATAACGTAGGATGAATTGAGCGTCAAAACCCCCTGCATTACGTGCAATACAGATTGTAGGCGAAAAACCTTTGAGCGGCTGCATGGCTAATTCGACAAGCTGTGCTACGGGGCTGTGGCTAAATACAAATTCGTGTTCTCCACAATGCTCGCACGGTTCGGTTATAGAGTCGTGAACATAGCAAAACGTGCAAGCTCGATGAGCTACGCAAAGATTTGGCTTTTCACAGGTGTGCACTGCTGTGTTTCGACATCGTAAGAAATAAACAGTATTTTTTTAAATTCTGAATCGCCGCGAATCGGTTTCATGAAACACAGATGATTACTCGGCTGATGGGATTTGCATGTTTTGCAGAAACCTACCCCACATATATGCTTCTCTTGTTTTTCCAAAGGCCTTACTGTTCGAAAGCAGTTACGACAGCGTTTGAGCGACACACAAATGCTGACCTTTCTGCGTCTCATGGTCACCAGCGGTGCCTTATGTCTCTGTAAACAGGCCTCTCCGAAAAAATCGCGGTTGCATACTTCACATCTGGTTCTATCGCGCGAGAGTGTATCACAGGTCTGTAGCCCCCAGCACCGAGGACATTTTTTTTTTGAACATCTATGACCGAATCGCCGATATGGAGTATTACACGAGGAACAGAAATCTCTACTGCCGACGGCTGCTCTGAGGTTTAGAATAGGCTCGAAATGATGTGAGCGCTCGTAATACAAAATGTTCAGAGTGTGCTGAATTGAGCCTACGCTGTCCAGGATACGCTGTCTCCCATCAAATAGAGGCTCCTCCCCGCGACCCAAAGTTAAAAATTCGTAAACGACAATTGCAAAGCCGTCTCGCACCAAATAATCCTGATAGCGCGCAATCTCATATACACCACAGCCTTCTACAGGTACGCGAACATCTGCCTCTCGCGTAAGTTCGAGTGCCGCCTGTTTTTGGACAACTCCATTAATTTGCCTAATACGCTGCCATTTATCATGTAGGCTACCCGACCGTACTTCTCCTCGTTCTGCGTATGCTGGGGCCGCTACCAGTGAACGCGATCAACATAGACTGTCGGTATTCCGGATCGAGAGAATAGATATCTTTGCAACACCCTCGTATGTGAGACCTTTCCGGCCGCGCCCTTCGACCCCCTTGACAGCGCACATTCCTATCGTGCACGCGTCATCGATGTTACATATGATGCACTCTGCGCCATGCTGCTCATCAATTGCCAGATATCTTCAAATATATAATCCCTGGTCGGCCGGAAAGATAACCACACGGGACCGTGCGGCAGGCTATTCGCTGTAAACGAAATACTGACATAATCGCCTCCCTCGCAGGAGCTCGTGATGTGCGTTATGAGATCACGAAATGCCATGTTGAGCCAGTCTACCACATTAACTCCGGAGACAGGTTTGCGAATTCGTAATGATGTTTCACACCCCCGTATTTTAAACCGCTTAAAATATCGTGTATAATCGCCGATGATTTCAAAATATTTTCCCGGCGGGTGTATTTCTTCGAGCGTTCCACTTTTTGGTACACGTCGTTGTCTGCCAGTTCCCCTCTGCACCTCTGGAAAAAAAGTCTCGTATTAGATTCTAGAACAGTTTAATACGGAAATTATTGAATTTTTATCTATATTTGTACCTCTCACGAGCCATAGTACTGCTTAAATAGACCGATATCACCAGTCAAACAAAGATGCCGACGAATACCCTGTTACAGAAGGACCGTCTCACTTACTTGCTTGCTCACTAACTTTTTCATACGTGAGAAAAATTGTTTACCTGAGTCGTCATCAGTTACCAGCATTTGAAACCAGTGATCCACTCTTTGGAATCGCTGATTTATGTCGTCTTTCTGCTCATCCTCTACAACGAGAGGCCAATCATCAGCTCTTTGAATAGCTATTTCCTCGTCTCTCTCGTTCTCGATAGGATATTCCCGCAACTGATTTTCACGATGATCAAAAACATCAACGTCGCAATCCGGTAACGTTGACGAGATATCATCAGCGTCGAATGTTGAGACTGCTCGCTGCCTTGAATTGCACAGACCCGATGGGCCCGGTACAGCGTCATCTTGTGCAACCTCCCGACCTAGGAGCACGGAATAAATTTATCATTCAAAACCGAAACCACACCAAAATTGTTCGGCACCTTAATTTTAACTTACGTTCGAAACTTGACGTGCTAGTCCATATTTCCGAAGGATGGTCGATACTTGAAACGGTGCTCATTGGCTGCCCGCCATTTTCCTCATCGCATGATGGGTGTTGGTTCGTTACGCTCCTCCGCTGGCATGATGCTTCTGCTAATTCGGCAGCACAAGCCCCCTCTATAAGAGCCGCTTCTTCATCCGACGATGCATCCAAGAACTGTCGATATACTATGAGCATGCAAACATTAAAATCAAAGTAGTGCATTCAGCTCATTTTCCGATAATTTTCAGCTCATTTACATTATTTTTCCGATAATAATGTAAAGAGAGAAAAAAGAGAGATCTCTATATTGATTCAACGAGAGATACAGAGAAAGAGGCGGCTGATGAATATTACTTTTTCCAATATACCCTATTGTTTAGAAAAGTCTACTACTTTTCTAATACTCCGCGAGATGCCCTCAGCTCTCGGGAGACCTTTTCACGAGACCCTTCGGGTTCGAGACTTCTAACTTTCGCCCCCCCCTTCGGCCCCTGTTTCCAGCCGGCACGGCCACGCAAATCAGTTACCTTCCGACTTCGGCAATTAACGCTTCGTCTGTTTCACAGTTCAACGTTCAAGTCTTCAGTAATCTTCTCTTCATCTCGAGTGAATCTAGTTAGCTTCTTGGCGATTTACGCCCGCCAAGTGATGCGATATATTTACTGGTCTCTTCTTGCAATAATAAGCTCTCTTCTTGACACGATAATCGGATTCTTCAAACGGCAAGTGCGCGTCGCCACGCGGTCGCGTCACGTCGCCATTGTGATATCTCTCTACGAGCGCGATTTACTGTCCAATACCGAACAGTGAAGGCAAACACTCGTTTTCCGAGCCATTGTTATATTAAAGTATTATTATAGAAAAAAGGTACCTCTTCGTTTATTTCTCGCGATTTCTCCCCACCATTTATTCATCCTAGTTCCCAAACTTCGTCAACGGCAATTTTCAAACATTTTGGTCCTTCGAGCCGGATCGGGAAAAGGAAATAATTCATCGGAAAAGTGCGAGAATTCAGGAAAAGCATCCACGTGCAGTGCATCGCATTTATTTCGACCACGCCGTCGACCAACAAGTGGCTACCTCTCCTTCTCTTTTGTGCGGACATTCGCAGTTTCGTGCGCGTCGTGTGTGTCGCGCTCTCTCTCTCGCTCTTCTTCGCGGACTCTTCGTTCTCACGATCTCGCGCGTGGGTTGCCAGTTGTGGCCATTTTCGATTCAAGACGCGCTCGCTGGTCTCTTCTCGGTCTCCTCTTTGTGCGGATCTTCGTGCGCTTCGCTCACACCGTGCTCTGTCTTCCTCGCACGCACGGGCTGGCGCTTTCAGTGTATTGGGGCAGTGCCGGTCACCACGTTAGAGCAGTACTGCCTGACGTGAACGGTTATTTTCAGTGTCGGCCATCTTTCGATTCTTCCCTCTCTATCAGTGCGCGCCTCGAGTTCTCGGTCTCCGCTTTGTGCGAATCTTCGCGCTCTTCGCTCAACTCCAGCAGCGCCCACGAGTTCGCGACGTGAACGTGACTTTTCAGTTTCGGCCATTTGCATTCATTCAACTTCGGGTGCGCGTGTGCTTCGCCGGTCGTCGGTCGTTTTCGGGACTCTTCGTGCTACGACGACGCCTATCGCGCTCTCTTCTTTGTTCGGATCTTCGTGGTGCCTTCTCGCACTCTCTCACGCTTCTGACAGTTCGCTCGCGTAACAAGGCGCATCTTCGAGCTTCTCACGTGTTCCGTTTCAAAAAACCTTCAGTGCATTTTCGGTCGTTCTTGGTCTCTTCGTTCGTGAACAATCTCGCGACTTCTACGATGACGACTAACGCATCAAAAGCCGAACGTCGCATCACCGGGCTTCTCAGAACGTACCAATGCATCGCGACATTGGCTGAGAAGTCTCTTCATGCTGACTCACGGAATACTTCTCGCGCGCTCGCGACCACTCGGCTAGATCTTCTCGAGGTGAACTGGACGCGGTTCCAGGCAGAACACCTGGCTCTTCTGGATTTAAATTGCGATAATCTTGCCGACCTTGACTATTTCAAAAACGGCGTCGAGGCGAGTTGCCAACAGGCCTACGAGGATGCCAAGGTCAAACTTCTTGTGGTGAAGAAGCACTTCGACCGATCGGAACCAACTGGCGCACATCTGGCCGATATTTCGGCAATTGGTCACTCTTCTACACAACGCAGGGCGCTTCCGGACATTCAATTGCCCACCTTCGATGGAGCACTTCATGAGTGGCGGTCATTCCACGATCTTTTCGTTGCCATCGTCGGCAACAATCTGGAGCTAACCGCAGTGGGGAAAATGCACTACCTTCGCACTTCGATTCGTGGCGATGCAGCTCAGCTCATCTCCAATTTGCCGGTTTCTGCCGAATCCTTCGTTGCAGCATGGAACATTCTCATCGCCCGTTACGAGAACAAGCGCATGCTCATTGCTGCTCAATTGGACCGCTTCTTTGGGATGCCGTGTGTGACCACTCGTTCGGCGAAGTCGCTCAACACGCTCCTCAACACCATTTCGGAGGTTCTCAACGCGCTCACTTCTTTGAGTGTTCCCATTGATTCATGGGACATCATTCTTAGTCACTTCATCGGATCCCGTCTCGACCAACATCTTCGCGAGCAATGGGAGCTCAAGCAAGGTGCGTCAACTGAGCCGGCTACCCTTGAGGCACTTCGAGTCTTTCTTCGAACTCGAGCTCGAGCTCTCGAGAGCATTGAAACGGGTTCTTCTTCTTCTTCACGATCGGCGCCTTCGGCTAGAGGGGCCTCCACTTCGGGCACTTCTTCACGGCAAACGAGGCGATCGTACTCCGCTCAGGTCGCTTCCACCACTCGTCCTCCTCCGGTCTCTTCAGAGGACGCGGCTGCGTCACGAGCCATGACGGCTGCAGCAGTCAACGCCACGGAACCGCTTCGCCCGGCTGGATCAGCCACCCAATGTTGCCACTTCTGTTTGGAGGGACACTTCATCGCTGCATGCCCTCGTTTTCGACGGAAAACACCCAAGGAAAGGCGAGAGATTGCAGTACAACGGAGATTGTGTTTTAACTGCGTCGGACCTCACTCGGCTGCCAACTGTTGCGTCGCCGGACGCTGCTGTGTGTGTGAGGGCAAACACCACACGCTCATTCACATCTCGGCACCACCTTCGAAACCTCGGAGCTCTTCTACCGAGCCTATCGCCACTTCGTCGCCAACAGAGCCTCAGGCTTGACTCGTCACTCGTCACTCAAGCGACACGTCTTCGACTCCTCCGGACTCTTCGGCCACTTCATTCACGAGCTGCACCTCCGCTACAGCCGCTTCAGCTTCGAAACTAACTGGTTTCGCAAACATTTCTTCCTCTTCGCAGCGAGTGCATCGGCCTTCTGTATTGCTAGCCACCGGTCAAGCTATTCTCTCGTCATCCTCGGACACTTCAAATCGTCTCCGCCTTCTGATTGATCCTGGCTCAGAAGTTTCATTCATTTCGGAGCGTGTCGTTCAGCGTCTTCAACTCAACCGGATGGCTGCCTCTCTCGACATCATCGGCATTGGCAGTCAGTCGGCGGGACGCACGCGGGGAGCGGTCACCTTCAAGCTCTCTTCTATTCACGATTCTACTTCATGCATCACGGTAACCGCTTTCATTCTGAAACTTCTGACGGCTTCACTTCCTTCATTCGCATCTTCTAGAAACAATTGGGCACATCTTCAAGGCATTCCTCTCGCAGATCCAGAATTTCTAAAGCCCGGGCCAATCGACGCTATTCTCGGCGCCGATTGCTACGGTCTTCTCATCAAGCCTGACGTCATCAAGGGCCGAGCAACTGAGTCCATAGCTCAACTGACTCTTCTCGGGTGGATAGTTCTCGGTCCTGTCAGTGCTTCGTCTTCAACTTCTATTCGGGCTCATCACACTTCAGCCGAGGATGACATCACTTCATTTTTAACGAAGTTTTGGGAGCAGGAGGAGATCCCCTCTGACTCAGCCCCTACACCTGAGCCGGAGGCCTCCTTCTGTGAACATCACTTCCGAACAACGCATTCAAGGGACACTTCAGGGCGGTATACGGGACGGCTTCCCTTCAAAACCGCACCTTCTGCTCTCAGTGACTCCTTCAAAGCAGCGGAACGATTTCTTCGCCTGCTTCAGCGGCGACTTGCAACCAATGACAGTTACCGAGAACTGTATGAAGGATTTCTTCGAGAATACGAGGCGTTATCGCATATGTCTCGCGCTTCAACGGTCTCTTCTTCGAATCCAGCGTATTACCTCCCGCATCATGGTGTGTTTCGTGCTCACACGACCACAAAACTTCGAGTCGTTTTCAACGGGTCGTGTAAGACGAGCAGTGGTGTCTCGCTCAACGACATTCTTCACGCGGGACCGCGGGGAAAACTTCAACAGGATACTTCAGACGTTCTTCTATGGATTCGACGGCATCGCTTCATCTTCGCAACGGACATCACCAAGATGTACCGTCAAATTCTGGTTCATCCAGGTGATTGGGCTCTTCAGAGAATTCTATGGTTCGATTCAGACCAACGAATCGTGCCATACAATCTCACCACCGTCACCTATGGCCTCAGTTGTGCCCCATTCCTCGCCATGCGGGTCATGAACCAATTGGTAGAGGACGAAGGACACAACTTCCCCATGGCTGTTCTTCCTTTGACGAAAGGACGATACGTCGATGACATCTTCGGTGGTGCAGATTCAACGGGGGAACTTCAGGAAATTGCCTGTCAACTGACAGCCATGTGCTCACGAGGGTGCTTTCCACTTCAAAAATGGTCCACAAATTCTTCAAAGACTCTTCACACGAGCGTTACTTCAAATGTTCAATCGGACGCCGTCGTTATGCCCTCGGACGACGCCGGCGTCAAACTTCTCGGCCTCGTGTGGAGCCCAACGGAAGACCACTTCAAATTCACACTTCATTCTTCATTCACCACCAAAGTTACAAAGCGCACAGTTCTTTCGGAAACGGCTCAATTATTTGACCCGTTAGGCTTCATTTCGCCCATCATCGTCATGGCGAAAATCTTCCTCCAAGAACTTTGGTTGGCCAAACTTCATTGGGATGACCTTCTTCCACCTTCACTTCAAAACCGATGGCTTCGCTTCAGAGAGAATCTCGCTGATCTTTCTCTCATTTCTCTTCCTCGGTGGCTTCAACTCGCACCCTCGTCGATGGTCAAACTTCACGGGTTTTCGGACGCTTCTCAACTCGCAATGTCAGCCGTGGTCTACCTTCGAACTACTTCTCCTGATGGCTCTTCTGCGGTGATTCTTGTTTGCTCAAAAACAAAGGTAGCACCTCTCAAACGACTGACTATTCCTCGACTCGAGCTCTCTGCTGCACTTCTTCTTTCACGGCTTCTACTATACGTTCAGAAGACACTCGAGCTTCAAGAAGTCCCAGTGTTCCTCTGGACCGACTCTTCAGTGACACTAACATGGATCTCTTTGCATCCTTCAAGATGGAAGGATTTCGTCCAAAATCGAGTCACTTCAATCCAAGAAATCACGTCGCATGCGACGTGGCGCTTCATTTCGGGCAAGGAAAATCCCGCTGACTGCGCGTCACGCGGGCTTTCCCCACGGCAACTTTCACTTCACCAACTGTGGTGGCAAGGGCCACGGTGGCTCTCCCACCCTCCTTCACATTGGCTAGTCACTTCATTCGACACAGCAGCAGAGTGTTACCTCGAGCAACGCCCAGGTCTCGCCTTCATTTCTCTTCCAAAAGCCGCTCCAGCGGGTTGGGATCTTCTGGAACGGTTCTCTACCTTCAATCGGCTTCTGAGAATCACTTCACTCTGCCAACGAGCAATCGCACGCTCCAAAAACCTTCCGAACTCTTCATTGGCCTCCCCAATAACGCCGGGAGACCTGGAAACGGCAAAATTCTTCTGGATACGCCTCATTCAATCCGTCTACTTCACTGCTGAGCTAAAAATACTTTCGCGCGGAGAAATTCTTCCTCGGAGCTACTCACTAGTCACACTCACACCCTTCATCGACCAGCTTGGAACTCTTCGTGTGGGCGGCCGGCTGCACCATTCGTCTCTTCCTTCCGAGGCAAAACATCCACCAATTTTGCCTTCCGCAAAATCCCGATCCCGGGTGGCCGCGCTCCAGTACGATCCTTCATACTTCGCTGCACCACTTGCGCTCGCTTCCGAGCCCTTCAAGCTCAGCAATTAATGGGCCAACTTCCTTCACCTCGAGTAACACCTTCACGTGCCTTCCTTCACACCGGTGTCGACTACGCCTGGCCCTTCACAATTAAAACGTGGCGAGGAAGAGCGGCAAAAACCTACAAAGGCTACATTTCAGTTTTCGTTTGCTTCGCAGCCTCGGCGGTTCACCTCGAACTTGTGACGGACTACACTTCAAACGCCTTCATCGCAGCATATCGGCGGTTTTCTGGTCGACGCGACATTAGCCATACACTCTACAGCGACTGCGGGACAAACTTCATTGGCGCTAATGCAACACTTCGGGAACTCTTCAAGGTCGGTTCAGCAGAACTAAACCGGACAATCTCTTCGCTAACCGACCTGGGAACCAAGTGGTCCTTCAATCCACCTGCCGCACCTCACATGGGTGGAAAATGGGAGGCAGCGGTCAAATCCGTCAAACACCATCTTCGACGGGTCATCGGCGAGACAGCGCTTACGTATGAAGAATTTACGACTCTTCTTACGCAAGTTGAGGCTGTGCTCAATTCTAGACCACTTTGCCCTCTATCGGACAATCCTGAAGACATATCAGCTCTCACTCCAGCACACTTCATCATCGGCGAGGTACTGACGACCGTGCCCGAACCATCTTTAACTTCAATCGCAGAATCCCGGTTGTCTCGTTGGCAACTTCTTCAGGGACAGCTTCAACACTTCTGGAAAAGATGGTCTTCAGAATATCTTCAACGGAGCCTTTCGGTGTCAAAATAGCACTCCCCTTCAAATTCGATACAAGTGGGGTCACTTGTCCTCATCACGGACGAACGACTTCCACCTTCAAAATGGCCACTCGCGCGAATGGTCGAACTTCATCCCGGATCCGACGGACTCACACGAGTCGTCACGCTTCGAACTGCCTCTTCAACGCTTCAACGACCTACTTCAAAATTGTGCATTCTTCCAGTATCTTCTTCGTCAACAGAGATTGCCGAAGGCGGGGAGAATGTTTAGAAAAGTCTACTACTTTTCTAATACTCCGCGAGCTGCCCTCAGCTCTCGGGAGACCTTTTCACGAGACCCTTCGGGTTCGAGACTTCTAACTTTCGCCCCCCCCCTTCCCCTGTTTCCAGCCGGCACGGCCACGCAAATCAGTTACCTTCGACTTCGGCAATTAACGCTTCGTCTGTTTCACAGTTCAACGTTCAAGTCTTCAGTAATCTTCTCTTCATCTCGAGTGAATCTATTTAGCTTCTTGGCGATTTACGCCCGCCAAGTCGTGCGATATATTTACTGGTCTCTTCTTGCAATAATAAGCTCTCTTCTTGACACGATAATCGGACTCTTCAAACGGCAAGTGCGCGTCGCCACGCGGTTGCGTCACGTCGCCATTGTGATATCTCTCTACGAGCGCGATTCAGTGTCCAATACCGAACAGTGAAGGCAAACACTCGTTTTCCGAGCCATTATTATATTAAAGTATTATTATAGAAAAAAGGTACCTCTTCGTTTATTTCTCGCGATTTCTCCCAACCATTTATTCATCCTAGTTCCCAAACTTCGCCAACGGCAATTTTCAAACACCTATTGAAAAAGAAAGAGAGAGAGCGTGCCAAACCGTACGAAGCACGGCACGAAGAGTAGAGCTCGATAAACAAGACTTGCCCGTGTTAACATAATATAGAGCCGCGAAAATATTTTGTACCTCTATAACGAAAGAGAGAGAGAGCATTAACAGCATCTTAATGAAAAAGCGAGAGAGAGAGAGAGACAGAGAGCGCGGGACCACGCGAAGCATGGCACAAAGAGTAGAGCTCGATAAATAAGGCTTGCCCGTGCTAACATGATATAGAGACAGGGACCACTCGAAGCATCGCACAAAGAGCAGAGCTCGACAAATAAGATTTACCCATGCTCGCGTGCTGATAGGGCCGTGAAAATATTTTTCAATACAATTCAAGTATTGAGTTCTATGCCGATTTAATGAGAGAGAGACAGTAGAGATTGATGAATAAGAATGCTTTTTAAATATACCATATTGAAACTGGTAAAATATTTTCTCTAACGATGACAGGCTCTCTGTACCGCTTTCATGAAAGAGAGAAAAGTTGTTAATAGCGTCTGAATGAAAAAGAGAGACAGTGAGAGAGATAGAGAGCGCGGGACCACGCGAAGCATGACACAAAGAGTAGAACTCACTAAATAAGGCTTGTCCGTGCTAATATAATAATAGAGCCGCGAAAATATTTTTTTTCAACACAGTTTAAGTATTAAAATTCATACACGATTATTTCTTATGATAGTACTTACTTCTGATTTCATCGACTATGCCCCGGACACACGGCACTTTTTCCAGTCCTCGCCGCTGCAGCTCTTCAAACACACACACACCAACACTTGTTGACCATTTAGTAGACCTCTGTTATGAGCTGTCACTATGGCTTGCAAGGGCGCCCACCATATAATATATTTTAGGCGGCTTATGAGTCTATTTCCTGATAATCGATTTAACTCATTGCACCATTGATCATTACACCGACGACGAAGCTGGGAGCTATGTGATATAGCTAAGCGCAAAAGATTTAAAATACATTCACGAAGGGCTCGATCTGTCATGATTGATTGCAAAGCGTGATAACGCCCCTCTGAATTGAGACTGAATAATATTGTACCTTGTTCTATCCATATAAATATCTAATGCGATGCTTCTGAGCGAGTTTACTCATTTCACTTAAAATGCAACGATATCAAAAAGCGAGACCTCATCGCGGAGCAAAAACATGCATGATGATGTATCAAGATATCAATATCTCAGCGCATATGCATATAATCATTCCAAACGCTCTTATTGTTTCCATGTAACATCATATTGCGAGACTCTAATCAAATTTTCTAAACAGCGCCTTCTTCAAAAGCGCAACGAGCTGGAGAGCACATGGCCTTGATGTGCGTTTTAAATATTTAATATGCATTCTTTTATTTTTAATATACTTTGAATAACGAAAAAATATGTATTTAAAATTAAATACATAAAAAGTGACCGCTATTGCTACGATAGAAAGACTCGAGCGTGGAAAAAGATATAGATACAGAAAGAGAGAGAGAGTTAGCGAATACGTGCTCAAAGAGGAGAGCTCGATAACCATGCTCGTACTCTACCGTACTTCTCTGCTGAGCCTCGAACTCTCCTCTCGGCTCTTTTTTTTTCGAAAAATAATTTTTGTTCAATAAAGAAATTATTTTAAACTCAAGAGAAAATTTTCGATTTATAAAAATATGCTTTCAAAAAAAAACGAAAAATATTTATCCAAAATTAAATACATAAACGTGATGTGTAATCAGCGATGAATATTGGCGCGACAATTTTCATAAGTCTTAAGGGGCCTTGAGGATAAAATATCTATTAAATTATAGTACTAAAGAACATTAAATGAAAGGAGAAGAGATTCGCAGCATTGAACGAAGACGGCATGTAACCGGCTGATGCTCTGCTGATGATGCATTTCGCGCACCTCGAGGAATCGAGAGATCACGTAGTGTTATACACGAATACTCGGTATACATAGAAAAATATAAAAATATAGAGATACAGGAAGAGAGAGAGAGTGAGATCAAGCGAATACCCGCACAAAGAAGACAGCTCGATAGCTATGCTCGTGCTCTCTGCCGTAACTCTCTCTCTGCCAAGCATCGAGCGCACCTCACGGCACTTTTTTTTTTTTTTTTTTCAAAAAATAATTTTCGCTCGATAATGAAAATATTTTCAAAGCAAGAGAGAATTTTGTTTTGCTTTATAAATTTAAATTTTCATATAAAAACATAGAAATATAGAGATACAGAGAGAGAGAGAGAGAGCTAACGAATACCCACACAAAGAAGAGAGATTGATAGCTATGCTCGTGCTCTCTGCCGTAGCTTTCTCTCTGCCAAGCATCGAGCCCACCTCTCGGCACTTTTTTTTTTTTTAAATAATTTTCGTAATATTGATACGTACACGAACCGTATATATATTTATTTTCCTTCAATTTTTCTTACATAGTTCTAATAGGCCTTATATCGCTTTCATGAAGCACCATGATTTTGTTACTCTGTTTTCGTCAAAACAAAGTAAACCTTGGCGCTCACAAATTAGATGACGCTCTCTACTTCGAAGAATATGTCATATGAAGCTGGCCTCTAAATTTTATAAAATATTACTTTGATGTATGTGTTGCTCTTTGGAAGAAAGACCCATATGTGTGTGTGTGCGTTGAAACACAGGGACTTGCGCCTTATAAAGCTGCGGGATAAAACATGCTATAGACGAAACAGATAGCCATGGTCTGCGAGCTGTTTATGCCTATATTAATTGCAAAGGGATCGTTTACTCGGAGCACGTGCAGCTGACCATGCATTTTTTTGAAGAGTACGCATTTAATATAGTCGCAGCATCCTCGCTGCTATGTGTATTATAGTACGTGGTCTTCAGTCACTATTCAATACGCGAGCACGACAGTTCATAAAAATAAAAATGTATCCAAAATATAGCGAGGACACACCGGCGGGCTATTTTTGGTGCCGGGTGTTGGAAGTTGTGTGCACGCAATTTATTATAATAAGCACAGAGGCGACCGAGTGCGCGTATGAGCAATTAGCAATATTGCTCAATGACTTTTACATGAGCCAGCGCAAACGGGTGCTGATGGCGTACGAGGACATGTTGGAGGGGGCATCGTGTGTCGTGAGGTGTGGCTTGGGGGCGTATCGTGGGGAAATCGTGTATGTCGACGATAGTGGATACACGGAGGTGTTCCTCGTCGATGAGGGGCACAGCGAGTATTTTGAGGCGCCGTCGCTATATGAGGCGGAAGCCTTATTTAGAGCGCTTCCTGGACTGTGTTTCGAGTGTCGAATGATAGGTTTAGAAGATGTGAATAATGATAGTAGTGCCACCGCACTTTTAAAGGACATTTGCCTCCGCGAGCCCCTCTTCGGGTGCCACGTGGTGTCATGCTGCATGCTCGTAGATGACCTCGGGGACGATATTTTTTACCCGTATGATCATGGGCTCCCCGATGAAGGGTTCGCTGAGGAGGAAGAAGAGGGCGGTGACGTGTAGTGCGTGCACGTGTGTGCGTGCGTGCGTGTGTGTGTGTGTGTGTGTGTGTGTATGTGCGCGCGCGTGTGTGTGTGTGTGTGTGTGTGCGTGCGTGCGTGCGTGGGTGCGTGCGTGCGTGCGTGCGTGCGTGCGTGCGTGCGTGCGTGCGTGCGTGCGTGCGTGCGTGCGTGCGTGCGTGCGTGCGTGCGTGCGTGCGTGCGTGCGTGCGTGCGTGCGTGCGTGCGTGCGTGTGTGTGTGTGTGTGTGTGTGTGTGTGTGTGTGTGTGTGTGTGTGGTCGTGTGTGCCCCTCAAGACATCGTTTGGGTTCCTCCAGCAACCAGTCACGTGAGTTCAAGAACCTTATTATATTTTATATTATTATTATAATTATTTGAATAATAAAAATAATCGGACCACTCTGGCTCGCCCGCAGAACGCTCCCCCCACCACCTCTCCCCATCACGGCCCACCACGCTCGGAAAAGGATTTTTTTGAGGAATTATTATTCGGTGATATAAATTTGGTATAATTACAAGAACCAAAAAAAAAAAAATCGTTGTTGAGACATTTTTTATAACAAAATTGTTATTAACAAATAGTATAAATAACGGAAATGAATAAAAATAAAAAATATCATCGTGCAGCGCGGAAAAAATCGATTAAAAATCCATTTCGAGCTTGTAAAAAAATTGTTATAAACACATATTGTTATTGCAAAAACCAATTTCGACATTAACAAATTTTTTGTAATTTTTTAAATGGTAAAATTTGTAAAGGGATAAATAAAAGAAAATAATACACTACATCAAAGTTGAAAAATGTTAATTTATTCCAATTGTTAATAACAATTTTACAACAATGGCTGCCTTGAGAACAAAAAAAAAATCTGAAACACTCTTCAAATGATATTGTTAAATTAGCAAACAAAAAAATTTGCAATAAATGAATTTTTCATTGTTAAAAACGGTCCGAAACAAAATGTCCTTTGTTTACTTGCAAATAACGGCGCTGCTGTTGCATATACGGCGACATGTCAAGAGATCGCATTTTTAGATCATCTACAGACGAAGAGATTCTAAAAACTTGTACGTTGTCCGATAATTAAGTCAAAAGTTACGCCCGTTTTACGAAAAAATGTAAATTCTGAAAAAAATGAGCAACAAATGACCTCAAAAAATTGAAAAAGCGAGAATTTTTTTTTTTGCGGCATGAAATCTTTTGTTTCGATTGTTTTATTGCATGAAACAAAACGGCGGATTTCTTCATACAAATTATCATGGGTAAACCGAATTTTGCAGCTAAAGTGCGTTTTTGGGGTTTTCGTGGAAATGGAGCATTTTCGAGCTTTTTTTTCCGGTCGCTCTCGCCGCTAAACTATAATAGATAGATAGGTGCCGTTACTGACTTTTTTATAGGACATTTTATGCTCTACAAGATTGGTCCTATACATTTTTGTCCTAACTGGCACCATTTTGGCAGCGTAAGCCGTGGAAGTGTCAAAAACGGGAAAAAATGTAATTATTTAACGGTTTTTATTTTTTTTTGCAAAAGTGAGCGGTGCTACAATCCCAACAACTGAGGTCCTCATTATGTGCACCGTCCCGAACATTTTCCATATTTTTTCATCCAGTGCAAAATTATTGGAATTTCAGGCCCTTTTTGGTCTCCATTTGACTGGCCTATGAGCATTTTATGGGAAATAAGAAATCAGCGGAGCTATCAAGTCCAAGCTACATTCCAACCATATTCCCTCCTGCATATAAAGCAAAAGTGGTGGACCAAACTGGAGCAATGAAGAGGTATAAAAATTTGTATACCAATTAAGTACGCCAATTATTTAATTTTCTCCTGTGTAACGTTTATAATCATTTTATCTTTAACGCAGATGAATGAATGAACAATTCATGAAGCGAAGAATAACCAAACGAGAACCAATAACCACAAAAGCAGCGCAACAGGTTATTGAAGAACTGATGGAGCAGCCAGAGCTGGACAGAGAAAATGAGGATACAATGATCAATTATGCTGGATCAGATGAATGTAATAATAATAAAAAAACTTGCGATCAGGAGTGTCAAGCGGATATTTTTTCACTCAATTGCATTCAACCAGAAAAAACATTTATCTGCAATAGATACATCAATAACACGACTTATAGTAGTGATGCTGAAATTCAAACAGAAATAATAATAAGTCAAAGCCTCATTACAGTGCCTAATAGAAAACAATTTAAAGATAAACAGTGCGGTACGCCACAAAAAATATTCGTAAATCAGTCAGTTGGACCTGATATCGAGAATGACAAACTTACCACAACGAAAAGTTTTGCTGGCATTACTTCAATCAAAAATAATGAGCAGTGTCTAGATCTTCCTGGTGTGACACTTGAGCATTTTCAATTTTTATTAAGAAGAGTAAATGATACTGCAGACAATTGTAAAATTTCCAAAGAAAATAGACTTTTCATATTTTTGGTTAAAATGAAAACTGGATTAACCTTTTCAGCAATCAGTGTTTTTTTTCTGTACATCGGACAACGATTTCAAGAATTTTTTCTTCAACTCTGCAAGAATTATCTGGTGCTACAGCTGATTTAGTATTTTGGCCAAGTAAGGACATAGTACAAAGGACAATGCCTGAATGTTTTCATCCTGATTATAATAACACTCGTGTTATAATTGATTGTATCGAATTCAGAATCGAAGTTCCTTCGAGTGTTGATAACCGTGTGTATACTTATTCACATTACAAAAAAGGTTTCACTGCAAAGCTTCTCATCGGAATCACTCCAGCAGGCTTCATTAGTTTAAAATCGAAAGTAGCTGGTGGAAGAAAAAGTGATTCACAAATGACAATTGAATCTGGTTTACTAGATTTATCAGAAGATGGAGACATTGTTCTAGCTGATAAGGGCTTCCCAGCAATTCCTGGTAAAAAAGTGGTACTTGTTATGCCACCATTTATAGAAAAAAAATCTGAATTCACAAAAGAAGAAACTGGAGAAACTTACAACATAGCAAGCGTTCGCATTCATGTTCAGAGAATCATGCAGCGATTAAGAACTTACCAGATTTTAAACAAGATACCTGAACATTTATTTAATTGTATTGATGATATAATACATGTGTGCTGTTTTCTAATGAATCTACAGCCTCCTATAATTTCGGATACAAACAGAAAAAATAAATAAAATTTGTATACTTTGAAAAATATGTATGTATTTTAAAATATTTTTTTTCATATATTATTCAATATTTGATATTCCTTTGGTTCCTTTTGGTTACCTATTCGAAACCGGTTTTAATGACTATATCCATTTTTTTAAATGGCACACCACACGCTGGTTTCTACTAAACGCTATTTAGTAATGCAAATGACTTTTTGCAACTGAAAAAGGAAAATTAAGTACATATGTTTTATTTATTAATTTTATACCTAACGAATTAACTATTCCTATTTGTATCGTAGCACTTTTTACGCTTGTTAATACTTTAATTCACTATTTCTCCTAATACGAAAAGCATATATTTTTATGTCTATATCACTACATCAATAACCTCAAAATGCATCGTACAATTATGAATATATGAGTATTAATTATAGTTTACTCACATGTTTTTTTGCAATCAATTGTAGAAAAATGTGCTGTACACTGCCACGTGAAGGTAATCCCGATACAAAGGCTTTTATTTTATGTAATTGCACTTTTTAAAGAATTTACAAACAAATTACGGCTACACTCTCCAAGTTTTCCGCGTTTTCGAGCTACCAGATGTCGCCACCGCTGACTTGCACGGACTGAATAGACCTCAATCTTCGTTGGTAATAGCTGTTTCGTGGTTACGTTGCGACTCGTTATCTGCATCTTCAAATTCTGTCGTATCGTCAGTTTGTGTACCAGAGTTTTTGTGCAAATTTCGATTTCCTTGAGTGGTGTCCCACCAATATTGTTCTCGTTCGTTACTAGATGATTGGTTGGTTGTTATTTCTACTATGTTTTTATTATTTGTTTGTGTCGGCAAATTATCGGACTTAGTGGGTAATTCTTCTGCGTCGAGATCTTCATCGATATCGAATGCAAATTTTAACGCGTTTGTAGATGGCTTGAGTGGCAAATGAGTTGAAGTATTAGGACGTTCTTGTGGTATTTTACGCTTTGTAGCGAGGCTCGGAAATGCACTGTATCGAGCGCGTGCAACTGGAAGTGGTTGTGTAGAGTCCGAAGAGCTCACAGCTCCTTGTCGTCTTTGTGTTGCCGTCTGTGTTCGTAGAGGTTGTGTGGGCTTTACTACTGTGGGAGGTTTTGAAATTTCCCTGCGATTTCTTAACCTTTCAGCAATTTTAGCCCCCGGAAGATGGCTTTCTTCGAGGAGTGTGGATAATGGAGTATTTCTACTGGCTGCTACTCGGCTACGTGATACTATTGGATTTGAGGATGTGGCGTTACGCAGTGTAACCTTTACTGTCGCTTTCTTTGGTGTTGAAGATATAGGTAATACGGTAACGTCTGGTGTGACGGGTTTTCGCGAGAGGGCATCAGCGTTTAAATTAAGCCTTCCGGGCTTGTAAACGAATGTATATTCATATTCGCGTAATCTAATTCTCCAACGAATTATAACGATCTAATTCTCCAACGAGTCTTTGAACTGGTAATTTTACTGAATCGATCCACCTAAGTGGTTTATGGTCGCTAACGAGTGTAAAATGTCTTCCATATAGATATGGTCGGAAATGTAAAATTGCGTATACGATCGCTAGGCATTCTTTTTCTGTTGTTCCATAGTTCTTTTCAGCCGGATTTAATAACCTAGACATATATGCTAATGATTTATCCTTGCCAATTTTTTCTTGGCTTAACACGGCACCGATCGCATGGTTTGAGGCGTCAGTCGTCAAAATGAACGGTTCGTTAAAATTAGGATATTGTAAGATTGGTGTGGAACACAATGCTTTCTTTAAATTATGAAAACCCTTTTGTTGTTCTGGACCCCAATTAAAATCAATCCCCTTTTTTAATAAATTCGTCAAGGGTTTTGCTTCACTGGAGAAGTTTTCTATGAATCTTCGATAATAACCAGCTAGATCGAGAAATTGCCTGATATTCGTAACAGTTTTGGGAACCGGGAATTTATCAACGGCTTCCGTCTTTTGCGTATCGGGGCGAACTCCACCGTCGCCGATGACGTGTCCGAGATAAATAACTTCCGTATTTAAAAATTCGCACTTATCTGGTTGTAAAGAGAGTTTTGCGTTACTGAGTTTGCCAAAGAGCCTGCGAACTTTAATACGGTGTTCTTCTAGAGAAGAGGCAAAGACAACTATATCGTCCAGATAAACGAATAGTTCAGTGTCTTGTAAGCCAAGAAGAACTTTATCCATCAATCGTTGAAATGTCGCGGGTGCGTTTTTAAGACCAAAAGGCATTCTTACGTATTCATAATGTCCGTTAGGGGTGCTAAAAGCAGTCTTTTGTCTGTCTTTTGGGTCCATTTCGATTTGATGAAATCCGCTTGCTAAATCAAAAGTTGAAAAATACTTTGCTCCACCGAGTCTATCAAGGATTTCTACAATATTAGGCAGTAGATAAGCGTAGCTTATTGTTTTCTCATTTAATTCACGAAAATCTATTACCATTCTCCATCGCTTGTTTCCTTTCGAATCAGGTTTCTTTGGAACAATCCATAAGGGTGAATCATGGGGAGATGCTGATTCTACAATTACTTCATCTCTGAGGAGCTTTTTAATTCGTTGGTTAATTTCATCTTTATGAACGGGAGGATATCTATATTGTCGTATTGTGATAGGTAGTTCGTCGGTTGTAGGAATTGTATGTTTAATTAATGGTGTACCAGATAACCTATCACCAGGTAAATGAAATAGATGTGGATATTCCGTAACGATATCTAAAACATGTTGTCTTTCTTCCGAATTTAGATGGTTTAGACGAAAGCTATTGTTAATTCTTTGATTTCTATCAATATCGTGATTCTGTATGTCACTGTCCGTGTCTTGTTCGAAGAAGTCTTCTGAAGTGTCGTAATAATCAAATGGTATTAATTCTTGTGGGAGTATTTCTATCTGTGCGTCATTTTCATATGCGTTTACGGCATGTACGTAGCATGTACCATTGTGATTTGTTACTAAAGCGTTTCCGATAAAGATTTGTTCAGGGGTTTCTATACGCGAGAGGTATCCGGTTTTTAAATCTGTATTCATGAGTTTCATCGGCACTTTAACGCGAGTACGGCCCCTAAGTATGAATAAGCTTGAACTGTCATTCCTTTGGGGAATTTTTCGAGACATGTTAACGGAATTAGAATATTCGTTATCGTGATTTTTGAACAGGATTGTTGTAATTGGTTTGGAGGTGGTTACCAAAGTATTATGGTGAAAAGATATTTCTGCCTTTTCGTTCATTAAAAAGTCTACGCGAATTATTCCGTCTGCGGGTATCACTGTATTTTCCATTAACACTTGGAATTTTTCGGGTCTTTCAAAAAACGTTAATTCTGTCGAACCTACAGTTGAAATCTTTTCTGGTGTTATTCTCGATATAGTTAAAGTTTCGTGACCGGAAATTACGCAGCGGCGTTTTAGTGCTTGGATTTTAATTATATTGATGTCAGCGCCGGTATCTAATGCGCCGTATCTTACGCGTCGAGGCGCCGTAATGCCTCTTTTCCAATTGCCATATCGCCCTTTTTATGAGGGGTAATACAGGACGAAAAAGTCCACCGCGAAAGCTTCCAATCTGGTGTCCACGTTGATTAGGCATTCCAATATGAACATGTCTTATTGCCCCATATCCACACCGACCCCAACCAATTTGTACATTCTCGCTGTCGTAATAATCTATGAAGCAATTAATTGAAGCGGTTAAATTGCAGTGTCGCCGTCAACGTTCCCTCCTCGAATGGTATAGGTTTGCCAAATTCATCCCTTATGTCGATTTCAATGCTATGCAAATTGTTACGAATGAGTGGAATATATCGAGGTGATGAGAAATATTTGATTCTTATGGAGCCATATGTAAAGTTATCCGACTCGATTGAAGGAGTCTGCACATCACCTGTAGTATACGTCTCGCTACTATATCTGTATATACAACCATACTGTTTGTATCACTTGTGTCAGTGATGCTGGAAGTCTGCCGGTATACCGAGCGTATGGTTTCATCATAACAGAGGTGCATGCCTCATCCTCGAACCCTAGAATTTTTGCAATGGCCGCCGAGACTCGAAATTCGTGATAACACGTGTCACTGCATATTCATATTACTTCAACTCGACCACTACTGGTTAACTCAAATTTTAAATGCTTCGCGATATGTGGTTACTTATTTACGGTATTCAATAATCCCTCTATAGATTAATAAATCCCCGGAGGAATCGGATCACTGTTTATGGATCGACGCGATAGTCTATTTATTGATGACAAATCAAAATCGATATCCTCGCAGGTAACAAAATTTTGCAACCGCTGGATGTGAAAAATGTTCATCGGATATTCAATTTCAGCCAATGAGACAGCCCATTCGCCACGCAATTGTATTTGACGTGGTAATTTTGTGACAAATTTAGTGGTTATATTGTCGGGAAAGTAAGTCATGCTGCTGTTGCTCGGCAGCACAACAAAAAAACTATAATCTCTGAAACTCATACTTTTATCTGCGTCAGCGCTTTTGCTTGTTCTTCACAGCTTCTAAGCAGCACAGCTTACCCGTGATAATTCTTGTTCGTAGAATATACCGTCAATTTCCTCATTTTGAAGGTCATGCGAAATGTTTACGAATGGTTCTCGATTGACGGATACCCGATGTATTGTGAACAGCTCATTGGTCCAACCACGTTCATATCCTTTGATGAACGCTGCTTTTGTGATACTGATACGTACCAGCTCACGAACACGGTATTTAGCCTCGCTGGATTTTTTCTTGTTTTTCTTGGTGCATTTACCGTATCGATGAGTGAGATTTTCGCGCGCGAGGGCTGCGTTTCCAAAGATACCGCAGCAGCTATACGAGTTCCACTGTGCTGCGCATGATTATAAGCATGCACAAATTTTTGCAAAACATTCATGTAACGTTTGTTTCTCGTGTGTGTAAAGTATCGCCACATTTGTTCTATCAATGTGCCATTGAACCGTTCGGCAATTGAGGCTTTAATGTCGGGATTGCGAGGAGCACGAAATACAATATTCTTTTTCTTCAGAAACTCTTGGAATGCTGCACCGGTAAATTTCTTGCCATCAGTCTGTAACAGATGGGCGTACGATTATTACTACGTGCCAGTATACGAGTCAAAGCACGTGCGACATTTGCACTGGTTTTATTGCACAATGCTTCAACCCACGCATATTTGCTTAAAACTTCAGGTACGACTAATAGGTAGACATATCCATCGTTATATGTTGGAATTGAACAAAGGTCGGCCAAATCAGCCACCCACCCAAATGACGACGCATTAGTCAATGCATGGTGTATGAATCTTGACTCTCGAGCCATGGCAAAATGTTTTGTTTCGCGAGCCTTTTGCTAGGAGCTTTTTCCAAATTTCCCAAACCAGAATATGACGCATGATGTACTGGGTCATGATACATTTTAACAAGTGTTTTCATAATTTCAACCTCAACCACCCAAGTCTCTTCTTATTTTTCTCGCCAGTAATTGACCTCGCCCAAACTGATGCTTTACCACTGATGTGTCACTATCTCATTCCTCCCCCTCCGCGACCCCTGTCTCATCGACCTCCTGTGGTGCACTGAGCTTATGACCTCGTTGCTGCTGCCGCTGGTATCGTTGTTAGCGTCATCCCCTGGTAATATGAGGCGCTGGCGAGGTGTTCAAGTGATGAGCGATATATCTCTCATTAAATTCGCATTACCTACAAATTCTCGAGGCATGTGTATTGTCCGCAGGAGTTTGGTAAAGTGAGCTCAGATTATATCCGTGCGATCTGATTCGCCCTGATATAGAAATTGTTCGCTCGGATCTCGTATCTCAACCATCGTGTCAGAAAAACTCAGTAATTTATGCCTATTTACGTGATAACAGCGTGGGCAACCGCGCCAAAAACATCCGTCAAACGGAAATACTCGTTTCAAATTTTCTTCCTCGCAATAGCCGCCGACGGCTGGTAGACCGATTGATAAGCGGAATTCACGTGCTCGCCCAGCATGTTTGATAATCGATCCGTCCTCTTGTACCTATAATATGAGCCATGCGACGGCCTTCCGCGATTGCTTATCGCCCCAGCGATATCCACCTGGTGGCATAATTGCAATTAGATCCGGTTTTAGAACATTTTTACAAACGAGGCGAGAGCAAGCCGAAGCAATCGTACAACTTTCCGTAAAGGGGCATACTCCCCCACATTGTATGAGTAGCTTTCAGAAGGCTGAACAGCCTCCATGCAAAACTGTAACATCGGTACGGCAATAGCGAATGAACTCTCTTGGGAAATGGAATTCATAATTTGTACGATATACCTCCTCATGCCATATTTTGAAGCGTTCACGATCTTTCGCGAACATTATATCTAGCGAGTAATAATGTAGAGATTTCAATGGACCCACGTGCGTCTGAAATTCAGGTCTGTTAAATAAATGAGGAAACGTTCCCCTTTCTACTAAATCTGCGAAACCGAATGCCTTAGGTAGAGCACTGAGAGCCGTCGGCAAATAATTGAGGCTATCGAGAAAGGTGACTCGAGCGACTTTCATGGAAATAATTTTTGTATCATTCATAATGAGAGTCGGCATTTGCGTTTTTTTGTTCTCAATTATATCTCGAAGTATGAATTGGGCATTAAAACCTCTGACATGATGAGCGATATAAATTGTATTTTGAAATTTCGACTCCATTGCTAATTTGACAAGCTGTCCTACTGCATCCTCAACAAATACAAACTCTCGTTTACCACATATCTGACAATGAATCTCTATAAGCTCGTTATTAAGACAGTTCATACATACACGTTGTGCAACACATAGGTTCAGTACGTGTATGTGGGCTAAATTGTCACCCAGTAGAGTCGTGTGCTGCTGCGTTTCAAAATCGTAGAAAATAAACAAAACCGTCAGCGCTGTTACGTCCTGCGACTTTCGGGATTTCCTTTTCTCATAGAGATTGTCAAATCCGACAATCCTCAAGGAATAAGAAAGGAAGTACGAAACATGGTCGAGTTCACGTGCGCATAATTTTCAGTCACCGAAACAAATCGATGGAATTTACCAGTACGAACGGTTGGTGAGAGCGAAGAGTTTTCGTCGCCAAGGCTCGCCTAAACGGCGACGGCTATCGCTGCTAACACTAACAATCGTCAATCGTCGAAAAGAAAACATATAGAGGCTAGCTGGAAATCCTTGGCGATAGCTTCGGGTTTCTCGGCGCATGGAGAGTCCTACAGCCCAGCATGAGATCAAGCATCGAAATTTTCTAAACAGCGCGTGACACTACCACCAGCGTGCGCACATATGTACGAGTGAGTAAAACTGTGGCCCGCACTAATACTATTGTGCGTGGGCCCACGTGCTCGAATAAACTGGCGCCCCAATATCAATGGCCCCACAAATGTATGTGTGCATGAGTGAGCGCATATGACGCACCAGCACCAGCACAATATGACAGAGTGAATTCCCGAAGGTTGCATAAAGACGAATAATAATTAAGGATAGATTCAAGTATGATCATGAGTACCTGGGTCAGGCCATCAACAATAGTTATTTTTATATAATTTAAGGGTATGCAAGTGAGCATGAAAATTTCACACAAGTTCAAATAATATTTCCTTCTTTTAAAAACTTTAAATGCAAACTTATAACAACAATCATCACCTAAAATCGTGATGATTCTTTTCCACGAACATATACAGTATATCGTTACTATCGTTGACGATGTTTAGACGGGAACTCGAGGACCATTATCCAAAAGGAGTTCGGAGAAATCATATTTACATTTAAATAAATATTCGAAGCGAGTAACGAGAGACCGATTTCAACAGCGTGGACAAAAAATAAGACCACGTGACATCGTTTTCAACAAAGGAAGGCGATGGCAGGCAAAGCCATGCGTCCTTTCCCTCCAATACTCCAAGCCCATTTTTCAACTCCAAGGCTGGTCATCTCACTCGCACCCCCGTAATCAATGAGCGCCTCCCCTACAATTCTAGCGGGTCCGCTTGGAAACGCTCCATGCGAGGCTCGTGGGTGCGCTCTCTATGGAGGAGGGGAAATGAATCGAGATCACGAGTATACGATGGTCCAATTAAGACACCCCGACAAAGCATTTATGATGTTGCGATTTCATATCTTTTACAGTAAAATCACTAATGAATAAATACGAACTCGTGTGAATTTCAAAATGCATGGAGTGAATGAATCAATTTTTTACAGGAGATAACCCGATTATTTAACTTAAACGGTTTATCAAATTATCTATTTCAAAGCAAAATAAATAAAATCCAAACTAATCATAAATTCAATAATCAATTCAATAAAAAGTAATTCAACCAAAGCTAAAGTTTATCACTCATCAAATTAATTTATGTAGACCTTTAAATCCATTTGAATCATGTTATTGATCAATAAAATGGAATATCAGTTATTAGAAATACATAATAGTAATTACACTCCTCTGTAAAAATCTAAATCATTAATAATAATTGTGGAAGTATGGACTGTACATGGATTAAATGATACAGAAAAATCTTGCGTCATCCAAAAGAAAGAAATGGAGCGAAAAGAAAGGACAGGATAGGAAAAGACACATGAGGAAGTAGGAAGGAACGCATGAGTAAAGAGAGGATAGAGCGGACAGGAGTATGTAGGAGAGAGGGTAGGGAGAGTCCCTACGGAGGGGCCTCGCTAGCGCACGCGCCTCCGAAACAAGGGAACGAATGATGCGAAGAACGAGAGAAGAGTGAGAGAGTACGAAGGATACGGAGATGAATGAAGAGCGAGGGAGATGAATAGGCGGAGAGAAAAGTCACGCTACAACGCGCATGCGTAACCATTTATGAAATCCGCGCAAATACCCAAAATAATGGGATTTGCAAATTTATTTTTGTGTAAGAATGAATGAATGAATGAGTAGAAATAAGATCATGTTAATACCAATAAAAATTCAATAATTATTCATGAAAAGAACAACTCTTCCAAAATTCATTGTATAGAGACATGAGGGGCGGTAAGCCCACGCATAGGCAAAGGCGTGCGGGGTGTAAAGCGTCCGAGGGGTCATACCCCACTTTTTCTTAGAGGACAGCTTATATAATTAGGGGTCAGAGGCCCGGAAGAGTCACTTTTTACTTCAGTTTTTAAACTTCACTTCAGTCTTCAGTTTTTAATCTTCAGTTTTGCACTTCACCTTTTAATTTTCGGTTTTGCTGTCAGTTTTTGTTAGTTCGGAGTTACAGTTTTAGTTTGAGTTTTGTCTGAGTTTAGTTTTGAGTTTTCACAGTTGTAGTTCAATTGATTGTAAAAGTGCCGCATTTTAAAAATAGACCAATTCACAAGAAAACATTCGTGAATAAAATTAATAAACCTATAATAAGTGAACTGTCGTGTCGACTCAATTTTTCTTCGCACCCTCACCTGTCACCGTTTTCATCATCATCATCATCATCATCATCGTTATCATCGTCATCTTCAAGTGTCCTGCTTAAATACCACCACCACCACCGAGTAAGTACAATTAAAGAGTTTATTTTATTTTATTTTTTTGCAAGCATGATATCTTTAAAGATAAAATCAGTGTGCGTTACCGAGTCTCGGACGAGGGCCTCCGGCGTTACGGGGCCTGAGGGCTAGCGTTGTCTATTAGGAAACTCCACCCGCGTATCAAGAGTTTCCCTTTTGTTCGAAATTTTTCCGTCATCGTTTCATCTCATTTTATTTTCAATATGCGTATCGTAATTCCCCGCGTTGGAATTAATTTCCCTTGTTTCTAAAAATCTATAATCCATTTGCTTAAAACGAGAATTCGTAAGTGATTTATCCTCAAAATGATAAAGTGCGACCGAATAAATAGTCCTCATCCAGAAAACAATGTTCGCTGAAATTTAAAAATCGTTTGGCGGGTACGAATAAAATATTTCGAGTGCCGTGTCTAATTAATCTGAATTTTCCGATTAATCGGGAAAACCAATTAAAATCGTTAAAATCATTTTCTTCAACTCTCGTTTAATTTCAATTAAAATTCTAAACATCCGGTTACTTTATTCAAAACCTCTAAATTTATGGAAAGTATTTATGAAAAATAAACGGGTTTCAATTTCAATCATTATTTAATTTATCGTGAAGAATAATTAAAAATGGAAGATCTTTACGTAATAATATTAATTGGGAGTATGGCTGTAGGACTCGTGTTCATTCTTTCTCTTATTTGTTGTCTTTCGTGCGCGTGGGAAATTGTCGACCCCGTTACACAGTGTTAGTGAAATATTTGTCTTTTCGGGAGCTAGTCGGTGCACTGTGACACACTCTAAAATGACAGCTGTTCGAAATTTCGACCCATAAAATTTGCTCGCAGGTCAATGACCCCCAATGACTCTACTCTCGTATCCGTAGACGGTTCGTCGCCGGTCATCTTAATAGAGCCCTTGACTCGGCCTCCAAACCGTCCTTCCCTCGTCTCCCCGGCCGTAAGTTCACAGCTGTGATTCGCGCGGACTATATTGTCACATATTGGGTTTAACGTGATTTTTACGTTTTTCCTTTCGTTTACGAGTCATTATTTTTTTTCCCTTTCATTATGGAGGATCTTCAAATTCGTTTTGCCGTTGGGGTAATGATAGTCATATTTCTTCTGGTTTTAAGCCTGGGGATCATGCTATTCTGTCCTTGTGGAACCCCTGTGTTGACTCCTCCCCCGACCCCGCATAATTCATTCGTCGATATCAGCTTGGATTCTACAATTGCGATAGAAATGAATACCCGAAATAAATAACTACATGAAGATTTACATCATCTTCCCCACATTTTCTTTGCGTAAATTCTTTCCCTTAAAATTTTCTTGATTTGTTCAAATTCATTTTTTACAAATTCTCTTGATTATTTCTCGTCCTCTGACGTGTAATTATTCATATATCCTTATAATTACAAGAGCGACGCGATCATTTCCCGAAGGGATTTTCGCCGGCGCTGTAATTAAATAACAACAGTTTTGCAATTTTAATGTCACGTAATTTCAAGACGAGAAATATTAATTAAATTTCCTTCTTGTTTTGTTCAAATTCATTTTTAACAAATTTTCTTGATTATTTCTCGTCCTCTGACGTGCAACTATTCATATATCTTTATAATTACAAGAGCGACGCGATCATTTCTAGAAGGGATTTTCGCTGGCGCTGTAATTAAATAAAAAGAGTTTTACAATTTAAATGTCACGTAATTTCAAGACGAGGAATATTAATTAAATTTCATTATTGACAATTTTTCTTGACAAACTGAAATCGAATTCTACCCCCTTTCGTAAATTAAATCACAATACGCTCCCGCCCATCCTGAGTTTTTTTCCGCAAGGTTAGGCTCGAAACAGGGCAACACTCTGACCAATGCGCTTTCTCCGAGAACGTGTAAAGGGAGAGCTTGCTTTCCTTGACCGAGATGGAAAAGTAGCAAGTCAGGACATAACAGCGCATTAACCTTCTTTCTCTTTTCTTTTTCTCCTTTCTTATTAGATTCCTTAAGCGGAGAGATGAAACACTCAGGGGGTATCTGTCGTGCACGTTGTGCAATATGATATTCTGCATATATGACCATTGTCAGTAATTTTGATGAATCGCGAGCACGTGCGACAAATTAGCATCGCTCTGTAATTTGTTGTCTCGTGATTACGACCTGGCAGAGAGGCTGAGCGCGGCTGCTTGTGCTGCATGAAGCAAGTATCTCCGAGAAACGAATCGTTGCAATATTTAATCATCCCTCTGTCAGCATTACAAGTAGCCGATTGGCATCGCTGACAACCCATCGCCCGCTACTAATTTTCTTCCATCGTTTTTGTACTTCACCCGAGCGAATATCGGCCCTCTTGGCATATGCGAGCGCTGTTACATGTGAACGCGGTAGGCACAAGTTAACGTTATAATTATTTATTCTCAAAATTGATTTCTTCGCGATACTCTCGTGGGTAAGTGAGTTGCGCCGACATCCCTCAACACCACGGACTATACACATGGACAAACTGCATACATTTTTTTCGACTCCAAATTCATTTGATGACCGCAATACCTTCAATCGACTGCCATAGATCTTCGGGAGTATACTCGCGTGCTGGTCGGAAAAGACAGCTATACGACCCCACGCATAAATCCTGGGGCGGTCAATGTCATACCTACGTCATCGCGAGCCTGGCATGATTCCGTGAGATGAGTGAGTACATCTCGTATGCTGCCCCCAAGCCGTAGGCCATGATCGCTGTCGGGTGGCGATGGATGAATACGGAAATCATTTTCAAGGCCTCGTGCCCTGAATCGATGAAAATACCGTACTCTCTTACTCACGATGTCGAAACTTCGACCTGGCGGTAAAATATGTTCCCTCGTTGCATTCCCTCCACCAATTTGAAAATCCGAAAAATACAATATTTTCACCCCCATAGATTTTTACGTATGATATATGAGATCAATGATTTATTAAGACATACTCAAAGTTACGACACAAGCTTTTTAAAACGTATCGTTGCTCGAAAAGTTACCTATTTTGGCATAATCGGCTATTTAGTCATTTTTTTCTTCTGCTTCTTCTTCTTTACATAATTATTTCCCCCTATATAAAAATATTCTCATAATTATCCGAGTTACGGGATATCTCAGCATCAGCAGATTCTCCATAATTTTCGAAATTATCATTCTTTAAAGATTCACTGTGTAAGCTATCAGACGGTAAATCCACGGATTGGTACGGACACTGTGGTCGAGATGGTCCGGCGATAGCACCATCATGTTGAATGAGATCATTACTCGATATGGACGGTATAGCGGATTTGTAATGACCGTCAATCTGCTCCTTAATCGGAATTAGTTCGCCACCCTTGTTTGATGAAACGCTGTCACTATCATCATAATCGTCATCGTACGAATCGGGTCTTCTCTATCCTCATCAAATTCATAGCTTTTTTTCCTCAGCCGTCATGCCATTATATCGTTTGAGTGTTTAAAGCCACGCGGTACGTTGGAAGAGTGATATATAGATTCTTATGATAATAAAAATACGTACCTCGATCAGCGATAATTTGGTGCATCACAGGCACATCGGGTAATCTCCGTCTATGTATCACTCGCACCAGTGTGTCGAGAAGAATTTGCTGACGAAACAAACCGTTCTTGTATGCTTCTACCAAGTGAATAATAAAACTTCGACGCGTAATTTTCGAAGTTTACAAGGGGATGATACACCAACCGCATTTTTGCAATTTTTCCCACTCATCGTGCTGGAATAGCCAGCCTTGGAATAACAATTCCGCAAAGTCGTGGGGCCAGATGGCCAGAAGTTTTCGAGAAAATCAACTTTGAAATATTCCGAGCGAGTTCTGAAAACTGGACGTAAACTAAGTGACAACAGGCCGTGTTGCCCACCAGGTGGCGAGCGAGTCTAATAAGCGGTGGGTCCCCGGTTCGATTCCCGCCGTAGGCAAGTTTTTTTTTTTTCTCTTTAATTCATATTATTCTTCTCTAATACGTTATTTACGTGTAAAATTGATCGAATTTATGCTAATGAACCGATATTCCGTGTTTGGGTCGGATATAAACGGGTCCTTCTTCGCAAGAACTTGGAGTCGACGGGTCATTTCCTAGTATTACCTACCTGCGAGACACAGCTGCATCTGCACAAAAGATTTCTAATGAATTTCACGAAGAGTGGGGATGACAGGATGTCTCGTAAAACGGACGGTCGTTCAAACTAGCATTTCACCGTTAGTTTTTGGAGCAGTAGGACGTGCATTCGTGCGGTATATTACATTACATTTATACAGTGTAGTTACCAAGAAGTAAATATCATGTCGGATATCGAATCCGTTGATTTGCCTGGCCCCTCGACGACAGATGAAGACACTGTCGAAGATAGTCTGTGCAGTGAAATCGCCAAATTACGCATGAAAGATGCCCTTGTATATTACGAGCATCCCCTTGAGGAAAATAATCTCGTAGCATTACAATCTTCTGTGGTAATTACCGAAGAATTAACGCTGCTGACAGAAGACCTTTATGAGTTAACGTTACAAACACTATGCGAGAAGAAGTTTGTAACGGACGACGAATTGATTATGTGGAATGAAATAGACGAGGAGAACGCTTTCCTAGAAATTCCACAACCAGCTACACATTGATCGAAGAAAAAAGGTCGAGACCGTACCGGGAATTGATTCCACTGGATTATAAAATAAAAGCCGTTAATATCGCCAGAGCTCATCCGACTTAGAGCTTGAAAAGTCTTCAAAACAAACAGTGCCACCGTTTAAAAGGATGTGAAAGGTTTTGGCGAACTCCGATGGGGTCGGCATAGTAGTGAACGGGGCGCGCGCAACAAATTACCATCTGTGCGGCGCGCGCCACCGCTAGAGGGCACTATACGCCATCGGCTATTCGACAGACAAGCTCATGCCGTGCGAGGCATGCGAAAGCGGCTCGGTCGCTTCGTCCCGTCAAACAAGCGCGGTTGTCAACGGTCACCGAGAATGTGTAATCTCGGTGACGAAAATGACTCGTTCGAGTCAATTTATTTTACGCATGCTTTTACGAGCTCGCATGAATGCAGGTCGATGAGATTTTTATCGGATATATAAGATTGTCGAGTCAAATTCATTCAAATAAATTTAAAATCTCATCGTATGATGCTGCACAAGCATCGTCAGTCGAGTTCGACTTTCGTCACCGAGAATATGCAATTTCGGCGACGAATGACTCTCTCGAGTTATTTCATTACATGACGAATGACTCTTTCAAGTTATTTCATTATATGTCGAATGACTCTCGAGTTATTTCAGTTTTCTGCTGCATGTAATTCAGTGAGCTCCTACAAATTCAGCTCCGTGACGTCATTGAAATAAATCAATGACCTCACCGGGTGATGGTGTACGAGCATCTACACCGAGACCATGCAATCTCGGTGACGATTTATTTGGAAAAAAAATTGTCGCTCTATACAATGTAGCGAGCTCATGCAATTACTGCTCGATTATATCATTGAAATAAATCAATGAATTCACCGAGCGATTATGCATGAGCATCTACACCGAGAACATGGAATCTCGGTGACGATTGACTCTCTCGAGTCACTTTTTCACCGTACGTTCAGTGAGCTCGTGCGCTCGATTATATCGTTGAAATAAAACAACGAATTCATCGAGCGATTAGGCATGAGCATCGACACCGAGGACATGCAATCTCGGTGACGATTTATTTGAAAAAAAAATTGTCGCTCTATACAATGTAGCGAACTCATGCAATTACTGCTCAATTATATCGTTGAAATAAATCAACGAAAACATCGACCGATTATGCATGAGCATCGGCAGCGAGACCATGCAATCTCGTTGACGATTGATTTTTAAAAAAACTTGTCGCTGTATAAAATTTGCAATGTAAACAATGTTGCGAATTCACACATGTATACAAGTATATACATATATATACGTAAACGAAGGAAAATTCGAGAACGCATAGCGAACAGGCACGATATATATATGTATATATATGTGTAAATACAGTGTTGCGAATTCAGAGAGCGAGTGTCGAAAGAAATCCAGCAGTTTTCAGTCATCCCAAACCTCGTGGGGGAGCGGAAAAAAAATTCAGACATTACCTCGATAAGAACAACCCTTATCTCTATTTCTCTGTCTCTGTCTATTACTATATACAGTCATGGGCAATTAAAGTGAGACAAAGTATTTTTGGACGATTTCAGCGAAACTTGGTAAAAACTAGGAAAGTACTTTCGAGGTACCCTTATCTTCCGAATGAAACTAGTTTTATTATAATCGGATGCGAATTGACTTGGTGCAAAGGTATAGCAAGGTGTGCCCCCAGAATTGATATTGAGTCTCCACATTCTTTCTCTTCGTTCTCCGCATCATACATTCTCTTTTTCCCCGAATGTTAGTTGTAATAACACGTACCTGCGAATGCCACTTAGTCGACGAGAATGAGGACGTTTATTCCATTTGTTATTTTTATTGCCCATTTTTCTCACATTACTTTTCACTTATGATATCAACAATCTATTTATGCAATACAATCTCTTGATAAAAATAATAGTTCTAGAACAATTCGTATGCTCTAATAATATAACTATATAACTTCATGGTGAAACGCTACGTCTTACGATCGCGTCAACTAGTCGTATAGACTGCTTTCATTCTGTAAACCGTCTGTATACAATAAGATTGTCGTTTTTTCTCTATCTCTCTCAATCTGCGGAACTATATGTATATATATGTGGATTTGTGTGCATGTGTGTATGTGGGGGTGTCGTATAGACTGCTTTCATTCTGTAAACCGTCTGTATACAATAAGATTGTCGTTTTTTCTCTATCTCTCTCAATCTGCGGAACTATATATATATATATATGTGGATTTGTGTGCATGTGTGTATGTGGGGGTGTCTGGGCGTGTGTGAACATGCACAATGTATTTATAAATACACACATACACACACACATTAGTTGATTTACATACATGTGTATATATATAATTTAGCCGCGAGCCAGGCGGTTTGTGCATGTGTGTGTGTGTGTTTTTATACGTACTGTGTGGGTTCATATAAATCGGCATACAATGTATACATTTCCGCGTATCCAGTGAGATAAAGAGAAAACACGAATTGTTGTCCAAGGACGGTTTGCAGAAAGAAAATAGTCGAATAAACTGATTGTAATCAATTTTATTATAATAATTGTCCGCGATTGCTGGCATTATTATTATTAAAAATATTTGCAAATGTAATTTTTTTAATACTTAATTTTATATAAATAACAGTAATTACAACAGTAATTACAAACAGTTACAATCTACAATATTCAACTGATATTATTTTTAATTATTATTATCATGTAAATAAAATAAATAATTAATCTATCATTTCAAAATATTTGATCGACGATAGTTATACTATTATCTTGCGATTTTCGCAATTCCTGTAAAGCAGAAAAAGGTCTGACAATGAGCTTCAGGTGCCAGATGGGTATGAGGAAGGTATATGTAAAGTATATCCAGAGGATGCATTATCTCGGATACCTAAAACACCTTGACCTTACATATCAAATGAAAATGACTAAGAGACATAGCCTACTGCAGCGGTCTCTCTCGCTCTCTCTCCCTCTCTTTCGCTCTGTGGCAAAACGCCTGGGAGAAGGAAACACTTGGCTCTTTCCACTATTACTGTATATTACAGTACGAAGAAGACGCCGCTAGCGCTCAAGTATACATGATTCGTTAGCGGAATGCTCGCGAACCAAATTTTGGCTATACTGATCGGCCACGGCTTGTATGCAGGTAATCTTACCACAAAAATTTTCGTGCAAATAACATTGCCGAAGTTTTGCACCTACAACAATGTACAAGTACTCAGTGTGTAAGTTTTTTATTACTGCATAAGGTGATATCAAGGATTTTTTGAATAACTAGCTTTGAAGGTCAGTAAATCCATTTTTGTTCTATAGATACCTGGTGGTAATGCAATCTGCATTTTTTTTTTGGATTTTCAAAATTCTGTGGGTATCACTTTATAGGATACTACTAACTCTATTATATACTAAAATGTCCATTTATTTGGTTTAATAGTTTTGCAATGTTATTTGCACGAAAATTTAGGTTCGCTGCGATGGTAAAGAAGAGCTTTCACATCCTCTTAAAAGGTTATTCGGATTTGGCGAAATCGGAAGAACAGATTAAAAGTGGTGGAACAACTCCTGATAAATATGCGACCATCGATTCTTAGACATACGATCGGTTCACAGAAGCTCGGCAAAACTACCAGCAAGTCACTACCCGGAATTTACAGCAGTGGGCTTTGGCTTCTGCAATTCAATTTGAAGACTCCAACTTTGAAGCCTCTACATGTGGTCGTGGGTTATGAAGTTCAAGAGAAAGCATAAAATCTGTCAACGAAAGATCACCAAATTTGTATCGGAGCGAGAAGTTACAACGATGGAAGAAACGTTGGCTGCCGCCGAAGATTTCCGAATCGCGGTTCGTGACCTGATATCAGACTTCGACCGCAATTTTGTCATCGATACAGACCAAACAAGTATTTTAAAAGCATGTTTCTTATTTTTCACGATTAAGGCACCAGACTACGGTAAAAAAAAAAATTCTCATTTTCTGAAAGATGCATTTATTAATAATGCTCACACCAAATTTTGTAAAGAAATTCGTAAAATTGACGGAGATACAGCATTTTATGTGAAACCGTTCCAAGCGCACGACCGAGCCGAGCGGCAGACGTGCAGCTGTTAGACGCGTTTGCTATCTGGCCATCCTTTGTTGGCCCGTACGAACCCTTATCCTCCTTAATATACTTCGACTAATGTATTGCTAATGTATTCGCTAGGAGGGGAGAGATAGGAAATTCTTGTTACTGAATTGAATAGAAACCCGGTAATCAAGCGTAGAAGAATCCGACACGAAAGAGTCAGTTGTTTTTCGGCAGTCATACGATTCGTATCTATCATTCGATTCGTATCGTGTATTCTGCGTATCGTGCTGGATAAAATATCAAAAAGACATGTCGTCGGACAACCAACAAGAAGGAGTGATAGGAAACGGTCGAAATAGGGTCCACCTAATAGATATGAAGTGGAGGGAGAAGAGCCGAGAGCTAGTAGCAGCTCTGCGAAAAATTTGAGCAGTGGCCAACTAGATTCCGTTACGGTGAATCCAAGTGTCGGGCACAGACTGATAAATTTCATTGCTGTTTTTACGGCAATAAGTGCACACGTGAAATGTAAAGTGTGTGGAAGTGATGTAGAATTTTGCGAATCTAGTCGAAGAGAACTCGGATTTAAAATTGTGATAAACTGCAAGTCCTGTACGCCAAAAGAAATCACGTCATACCCGTTAATCCAAAATGCATACGAAGTTAATCGTCGATTTATTTTTGCGATGCGATTGCTTGGAGTGTCATTGGCTGGAGCAGAAAAAAATTGTGCTTTCATGGACTTGCCGCGCTCTATTTTTCAATCTTTTTACGATACTATTGTGGGACAGATTCGTGATGATACAGAATCTATAAAGACAATGTCATTCAAACTAGCTGGTGAAGAAGAAAAAAAAATAACCGCCGAAAAGTGTGGAAAAGTAGATGGATTGACAGTTTCTGGTGATGGAACTAAGTAAGGCATGTGCTCTGTGGAAAGGCAAAACTGATTCAGAGGAATATCAAAATTGGCTAGAAAACCATGCTCAATCCTGTAACGTAAATCACGTTGGTTGTGCAGGCAAAATGGAAACTGATGCTATGCTTGAGATGTTTGAAAGAGCGGAGGAATTACACGGAACGAAATACGTCAATTATATCGGGGGCGGCGATACGAAAACTTGTAACAAAATCGTGCAAGCTCTTCCGTATGATGTGAAGAAAAAAGAATGTGTCAACCATGTTCAAAAACGGATGGGAACAAGATTGCGAAATTGTAAAAAAGGGAATAAGGTCGGTGGAAGGGGAAAGCTGAGTGGAAAGCTCATTGGAGAATTAACAGCATTCTATGGTCTTGCAATTCGTCGGAATAGTGATTCGTTGGAAGATATGAAAAAAGCTGTCTGGGCTACATTCTATCACAAATGTTCCACAGACGCAAGTTCCCAACATCAGTATTGCCCGGAAGGAGAAGACTCGTGGTGTTTTATACACATAATCCTGCATTGCCTGCAGATGTCATTGAGGCAATCAAACCGATATACGTGGACCTTAGTAAAGACGAGCTTTTTGAACGATGTTTAGGCGCGTTCAACCAGAATAACAACGAGTGTTTGAACTCTGTTATATGGAAACTTGCCCCAAAGACGTCGTGGAGCGGCAGACCCACAGCTGAAACTGCCGCTAATATTCCTTCAATACTTTTCAATTGGCTTCATTAATGTATTGGAGATAATGGAAATAAAAATTGGTGAAGCACTCTACCAATATTGTCTAAACATTGATGAGAAGCGGATATGCGACGCCGAGCACGAAGCCGAAAAAAACACGCATGAGGGTCGTCTGCGTGCAAAACACGGAAAAAATGACGAGTCTCTGGATGCTGAGGAGCGGTTCTATGGTCCAGGAATAGTTGACCGATGGTAAGAAACAAAAACAAAATTACAGATATAAAATTAAGTTTAGAAGTCGAATTATCCTTCAGCAAAATTTTGAACGCTTTTTTCTCGAAACTACGTTTTTCAACTTGGTTGACAACATATGTAAAAAACTATTCATCCGATTTGCATGTAGCAAGTCTTAAAATGTTCGAAAATCCAGTCTGTATGGCACCACGTAGGGATTTTTTTATAAAGAGCCCCCTTTTATTTTCATTTTTTCATAAACGATGAAAATGTTCTGTGAAAATGAGAAATAAAATTCGCTGGTCCGCCATTTTTTTTTTTTTCGATATCGAAATTCCCCTACGTGATGCTATAAACCTATATGTCTAGTTCATAAATATATACATATATTTTTTTCAGATGAACCGTATGGCTTAATTGCTGTCAACCACCAACCAGCAACTTCGTCGGAGTGTCCTATTGGAAGCGGCGTACACCGCAAACTATTCTTAAGATTCGAATAAAAAAAATTGTGTAGTGTCTTTTATATGTATATATTGAATATTAGTATCAATAAAAAAAAAACATCCATCGTTTGCTCGAAAAAAATTATTAATAATACACCCTCGTACCGCGCGCGCACCGTGGTCTGGTGCCTTAATTAAAGCCACATAATCACTTATGTAATGAATACGGAATTATTTTTTATGAATGTTTTTCAGGCTGTCAATACCAGTTCACATTTGACAGGAGTCTCGCGACGAAAGGGTCAAAGGTAGTTTTCGTGAAAAGGCAGAACATGAATAAGGTGACACATTCATATACTACGTAATACGCGGACACTTTGGCTGGTGAATTGTTATCCTTCATCTTCATCTGCCTGCAAGAGACAACCGGGTCATTCGGGCCCAGGATACAAAAATCATGGATGAGTATGTCCGAAAATATAAGAACATCGTCGTCACCTCATCAAAATCCGGGAAGTTGACTACAAAACTTAAAAAAAAAATTCTGGTCGACGTATTGAATTTTTTTATAAAGCGGCTGCAGAACTGCGCGTACTTAATCCAGCAAGAACGGGAAATTAACGCCAGAGAGGATTGCCTAAAGATTCAATCCATCGTACATCACCAGCTGTCCTCCCCAATTTTTGGTAATATGATCCGGTACGCATGGTTTGCTTCCAAACTGTGCGATGACAGGGACATTTTTTTAAATGTAAACGAAGTGTGTTTCCCGATGGACATTTAAAAAAAAAATGCTCCTGCAATAATGTGTCATTGGTGCAGTGTACAAGGTGTCAAGTAACATTTTGTTTTCCTTGCTTCTATGACGACGATCACCCGGGCTCCTGCGAAACCCCGACTGTGGAGTGAAAAGTTGCGATACGTTGTATCAACGAAGATTGAGGTCTATAGAAGCACAAAGCCTATAGCCCGCTTGGTTCCAATTTTTTCGTGAGTCAAACATACGCTAGGAGGCTCTAGTATCAACCGATCGATATGCTCCGCCTTCTAGCTTCGATGCTCGCAGCCATCTGGCTACGGTGGGGTCACGAAGATTCCCCTGACTTCCATCTCTGTGGCTTCCCCTACCGTCCCTCATTCTGCACCGCTCGACGACGCGCGGCGGCGGACTTATTTTTACGAACAATGACTACATCCACACGACGAGCTTTATTCCAATTTTACTAACATCGATGTACTAAAATCGAGAGTAATGCGCGATGTAAATAGCGTATTATACACGAATTAACAACGTACGTATAAACCGGAGTAAATTATTGAAACCGAAACCTAAGAACACCTAATCCAAGCGGGTCCACAACATAAATATTACAATGCTCATTCAATATTCAATCAGTTACGCTAGCGTAGTTGGCAGAGCGACAAGATACGATTTTTTTTTTTTTTTTTTTTTGTCCTGATTGTCTTTCAGCCAACGATTTCACATATTCACTAATTTTCATACACTTTTTACATTGAACATAGACATTTTTGTGTGAAATATGGAATTTTTATTTCCGTTTTATAACATTATAGAAACTAATGTAACTAGGAAGAAAATACAATCCGTGGAATGTTTTGTTGTTTCATTAAACAACGACCGCCAGATATTGCTCAGATAGAAAAATAATATTATGGTGAGCTTGCAGGGATTACAATTTAGGTTGTTATTTTCAGTTCTTTTGAGTACTTTGAAATAAGATAAAAATCTTGAGGAAAGTAACCGTATCGAAGATGACTTCAATTTCAAATAATAATACCAAAATTTTATCGTCAAATTAGTTTTAAAAAATTATTTCAATATATTTGCCGGAAACAAATATTTTTTTACTTACCACATGGATTCCCCGATTTTTCTGAATACATTAGATGTTTTTCTCAATTTTAAAATTTTCATATTCAAAAATCGAAAAATTGATGCAACGTTGCAAATTTCGGATATGATTCCATAGAGAAATTTCATATTACACATTTTAATTTTCAAGATCACTGAACAAGCCGTTATTTAAATGCAGTCTGTTATAATACGCAAAAACTGATATTTCGAAATTGAGAGAAAATTCTCAAAAAATCAATGTATTCGGAAAAATCAGGGAATGTCTTTCGTAAGTGAAAAAATAATATTTCGGTCAATTTGTTGAATAAATTCTTTTTAACCAATTTCTTAATAACTTTTTGGTCTTATTACTATTGAAAATTAATATTATCATTATTTGCAATGAGGCTAGTCTAAGACACAGCGCGTGCATTTAAGAAAGGAAAGAAAGACTTAAGACAGTATCAAGTGCGTTTGTAACTGATTAATATCGCGAATCATGCAATGATGTCTTTATTGACAAAATTCTTCCGATGTATCGGACAAAACGTCTATTGCAGACCGAAAAAACAAGAGTCTGAGGAGTTCATCAGCCCCTACACTCAGAGCGAGAGAGATCGCATCATCGAGCTAATCGTGAATGCGCGAGAGATAGCGCCGTCAAGCTGATCGCGATTGCGAGAGATAGCGATAGTCCAATATCATCATTACATCTCAGTACGAGCAGAGGCCAACGCGTGACCTGCTCCTATTAACATGTTGCTCTCTCTCTTATAAAAACTTTTTTCGCTGATTTTTTATATTTTATTTATTGTGTATATCGCAAATTGCATAATTGCAAAAAAAAAAAAAATTATAAAGCCGGGGATTGAACTGCCGACCTAGCACATACAGAAGCAGCGCCGTACCAATTACCCCAACTTGGATACGTATACTTTTATTATCTTTTTAAGTATAAAAATCGTGTTCCCGCTCGGATTTCGATTTCATTAGATTTGCTTGGTTGGGTTAATTAACTCCTAGTTTACGTAAATATAAAGAAATAATTGAAAAAATAAGTTTGTCTCGACGTAGAGGTCATTAAAATGCAAAAGTATTTGCAATGAATAGCTCTATCTTCGTCGGTATCAGCAATGTAAACCTAAACCCCCACTCTACGTCCGTATCGCTCCTGTGCGAGAGAGCGCACCCATCACCCCAGCTGCGAGTGCGAGTGAAATAGCATCATCGCCCCGACTCCGTAGGTGGAGCCAACGCAGTTATACAGCCGCTCACGTGTGTTAGTTCTGTACGTGAGCGCACACATGTAAACTCGACGCTAGCGACATCTTACCGTTGGGATGAAAGCTTGTCCCAGCACCCCAACTTTTTTGGAACCAAGCAGGCTATAGGCTTTGTGCTTCTATAGACCTTAATCTTCGTTGTGAATAGCTCTATTTTCGTCGGTATCAGCAATGTAAACCCAAACCCCCACTCTACGTCCGTATCGCTCCTGTGCGAAAGAGCGCACCGATCACCCCAGCTGCGAGTGCGAGTGAAATAGCAACATCACCCTGACTCCGTAGGTGGAGCCAACGTAGTTATACAGCCGCTCACGTGTGTTAGTTCTGTACGTGAACGCACACATGTAAACTCGACGCTAGCGACATCTTACCGTTGGGGTGAAAGCTTGTCCTAGCATCCCAACTTTTTTGGAACCAAGCAGGCTATAGGCTTTGTGCTTCTATAGACCTCCATCTTCGTTGGTTGTATAATTTAAGTTCTCGCGTTATGTTGATAAATTGTCACGAAAATAAAGGACACATTATTACCCCACCCAATGTTCTCCATTTTTATACCAAAATTTAATTTATCACAAATATTGTTAGTCAACAAGCATAAATTCGATCAATTTTATACGTAAATTACGTGGGCATACGTATTGGAGAAAAATGAAATGAATTATCAAGAAAAAAAAAATTGCCCACGGCGGGAATCGAACCGGGGACTTACCGCTTACTAGGCTCACTCGCTACCCGGTGAGCCACGCGACCTGTTGTCACTTGATTTACGTCCATTTTTCATTACTCGCTCGGAATATTTCAAAGTCGATTTTCTCGAAAACTTCTGGCTATCTGGCCCAACGGCTTTGGGGAATTGTTATTCGAGGGCTGAGGTTCCAGCACGATGAGTGAAAAAAGTTACAAAAATGCGGTTGGTGGTATTATGCGGTGGTGGTATTATCCCTTTGTTATATGCGTGAACAGCTAAACGCGATTGAACAGTCAGATGAGCAAGACTAAGATTCTCGACTGCGGCTCCTGTATATTGTTACGTCCTGGCATAACGCATTGAAATTTACTGATAAAACTCAACCAAAATCTTTATCGGAGGAAAAAAACTTTCAAAATAGAGTTTAACTAAACTATTGGACTTAACATTTCTTGAAATAAGTTTTGCTAATTGCGAGCAGAATCCGCGATCGATCTGCAGCTTCCCTACAAATTTCTCATTATTTAACCTTGTTTGGATTTGTAACGCAAATATCATGGCCATATTCCAGTTATTTATATAGGGACAATACTCGGATGAAAAGGAGATTCCGCATTCGGTGATGCCATGCCACTCCATCTTTCGGCAACAGCCAGTTTTGAAGAGTTTTTGAAACTATCGTACCCGTTTTTGGGATATCCAGGACCGGAGCCCTCCATCCTTATGACTAGGATCGAGTTACCGTAAGGGAGGTTTGGCTATGCAGTTAGTGTAAATCCCGTCAATGTCATGGAGACGCCAGGTTTGAATGGCGACTCTTCGACCCCGTGTTGTGGTGGGGCCACCTGTGTCCCCACCAAAGACACAAGATAGAATAGGGGTGTGTCACCCATCTTGGAAAACCCCGTGCCCACATAGCAAAAATTTGAATCATGAATAAAGTTTCCTCCATGAAATGCGCAGAACTCTGTAGTTAATTACATCCAGATTAGTCATATTAGGAATTGATAATCTCGATTCGAGATCAATGAAAGAAAAACCAAATGTTCCCATGAACATCTTTTCACCCCTGATTTTTAATCGTAACAGAAGGATCGATACGAAATTTTATCATGCAACTTCATTAATTAATTAATAGGACAAAGGTTACCTCTGCACAGATTCCAGCAATGAATATTTTATATTATTTACTAATTCATTTATTGAGTAACAATAAAAACACAGTCGATGCAAATACAATTAGGTACCTGTATAAACGACAGGAATGGTCGAGAAAACAGATTCAGCGTCATGAAACCTGATGCACCACAGGTGCCCTCAGTTTCGAGAACGATGGTCAGAAAAGGGACACAAACTAAACTGTAGAAAGAGATGCAAGAATTGTCACGAAGTTCTATTAGTCGCAACGGCAACGTATCCTATCCATGACAAACACCATAATGCATTGTGAATTGACATTTTGCCCCGTGACCTGCACCGATTGTGGCCGAGCAACGGGTAGGTGTTACAACCCAAAGGACGACGCGTATGGAGTCGCCGTGCCGCAATTCGTCGACTCGAGGCTAAGTCGACTAAGCATTTGGCTCAAACTTTTTTTTTGGTCATTTACGGCTCGGCGAATCATTACATGTGTTATCAGCCGTTTTGGTATCAAGAGCTACCTTTAATATTAATTGTTAACGCTACCTTTTGAGTATTAATTATAAGATGTTGAATAATTAATCGTATATGGCGTGGCTGTGTCGTTGAACCGGCTAGCCGCTGCATAACAGCACCTCTCTGGCCACTCATTGAGCATCTCCCGCGCGCCCGTGGCGTATGCGCTCTCACGTCGATGGTGAAGACGACGGCAATGGGCACCATTCTCTCGGTAGTGTGGAAAATTAATGGCCGCCATCAAGCTCACAGCTCAATCTCACCGTTCCTCTCTTTGTTCATTTTCGGTATTGCTCACTTCGTACTCTCGTTTTTCACGTTATTAATATGTACATTTTCGGCCATCTCATCAGTAAATCATCTCAGGGAGCATCTCATCGGCTCATGCAACAACTGTCGGCAAGTGATATTGCATTCGCTCAACACGTGGTCGTGGCGATTACAGGCGCCGCGGTCTTCTCATTACGAGTTTCCGTGCGACGTGCCTTGTTATAATCGCCTCGAGCGATACGCGCTCGATCATTCCGTTATATGGACTTTTCTCACGTGCCAGCTCAACGGTCACCTCAGTGTATATAGTTTCTTTTCCCATTGGTTTTTTTCTAATAACGATTTTAACAACAGTTACATAAACCACCTGTGCGTCGAATTGCATTATTTAAACATCCTCGTTCCACTATCATTCCACATTAGTCATTTCTCAAACATTTTGGTCCTTCGACGCGGATAGTGGAACGTTTCAATTCGTGACAGTGTGTTTATTTAGTGGAAAAAGAAGAATCAAGTGATCTTTGGTTTTCTCATTGTTCTCGTGCGTGGTGAGTTGGCGTCTCTTCGCTTCTCTCTCGCACCCGCACGAAGCCTCGTTGCTTCTCTTTCGCACTCACACGAACAGACTTTCGGACATTCTCATATTTGAATTTCTCGCGAGTTTTTGTTCGAGGTTTTCGCGAGGGAATCTCTCGTGAGTGTTTTTTCGAGGTTTCCGCGAGTGTATTTCTCGCGAGGTTTTTTTTGAGTTTTCGCGTGGTGTCGGGGCATTCACACAACCGTATATAACGGCTATTTTTCTCGTGTCGTCGGTGTGAGTTTTCCGCGCGCTTCGCATTTCTCGTTAGCGACTCTCGCTCATCGGGTTTCTCGTTCTCGAGGATTGTGGACATCTCAACGCAGTTTCGCGAGTGTTATTGGCATCTCGCGTCTCATCGAACTCTCGACAGATCTGCGTTTTGTTTTTCGGACTGCTCAGCGTTCTTGTGTGTTAAGTCTCGCAGCCACGAGGCTCAAGCACACTCGAACAGTCTCACTCGAGCTGCTCATCGCGGCCAGCTCGTGGGTTGTTCTCTGGGTTCTCCCTCACTCTCATCTCGTTCTCAACTATCTCGTCATGACTGACGGGGACAAGGAGTCGGAAAGAAAATCGCCGACCACGCAAGGTGTTCACTTGTCGGTGCCACCTAAAGAAGCGACGAGAACGAGTTCTCGTACGGCCTTACCCGTGAAGTTGTCGGCTGAACTCGAACTCAAAATGCAGACCCAGATGGGGCGTTTTGAGGTGCATCAAGACGCTGCAGAGTTTCTACCCGATGACATCACCGGGGTCACACTCGAGGAGATCGAGTCACAGATTGCTCAGGCTGACGAGGTTCATCGAATGTTCCTCAAGGAACACGCTTATCTCGAGAGCACATGGCCGTCAGTGCTCGTGGATCACGTGAATTTCGTGAATCGCATTCATCTCAAGGCTGGCCGTGCTAACGGCGCATTTCGCTGGGCAGCTCTCAAAATTAAGGCTGCGTTCACCTCTCCACCCGTCGTTCCAAGGTCGACTCCCGAGGACGACGCGCAGACGTCACACACGCGGCTGCCAAACATCAAGATGCCGCGCTTCAAGGGCGAGTATGCGAAGTGGCTCGCATTCGCGGAAATGTTCAAGACGCTCATCCTGGACAATGGTCAGCTCAAGGACGTCGAGCGCCTCCATTACCTGAGGAGTTGTCTCGAGGGTGAGTCGTTCCAGCTCATTGCCAGTCTCGCTCTCACCGGTGCCTCACTCGGCCCGTCCTGGGAGATTCTCACAGCGAGGCACTGCTCACCTCCAAGAGTGGGGCTGGTCTCAACACGCTCATCTCGACGGTGTCCGAGGCAAACGCTGCGCTGCGCTCACTTGGCGTGGATCACAACATGTGGGAGTGCATATTGGTGCACATCTCACGAAAATTAGGCCGCTCATCTCGGGAGGCTTGGGAGACCTCACTCGGATCCTCTCACGAGTATCCGAGCTTTGCTGAGCTGGTGACCTTTATGACGTCACGCGTACGACCGCTGAAGAGACTGGAGGGTGCGTAAGGAGGCACGGCCGGCTCACCAAATGGAGTTCAACCCAAACAGATGGCCTCGGCTCACCAGGCGTCGACAACCACTCAACCCCGGACAGCTTATCCCAGGGACAGCGTAACAATGGCAAAAACAGGCCGCTCCCTGCGACCTGTGCAAGGACGATCACTTCGTGGTGATGTGCCCGAAGTTCCGCCCACAGAAGGTCAAGGATCGTCGCCAGTTCGCAGTCGATAAGCGGCTGTGCTATAACTGTCTCGGTTGGCACAGCGCGAAGATGTGCCGCTCGAAGCAGGGATGCAATCAGTGCAGGGCTACACATCATACGATGTTGCACGAGAAAACATCAGCGGACTCACAGCCGCGATTCGCGGTAACGACTCCAGCAGCACCACCTGAACCTGCTCAGGGCACATCATCGTCTGTTCATTGAAGTCTTAGTGCAGTCGTCAACTCATCGATTCAGCTCAATGCGTCTCGCTCAACTCATCAGTTCAGCTTAATTCGTCTCGCTCAACGCTGCTCGCCACAGCCAACGCTCACGTCAACTCATCGGTGATAACTCATCGAGTCCGGCTCCTGGTAGAGATCCGGGGTCGGAATTAACATTTTCGTAGGAACAACTCATCGGTCAACTCAACATTCCTCGGAAGCACTCCACGATATCAATCATCGGTATTGGGGGAACACAGTCAACTCAAACTCGCGGCATCGCTCAGTTTACTCTTCGGTCAACTCACTACTTGCACACAGTCATGGTTCAGGCTCACATTTTGAGAACGGTTACCTCGATCGTACCGTCTTTCGAGGCCCCAAGGCAAGAATGGCCATACCTAGACGAGCTCAAGTTGGCTGACCCGGACTTTCTCATACCACGGCTAATCGACATCATTATCGGGGCAGATCATTATGGTCAGATCATCAAACCTAACATCATCAAAGGGTTGACCTCGACGCTGATCGCGTAACTCTCAATTTTTGGTTGGCCCATTCTTGGATGAGTGCATGTTGCCTCATCGGCGACATTCTTGGCACACATGATCTCGATTCAGCAGGAGGATACTCCCCTCCAAGAATTACTCACAAAATTCCGGATTCAAGAGGAGCTGCCGACAGACACCGCTCAACAACTCACCTCTAAGGAGGAAGAGTGCGAGGCTCGCTTGAGAACGACTCTCTCGAGAGGCTCAAACGGTCGGTACATTGTCCGCCTCCCGCTCAAACAGTCGAGCTCACACTTTGGTGACTCTTATAGCACAGCTCATCGGTGCTGGAGGCAGATGCTCAAACGACACGCTCGGGATGGCGAGTATCGGGAACTCTATCAACGGTTCATGGCAGAGTACGAGGACCTTGGCGACATGGTCAATGCAGCGAATATCTCATCCGATGGCTCAGCTCGTTACTATCTGCGGCATCATGGTGTTCTCAGACCCGAAAGCATAACAACCAAGCTGCCGGTGGTGTTCAATGGCTCACGTGCCACCACATCAGGATACTCAATTAATGATTGCATGCATACTGGTGCGAAACTGCAGCTCGACATCTCGGACGTTCTCATCTGGATCCATACTCATCGATATCTCTTTGGCACGGACATCACAAAGATGTTCCGACAAATACAAGTCCATAAGGATGATTGGATCTTACAACGGGTCTTGTGGATCGATGACCAGCTCAACGCGATACCGTATCAACTCACCACGGTGACTTACGATACCAAGGCAGCTCCATTCCTTGCCGTTCGCACTCTGCTTCAATTGGTGGAGGACGAAGGTCATCGGTTTCCATTGCCATTACCACCGCTCAAATTCGGAAGATACGTCGACAACATCTTCGGATGTGCGGAGTCACTCTCACAACTTATCGAAACAGCTCATCAACTGAAGAACTTGTGTGATGCGGGTGAATTTCCGCTCGCCAAGTGGCATTCAACCAACCAAGAACTGCTCACGGTAGTCTCATTGGCGAGCTCATCAACCAAGATCATCTCACTCGACGATTGCGAGACTAAGATTCTCCGAATAAATTGGCTCCCACATGAGGACACATTTGTATTCTCATCGAAATCCTCTGCACACGCAGGCAAGCTCACGGAGCGTCACATTCTTTCCGAAGTGGCGCAGATCTTTGATCCACTTGGTTTCATCTCACCAGTCACGATTCGCGCAAAAATGTTGTTGTAAGAACTCTGGCTGCACAAACTGGGACGACACATTGCCGTCTCAGATCTGAATTCGTTGGCTCACGCTCAGAGAAGACCTCTCACACCTCGCCAGGCTCTCACTACCTCGATGGCTCGACACATCGGGCGACTCAATAATCGAACTACATGGCTCTCTGATGCGTCATAGTAGTATACGGTGCGCTATGGTGACCCCCACTCCTATGCTCACTCCGATCCCCACTCTTCGGGCCTGGTCGGACTGTGTTAAGTGTGGGTGGGAGTGGGCGTAGGTGCCCCCACTCCTATCCGCGCTCTTCGTGATTGGTCGATCCATGGCGAGTGTGGGTAGGGGTGGGGGTAGGTGGTGAGGTGTCGCCATAGTGCACCGTATGTTATTATTATTATTATTATTTTTTACTATTCAAAAATTAGAATGAAATTAATTTTACCTGATGCTGCTGCTGCTGCTAGGCCCTCCAGCCGACGCTCGCCCCGAGAATGTTTTTTCTTATGGTCTACACAGTTTTTCCTTATAAATAACACATTCACACACATACGCGAATATTTTAAATGTTTAAATACTGGCGCGCAGTCGTTGGCGATTGAGCCAAGCGTGCCCCTCCATTCTGAACTCGCTGCCGAGATCGGCCCCGCGGATGTTGATCTTTACCCAGAGCAAACTATTTTCGGCAACTTTCGCGCAAATGCTCGCCGTTGCAATAACGCCCAGCGTGACGTCACTTATGTACCGCTGTGCCGAACACGACCATTCTACACCGGGCTGCTGTGCGTCCGATAAGCCGCCGTGAATAGCCGTGACGGGTATTTGCCGAAAGTCTCCCTCCAGATAATCCATTTGTGATCTACCACGAAAAGCCGCGTCGCCAAGGTCGAACAACCAAACCTCAGCATAGCTCGAAAAGTCAATATCAATAATGTGCCCTCGCCTTACACCTAAGGCCGATGAGCGAACAGTGCAAAGCGCTCCGGCAACGAGCTCTTCATCACCAAGGAGAACGCCGATGTTAACATCGATGTCATGTGTCATCATTGACAGCGTATTGTCCACGTAAAGCCATGTTAACGCCGTCAGGCATAGCCACATGCTCGTCGGGCTGTCGACGAACAGAATTTCGACGGGCACGTCCTCGTTTTCCAGCCACGCGAGATTCAGAAGTTTTATTCCGTTTTCCATGGCTGAATTATTCTTTTTACTCACGAATAAAATATGAATGTGACACGTTACGACGGCAAGAGAATACTGAGGATGATTCTTTGCTCTGCCATAGCACACGCCCGCTCATGAAGATGCGATGATCGGCCGAATAGCAGCATCAGCAAAATTGTACGTGTCCATATTAATATCTTGGGTATCTCATAGTAAATACTGTCGTCAGCATTTTTGCACGGCTGCAACTCAAGCTCGCGATGCTTTCGCGCCGATCTCCGTTGTGTATATGCTCAATCACGTACAAGCGTTGCCTGTACAGACGGGTATATATATATATATATATATAGTATATCTACACACTGTGTATATACGCGCCAATTATTACAATTACAGCTTCTGAATTTAGGATTATATTTTCTCTATTTTTGAAGTAAAACTTCTTTAGGTGCGCTAGAGTGAATCCATAGGAAGAAACACAGCACAGAGAGGAAAGGCCGAGAATAGACATGCCACGGAGAGCGAAAGAAGCACCGAACAAAGAGGAGACGCGAAGAACGGGTTCTCGGCGTCTCCTCTTTGTGTGGTGCTATTTTCGATCTCCGCGCTGGCGCAAGCATGGTATATAAAACTGACTGTGTGTGTGTGTGTGTGTGCGTGCGTGTGGTAGTGTACGCCGTGTTGATATATATGTATGTGTCCCTCACACATATAGCGTTCTCTGCTCGCTCAACGGCGGGCCGGGAAGCGATATATATATATATATATATATATATATATATATATGTACTACAGTTATCATGAACTGATAGTTTCGTTATTGGACTATGACTCAATGGAAATTGTTGAATAAAATTTGACGTATTTCATATTGACGGGTTGTGCTGTAGGGAAATTATTAATATCCAATTATCCTTGATGCTTTTGCATGAGCGTTGATCTCCGTTAAGTATATGTATATATAGTACATCTATACAGCGGCGTATATACGCGTTATCATTACAATTACAGTTCCTGAATTTAGGATTATATTTTGGCTATTTTTTCCTGCGATGAGTGTACAACAATATATATGTTGTGACGCGTTTTCCCGTGATCCACTCGGCGTACACAAAATCCTCAAATCACCGGCTCGAAGGGCGCCAGCCACGGAAGCCAAAGCGGCCCGCGACAAATTTTATTTTCTAACCGGCGAACGAGGAAACTGCCCGACTTGGCTGCAGCCTTCTCGGATTGTAGAGGAGCTGGTTTTACTCGCGGGATGGTCCTTAAATGAAACAATGCACTTTGACTTCAACTCGGATGTTTTGATAGCACAAATAATCTCTTGAGGGTTTATCCCTTGGTAGACTCGATATAACACTACAAATAAATATGACCGAACTAAACGGACAGACGGACACGAAATCTCGACCCCGGGAACAATACACCGCACGGGAGGTAAAACTTAAATCTTCACGCCACCAACTTGGTGGCCGAGACGGCGCACAAGATGGCGCCGAGAGAAAACGTGCTCGCGAGAGCCGGTACACGAAAATGCGCGATGAATTCCTCCCCCGGCCGAGACTCGGATCGACACTTAGCCTTGAAATTAATTGGACTCGCACCTCGCGCCACCAAAATATAAAAGAACGGACCTCGGTGAGACGATCCAACAAACAAAATTACTAAAACGAGATATTCCACACACGATAAAAGGCGGGAAACTAAGACGCGATCGGACTGTCGTACGTTAACCGGCCGTCACGACAATATCGCTACGGCTCTATATAATTTCACCCCGATACAAATTTCCAAAACACGAAACTGAGCGAAGCAACGACCCTACCGGTTTATTTTCTTTGGCTGGACCCCGGATAATCCACGGTATGCCCAATCGTGACGATATTCGGAAGGGTTGCTTATCTTGAGCAACGGGAGCGGCCACGACACGAAACGCCACGTCTTTCCTCGTACGCGACGGAAGCTTGAGTCCCCGAGAAATTAGGAGCGCTTTTCCCTCTCGCCGCGGGTCCTTTTGCCCCACCCCTTGCCCCTTCAACGCTCGCGAATAAGTTTAAAACCGCTGATCGGAACGGTAGCTGCACGCGACTCGAAATCGACGGAAAGGATGATTCGAGGGCGGGCAACGATAGACAAACGCCTCTTAGCTTGATAATGTGGCTTCAACGGCCACTAACTCTGATGCAGCGGCCCTGCAGATGGCCTTGATGCAGTTTTTAGGGTTATGCAGCGTGAAGCTCCTACGAGCAGCACGGCTCGGGGTGGGTGGTGTGGCGATAGCCTATCATAAGCCACGATTCAAATCGCAACTCTCGAGGGATGGTCTGAGAGCAGTGGCAGCGACGAGAAGCACGTGTGTGAGCTCACTCACACCGGTAAAGCTCAGGCTGATGATGGTGTGGGAGAGAGAGAACCCCTCTCTCTCGTCGGTATCGATTCGAGCCGTGGATCCCGTGTCGTCAGCCCGTAGCGGCGCGTTCGACCAGCGCGCATCCCTTCGGTGACGATAGTGTCCTCGTAGGCCGGTAAGACCGTAGCTCGCCCAGAGATAAAGGAGAAATAAAGATACGAGAAATATTAGCATAATCGAACGGCTGTTAACGTATTTGCCCTGTTGGATCGTCTCGGCGGGACTCAACGAGATGAGACGTCACTCTCGTGTCGCGCCGGGACCTCTTTTCGAGGTTTGGTAACGTGTAGCAGAAATGCCACGTTACAATGTATACACATTTTTTGACTTCTATGTACACATCACCACAAAGATGCTGTTCTGAACGGTAGTATATACTATCATCAGTATTTTTGCACGTGTGGTTTTGCGCGAACGTCAAATGCAATCTGTATACACATACATATACACAGCACATACATATAGTCTATATACACGATATTATTTTTTAAATTGGCGCGAAGATGTTGCTGTGAACCATAGTAAATACTATAGGCCGCATTTTTTGTACGGCTGTACGATTAATATGTGAAGCCGATGGTGACGCTGCTGCTTAGAGCACGGGCGCTTTTAAATTTGTAATTTAGTAAAACATCGAGAACATCGCTGGATATCGTTTACATGTCAGGATTTTATATGCACGGGAAATACAGAAGATCACCAGTCATGTAACAGCCGGGTGTCAATCTAAATGTATTCAGTCTCGTGGACATAATGCCGAACCGCACCCTTCGCTCGTGCATCCTCGCTTTTTCAAAATTAGCGATAATTCACAGCGCACATATTAGGCGTCGCTGTAATTCCGCATGGCGTAGGAGTTCAAGAGATTTCAATGGAGGGGTTCTCAGAGGTCACCAAGTGTTAACGTGTGCATTTGAGGAGTTACAACGACGAGGGCTTGAAGATTCTCCAGCAACCCGAGGGATTCGCAGCGAAATTCAATGTGAGTAATATTTAGCACCATAGCAAAGAATAACAGGGTCGAGTTTGGGTTGTGTGGGTTTGGACATTTTTAGCCCTACAGCAAATAATAATAGCTGGGATTATTTACTAAAATAAATCCATTGTTTAGTATATAGCCAGCTGCTAGAAGCGTCAAGTGATGAAGAAGCAGATCTCATAGAAGCGACGCGGACTGCGGAAGAACAGGATTTGTGGCGTCCAACACACCCCGAAAGCCGTAAGTATTGAAAACTGCTAGGGGGTGTAGTATATTGTATACGAACAATAATAATAATGAGGATAACTTCAACATAATCAGAGACTTCATCGAAGCTCAACTTCAATGATGATGATGATGATGATGATGATGATAACCCTGTAATGATTGTCGTCATTGAAGCAGCTCATGCTGTAGATGATGAGGCGGCGCAGATACAACATACAGCAAATCGTAAGTACTCGAAATCTTGAATGATCTTTAGAATATTATTATGGATAATAAAATTTTTTATTCAAATAGCAGTATCTCGAGTCGAGCACGGAGAAGAAGAAGATGGCGCCGTGGCAGGGCCGTCAGGCTTATGCGATGAAAGCAGCAATCCGCTCATCGCCGGTGCTGAACCAGAAACAGCAAGGGTGTCTGAAAACGCTCAGCGTGCCGATAACGCTGATTATAATAATGAGCGTGATGCAATTGAAGAAGATGTATCAATCATGGATGGGGAAAACCAATTATGGGAAAGCCAATTATGGGAACAAGAGCCTCAGAAAATATTACTGGCACAGCCACCTCATGAAAGAGCTGACGCGTGGTTCGATCATCTCATGGTCGATGACTCAGGTAAATATGAATTTTATCCTATATTATATCTAGCTTCCTCGGTGTAAAAATAAGCGTGTGTGTTTTGTGTTAGGATATTCGATAACTGTCTCACGGTGAAGATACTCTACGGCACTACAAATCCTTATTTTATTACAAAGCGCTGAGATACTTTCATTTCTGTAAACATTATGATTGTACAAAAACGCTGAGATAATTTCATTTCTGTAAACATTATCATTGGGTATCAATAAATATGATGAATATTTAAACCCTCATACTCTTTTCTTCAGGAATACAGAAGGGCGCTGAAGGACACGGAGTGCGCACACATATAGCGACATACACCCACCAGGGGTTCGAATCGGAATACTTCGTGGTCGCGAGGCTACGACGCGTATTCGCGAACCACCTCTAGGAACGAGTGTAATGAGCTGGGTCGAAGGGGCGTTCAATGATCTACTCACGCATATAACTAACCCGTGCGAAGATGGCGATTATGTAGGAATATCGTTCACCGCGAGTACTTTGACACACGGCTCCGTATGGCTTTCTTTCCGACCTGCCCGCGATTACGTGTTTCAAGACATATGTCAACTCATAAGCAGTGTTGCTCTAAGCGCCGAATCTCTTAATATCGATGACGAGTGTAATATAAAAACGTGTGTTGTCAGGGGTGTGGAGGGTAGGGGGCACCGGAAAGGCTTAACACATGAGGGTGTAGCAAAAAGATCTATCTTAACGATTGGCAACGGTGATAATTTATGTTTACCTCATTCGTTGGGAGCAGCCCTCGTGCATGCGGAACGGGGTGAAATACGGACGGGCGAATTACATACAAAATGGCAGCGGGTGTGACAGGTTAATGGATCAGCTCAAAAAATTGCAGCACTTCATCTTACACGGCGCGCAAGTGTCAGGATACCGGATGTCGTGTAAATGAAATCGGTCATTACCAGGATTACTTATCGCGGGACGGTATTGTGATTGTCGTTTTCGCGTTTTTGGACTTGGGGCGATGTAAAAGATAGCCCATCTTCAATGGCACCCAAAGCGTCTTGAACACAGTAAGAAAGGTCCAACACACGCTGTATATCTTGTATCACGAACGCTCGAACCGTTTCGAGCCGATTCTCAACCTAAGAGGAGCGACAGGCAGTACGGGGTTTTGCACATCGTGCGATACACTATGTATATATCGTAAATTAGATCATCGATGCAGAGGAGAAAGATGCTCTCGTTGTTTCACGATACTCCCATGCGCCCTGTACTCGTCAGATACGATCAGATGTGTGGTGTGCAACCGTGTTTTCTTCGGGGAGACATGCTTGAAGAACCATAGTATCGCCGAAGCGACACACAAACCCGCCGTTTGCGCGACCGTTGAACGCTGCCGTGACTGTTTTGGCACAATAAGACCGTGAGACAAAAAGAAGAAGCACGTGTGTACTTCTTCTTTTTGTACGCATGTATATGTACCGCAGGCACACACGTACACAAACCGAATCTCTGTGTAGCTCAAAGGGTCTGTACAGCTTGTTCTGTACAGCTTGTACAGAACTCGCAAGGCTCTGCTATAGCAGAGCCTTGCGAGTTCTGCGGTGTACATGAGTTTGCATTTAAACATAACCCAGTAGCTCAGCTGGTGGAGCTTGCTATGCAGGAAATCAAAGGGTTTTCGCGTACAATATTAATTGCTCACAATGCTGGAGGTTTCGATGCACAGTTCATTCTACGCTATCTTATCGTCGAAAAAAGACCCAGTTACCATCGCTAATAATGAACGGAACAAAGATTATCACTACGCGTATTGGAAAGCTAGTCTTTCTCGACAGTCTACACTACTTTCATATGCCTCTGAGCAAACTACTGAATTCCTTTGGGTTAACTGATACCCTAGCGAAAGGTACTTTTCCTCACTTATTCAATAAACCCAAAAATCAGTATTATGTAGGAGAATTACCACCGAAAGAGTATTATTCTCCCGATAGTATGCCAGCGACCGTACGCAACGATATGTTCTAACCGTGGTATCACGAATTGAAAAACGCAAATTATGTGTTCGATTTTCAAAAAGAATTTATAGCCTACTGCAAGAATAATGTTACGATATTGAGGCAGGCGTGTATCGTTTTTCGCAAAATGTTCATAGCCATAGGGTGTGTTTATCCATTCGACAAGAGCACGACGATAGCGTCAACCTGTTTTCGGATTTTTCGGAAAAATTTCCTCGAAGATGATGCGATCGGGATCATACCGAGAGGTCGCTACAGATGGGCCGATAATCAATCGAGAAAAGCATTTTCGTGGCTCGTATGGATGGAACATTGAATAGGGCAACGCGTTTTTCACGCAGGTCGACCGCATGAGTTCAAGCTACCTCAGAATTTAACGGTAGATGGTTACTACGAAACCCCTGACGTGTCACATGTAGTACAGTTCCATGGATGCTACTGGCATGGCTGTCCGCGTTGCTTTCTATTAAACAGAGACCGGATACAGAGCGACGATATATCTATGAACGAGCGTCACGGGAGAACAGTGGCGGTAACTTATACGATACGGAATAGCGGGTACACACTGACGGAGATTTCGGAGTGCGAGTATCACCGTATGCTTGAAACAAATGCGCAGATGCGTACTCTCGTACGGGATCACGCTTTAGTTACAGCGGAACCTCTTAATCCACGTGATGCTTTCGTCGGGGGCCGCACAGAAAACATGGTCACGCTCTACGATGTAGAGGATTCTGAGCAGATACGATACGTCGATGTATGTTCTTTATATCCGTTGTGACGTGGTGTCACAAGGAGGCCCCAAAAATAGAGTTTTTTTTAGAATAGTTTTACCGGATACCCGCGCTCAAAGTCCGCCACCACACTTGACCCCGAGAAATGTAAATGTTAGAATTTAAGTAAAATAATGTAAATAGTATTTATAAGTGAATCGAGCAACCCGCCACGACACCGACACAGAAGAGGCCTTCCCCAAAAATTCCCAAGAAAACCCTACAAATTTCCCTGTATACCCCTGAAAAACCCATATGATTTCCTCACGAAATACCTTTTTCCCCTCCCCATACCCCCTGACGTATCCCCAGCAACGAGCCCAGCGGAGACGATCAGCAAGTCCTGGAGAGGCGCACCACCACCAGCATCCCCGAGGAGGAAAACCCACGCTGCACTGCCGGCTAGAGAGGGTCACAAGTGACCATCCCGCGCTCACGGCAATTATTAGTCTCAAATTTGCAACCCAAAAAGAGAGAGACCGTGAGCGCGGCAATAGCCCACTCTTCTCGTCTGCCGTGTCGATAAGAGACATTCCAGGCACGCGCAGCGAGAGAGTGGGGCGAGAGAGTACCCTCTCTACGCTAATGAGGGCAGCAGCGTGCGGTATTGATTGCCGTTATCGACCCGTGAGAATTCCCCACGTGCGAGAGATGTCCCCACGTGTCTGCAGTATTCCCGGTCAATCAACTATCGCTTTCCAGGACGAGGACCAGTTCGCAGGCGCAAATCGATAAGGTGATCGATGAATGGCTACCCCACGGAAATACGTCAGTCCCGTAACCCCTTCCATGCCCTTTGATTTCCCTTATCGAGCCTCGTGTCGAGTGAGGAGCAAGGAGCCCTCACTTCGAGCGTAGCGTGGAGAGAGAATAGAGTATAGAGCGTGTGTAGAGAAATTATAGAGAAAAGCGTTGTGAAGAGTGAGAGAGAAAAGGAGAGTGAGAAAAGAGGAGGAAAATTAAAAGAAGCGAGAGAAAAAGGCACGAGTGAGTACCCGAGTTTATATTTTCGAGTGTGGCGAAATTTTTATAAAATTGTTAGCGCGTACCCGGCCACGAGGCGGACGCCATCTTTTCCCGTATAGATTTTTCGTGCGTGTATCCCCTCGAAGTGTATCGAGCCGTGCAGTGTGGTGGTGTACAGATAATTAGAGTCAGTCCCAAATTTATTCGTTCAGTACCTTTTGCGTTTTCCCCAATACCCCCGATAATTTTGAAACGTATTATTCTTGTGCTTTCCCAATAAATCCGACCCCGATTAAAAATAGCCAAAATTAACCTGCCATGAAAAACGACCGTGGTAATTATTAAGAGGCCGAACCACGGGCCTTGCCCCCCCCTGAGAGTAGTTCCCCTAGTCCCCGAGCTAGCCCGTGTATAAAATTTCCCTGTCGTTGAGAGTTGAACGGCAGTTATGCCATTAAAATAGCTGGCGCCCAACTGTATTGTTATTATTATTATATTTTATTCTACTTTTTTGTTTTTTTTGCGAGTTTTCTTTTTTTTGTAATATATTCTTTTTTTTTGTTCATTAAAGAGGTTATATTTTTCGTGTTAACCCCGAGTTCGTGTTTCCCTTATATTTCCCCCCCCCCAACGGTCAAATTCGGCGTGACACCGTATATTCGTAAATACGGTAAATACCCCGTGGGCCTCCCGCGAGTATACGTAGGTGATGAATGTATGGAGTTAACAGGACCCAGTAACAGCGATCTCACGAAAGTCCTAGATCTTGTTGAGTGTACGGTGTTACCACGGTGAAATCTTCATCATCTGATGCGTATGCATCAGCGTTTGTTATTCGCTCTATGTAGTAGCTGCTGCGAAAGCATGAGTCAAGATGAATGTGAGCATGAAAATCCTGCAGAGCGTGTGTTCAATGGTACGTGGGTAGTCGATGAGTTGCGAAAAGTTGTATCATGCGGCTACAATGTGATTCGCGTACAATAAATTTGGCAATATGAGGTAACGCAATACAATCGTGATACACGGTCTGGCGGTTATTTTACCGAATATATAAATACATTCCTGAAAATTAAACAAGAAGCTAGCGGTTGGCCTACGGGGTGTTTGGACAACAGAGATGCGCAAGAACAATACATCGCTGGTTTCGAACGTTCAGAGGGTGTCAGATTTCTTCGTGAAGCAATATCGAAAAACCCCGGATTGCGTCAAGTAGCTAAATTATGTCTCAACTCTTTTTGGGGAAAGTTTGTGCAGTGCGAAAATCTGCCGCAACTGGTTATAGTTTCGACGCCCGCAGAGCTCCTGGACATATTGACTAATGCCGAGTACGAAATCACTCGTATCATACCTGTAAATCATGAGATATTGTATGTCAGTTACATAAAAAATGACGATGTCGTAACCCCGTCAGGTATAGCTAATTCTGTAATCGCAGCGTATACAACAGCTCAGGCTCGCTTGAAACTTTATAGTTATATTAGAGCGTCTAGATAGGCGCGCGTTGTACTGCGACACCGATTCGGTTATTTACGTGACGAAGAATAACCGTGCTGAATACGAGCCGCCAACAGTTCAACTTTTTTGAGAACTTACAGACGAGCTGGATCCGGGGTGTTACATCAAATCTATCTTTGCCGGAGGTCCAAAATTTTATTCATTCATAATCAGCGCTCCCGACGGTGTCGAAAGCGATGTTTTCAAAGTGAAAGGTATTACGCTCAATTTGGCAAACAGTCAATTGATTAATTACAGTACAATATGCGCCTGTATAGTTGACGACAAGGTGGAACCCATCGAGTTGAAATACAACGCTATACGTCGTACGCCGTTCCATCACGTTGTCACGCGTGCAGAAAACTGCACGAATCTGGTTGGGGAATCTGGGAAAATTAACTTACAAATATCGACACAATGGGTTTTCGTAGAAACTCGACTCCTTTTATTTAACAAAATAATGACTATAATGACTAGGGTCCCAACAATGGCTCTTATACGAAACTTGAGTAAATGAAGTAGGTGGCCATGAGGCCCGGCTGCGTCCTGAGCAACAAAATGGCGTTCAGACGCCACGAGGTGTCCGTTGAGAAAGTCCGAAAAGTCTTTTACTAATAAAGTGAACCACAATCCGACTCACGTCATTGCGAGGTCGTAAATCCTGCACTTTATGAGAAGGAAGGCACGAAAGAAAGTCCGGGAGAGAGAAACGCACTAGAACCTCGAATTGAAGAAAGCCGTTGAGAATCGCGATACAAAAGAAAGACACTTGTTGCTTCGATGCTTAAACGAGGTGAACTAGCCAAGCACGCCGTGCGCGCTAGAAGAAAGGGGTGGGTGGGCCACGTTGCCGTGTGTAAAATAGGCGCGTAGCACCAGAATTTAGGCGCCCAATATTCTCGTGAAGTGTCCGGTCACTGAGGGCCTCTTGAGGAGCCCGCGAGCCTTAGGCTTTCTTGAATAGAAACGTTGCGGTGAATACGAGTCGCTGCCGTATGGCTACAGGGGAAAATTAACTATTTTATCTAAGTGTAAATAGTGTAAAATATTTATGCCGTTATTGTACAATAAAAGGTTTTATATATATTCCGGCTGTTCGAACCCTTTATCGTGCCCTGTTGTATAAAAAATCTACTCATTCGTACAGATGGACGCGCGGTGGAAACATCCCTGGACCTCGACGATTTGCGGCCCCACCGGCGGCGGTAAAACGTACTTTGTAAAAAAGTTTTTGAAGTTTATTTCGGATATGAGCAGTGAGCCATTCGAGAGAATTATTTTCTATTATTCCGAATGGCAGCCCGCATACACGGAGTATGGTACGTCGATAGAGTTTCATGAAGGCCTACCGTAGAGTGCCGATTATGCAAACGACCCCCGTGCAAAACTCATAATAATCGACGATTTGATGCGTGAGGCATCGAACAATAGCGTTATAGATCTTTTCACCGAAGGCAGACATCATAAAAACCTGAGCGTTGTTTTTATTACCAAAAACTTATTCCATCAAGGACACGGACAACGAGATATTCCGCTGAATGCGAGCTATATCGTAGTTTTCAAAATTCGTCGTGATCGTGCTCAAATACAGCATCTCACATACCAGGTATATCCGGAAAACCCACGCTTTTTACAAGAGGTCTATCACGATGCAACGTCCAAGCCACATGATTATTTGTTGCTCGATTTGAAACGATCAACACCTGATAACTGTAGATTTTGCACCTGTATTTTTCCCGACGATCCTCATCATTTTGTATGAGTACCACGAAAAAAGTTGAAAAGCAGCTGTAGTGCTGGCGAATTGCCAGTTCAGCACGTGTAATGCCGTCTAAAGGACCGTCGCGTTACGATAAATGCATCGCCATATTAAGCGCGTTTCAACAAACCAACACGATACGAAGAGAGTCTGACTCGCGCAAATTAAATTCAAGCACTACTCATTGTGTTTACCAGTGTGTGTGGCGCATTCTTAAGGGTAGCGCTATTCCGAAGACTCCACTGTACAAAAGAAGTTGAAAGAAGTGATACATCTAGATGATCGACAGTTCGACACGTGTAATAACGCGAGGTGGTTCACCGCTCTGCAAAAAGCACGCTGCAATATTGCGAGCTCTTCAACATCTCAATAAGGAGAGACGCGAGGCTATTTTACGTAAAGCAGACCCAGGCATCATCTGCTGTATTTGTGAGTGCGCCTTGAACGTTCTTTGCGGGGACGTGGCTCTGGAGGACGATCAAAGACAAAAATTACGTCGGTGCGCCCCCGTTCTCCGTCATTTCGCCTCAAAAAAAGGCTGCTGGAAGAGTAAGAAACGATTCGTTGTTCAGAGCGGTGGGTTTCTACCGTTCTTTCTAGCGCCAATACTAGGCACTGTTCTATCGCGTTTGATTGGTGGCCGTGGATAATGGAGCACGCAAGAAAAATAGTACTCGTACCAGAGGAACATCTATCGCAGCTGGGCTCACAAAGTCATAATCAGCCAGCCTTTAGCACGGCCACGTCTCAAATGCGCCCATCGCAAGGAATTGATGCTACGCGAACTAGATTGGACACGGAGATGAATGAAATTTTGAAATCTAATGCATACAAGGATGAGAGGGAAAAGTGGGCTGCATACTTGACTGTACTACAAGGTTATCTCCATTTCGTCGATGACGAGAGAGCTCAGCAGTACCGAGCGCTTATGAAGAATAAATATACTGTAGAGCCTGGTTGCGATAAAGAAGAAACCGGTAATAACATGAACGATTCCGTCATCATTGAGAGTATACCGGCCAAATTTCGCATTAAAGCGAAAATGCTACTTCGCCGGTTACGTGACGCACCACGGGCTAATTTTTCTTGGGATTCTGCCGGGGTCGTGTCGGTCGGCGGAAAACCGATCAAGGATTCAAATATTGTTGATCTCGTTAATGACCCCATGAGGGCGCGGAAAATACCTAAACCAGCGGGGCGCGGTGCCTTTGCCAAATTTCTGAGAACGATGCAGACGCCGCGAGAATTCATTGCTAATGAGGAGTTGTGTTTGGAGTCAAGATCTAGCTCAACACTGCGACAATCGCAGATCGACGATAGCAGTACAGGCAGCGAGGGAGCAGGCGAAATGAGCCAGTCATCGTTTTTCAGTGGTCGTGACAACAGATCACCGGCGCCACAGGCAGATAGCCCCCGACAGAGTGGCAGTGGTTATTATAATAAGAAAAAACGTGTAACATGCGCCGACCTAAAAGTATAATCGTGAAAACCTTAGAAAAAGTGTACTTTAATCCAGTCCATGAAGCATCGTTTTCAGGCGCCACCAAATTGTTACATCAGGCGCGTTGGAAGTAAATTTCCAAGATAAAGGCGCTGCATTGGCTTGAAGCACAGGATGCTTACACAAAATACAGGCCCGTGCGTCATCGCTTTCAGCGGCGTTTTTATAACGTGCGGAACATTCATGATTTTTGGGAGGCTGATCTCGTAGCTCTTCGCTCGATTAAGGCTTATAATGATGGCTATGTTTACCTCCTCGTCGTTATAGATGTTCTTAGTAAATTCGCATGGGTTCAGCCTTTACGCGACAAGGCCGCTGCATCTGTGGCTAAAGCGTTTGACCTCATTTTATCTAAAAAAATAGTAACGCTCGATCGCCCGTTTGCCTACAGACCGACATGAGTAGAGAATTTATCGGCGCTGTATTTCAGACCCTCTTCAAGAAAAAGAACATTCAGTTTCGTGTTGCGAGAAACCCCGATATAAAAGCGGCTATTGTCGAAAGATTCAATCGAACGTTCAAAGAAAGAATGTGACGTTATTTCACGTATTCTGGACAAAAACGTTACCTTGACGTTCTGCAGAACATCATTTCAGCCTACAACCATTCTACGCATAGTGGTATAAAAATGGCTCCTGCCTCTGTGACGCTCGCTACAGTCGCTAGGGCTCGGCATAACCTGATGCAGCGTTACAAGAGAACAGAGCATTGCTCTCCTAAATACAATGTGGGCGACATCGTACGTATCAGTAGCGCGAGGGCAGCCTTCGCAAAAGGTTACGAGGGTGGATGGAGCAGCGAGCTTTTCAACATTCACCGCGTATCACGCAGTATTTGCCCCGTGATATACATCCTGCGTGATCTCCACAGTGAGGACATTGATGGTATATTTCATGAAGCTGAGTTATCGAGAGTGCAAACGAAGAAGACTAAGAGAAGCGGCCGGTAAAATGAAGGACGAGTTTTACATTGTTTTACCCAGCAACAGTGGTATGAGTTATTATCCCGATAATGTGACAACACGGTATACCACTCATTTACCGCAATGTGTGTCTCTCCATGGTAGCTGGGCCGTTTCTTTAGCGGAAATACACATGCCGATGACAATTTTGCGTGTACCTTCCGAGGGTGAGCGGAACTTCATTAATATCGTAACGAACATTACAACACCGGGCGATGATGCAGACATCGACTATAAGGAAGATCGTATCTGCGTACCGCCCGGCGTATATCATAGCATAGAAACATTCCTCAGACTATTAACGAAATACCATGTGTTGCGAGTCACCTGAAATTTCAGTACGCTCACAACGGCTATGTGACGGTGACGCGTATCTGTGAATCATGTAAGAACCTGGAGCGCTCCTTCTACTTCTCCGACGTGCTGAGCAAGGTTTAAGGATTCACTCAAGCTAAGGAAGGGGTAGTAGTTCAGAGAGAATACGCTGCTCAGAGACCCGCCAATCTAGCCAATGGGACACCCGATATGATGTACGTTTATACTGACATCTGTGAACCCTATATCACTGGCGATGTGCACACGCCTTTGCTATGCGTTGAACCAGCCGCTGCCGCTGATAACCCTAATTACGGGTCTGTGAAAATAAGAAGTTTCTCACCACCACGCTATGCTCCTCTATTACGCACTAGTTTTCAAACAATAACAATTAATCTAAGGGATGAATTTGGCGAGCCGATACCATTCGAGTACGGGACGCTGACGGTGACGTTACAGTTCAAACGTACAGATTAACTTGAACTGCTCGCCGTATAATACCTCTCTTGAAACAAGGTGCTAGGATTGTCGGTAAAGAGGCCCTTTGCTCGGGTATTAACATGACCACGGATATCATGGATTCCGGTTTGCACCCAAGAGAAGCATTCAAAACGCGCCTGCGCGAGTCCAGGGAAAATCTGAAGCGTAAGGCTGAAGAAAAAATTAGTACGCTCATGAAGGGCTCCGGCTATAAAGCTAGTAAAATTATTGAACTGATGCTTTCTCTTACTGAGAGCGCATCACGACGCACCGGTATGAAAAAAAGAAAGAAGACCGTGAAGTCGCGAAAACGTTCAGGCAGTGTGAAAAAGAAGCGGACTAAGAAGAAGCCAGTAAAAAGAAGACCGAAAAAGCCAACTGTTAAGAGACGTAACAAGAAATCAAGAACGCTGAGGGATATTTTTGCTTAGCCTAAACTGAGAAAATGGCGTTCCTGCACGCACACTCGTGTAAGTGCCTTAAGTCGGAACTTGAACTATTTACACTACCACCGACCCAGACAACAATTGAGGGAACACATTCAGTGTATTATAAGCCAATCTCATCGTTGACGGATGATTCGCCGATAGAGTTTGCCATACCGGGGCAGGGGGATGAGTACATTGATCTTGCACATACCATGCTGAGCATGCGTCTTAAGATAGAAACTTCGACCACAAAGGAGGGCGAGCTCGTCAAAGTAGGACCAGTCAATAATCTTCTGCACTCAATGCTCAACTAGGTCGATGTATTTTTGAATCAGAAGCTTGTCTCACCTCCTAACAATGCCTAAGCATATGGAGCGTACATTGAAACACTCTTGAATTACGGGCATGCTGCGAAGACCTCGCATCTTACGAGTGTTTTGTGGTATAATGATACAGCTGGTAAAATGGATGATACGGGCGATAATAATAACGGTCTTGTGTCCCGGCGCGCTGTATTAGGTAAGAATAGAACAGTCGACCTCCTCGGCCATTTGCACTGCGATATCTTTAATCAAGAGAGGTTTTTGGTAAACGGCGTTGAAATGCGTCTGCGGCTCGTACGGACCAATAACGCTTTTTGTCTCATGAGTTCTTCGAAAAATTGCACGATACGTATTACAGATAGTATTACGTCGCGTTAAGATAGCTCCAGGCATACTTCTGGCTCATGCAAGAGCTCTGTCTAAATCTACAGCAAAATATCCTTTGACGCGCGTCGAGGTTGAAGCGATATCGATGCATGCAGGGGTACACGGGGATACTCTTGATAATGTCATATTGGGCCAGTTACCTAAACGTATAATTGTCGGTTTTGTCGATAATAAGGCTTTCAACGGCGATCGCGCCATGAACCCATTCAATTTTCAAAATTACCAAATTAATTATCTTTCTTTGTATGCGGACGGCTTGCAAATACCGTCAAAGCCCCTACAGCCAGACTATATAGATGCTAATATGTGCGTGGATGCCTATCATACATTATTTTCCGGTACAGGTATTCACTTTCTCAATGAGGGTAATTGTATTTCACGCTCAAGCTATCCGTGGGTTAATTGTCTCTTCGCATTTGATATTACACCCGATCTCTCGGCCAATAGTAGCACTCATTAGAACCTGGTGAGACACGGTAGTGTGAGGATGGAAGTACGTTTTGCGGGAGCCCTAGCTTCAACAATGAATTGCATTGTATATGCTGAATACGATAATGTGCTGGAGATCGACTCATCCCGGCAAGTGGTCGTAGATTTCAGCGGCTGATGAGAGAGAAGCACCGTCAGTTTGCGTTCATCGTTTGGAGTGCGACGGTCGAAAAAAGATGTCATCATGAATATCGTTATGGATATACTGGATATGAGGGATAGAGATAATCAGTTTATACCTAAAGAAGTAGCTGTCATCTCGGTACAGACTGAGGACTTTGATCATTGGCTTGTAAAACCGCCCTACTCGTATGACAAATTGTCACCCGCTGTAAAGAGACAAAACATGCGCCTATGCGCTGATATTCATGGTATAGAATGGCCTGAAGGTGATATATCATTACATTTGCTGGACGCAAATCTGAAGAGAATTGTGACCCAGGCTGTACGGATCTTTACAAGAGGCTTTGAGAAAGCGTCATACCTAGCTCAGCTCACGGGGTGTTACATTATAAATCTGGAAGAAGATGATGAGGCTCCTTCATTCCGCCACATGCCACGAAGTGACACACGCTGCATGTAACGCACGCTGCATGCACGGTGTTGTAAATTAAAAACACATACAAATGCGCTCTGAACAACGCTGCCCGGATCAAAGCATGGCTCTGTCGTAGCGAGCAAATCACCTCCTTATGGGAGTATAGAACTACTACATCGTGGCGCGTCGGTTTGCCAGAGTACGCGTCAGAAGAAGAAGACAGGCCTTGGGCCATGAACAGTCTTCAATTTCTGCAATCTATTCAGAACATAATAGATCATACGGTGGGCGTGTACCCAGTAGATCATATCCCGAGGGTGTAGACGAAACCGACAGAATTCGTGGTTAACACCGATGGCCACAAACTACAAGGGGCCCACTGGGTCGCCATGTACGTCGATCGAAATGGACACGGATGGTTCTTCGACAGCTACGGACTACCACCAATCATTCTGCAGCATCTCGCTCGTCTCCGAAGAAACTGCAGATTCTTCCGCTGCAACGCAACGCAGCTTCAAGGCCCGAATTCACAATGTTGCGGACAGTATTGTGTTATGTTTCTTCATTATATGGCTACTGGTTTCGGTATTCACCGCTTTAGATGCGTATTATCGAATGATTTGCAGCGAAACGATAAAATAGTGGATGTGTATTATAATGCGTATATCGATAAATGCAGCAAATCTCCGGGTGTAGTTTCCAATATGAATGGTTGCACTGGTGGGTTGTATAGAAATAAGCATCTACATTGTATACAGAACTGCTGTTCCCGTGTACGATAATAATAAAAAGTGACATTGAAATTTTACACGTGTTTTTTTTACCGTTCTTTGAACTGCGATCACGTGCCTTAGAGTCAGCATTCTTTTGGGTCCAAAAGTCGCTTGCAACGACTATCATATTTTCGAACATCGCATGCGTCAAACCAACGATCTTTCGAAGGTTTGCAAAAAAATGCTGATTCCATAGGGTATCATATATAGACGATCAGATTTCTTTTTGTCTTTATTATGTCTAACAAAAATGAGTAATCTTTATAGGGTATCATATGTAGACGATCAGATTTCTTTTGGCCTTTGCGATGTCTAATATAAATAAGTAATCCTTGTAGTGGAGGGGCGGCTGCAGAGTATAATCTAGAACTTAGAGAACGGCCATCATTCGCGATCGAACCAGTGGTCAGACATCGAAGTAAAACTCCAAAGACTCTTATTTGCTCTTCTTTGAGGTGTATGCAGAGAAAACGGCACGAATTATAACGGCGAATAGAAGCGCTTTTACAAGACATTGCGTCTATAAAAGCAGTAATACAAGCGGGATCGCAATTTCTCTCTTTAACACGAAATCTTGAAGAACTCAATATTTACGATGGATTTCGCACGAATCAACAAAGTGGGTCAGACGGCGGCCTTTCTACCGGTGAAAAAGTTATCAGAACTAGAGCTCGAAAAAGACTACAATATGAGCAATATAAGAACTGTTCAAACTAAATGGGGTTCGCGTATCGTCATCGACGTGGAAAACGTAAACGTGGAAACGGCGTGTTTCCTGCCAGCCAGATTCGTCAAGCTGTTCGAAGAAGACGATCATCGATTTCAACAGCTGATAGTCGCAGCCCGTGAAAATAATCTGGCGGTGCAATATCACGGTACAAAATTCAATAATTTGGAATTCAAGCCGTTTACAAAACATTAAGCCCTGCGATGTCTGCGAAACGTACCGAGAATATACGTCCGCTATTGGAGTCGTTCGCGTATAAGCTAAATAATTTGTGGACAAAATCTGTGTGCGTGGGCATGGATATTTGTCGGAGTGGTACGTTACGGCCTGTGATTACGTTCATATGTGATATCCACGGCTGCTTAACTCTGGACGACGCTTCTTGGCACGATTTTCAAAATCATTTTAACACCATCGCGGAGTTCTTTGGCGACATAGAGGAGGAAGAAGAAGAAGAAGGGTGTATGGCGAATATACCATTCGGTCATAATTACATTTTACAACGTTATAAACGCACGAAACACATTTCTGTAATTATTCAGCGCGTAAATGAACAGGGCGCGGATCCTACACATCGTTCGTTACCGATTTTCTATCTCGCAAAAGAAAAATTCATTTTACCGACATTATTACAAACCAGTATAAACTGAAATATTTAATGGCTTCATCCTATTTGCAACGAGGTGACAGCTTGCAGAGACTCTCTTGTACATACAATAGCATCAGAAATATCCGTTTTTACAACGAGTTGCATACGACGTAATATTCGCACAAAGCGTGCGAAAATACGAGTGAGAGCTATCCAAAAAGTAACAACGTCAAAAAACACATATAGTGAATTACCTGCTTGTCGAAAAGCAACGATAATTGACAATCTATTGATACACTATTTGGATCACATCGTCAAAACTGTTATAGCCTGTAAGGAATAAATCCTTTTCTCATTGTATAAAGCATTACGTATATTTAAGTGAAAAAATGTATATAAAAAATATTAAATAAAAAGAAAAAAAGTATGGATTATTATTATTTGAATAATAATAATAATCCGGCCACTCTGGCTAACCCACAGAACGCTCCCCCCACCAGCTCTCCCCATCACGGCCCCGCCACGCTCGGAAAAGAGGCTCCGGCGTGGGAGAATGTGGAGGGGATAGGAGTGGGGGTGGCCAGAGTGGTCCACAACTGGAAAGTTATCAGACTTAGCGGGTAATTCTTCTACGTCGAGATCTCCATCGATATCGAATTCAAATTTTAACGCATTTGTAGATCGCTTTAGTCGCAAATGAGTTGAAGTACGAACACGTTCTTGTGGTATTTTACGCTTTGGAGCGAGGCTCGAAAATGCACTGTTTCGAGCACGTGCGACTGGGGGTGTTTGTGTAGAGTCTGAAGAACTCGTAGCTCATTGTCGTCTTTGTGTCGCCGTATGTGTTCCTAGAGGTTGTGTGGGTTTTACTACTGTGGGAGGTTTTGAAATTTCCCTGCGATTTCTTATCCTTTCCGCAATTGTAGCCCCTGAAAGATGGCTTTCTTCGAGGACTGTGGATAATGCAGTATTTTTACTAGCTGCTGCTCGGCTACGTGTTACTATTCGATTTGAGGATGTGACGCTATGCGGTATAACCTTTACTGTCGCTTTCTTTACTGCTGAACATATGGGTAATATGGTAACGTCTGAATTGACGAGATTTCGCGAGAGGGCATCGGCATTTGAATTGAGCCTTCCGGGCTTGTAAACGAATGTATATTCATATTCACGTAATGTAATTCTCCAACGAATTAATCTTTGAACCGGTAATTTTACTGAATCGATCCCCCTGAGTCCCATGACTGATCCCCATGGTCTCTAACGAGTTTAAAATGTTTTCCATATAAATATGGTCGAAAATGCAAAATTGCGTATACGATCGCTAGGCATTCTTTATCTGTCGTTCCATAGTTTTTCTCAGCCGGATTTAATGATCTAGACATATATGCTACTGGTTTATCTTCGCCATTTTTTCCTTGACTTAACACGGCACCGATCGCATGATTTGAGGCGTCAGTCGTCAGAATGAACGGTTCGTTAAAATTAGGATGTCGTGAGATTGGTGTGGAATACAATGCTTTCTTTAAATTATCGAGACTCTTTTGCTGTTCTGTACCCCAATTAAATTCGATCCCATTTTTTAATAAATTCGTCATCGGTTTTGCTTCACCTTTCTATGAATCTTCGATAATAACCAGCTAGACCGAGAAATATTCTGATATTCGTAACAGTTTTGGAAATGAGAAATTTATCAACGGCATCCGTCTTTTTCGGATCGGGGCGAACTCTGCCGTCGCCAATGACGTGTCCGAGATAAATAACTTCCGTATTTAAAAATTCGCACTTATCTGATTGTAAAGAGAGTTTTGCGTTACTAAGTCGGTCAAAGAGTCTGCGAACTTTAGTACGGTGTTCTTCTAGAGAAGAGCCAATGACAACAATATCGACCAAGTAAACGGATAGTTCAGTGCCTTGTAAGCCAAGAAGAACTTTATCCATTAATCGTTGAAATGTCGTGGGTGCGTTTTTAAGACCAAAAAGCATTCTTACATATTCATAATGTCCGTTGGGGGTGCTAAAAGCTGTATTTTGTCTGGCTTTCGGGTCCATTTCGATTTGATGAAATCCGCTTGCTAAATCAAAAGTTGAAAAATATGTTGCTCCACCGAGTGTATCAAGGATTTCTACAATATTAGGCAGTGAATAAGCGTCGCTTATTGTTTTCTCATTTAATGCACAAAAATCTATTACCATTCTCCATCGCTTGTTTCCTTTCGAATCAGGTTTCTTTGGAACAATCCATAAGGATGAATTATAGGGAGATGCTTAGTCCACAATTACTTCATCTTCGAATTTCATCTTTATGGACGGGAGGATATCTATATTGTCGTATTGTAATAGGTGACTCGTCGGTTGTATGAATTGTATATTTAATTAATGGTGTAGCAGGTAACCTATCACCAGGAAAATTACATAAATGTGGATATTCCGTAACGAGATCTAAAACATGTTGTCTTTATTCCGAGTTCAGATGGTTTAAACGAAGGCTATTATTAATTTTTTGATTTCTGTTAATATCGTGATCCTGTATGTCGCTGTCTGTGTCTTATTCGAAGAAGTCTTCTGAAGTGTCATAATAATCAAATGGTATTAATTCTTGTGGGGGTATTTCTATCTGTGCGTGATTTTCATATGCATTCACGGCATGTACGTAGCATATACCGTCATGATTTGTTACTAAAGCGTTTCCGATAAAAATATGTTCAGGAGTTTCTATACGCGGGAGGTATCCGGTTTTTAAATCCGTATTCATAAGTTTAATCGGCACTTTAACGCGAGTACGGCCCCTAAGTATGAATAAGCTCGAACTGTCGTCCTTTTGGGGAGTTTCTCGAGACATGTGATCGGGATTGGAATATTCGTTATCGTGATTTTCGAACGGGATTGGCATAATTGGTTTGGAGGTGGTTACCAAAGTATTATGGTGAAAGGAATTTCTGCTTTTTCGTTCATTAAAAAGTCTACGCCAATTATTCCATCCGCGGGTATCACTGTATTTTTCATTAACACTTGGAATTTTTCGGGTTTTTCAAAAAGCGTTAATTCTGTCAAACCTACAGTTGAAATCTTTTCTGGTGTTATTCCCGATATAGTTAAGGAGTCATGACCGGCAATTACATAGCGGCTTTTCAGGGCTTGGATTTTAATTATATTAATGTCAGCGACGGTATCTACTAGGAAGCGGCCGTAACCCTTTTCGAGTTCAGATGCACGATGTGTAATTATTGGGGATCGTCCCTGTCCTTGCGTCCATCTAATATATCTCTTGCCGTAAGGAATTTCACTGTCGAGGGACGCGTGTTTAAAAGATTGCTCGTCGATGCATCCGTTCGACGGGCGTCTTGCCAGTTTAAAGACTTCGTATTATTGTTGGGGCGCGGAGAGACGGCTCGCGCTTCGTTAGATTCTTCGCGAGAGTATTTTTCACGTTTATGAAACGGATCACGTTGGATGGGGTATGGAGAGTAAAATTCTGTGGACTGGGGAAAATAAAGATAATGCATTGGGGGCATATATGGGTAAAAGGGTGGAGGTGGAAAATGATTATTTGGCGGATAATTATTATAATTTCCGCAGGGTTGATTTCTATTGAATTGTTGACGTGGATAATTATCAGAATTTACTCTATTTTCTTGAGGAGGAGTATAATGGCATTGAAACATTCTTTCGAAATTACAATTTCTATTTCCGAAATGTCTATATTCTTGGTTTTTAAAGGAAACGCGACGCGGTTCGGTTCCCGACGGGGGTTGCTGCGTTTGTTCTGACTGGGTGTAGCGCAGTGAATTTGAAATTCTGGCATTTGCGCCTTACATATCTCTTTCTATTCTTTGGATAACTTTGAATGCTTCTTTTATCGTTTGAGGATCTTAAACGCTGATGGCGTATAGCGGATTGTCTGACAATCCTCTTTTAAATCATTCTAATGCTAAGCCGTCAAGCACCGGTAGCATTTGTGTAGTTTCTGCTTCACTGAATTTATCGTTAAGAGCAGCTATTGCGCTCGTTCTCAATTGTTTTATTCTTGTATAATAATCTAACACTGTTTCATCGCCTGACGGCTTGAATTTCGGCACAAAAATGAGAGTAAGATTTCTTTGGTGCGAAATATTCTTCTAAAGCGTTTGATAGATCTTCAATTGATGGAATTTGTTTATCGGTGACTGCACTACGAGCTGTTTCTTTTAATTTAGAGCAAACTCCTTTGAAGAAAGAATTGCGAAGACCTTCAGGCATAAAAGTATAACCATTTTCAACGACTTGAATAAAAGCTTTAAGTGGCATATTTTTGCCATTAAAATTAGGCACATGATTCAATGCTTGTTGAAGAGCCATACATTCTCCCATGCTCGTGAGCATAGCATCAGTAATATTTTGATGATGGGTAATATTCGCAATGTCGTTTTCCATTTTTATTTATTTTTATAGTATATATATATATATTTTTTATTTTCTTTATAATTTTCACTGAATCACTTTATCACCAGTCTGAAAGAAACATTCAGCCTATCCCACCGCTGTCACCAAAAATGTTCTGTTACGTCGGAAGGCGCGCGAAAATTCGAATCGAACGTCGAGCTGTAAACGTTGACTCTATTTATCAATCCTAATCGATATTGTCAAATCATGGATCAATAGGGGAGTGGGAATGGTCGCTGTAAGACCTCGAGAGATCTTGTTAGTTTCGACTAGGTAATTCGAAGAGATTAATTTCTACTGAATAAAGAGATACAATACCCCCTTTATGCACACAATTGAGGTAGATTTATTGAATATAAATGCAATGTGATTAGTTATATACATTCGTTACATTCGTGATCAATTCCATTAACATTGTAATTATTATTATAAAACGTTTAGGTACCTTCTTGGAGAAGTGTCTTTCGCTTGTTTAGGCGTCGAGTTGGTTTTAACAATTTGTTCTTATTAATTATAATTCTTGTGTCGTAATCTGTATTCTCGATTTTTATAACTTTTTATAACTTTATATTTCACTTTAATATTCTTTGACTTGATACTTTCCACTTGTTCAACAACAATTCACACTCTTCTACAGAACACCCGAAATCGCGGACAGAGTATAACTATGTAATGATTTGAAAAATACAGAAGTGCGATCTTGGCGCTCCGGCTCGCTCTCTTCTACTGAAGACCTGGAGTCAGAGAGCGTGACCGCGTCTATACAATTTTGGAAAAACTCTGCTAAATATAAAGGTGACCAGCTACCCGACTCACTCTCTTCTACAGAAGACCTAGAGACGGGCAGCGTTACGCCGCGGTGAAGTTTTGAGATGGACTAACTTACTGACGGGAAAGCGGGTTGTGTTTTTATAATAGAAGAAATGGCTAAGTGGGAGACAACTTTTACAGATTTGGGCATAGATGCGGTAGGCTTATTTCGTCTTCCTCAGAAATTGTGGTGTTTCCGGGTCGGCAATAAAAATTGGATATTATAGTTTGTCGCCCAAGTGTCGTGATGCGCAAGTGGCTTCTAGGGTTATATTTGGTGTTCATTCCAAAATAAACTTTTATTGCCGCTCTCTTGGAGAGCCGTCGAGAAGACCTATGTTCTCTTGGCCGGTGTACACGTATACTACATTACTGTGTGTGGAGCTAATATGGCATAACCATGAGTGTGAGAAGGAAAGATGATAACAGTAGCTCTCCTAGTGAGTATGGGTCGTTAAATGTGTTAATATTTTGTATAGTTGGTTGTGATGTCTATATTACTGTGGTTTTTCGAGAACGCAGAATACTGGTAAAAGAGGCAATGTCTCCACGGTTATTGGCAATGTCTCCACGGGGTTGATCTACGGTGCTGGCGTTGGAGTTATCGTCGGCGACCTCGATTACCGGTATTAGATGATTTACATGTGATGGGGCCTGCTGAACCGGTGGTCATACCATCGGTAAAGCAGGTGGTTCAATACGAAATATTGTCGCGACCCCAACCTCGCAAATACTTTTATTTATATTTTTTGGATCTACCAGAATTATTGGGTACTTTACTATTTCGTTACCGATAATTTTGCGTTTTGTTTTTGGAATAAGAGAAACACTGTCAACCTCGAGTTGGTTTGAAAAGGCACGCAATAATTGTTTGTAAACCGGCACGTTGTGTCCTGATCTATTTCTATTTATTTATATATCTGTCCGGTTCAAATTTCCGTTCGATAATGCGTGATCGCGACGAACTTGTATCTTCTCGCCACATGTTTGTCGTTGAATTAAGTAGGAACTAAAGAGCGTATGCGTGCTAGTGAGTCCGCACAGCAATACTTTGACAAAGATGGACCGCACGCGTGCTTAGGTGAATAGCACTACAATGCGTAGAATTAAGTAGGAAAACTGAAGAGCGTATGCGTGCTAGTGAGTCAGCACAGCAATACTTTGACAAAGATGGACTGCATGCGTGCTTAACCCATTTCAGACCGATTACACACCGTGTGTGCAATTGATTTCCGGGGCTCTAAGACCGGTTGCACCCCGTGTGTGCAATAATTAAAAATCAACACTATAAAGAAAAAAAAATCGGTCCTGGGGACCGTGTTCGAAAAAAATCGCCGTCTCGAATGGGTGAAGAGAATAGCACTGCAATGCGTAGAATTAAGTAGGAAAACTGATGGGTGTATGTGTGCTAGTGCGTCAGCACTACACCACACAATGATTAATTTTGCTCTCAACCACAGATCTATGAGACATCGGACGGAAAATAAAAGGAGAGCCAAATAATTACACATGATTGGGAATTTTCGGTAAAATATATTGTTACAAGCTCTTTAAAAATAATGTAAATAATAATAGATTTGATTTTACGCGTGATACGCGTAAAACTCCAATACTAATTATAACACGCAAAAGTATATGAAATAATTATTTGATTGAGCCTCTCAAAATAGGTGTCGACCGGTTACCACAACCCAAACGAATGACTGAGTTGAATCTAGATAAAATTCGTGGAGCGACCCTACCGAAATACTCCACGATCCAGACTGATTTGAATTTTGAAGTTTTTAATACCGAGAGCAGAGCTACACGGTCATTGGATATCGAGACTAAGAAGATGAAGGGATATGTCAAATGGCCCCCTTATATATCATTCAGTTATTCGTTCTGAGTGGGGAGGCGTTGCGACGCAGAAACGCCCGTGCCTCACCTTTCCTTTGATGTAATGAACGCCCCTATAAGGCATTCCATGCAAGTACATATTTGTCTTATGATAAATTAAGATGGATACAATTTGATTAAGATATTTTGCAGGAATATCCAAGATTTGAATATGTTCGTGGAGCGACCCTACCGAAATACTCCACGATCCAGACTGATTTGAATTTTGAAGTTTTTAATACCGAGAGCAGAGCTACACGGTCATTGGATATCGAGACTAAGAAGATGAAGGGATATGTCAAATGGCCCCCTTATATATCATTCAGTTATTCGTTCTGAGTGGGGAGGCGTTGCGACGCAGAAACGCCCGTGCCTCACCTTTCCTTTGATGTAATAAACGCCCCTATAAGGCATTCTATGCAAGTACATATTTGTCTTATGATAAATTAAGATGGATACAATTTGATTAAGATATTTTGCAGGAATATCCAAGATTTGAATATGTATGAGCGCGAAACACCGGCTCTTATGTTTTGAGCGAAATAAGATTTTAGCCAGAGCAAGTTCTCACACATATCTAGTTTTGACTCATTCTATAAATTCACATATCGGGCATTTATTTGCAATTAAATGTGTTTATCCAATATTAATCATTGTTAATTTATCTTCCAAAATCACAGTTTAGCGGAAGCAACTGAGATTCCACAAAGACCAGACCATATATGATCCACGAGTTAATTACTTTTATTTCTGCGAAGTGTTGACTTCGATTCTCTTCTAGAGAATCATTTGTATATTTCAATTGATTATCTTTATTTTATAATGGTTGTATATGTCTCCGCCGCTTCCGTCCACGAATTGGTGCGTCTACGCGATAGATTTTGTTTTGCAAAACTCGTGAACTCCAAACTTCATTATACATTACGATATATATATATATGCGTTTCAATATTGTCTCATGACAACCTTATCAAATCATTACAATATGTAGATTCATTATTGTAGACAAGAGATGTTTCAGTTAGTTTAATTTAAACGAACCATTTTGTTTTATTGAAGCTATATAATGATAAGTTGTTTCTAGTATTTATCTTGCGAGCAACCTCGCTTGTTGATAGAGATGTAGTTACCGTTACCGACACCAAGTTTCTTGTGAGGAGCCTCTCTGGTTGATAGTAGCGTGGTTGCTGTTACCGACATCAGATCTCTTGTGAGGAACCTGTCTAGTTGATAGTGGCGTGGTTATTGTTACCAACACCTGCTAAAATCCATCGTAACTCCGTATATTCCTTCATAGGCTCGTAATAGTTATTTGATAGTCCTGTTTTATGTAGTTAGTGAGGCCAGGACGTAACACTTTTTCACCGGGAATCTGAAACGTGCTCTTTTTCACTAGGAATCTGAAACGTGCTGTTATTCGTATCGGGCGTCGATATGTATGTGGAGTGTATATGTATATGTGTGTATGTGTACAGATACATACAGACTGCATTTGGCGATCGCGCAAAACCACATGTGCAAAAATGCTGATGATAGTATTTACAACCGTTCAGAGCAGCTTCGTGGTGATGTGTACATAGAACTCAATAAATGAAGTGATTGTCCCTAAATGTGTATCCATATATTGTTGTACGCTTGTCGTAGGGAAATAGCCAAAATATATAATCCCGAATCCAGAATCTGTCATTGTAATGATAACGTGTATATAGTTATATACATATATACTATATATATAGCTGCAGGTTGTGTATATATGCAGCGCTCGTGCGTAGTTGGGCATATACTTATACATATACTTAACGGAGATTAAGCGCTCACGCAAAAGCATCGAGCGTTTGATAGTATGTACTATGAGATACCCAAGATATGAGCACGTGCAATTTTGCTGTTGCTGCTATTCGACTGTTCATCGCATCTTTACGAGCGTGTATGCTATGGCAGAGCAAAGAATCATCCTCAGTATTCTTTTGCACCCTGCGCCGCATATAACGTGGAAAATGTATCCGAGGTACAGCACCGGTGCTTTAGGAGTAGGAAATTTCTGTCGCATCATAAGCGTGTTGAGCACGTGTGTCGTGCGCACCTGCGTACAATGGCGATGGAGGAGGGGTTTGAGGCATTGCAATCGTTTCAGCAGGATTTTTATCGGGGGGAGCCGGATGGGTGGGGTCTACAGTGACATTGCGCGATTAGTATCGCATCATCCGTAGTTGGTAGTAGGGGTGAAATTGTTCACGACGACCATGCCGGCGAGTGGCACCAGGTGTTTTTAATCGACGAAGGCTTCATCAATCTTTTTACGCTGGCCGATCTTAGAGCACCACTCCCTCTGGCCGCATCGATGCCGGCATTGGTGGTAGAGGTCAAGATCGACGGATTAGATCGCGAATACATTGACGGCGCTGAGGATGCGTTGGAGGAAATATGCCTAGGGGAAACGCTCGTCTGCCATCATCGCCGGCGCCGACGGTCAGGCCCCGACGGTGCAGCTTGCAACGATGGAGAATGTTAATATCGTCGCGCTCATCTTTGAGCTGCTCGAGCTAAACAACTGGCTCGCCCCCGCTGATAACAACGACGAAGGTTTTGATGAAGAAAACGGGGACTAACCGTCAGCCCCGTCGAGTGTGTGTATGTGTGTGTGTATTATAAAAGAAAAAACTATAATCCATTTTCGGTGTGAACGTCAGAAAGAGCCCAGCAACAGCAGCCGTAACAGATAAAATTCGACGCCCGACACGAATAACAGCACGTTTCAGATTCCCGGTGAAAAGGAGCCCGTTTCAAATTCCCGGTGAAAAAGAGCACATGTCAAATTCCCGGTGAAAAAGAGCACATTTCAGATTCCGGGTGGAAAAGAGCATGTTTCAAATTGACTCAAAGACTAGGACGTTTCAGGGTGACTCGAAAACTAGCATAATTCAGGTTGACTCGAAGACTAGCACGTTTCAGGTTGACTCGAATATTATAAGCCAGTATAGATTAAAATTTCGAAAAAAGAGTTTTTTTTTCAAACCCCTGTCAAAATTGGAAAAATTAATGAAAACAATTTTGGCAAGCATCAACAGCTTACCGATTAGGTTTCATTGACTTATCAATTTTTTGGTTTTTTTTTATTTAACGCTGACTAGCCGATACTGAATGTAACACCTAATCGGAGCCCTCGGCGACTTTACTACTCACGGGGTTTTCGTCGTGACGCTCTCCCAGGCTTCTACTATCAACTATAGCTATATGTCTTTACGGACTTTTTTATATGAAATTCAATTTCCTACAAAATTTTTTATTTAAACTTTTACCGTATTTCGTGTCGTTTGGGCAGCGTTCGCGGTGAAAGGAAAAAGTACACTAATTTTGCATCTTTTTTGTTTTTTTTTTGTAAAAACGCGTGGGGTTTTCATGGGTACATTTTGATAGGTTATTATGATGATTAATTTTAATTGAATGGCCCTAATTTGGTGAAACTACAAATTAGTCGAATTCAAAATGCTAAAGTGACTGGCCTATAATATTCTCGTCGACCTGAATTGTGCTAGGTTTCGAGTAAATCTGAAACGTCCTAGTATTCGAGTCAACCTGAAACGTGCTGGTCTTCGAGTCAATTTGAAAAGTGCTCTTTTCACCCGGAATCTGAAGTGTGCTCTTTTCACCAGGAATTCGAAATGTGCTCTTTTTCACCGGGAATTTGAAACGTGCTCTTTTTCACCGGGAATCTGAAACATGTTGTTATTCGTGTCGGGCGTCGAATTAATATCATTAAAAGTACTAAAAAGTACTAAAAGTGCTAAAAAGTTTAACTTCTTATGTTTCTCGGTAGAAACAGTAGAAGATAGCCATTTTGCCTTCGTCAAATAATACATTTTTTAATTACAAAAACTGTTCAAAAAAGGCCCTCAGTGATCGGTTCACTTCGTGAAATATTGCGTTCCAAAATCTTGTGCCTATGCGCCTTTTTCACGTGGCAAATTAGCCCCCCCCCCTCTCTTCTAGCGTGCACGACGTGCCTCTGATAGCTCAATTTGACCACCCACAGCAGCAACAAGTGGTTTCTTCGCTTAAGCCGTGCGCGCCGATGTACACGTAAGATTCCAGCTCAACGTGCGAGACGAGTTATTGGTCTCTTCTTTGTGCAGGTCTTCCTATACCGCGCGTGCCTCTATCGGCGGTCTCTCTCACTTGCATACAGTTCTCGGTGTTCTCTCTCATACCCACTCGGTGTTCTCGCTCATACGTGTGAGGGTAGTGTGGGTCACGTCGCTTATGCCGTGCGCGCCGACGTGCACGTAAGATTTCAGTTGCGGCCATATTGAATCACTCTCTCTCGCTCTCAGCGCTCGATTCAAGCGGTTATCGGTCTCCTCTTTGTGCGGATCTTCGCTTACTTCGCGCGTGCTATGGTCGGCTCATCACTCTCATGCTTGAGAATTTATTCAGACTATATTCATGTGACGTGTAACACCTTTCGTGGGCATCTTCATCGCATGTTTTTCTGTGACTGTTCGAGCGAGATATTTTCGGTTTCATCTCACCCTCATGCGAGCTCAGACATTCTCACTCAAAATGAGATCGACCAATGCTAAGGCCGAACGGCATAGCGGGGCTCACCAGCACATTCGAGTGCATCGCTAGTGTGGCAGATCAATCCGCAGGATGCACTGCCCAAACGATCTTTCGCGCTCTCGTGACCACTCGGCTCGACCTTCTGGAAGCGAATTGGGACCGCTTTCGACAGGAGCACTTCGCAACCGGAGCCAGTTGCCCATTGCTCTAACACCGACCCTCTGGCATGACTTAAGCACGCGCTCGTTCCCGATGGGAAAACACTTCAGCACCCTTCACCGGTCTCTTCATTAACTCAAGCAAATTCAGTTCTCCTCGCTGCTTCAACCTCGGCAACTTCGAGTTCGGCTTCTTCTGATGCGACGCGAGCCCATCGACCATCTGTGCTGCTCGCCACCGGACAAGCAATAATCTCAGGCAGCTCGGATACTTCACAGCCGGTTCGTCTTCTCATTGACCCGAGTGCAGAACTTACGTTTATTTCGGAGTGCATCGCTCCGTGCCTTCGTCTCAAACGGATGTCAACAGGTCTCAACATCATCGGAATCAGGACGCAATCAGCTGGCTGCACGCGGGGAGCTTTAGCTGACACACTCACGTCGGTTCACGACCCGGCTTCTACACTGACTGTCACAACCGTCATTTTTTCCACGCTCACTTCGACGCTTTCATCCTTCTCAACATTTCGACACTGGGCTCATCTTCACGGTCTCGTTTTTGCCAATCCGGATTTCCTCAAGCCAGGGCCGATCGACATGATCATCGGCGCCGACTTCTAAGGTCTGCTGATCGAATCAGACATCATCAAAGGGTAATCAACTGACCCCATCGCGCAACGGATTCTTCTCGGATGGGTCGTTCTCGTACCGGCCGACGACTCATCCTCGACGGCGGTTCGCATCCATCACGTTTCACTCGAGCAGGAGGTTAACTCCGTACTAACAAAATTCTGACTCCAAGAAGAAATCCCGTCAGACTCACTCCCTACACCTGAGCCGGACGAAGCGGCTTTCGAACAGCACTTCCAGTCAACACATTCACGGGATGTCGATGGGTGCTACGTGGTTTGACTTCCTTTCAAGGCTCCGACTTCATCTCATCTTCGACGGCGGATTTCGGGCAATTCAAGCTACAGTGAGCTCTACAATGGTTTCCTTCAAGAGTACCCGGCTCTCTCTCACATGGTTCGGGTTCCTCCAGCCCCAATTTCTAACCCAGCATACTATCTGTCCCATCACGGGATCTTTACAGAGCACGGCACGACAACAAAACTTGGGGTCGGCTTCAACGGTTCGTGCAAAACAAGCACAGGGGTCTCTCTGAACGACGATACGGGAGCCGAGATTCAACAGGACAGTTCAGATGTTCTCTTCTGGATTCGACGACATCGCTTCATCTTCACCACGGATGTGACAAAAATGTACCGATAAATTGAGGTTCATTCCGACGACTGGGACTTGCAATGGATCCTATGGAGCACCTCAGACCAGGCTATCGTGCCCTTCCAGCTCACCACCGTCACGTACGGCATGAGCTCCATTTCTGGTAATTCGGGTAATGCTGCATCTAGTTCAAGATAAGGGTCACAACTTCCCTCTGGCCGTTCCTCCGAAAACTAAGGGACGATACGTAGACGACATTTTCGGAGGTTCGGACACTCTTCCGGAACTGCGGGCTTCAGCGCAGCAGCTAACCGCACTGTGCCAGCGACGATGCTTTCCACTAGCAAAATGATCGACAAACGCTCTGGAGCTCCTCACGGACATTCACACCTCACCATCACTATCCGACTCGGTCGCGATATAGGTAGAAGACGCAAGTGTCAAAATTCTCGGGTTTGTTTGGAATTCATCGGAAGACCAATTTCGGTTCACTCTTCAGACATCTTTCAGTGAAACGGTCACAAAACGGACGGTTCTCTCGAAAACAGCTCAACTCTCCAACCCGTTAGGCTTCATCTCGCGGTTGTCATCATAGCAAAAATTTTCTTTCAGGAACTTTGGTTGGCGAAATTGTATTGGGATGATTCCTCGTCAACTCCTCTCAATTGGCTCTCAATCGGCTTCTTCGGGTCACGGCGGTCTGCCAACTAGCAATTTCACACTTCAAACTGGTCCCACTCAATTCCCTGGCCACACCTTGTAAAGATTTTTTTTTTCTTTTGGAAATTCAATTAAATGATTTTTTTTTTTTTTTCAGTAATTAATCCTTATGGACATTCTGGAATCCGAACGATAAATTATAGTATTTCTAACAAAAAAAAGCGTTATTATTAAAACTACGAAAAGTAATGAGGGGAATGCGATATAGCACAACGTGCGGCATATTTCAATTTAATCAGATAAGATATTAACAAGTCTAGAACATGACATTTTCAATAATAAAATTAAACGTCCGCTATAATTTTCCGCTATAATTGTATAAATAATTATAATAAAATTAAAGACATGACAAACAAATATCGTCGCAATCAATCGCCTCTCGAATTATCACGCTTTTTGGAACACGAATAAATTATGTATATATATATATATAATACATGGAACAATTATGGAGTATGTTTTAATACATATCTATACATATCTATATAGACAGGTGTGCGTACGTCCGTGGGATACTTATCTTCGATAAGCCAACGCGAGGAATCCAATCCACTACTTAATGAGAAAAATACACCAGGCCTGGTTTTTGGAATTTGATGAGAGTGGTCGATGACTCGGATGCAACGCGGCCCAACGCGACATATTCTTCTGCACACTAGACTTCCATATGACTGTTATGAGATGTAAAATATAATTAAAGACGTGTTGTTCGGGAGACGATCAAGTACGAACTATCAATTTTCTCGCGACGCGAGCATCCGCGGGCTCAATAGTGCTCGTTCGGGAATAACGGGATTTTACGCTCGGAAAAATTCGTTACCCATTCGTGCCTTAATCACTTTATATAAGACCAGTCAAATTAAATCATCACAACCTATCACTCCGGGAGACATGGGAACGGTAAAACTTCACTGGATTCGGCTCGTTCAATCGGCTTACTTTCATACTGAGCTACGGATCATCTCAAGCGGAGCTGCGCTGCCAAGGAATAACCCTCCGTCCGCCCTCTCGTCCTTCATTGACCAGCAGGGCACCCTTCGTATGGGCGGACGTCTGAAACATTCTCTTCTCGACCACGAGTCAAAACATCCTCCAATCTTGTGGAGAGATTCGGTGTACACTTCACTGGCCATTTCAGACGCACACTTCCGAACGCTTCACGGCGGAACGCAAGCCACCTTGGCACATCGCCGCTGATCGTGTTGGATTTCGGGTGGTCGCACTCTAGTACGGTCGTTCATTCTACGCTGCACAGCATGTGCTCGGATCTGTGATCTTCAAGTCCAGCAGCTCATGGGACCATTACCTCCTTCACGAGTTACGCCTTCAAGAGCCTTTCTTTACACCGGTCCTGATTATGCGGCGCCCTCACAATTAAGACATGGCGAGCTCGAGCAGTGAAGACTTACAAGGGTTACCTCGCAGTCTTTATCTGTTTCTTTACATCGGCGGTACACCTCGAATTAGTCACAGACTATACCATGGAAGCTTTTCTCGCAGTGTACCGGCGGGTTTCTGGTCGGCGGGGTAACTGCAATACACTCTTCAGCGATTGTGGGACAAACTTTATCGGAGCAGATACAAATCTACGGGCGCTCTTCAACGCGGGGTCAGCAGAAATAAACGGTACCGTCGCTGCATTGACCCATCTCGGGACAAAGTGGAGTTTCAATCCACCGTCAGCACCCCACATGGGCGGCAAGTGGGAGGTTGCGATAAAATCGGCAAAACACCATCTTCGGCGAGTTCTCGGTAAGACTGTACTCACGTACGAAGAATTTACGACTCTTCGTACGCAAGTCGAGATAGTTCTCAATTCCCGCCCACTTTGTCCACTGTCGGACGACTCAGAGGACACTTCTGCCCTCACTTCGGGTCACTTTCTCATCGGTGAGGCACTCACCACTGTGCCGGAACCATCTCTTACTTCGAGGACGGAATCGCGACTGACTCGTTGGCAACTTCTTCAGTTCAAGCTTCTGCACTTCTTTTCAGAGATGATCTTCAGAGTACCTCCAACGGAGTCTCTCAACTTCGAAATGGCATCACCCTTCACACGAGATTCGAGTCGGCTCACTCGTGCTGATCACGGACGAGAGGCTACCTCCTTCAAAATGGCCACTCGCGCGAGTGGTTGAACTCCATCCGGGACTTGATAACCTCACACGCGTCGTCACGCTTCGTACGACCACCTAGACCTTCAAGTGGCCGATCACGAAACTATGCGTTCTTCCGGTTCAGTCTTCGTCGACTCATGTCGCCGAAGGCGGGGAGTATGTTCAAAAAAGTCTAGGGTTCGCGGGCGACGCGAGATGCCCTCAGTGATCGGTTCACTTCGTGAAATATTGCGCGCCAAAATCTTGTGCCTACGCGCCTTTTCTACCCGGCAAATTGGCCCGCCCCCTCTTCTTCTAGCGCGCACTGCGTGCGTCTGCTAGTTCATTTTGATCATCCACAGCAACAACAAGTGGTTTCCATTGTATTGAGAATATTTATCGGTTCCCTTCAGTTTTCGGTTACGGCGGTCTTCTTCCGCCGGCTTCAATTAAGAGGATGTGAAAGCTCTTTTTTACCATCGTAGCAGACCTAAATTTTCGTGCAAATAACATGGCAAAACTATCAAACCAAATGAATGGAAATTTTAGTATATAATCCAGTTAGTAGTATCCTATAAGGTGACATTCTTGGAATTTTGAAATTCCAAAAAAAAAATTACAGTTTGCATTACCACCAGTTATCTGTAAAATAAAAATGGATTTACTGACCTTCAAAGCTAGTTATTCAAAAAATCCTTTATGTCACCCTACGCAGTAATAAAAAACTTACACACTGAGTACTTGTACATTTTTGTAGGTGCAAAACTACGGCCATACTATTTGCACGAAAATTTTTGTGGTAAGATTACCTGCATACAAGCCGTGGCCGATCAGTTTAGCCCAAATTTGGTTCGCGAAAATTCCGCTACCGAAGTGTATGCTTGAGCGCTAGCAGCGTGTTCTTCGTATCGTAATATATAGTAATAGGGGGAAGAGCCAAGTGTTTCCGTCTCCCAGGCCTTTTGCCACTGAGCGAAAGAGAGAGAGAGCGAGCGAGTGTGGGAGGGAGGAAGAAAGAGAGAGGAAGACCGCCGCAGCAGGCCATATCTCTTAGACATTTTTATTTGATATGTAAAGTAAAAGTGTTTTAGGTATCCAAGAGAATGCATCCTCTGGATATACTTTACATATACCTTCCCCATACCTATCGAGCACCTGAAGCTCGACTTTTTTTTGTGCTTCGCATGAATTACGAAAAACGCAAGATAATTGTATAATTATCGGCGATCAAATATTTTGAAATGATAGATTATTTATTTTACAAAGATAATAATGATTGAATAATATGGATATATTGTAGATTGTCTTATTTCTAAGAATAATGATAATACTTTTTATTTAGATTTCAGTAATAGTGGCTAAAATAATGTAAATTTTAAATTAATTTTGTTTAAATTGAATAATAGATAAATATTATCTGAATAATTTATCAACTAAAATTTTTTTGTTTATAATTAAAATAATTACTGTTATTTACATAAAGTATTAAAACATATATATTTGCATGATAATTGTACCAGCAATTGCGGACAATTGTTATAATTAAATTGATTACAATCAGTTTGTTCGACGGCTTTTTGCTTTTTTGGACCGTCTTCAGACAAAAATTCGTGTATTCTCTTTATCTCTCTCGATACGCGGAAATGTATACATACATATGCAGATTTATATGAACAGATACAATGTATGTATAAACACACACACATCCACACACACCCTGGACCTGGACCTGGACGGACGCGACAAATTATATATATTCACATGTATGTAAATCAACTAATGTGTGTGTGTGTGTGTGTGTGTGTTTGTTTATATATACATGCACACAAATCCATGTATACATATATATAGTTCCACAGATTGAGAGAGATAGAGCGAAAACACCAATCTTATTCTACAGACGGTTTACAGAAACAAAACAGTCTATATGACTGGTTGACGCGATCGTAAGACGTCGCGTTTCACCGTGAAGTTATATATATTCGAGCATACGAATTCTCTCTCTCGATCATTCTCTCTTTTCCTCTCTATCATTCTCTCGCTCTCTCTCTCTCCCTCTCTATCATTCTCTCTCTTCCTCTCTATCATTCTCTCGCTCTCTCTCTCTCCCTCTCTATCATTCTCTTTCTCTCTCTCTCATTCACTCTCTCTCTCTCTCTATCATTCTCACTCTCCCTCCTATCATTCTCTCTCTCTATCATTCTCTCTCACAATAATTCTCTCTCTCTCTCTCTCTATCATTCACTCTCTCACTATCATTCTCTCTCTCTATCATTCTCTGGCTCTATCATTTTCTCTCTCTCTATCATTCTCTCTCTCCTCATTCCCTCTCTCTCTCGCTCTATCGATCTCTCATTCTCTCTCTCTCTCTCTATCATTCTCTCCATGATTCTCTTTCTCTCTCTATCATTATCTCTATAATTCTCTCTTTCTCTCTATCATTCTCTCTCTCTATCATTCTTTCTCACTATCATTCTTTCTCTCTATCATTCTTTCTCACTATCATTCTTTCTCTCTATCATTCTCTCTCTCTATCATTCTCTCTCTCTCTCTATCATTATCTCTATCATTCTCTCTCACTCCCAGCGCCGGCGACTTCTGATAATTTCGAGTGTGGAGTTGGAGTTAGAGTTGGCGCTGGAGGGGGGGGGGGGTGGGGGTATAAAAAGGGAAGTAGAATTTTTTTTTTCCATTTTTTATTTATTCATTGCGAACGTTGAACCTCTAGGGTGTATCAAACCCAAAACAACGTGAACGAGCAAGTGCACCAAACCCAAACCCAACGTGAACAAGCGAGTGCATTCAACCCATAATAACGGGAAGGAACCAGTGCATTATACCAAGTGCATTATGCAATTAGGAAGCCCGGCATCATTGGTGCCGATCCTCATGCATAATCGTTCGATGTTTTCGTTGATTTATTTCAACGATACAATCGAGCAGTAATTGCATGAACTCGCTACATTGTATAGAGCATTTTTAGAGACATTTTTTTTTGAAAATCTATAGACGCCGAAATTGCATGTTCTCGGTCACGAAAGTCGAACTCGACGACGATGCTCGTGCAGCATCATACGATCAAATTGTTGATTTATTTGAATGAATTTGACTTGACAATCTTATATATTCGATCAAAATCTCATCGAGCTGCAATCATGCGATGCCGATAATAAATTGACTCGAACGAGTCATTTTCGTCACCGAGATTACACATTCTCGGTGACCGGTGACAACCGCGCTTGCTTGACGGGGCGCAGCGACCGAGCCGCTTTCGCACGCCTCGCACGACGTGGGTTTGTCTGTCAAATCGCCGATGTCGTATAGTGCCTATAGTGTTATTCCTAAATAAAATAAATTCAAAAAAAATTTAAGCCCGATATACACGAAACAAATTTGCGATCTCATATCTTTCTTTACAATATATATTTCTGGGAAGTCCGAAACATTGTAAAGAAAGATAAAAGTCGAATATCGCTAATGGTTTGTCTGTCGAATCGCCGATGTCGTATAGTGCCATCTATCGGTGGCGCGCGCCGCACAGATGGTAATTCGTTGCGCGTGCCCCGTTCACTACTATGCCGACGCCATCGGAGTTCGCCAAAACCTTTCACATCCTCTTAACGTGATAGTTTTCGACTAGTTGCGGGATTTTCGACCCCACAACGAAGTGAGAAGTATTTTGGGTTCTTTTCTTTTGCTTCAACACGGCTTCGGTTTTCCTCAGCTTTCGGTTATGGCGATCTTCTTCCACCGGGTTCAATTCACGAAATACTTCTTGTTTTATTGTAAGACTTACGACCTCACAACGACGTGAGAAGTATTTGGACAGTTCTTGTGCCTTAAGTGCCAAGACTTTTCGGTTTTCTTCTAAGCAGGCACCTTGTGGCTTCGTGACGCCATTCGTTTACACGAGACGCGCTGGTGCCTCGTGTGACCATCACATTGTAGCAATATCAAAGTTATCTCGTGGAGATTAAATGTTCTTCTGTGTATAGTTTATTCTCGAGGTATTATTTTGTGCTACGTGACAGCTCAGTGATCCCTCGAAGCGAAATCACGACCGTCAGCGATATTCTTTGTTAACCACGAATAAAGACCACACTTTTTTTCCATCATTCCGACGCAACCAATTGATTTTTTTCCCACCGGCTCTATCCAACCAGATAGAGCAACTCCAAACAAAAACCCATACCCAAACCCCAAAATTTCATCAGTTTTTACGCATCTCCCACCGTTCGCGAGATATTTCAAAAAATTAGAAATATATTAAAAATGCATGCTAAGAAATATATAATAATAACAATAATCGGTGTGCTATGGCGACGCCTGCTGACCCGCACAGCCCACGTACGGCCGCCGTCAGTCGGGACCCATCCCCACTCCGCCACGCGCTTGAGCAGGGATAAGAGTGGGGGTGCCCATAGTATACCTCTTACTACTTACGGCCGCTTCGATCTTTGAATCGCCATAACTCCTGCGATTTTGGAGCTAGGATCTTGTTTTTCTGCATTCGTTTTGGAGCGAGTTACAACTGTTATCTCATACAAAAAATCGAATTCCATTTAAAAAATCGGCTGTCATTCAAATTTCTTGAAAGTGGCGCTACCTGGTCTTGAATTGACTTCACCATTTAGTGTCCTTCTCGAAACCCTATAACTTTGGTCTGAGGTATTTTTTGATACGATCAATAGCTTTCGCGATAATCGAACGTTTCATTTCAAATGGGACACCCAGTTGATTTTTTCGGATTCTTGTTTCATTGGAATGGACCGAAGTTCCCAACAAATATGTTTTTTTTTTCGAATTACCTGCTGTTCGTATAAGATTCTTAAACATAATAGCTTATTAGGTTCAGTACATTGACAGGACATTCGCCGTATCGGTTGTCGCAGTCCTTTTCGTACTCGGCCTGTTTCACTTCATCTGGGACCTCGTCATTTTTCGATGACGACGGCCTAAAAAAATGCAATCATGCTGAGTTTGTTTCAGCTGGAGACTTTTGTCTCCAGCTGAAAATAAATTGGCTATGGCCATTTTTTATTATTTGCTTACTCACAAAACTTACGTCAAAAGTATGTGCAGCAAGTCACCTAAAAGCCCATTCTCGGTGACGGGATTATTCGCAGCATCACAAATAGCATGCATCAGGCATACTCTTCCCGGATAACCCGCCCTGAAAAATAAACTTTTCTTATGAATCGCATATGAGCCTGGTTTCTATCAAATTAGTCATTTAGATTTAAGAAAATCAGTTATAAAAAAATATAGAATTATAGTTTTATGAAAATTACACATACAATAGAGAATGCTTTTCAAGAAATCTTTTTTTTTCAAATTATTATTGAGGTATCCTTTTTTACCTTTCCAGTTTATTTTCAACAATTTCGTAAGTCAATCGCCTGTCCAAACTCCGTTTATCGAGATAATCTGCGAGGTTGCTCGAATTTTTATTACCAGAAACACCATAATTAGCTTCGAAGTAGAATGACACCGAGACGGCCTTGTTCGGAAAGTCGACGGGTATGCTAATAGCGAAGAATATCTAAAATTCAGTATCAGCGTTGAAATTGAAAGGTTAAGTACTATGAAAACTTGAAAATATTTAACATTTTTGTTCAAACAGTAAAATACTTAAAAAAGATAGGAGTAGGTAGGGATTTAAATTTTTTTTCAATTGAAAAAATTCTCATGAAGAGTTTTGCTCTTCGCTCCAGCTTCCGAAAACTGGAAGCTATAGATACACAGCTGTGTATATAAGTTGAGTGACGTCTATGATTTTTGTAGAATTTCGGAATCGGTTGTATGATTTATTGATTGTTCTGTCAAATATTAAATAGAATCGCAAACCGAAATTTGCACATTGCTTCCTCGTGATTTCCGCCCATTCACTAGCAGGCCGTAATATGAGGAGGTCCCTGTTAGACGGTGAAAGGGAAGCTAGCGCTCATATATGTGAAATCTCACCTCAGCGTCTATATTATTGCGGGGGAACATATTAAAAATATTTTCCTTCGGATTTAACTTTCAAGACATGGGAAGAGTCTTGGGGAGAAGCCTTGGAAGAGCCTTGACGAGAGTCTTGGAAAGCGCCGTGAAAAGTGTCTTGGTAAGGGTCTTGAAAGAAACTTGGAAAGAGCCGTGAAAAGTGTCTTGGCAAGGGTCTTGAAAGAAACTTGGAAAGAATCTTAGAAAAAGTTTTGGCTAGAGTCTTGAAAGGGTCTTGGAAAGAGTTTTGGAATGGCAACTCAAAGATGTAAAGTACTGAAAAAACGAATTATATCCGGGACTTTTGCAATACTACCGCGATTTTTTTCTAAGACCCAAGACTCTTTCCAAGACTTTATTTTTATCGCGAGCAGTTTGTCGCGGACTGACCAAGTACTTTGAATTTTTTCCCAATTCGAAATTTTTAAAAATTAAAACCCTTCAAGTAATAAATATTTATATCATAATCACACTTTCACACATAATCACATCTTTAACTTGAATTCTTACTAAGTTTGATAGACAATAGTAAGCTACACGTTCTTTGCGATACGTGCTTTGAATGATATAGTTTTATTTTACAACGTTTCGTAAGAATAATGAACTCAAGGAAATGTACTTGTCTTATGTTTTTGTGCACTTTTTATGATGTTTTTTGGCGGATTCATCGACTTTTTGCAAAGCGTTCGTGGTTGTCTTTCACACTTATACGAGCCCCGTCGGTACTGCACATCGCCCAATTTTGTTTACTCATTTCCCATGGCTTACTTGCCATATTATTCATAAATCTCAAAGTTAGAGTTAAATAATCTAGGAAAGAGTTAAGACGATGTGAAACTGGTCGGTTGGTAACAAATAGTAATATCCATTTTCTCTGATACGTTTTTGATCAAAAGTTGAGAACTTTTATTCAAAGGAATAAAAAAGTAAGTATATTCCAAGCATGCTGACGCCACATGTCCTGGATACTACAAGTGATGCAAGGATAAAACAACTGTCGGGTTACGAAGAATCTTCAGTGGGCACAAGCAATGAAACGTTATACTATTGCAAAAGTGTCGAACAAGGCTCATTTTTCTTCATAACAATTAAAAAATGTTAAGATGATGAAATCAGTGGCTATCCATAATTTACGTATTCTATTCAATCATTCAAAAACAAATAATGACGTGCCATTTATTTAGATTAGTCCCTATTTTACATACATTGTATTTAAAAAAATCAGAATAATTACATCAATGATGAGTTAAATAGAAATGGGGTAAGTGTGGGTATTACTGCGGTTTTAAATGCGGGGCCAGCTTGGCGACTATATTTAAAAAAATTATTGGACGTTACCGGAGTTTTTTTTATTCCAATTCAGTATTTAACTTATTTTGAACTTACAAATAAAATAACAATGTGATTAAATGATTTTTTCATTAAATATTAAGCATTTGAAAAAAAAAATCCGATGCACCTATTACTGCGGGGTCTAGAGCGGCCTTAGGGTATTAACTGCGTGTCAAATACTGCGCGACGTATATCTAATTTACAATTGTTTTTTGAATGATAACAATTACATCTCCGATAACAAATGGTCTTTATTAATTATTTAATAATTATTGTCACATTAACAGTCGTTTCTCATAAAAATATTTTGTTTCCTCACTTAAACTTATTTTACAATGATAATCAAGTCTCCGATAACAAGTGATTTTTAATGATTATTTAATAATTATTATCACATTCAAAGTTATTTCTCATAAAAATATTTTATTTCCTTATTTAAGGAAGGGTTTCTTGCACAGGCAAAATTAAATGTTTTTTTTTGTAGTCACATCTCAGGTTGTTTTGCTTTCACTTTTTTTTTTTTTTCTGTTTTCTTTTGACTTTTATTTTGACTTCCGGCATTATATATTGTCACGCCGACTTTCAACAGGGGGAAAAATAAGGGAAACGCAAACTCGGGATTAACAAAAAAAAATTAAACAATATTTATTCTCAATGGTATAACAAAAATAATCTCTAATACTGTTAATAAAAAGCAAAAAAAAATATATATATTTTTGTTTGAGAATTGCAAATGAGATGATGGTATATAGTGGAACGAGGGGGGTTAAATAAATAAAGTTCGACAAACAGTGTTTTTTAAGTAACGGATGTTAAATATCTGTATTAGAAAAACCAACAGGAAAAAACTATTTACACTGAGCTGACCCGTAATAAGCCCTCAGCGCATGAGCAAATCCCGTAATAACTAGAGTTCAGCACTGATCGCCGATGCGATCGAAACCGATGCACGTCGGACGAAAATGCCTCGTGTTGAGAGGGCCATGGCGTCTGTAACCACCACGACCCGTTGAGCTGCGAGTTGACCTGTCGAGAGTCTATGCAGCTTATCGCGACACGATGAATCGCCCCATGAGCACGTACGTGAATGAGAAATCCTTTTTTGACCGCGGCGTCTGTAACCGCCGTGACCCTGGTGAGAAATCCTTTAGCAGGCCCGTGAGAAAAGTCCGTACACGAAAAGATCGAGCTCATATCGCCCGACGCGATGATATGAATTCCCGTAACGAGAAGACCGCGGCGTCTGTAACCACCGCGACCACGAGGTGATAAAATGCATTATCGCCTGCCGACGGGTTTGTATATCTCCCGACACGACGAGATGACCCTTGAGACGATCCCATGATGAGCGACCAAAGATGCACGGATGAGCGCGACCATGAGAGTACAAAATTGAGCGGTCCCAAACTTAAGTGAGCAGACGTTGAGATTGAGCAGTGAGATATCGCGCGGCCATTAACTTTCTTGTCACACTACTGACAGACTACAAATGAGAAAACGATGATCATTGCCGACATCTCCCCCATCGACGCGACAGCGCGTGTGCAACAGCGCGCAGGAGATGCCCAGTGAGTGGGCCCGAGAGATGCTGCCATGCGGCGGCGAGCTGGTATACCGACACAGCGGCGCAAAAGATGATCATTATTCAACAATTTTCCACAAAAAAGAAATTGCCAAATATAGTTAGGGGCTATACGCCAATGCGTCGGCGGGCAGCAATTATTACTTCCAAATCGAAGCAACGCAAGTGAAACAAAAAAAAAATAATAACGATATTGGGCGCCAGCTATTTATGGCATATCTACCGTACTATTCAACCCGAAAACAAAATATTCTCTAAATGCTCTATACCAAAATATTCTCCACTAATCTCAATCGAAGATATCAAACAAAAAAAATATTATAATAATACTCGGACTAGCTCGACACAAAGGATAATTCAAACGGGTGATACTCTTAGGAACGGGGGGGCAAAATCCGTGTTTTGGCTTCTTAATAATTACCGCGGTCGTTTTTCAATGGCAGGTTAATTTCTCGGTTATTTTTCACTCCTTTTAAACTTTTACTGAATTTATCGGGGAAACGCAATATAATGATAATATATTGATCAATATAATTTTATCACCCTTTTTTGGGGGAAAACGCAACAACAAAAAAAAAGAAAAATGCTTCAAGATTATCGGGGACGCAATTAAATTTCTATCAAAATTATCGGGAACGCAAATTAAATTCGGGAATGACTAATAATTACACCACCACACCGCACGGTTCGATACCGTTGCTGAGGGGGTACACGCACGCAACGGTACCCGAAAATGGAGTCCGCCTCGTGACCGGTACGCTTTCGCAATTTGGAAAATGTCACAAAATGCTCAAGGCAGAAAACTAAGACTACTTACGCTTTGTCTTTTTCTGTGCGTTCTCTTCTCTCGCTCTCTCTCTCTCTCACTCTTTATCGCCTCCTTCTCTCTTTCTCTCGCACACTCTGCACACTCCGGTTCTCCTGTCTCTTTTCTCTCGCAAAACTTTATACTTAAAAAAAAAACACAATCAAACTCTAGACTCAAAATCTCTATCTCCGAAATTTATACAAAAAAAATATGATTAGTTGCATTCAAAAAAAAAAGGAAAAAGAAAGAAGGCTCGATATAACAAAAACTCAAACTTTTCACTCTCTCTATACTCTCTTCGCTCCGCAATTGTCTCTACGCTCTACACAATCCTCCAAACTCTATATAATTTTCTCTATAAACTCTGTACTCTACTCTTCACCCACGCTACGCTCGAAGTGAGGACTCTTTTCTCCTCACTCGACACGAAGGCTGAAAAAGGAAATCAAAGGGCAAGGAAGAAAGATACTAGGATGACGCATTTCCGATGATTAGCCATTCATCGATCAACTATATTGATTCGCGCATGCGAAGTTTGTCTCGGTCCTGGAGAGTGACTGGTGATCGGCCGGGAATACTTGGCCGCACGTGGTGACATCTCTCGCTCTCGTAGGAATTCGCGTTGATCGATATAAGCGATCCATACCGCCTGCTGCTGCCCTCATTAGCGTAGAGAGGGTACTCTCTCTCCACACTCTCTCGCTGCCCGTGTGCCATGATTTGGTCATTATCGCCGTGGCTATTACCGCGCTCACTACGAACGGAAAATTTGAGCCATATAATTTTTGTGAGCGCGTGGTGTTCTCGTTTTACCCTCTCTAGCTCTCGCTTTACCCTCTCTAGCTCTCGCTTTACCCTCTCTAGCTCTCGCTTTACCCTCTCTAGCTCTCGCTTTACCCTCTCTAGCTTGCAGTTCAGCGTGGGTGATTCTCTCCTCGGGGATGCTGTTGGTATACCGGCTCTCTAGGACGTGCTTTTTATCTTGCTGGGCTCTCTTCCGGCGATACGTCAGGGGGTGTGGGGAGGGAAAAAAGGAATCTCGTGGGGAAATCGTAGTGTTTCTCGGGATGGTAAAAGGAAATATTTCGCGTTTTCTTGGGGATTAATTGGGGAAGGCCTTTTCGGTGTCTCGTTGTTTTATCGAGCTCTATGATTAATCTATTTTTAACATTTTACATTTTCCTCCAATTTCATACTCGATTTTCCTTAGCCTATTATTTACATTTTATCCTAGTGTGGTAGCGGACTTCGAGCGCGAGTTTCTGTACTAAAACTCTTTAAACGTGGCTCCCTCTGTGACGCCACGTCACAATACATATAATATTAGAGAACTTTATACCTACCTATACGACCGTATGTACCTATACGAGACTGACCAGAACTGACTGAGGTGTAATATTTTTGTAGGTTGGAACATCGAAATAATTGAACGGCAGTAATCGGTGCGTACGCTTCGAAAGAACAGGGTCCAATTACTGCGGCATTGGTTGTACAACTGCAGTAATACGCAGATGCTTGAACCATTCGTGCCAAATACTGCAGCGGCAAATTAAAAATGAAAGTAAATTAAATTTTGTTTTTTTTTTTTCAATTGAAAACAAGTATTATTTTAGTCATCGTAACAAAATATAAGGACATTGCAGTAATAATAAATAAAAAAAGACCCTTATACTGATATCCATTTTCGACCATGACTAGCACCAAAATGATAAAATTTTCACTCATAAGCACCTACTAATTTTGATAAATCAACGATAAGCCAAAAAATCACGGTGAACGTAATATTGTCCATTCATTATGTTTTCTAAACATCAAATCAATAGTTTCATTTTTTTCAAGCTATAAATAATCAGACAAGATTAAACTCTGATATAATAAAAATAAACAAACACAGTGATACCCACGCCCGCAGTAATAGCCACACTTACCCCATCTCCTATGAAACGAAAATTGATTAAAAAAAAACAATGTGTGTGGCAAGCACATGCAGCAGAAGTGAAACTTCTTATTGAAATTGAAAGAGTTAATTGATAAACCACACAAGACATAAACACATAGTGGGATATTAGTTATGATCTGAAAATGTATCATTTGGGGAATTTGCATACAAAAATTATTAGCTGTATATATATATATCTACCTATACAGGATGGCCCATCTTAATCGCCTCAGGCCGATATCTCCGAAATTAAACGACATACAAGAAAATGTATCACACAAAATATTTAGGGTTCAGAAGGGAAAAAAACATGGCGGTACCGGGTTTTTCATGAAGGCAGACGCCAAGGTCAGGCAAAGGTCAACTTGTTTTTCTTAAATGGAATGGTATATTTTTTTCCTGAATCTGAAGGAGCATCAAATTCTGTAATTAAAAGTATTAACATTCATATGGTCTATTGAATATAAAAATTGAAAGAAATATTTTTTTTTATCAAAACGCTTTCTCCCTCGAATATTTTAGCTTATATCAGTTCGAAAAATCGAAAGTTTAAAAGGATGACATTGAAAAAAAAAATCGTGAGTTAAACGGAAACAATGAATCGCATTGGTTTGCCAGAAATAGTTACGTTAACAAGAACTTCGAACTCATATCGGGCTTAAGCTTTTACATCAATGTCAAGGTTGCGGGTACATAGAGGATTTTTAAATATTTTTTTAATTGTTTGAAATTTTTCATTTTTACTTATTATATTTTCAATTTTTTTCTAGTTTTTAGTTTTTTGAAAAATCTGGCGATCTTGCGGGCCAGCGTACATGGCTATTTCATACGAACCAACGTTGGGGATAATTTTCATTCAAAAAAATTGGTAACAATATGCGCATGGTGCGCATAGTCGTTATAAATAACACATTCGCACACATACGCAAATATTTGAAATGTTTAAGCACTGGCGCGCAGTCGTTGGCGATGCTGTAAAGCATGCCCCTCCATAACGAGCTCGCTGCCGAGATCAGCCCCCGCGAATTCTCGCCGTTGCAATAACGCCCATGCTTACATCACTTATATACAGCTGTGCCGAACACGACCATTCTGCATCGGTCAGCTGTACGCCGATAATCCGCAATAAATGGCCGTGACGGGTATGTGCCGAAAGTCTCCCTCCAGATAATAAATTTGTGATCTAGCACAAAAAGCCGAACGGCCAAGGTCGAGCAACCAAATCTCAGCGTGGCCCAAAGCGTCAACATCAATAATGCTGCCCCGCCTTACAGCCGCGCTAGAGCAAACAGCGCAAAGCGCTCCGGCAATGACGTCTTCATCACCAACGAGAACGCCGCTGTTATTATCGATGTAATGTGTCATCATTGACAGCGTATTGTCCACGTAAAGAGATTTTAAGGCCGTCGGGCGTAGCCACATACTCGTCAGGGTGTGGACGTTCAGAATTTTGGCATGTACGTCCTCGTTTTCGAGCTGTGCGAGATTCTGAAGTTTTATTCCATTTTCCATGGCTGAATTTTTCTTTATCTTTTTACTTGCGAATAAAAATATTAATGTGGCACGTTACGACGGCAAGAGAATACTGAGGATGATTCTTTGCTCTGCCATAGCACACGCCCGCTCGTGACGATGCGATGATCGGTCGAATAGCAGCATCAGCAAAATTGCACGTGTCCATATTAATGTCTTGGGTATCTCATAGTAAATACTCATAGTAAATACTCATAGTAAATAGTCTGCATTTTTGCATGGCTGCAGCTCGGGCTCGCGATGCTTTTGCGCGAGCGCCGATCTCCGTTAAGTATATACAGTGAGGGGCAATTGAAGTGGGACGATGTGTTTTTTGTCGATTTCAGCGAAACTTGAACCGATTTCAAAAAACTAAAAAAGTACTTTCGAGGTAATTCAATTATCGTCCGAATGAAACTAGTTTCATTAAGATCGGATGCGAATTGACCTGGTGCGAAGGTATGGCACGATCAGGTGTAAATCGAGGCTATGCGACCACGCGAAACTACCCCCAGAATTGATATTGAATTCGTTGAAAGTCCCTTAACGATGGGTATCAGTCAAAAGGGCAGCTCGTGGCAATCAAAAAAGTCCCCTAAAAAAATTCGGTTGGCCTACTACAGATGGAGCTACAGTCCAGGAAGCGATTCCCGGTTTTTGGGGACGTTATCGGTGATTAAGCGAAAACGAATCGATGGAATCGATTGAAACTTGTTTTGTAATCGTATTTTGTAGTACCCTTACACCTTAAGTGATTTTTTATTATGAACTCTGCTCCTGTCGATGAAATCCAGGTATTACGAGGTTACATTTTCTCATGAATCAACATTTTTCATATTGAAGCACTTTAGTGCCAATATTATAACCTGGTGCATGATAAAGAGGAAGCCTTAACGATTAAAATGGGTATTGATTCAATACCGGAAACTCCCTCTTGTACGCCAAGGAAATCGTTAAAAAGTTAGTAAAAAATCCCGATATCTCGAAAATTCGTTCCCGGGATGCGCGGCTGTGTTTACATGCTTCGCTCTAGGGCCGGGCCTGGGCGGGGGTCCCGACCAGCAGCAGTAGCTGTCGCAGTTAAATTAACTTGGCGATATAAAAATATTTCGTAAGAATGTTTAATAATGAAAAATTAATGATCAATGATTAATAATTAACAATTAATAATTCAATATTTATTGTTGATTAATTCGATAATTAATAGAAAAAAAATTACAGTAATTATCATTACATGATTAACGATAGAACATGAAAATTAATAATTATTATTAGATAAATAATATTGAAAAATTAAGATTTGTTAATCGTATTTCAAATCAAGAATTCAAAATTGAAAATGCGAAATCTCAAAACATTCAAAAACATTCCGTATGCGATAACCTTCAAACTATCGCTCAGAAACAAAAACATCTGGGGAACTTTTTAAACCCTCTTTTGATTATCTGAATTATTACTTGTTAATTATTAATAATTGATCATTAATTTTTCATTATTTTTCATGATTAATTTTTCATTATTATTTAAAAAAAAGTACCTGTAAATAAAGTTGAATATTTATTTTGAAAAAATCTGCACTCAGATAATCAAAAGAGGGTTCAAAAAGTTTCCCAGATGTTTTTGTTTCTGAGCGATAGTTTGAAGGTTATCGCATACGGAATGTTTTTGAATTTTTTGGCGTTTCGCATTTTCAATTTTGAATTCTTGATTTAAAATACGATTAACAAATTTCAATTTTTGAATATTATTTATCTAATAATAATTATTAATTGTCATGTTCTATCGTTAATCATCTAATGATAATTATTGTAATTTTTTTATTATTAATTATCGAACTAATCAACAATAAATATTGAATTATTACTTGTTAATTATTAACCATTGATCATTAATTTTTCATTATTAAACATTCTTACGAAATATTTTTATATCACCAAGTTAATTCAACTGCGACAGCTACTGCTGCTGGTAGGGACCCCCGCCCAGGCCCGGCCCTAGAGCGAAGCATGTAAACACAGCCGCGCATCCCGGGAACGAATTTTCGAGATATCGCGATTTTTTACTAACTTTTTAACGATTTCCTTGGCGTACAAGAGGGAGTTTCCGGTATTGAATCAATACCCATTTTAATCGTTAAGGCTTCCTCTTTATCATGCACCAGGTTATAATATTGGCACTAAAGTGCTTCAATATGAAAAATGTTGATTCATGAGAAAATGTAACCTGGTAATACCTGGATTTCATCGACAGGAGCAGATTTCATGATAAAAAATCACTTAAGGTGTAAGGGTACTACAAAATACGATTACAAAACAAGTTTCAATCAATTCCATCGATTCGTTTTCGCTTAATCACCGATAACGTCCCCAAAAACCGGGAATCGCTTCCTGGACTGTAGCTCCATCTGGAGTAGGCCAACCGAATTTTTTTAGGGGACTTTTTTGATCGCCACGAGCTGCCCTTTTGACTGATACCCATCGTTAAGGGACTTTCAACGAATTCAATATCTATTCTGGGGGTAGTTTCGCGTGGTCGCATAGCCTCGATTTACACCTGATCGTGCCATACCTTCGCACCAGGTCAATTCGCATCCGATCTTAATGAAACTAGTTTCATTCGGACGATAATTGAATTACCTCGAAAGTACTTTTTTAGTTTTTCGAAATCGGTTCAAGTTTCGCTGAAATCGACAAAAAACACATCGTCCCACTTCAATTGCCCCTCACTGTATATATGCTCAATCACGCACAAGCGTTGCCTGTACAGGCGGATATATATATATATATATGTATATATATAATATATCTACACATCTGTGTATATACGCGCTAATCATTACAATTACAGCTTCTGAATTTAGGATTATATTTTGGGCATTTTTGAAGTAAAACTACTTTAACCGCGCTAGAGTGAATCCATAGGAATAAACACAGTACAAAGAGTAGACGCGAAGAACGGTTCTCGGCGTCTCCCGTTTGTGCGGTGCTTCTTTCGATCTCCACGCTGGCGCAAACATGGTATATAAAACTGACCGTGTGTGTGTGTGTATGTGTATAGTAGTGTATACTCCGTGTTGATATAGATGTATGTGTCCCTCACACATGTAGCGTTCTCTGCTCGCTCAACGGCGGGTCGGGAAACGATATATATATATATATATATATATATATATATATATATATATGTGGGTTCAGTGAATTTGTGCGTATAATTGTGTGTGTGTGTGAGCAAAGAAATAAATGCCTCGAGAAAGTGAGGAGTGCTGCATGTGGCCGAAAGGGCAATGTGTCGCCAAAGACTCTAAAGAAGAAATCACGTTACAGAGAAAACTCTCAGAGAGAGAGGGGTTCTCTCTCTCCCCCGCACCACCATCGGCCTGAGCTTTACCGGTGTGAGTGGGCTCGCGTACGTGCTTTTCGTCGCTGCCGCGGCTCTCATACCATCTCACGAGAGTCGCGATTTGAATCGTGGCTTATGATAAGCTATCGCCACGCCACCCACCCCGAGCCATGCTGCTCGTACGGAATTCCCGCGGCACCACCCGGAAAAACTGCATCAAGGCCATCTGCAGGGCCGCTGCATCATAATTAGTGGCCATTGAAGCCACATGATCGAGCTTAGAGGCGATTGTCTATCGTTTCGCGCTCTCGGATCGGCCAATACATCGATTCCGAGTCGCGTGCCACTGCCATATCGATCAGCGGTTCAATTATAACGAGCATTTGTTGGCAAGGGGTGGGGGTAAAAGGACCCGCGACGAGGGGGAAAAGCGCGCCTAATTTCTCGAGGACTCAAGCTTCCGTCGCGTTCGAGATAAGACGTGGTTTTTCGTGTCGTGGCCGCTCCCGCTGCTCAAGATAAGCAACCCCTCCGAATATCCTCGCGGTTGGGCATACCGTGGATCATCCGGGGTCCAGCCAAAGAAAATAAACCGGTAGGGTCGTTGTTTCGCTCGGTTTCGTGTTTTGAGAGTTTTTATCGCGATAAAATTGTATAGAGCCGTAGCGATATTGTCGTGACGGCCGGTTAACGCATGAGAGCCTGATCGCGTCTTAGTTTCCCGCCTATTATCGTGTGTGGAATTTCTCGTTTTGTAATTATTATTTGTTGGATCGTCTAACCGAGGTCCGTTTTGTATATTTTGTGGCGCGAGGTGCGAGTCCAATTAATTTTAAGGCTAAGGGTCGTTCAGAGTCTCGGCCGGGGAATAAATTCATCGCGCGTTTCTTTTCTTTTGTGTAACGGCTCTTGCGAGCACGTTTTCTATCGGCGCCATCTTGTACGCCGTCTCGGCTATCAAGTTGGTTGTGCGAATATTTAAGCTTTATCTTCCGTGCGGTGTATTGTTCCCGGGGTCGAGATTTCGTGTTCGTCTGTCCGTTTAGTTCGGTCATAGTTCTTTATTTTGTCGTATTATATCGAGTCCACCAAGGGATAAAACCCAAAAAGAGTTTATTTGTGCAATTAAAATATTTAAGTAAAAGTCCAAGTGTATTGTTTTATTTCAGGACCATCCCGCGAGTAAACCCAGCCCCTCTACCATCTTAGAAGGCTGCAGCCAAGTCGGGCAGTTTCCTCGTTCGCCGGTTAGAAAATAAAATTTGTCACGGGCCGCTTTGGTTTCCGTGGCTGGCGCCCTTCGAGCCGGTGAGCGAGGATTTTGTGTACGCCGAGTGGGTATAGGGAAAAACGCGTCACACTGTAAACATTATCATTGTACAAAACGCTGAGATAATTTCATTTCTGTAAACATTATCATTGTACAAAACGCTGAGATAATTTCATTTCTGTAAACATTATCATTGTACAAAACGCTGAGATAATTTCATTTCTGTAAACATTATCATTGGGTATCAATAAATATAATAAAAATTTAAACCCACATACTCTTTTCTTCAGGAATACAGAAGGGCGCTGGAAGCACACGGAACGCGCATGCATATAGCGACATACACCCACCAGGGGTTCGAATCGAAATAATTCAGGACACTGCGTGTTATATTAAACGTTTTGAACTTCGTGGTCGCGAGACAACTATGCGTATTCGCGGACCACCTCCAGGAACGAGTGTAATGAGCTGGCTCGAAGGGGCGTTCAATGATCTACTCACGCATATAACTAACCCGCACGAGGGTGGCGATTATGTAGGAATATCGTTCACCACGAGTACTTTGACACACGGCCCCGTATGGCTTTCTTTCCGACCGGCCCGCGATTACGTTTTTCAAGACATATGTCAACTCATAAGCAGTGTTACTCTAAGCGCAGACTTTCTTGATATCGATGACGAGTGTAATATAAAAACGTGTTTTATCAAGGGTGTGGAGGGTAGGGGGCGCCGGAAAGGCTTAACACATGAGGGTGTAGCAAAAAGATCTATCTTAACTCTAGATTTACCAGACCAGTCATTTTGACTGGTCGTGCAATTTGAATTCAAAATTCGTACTACATATAACATTTGCTTTCCGAAATGATGTTATGACTTTTGTAGCTATAAGTAGAGAATACATTTTATGAACTTAATGTAACTTTATATATAATAAAACAAATATATTTTTTGTTATTGACATTTATACCAGTACCAGTCAAAATGACTGGTGCATGTTTCTATGAAGAAATATATGATTTCGGGAGAATGATGAGACCGTTGCAGTATTTGTAGCGCCCATGCGTTTTTTGTCCGTACATTGTCGGCATTGAGCCGATTATAGCGATTACGGTACCTTTACGATATTTTTGCGAGCACTTACATTGTAAATGCACGAGGCACGAACAGTCCTGTTTCGAGCTTCGTTCAACACACGAAATACAATCTTAGTCCAAGCGATCTCCAATAGTAATCATTCATCTTTACCCGCACAATGACACAGGTAACAAACATTTATGTGGATATGGAAATATTCAAAAATATATTCTTCAGTAAGTAGGCTACATACGAAGAAAGTGTCTTAGTTTCAACATATTTTTACAGCGATCGCCAGCCCCTGAAAATGTCAAAACGAATAAAAGTTTCTACATATTTAGAAAATGCAACCAGCATACCTCTGGAATATTCAGATGTGGAAAGTGAATTATATGATAGCGACGGTGAATTGTTGGATAGACAAATTGATCAACAAGGCAGTGGTGATAACATTGCTATTATCGAGAGCAGTGATGAGGAAATTCCTGATGAAGATAATATAGATCAGTCAAGTGACAGTGATTGCGAAAATATTCCAAACAAACGTACGAGACGATGCATGCGATTCCCTTCCAGTTCTGAAGACGAAGGTGGAAGTAACGTACCAAATCAGCAAACTGAAATTGCTTCAGACGGAACTATTTGGACGAGAATTGAAGAAGGAAGTGTTGCTGGTAGATTACCAGTTCATAGTGCTTTCAAAAATGTACACGGGCCAACAGCACACGCTAAAAGAAACATTATAAACGGGAATCTAACTAGTGCGTTCCTATTACTGATTGACAACCATATTTTGGAACATATACGAATTTGTACAGAGTTAGAAGCCTCTCGAGTTTTGGGTAAAAACTGGACAATTACGCAAGAAAAATTGAAGGCATTTCTCGCAATATTGTACGCACGTGGGGCGTACGAAGGAAATACTTTGAGGCTTTAATATTTGTGGAACAACAAGTGGGGACCATCATTTTTCTCCAGCACTATGAGTAGACGTGATTTTACTGAGATTCTGCGATACATTCGTTTCGACAAAAGAAATCAGAGGAATGAACGTTTGCAAACAGACAAGTTCGCTTTATTCTCAGCAGTTTGGGATAAATTTATTGAAAACAGTCAAAATTGCTTCAAACCGGGAGCTCATATTACCGTGGATGAGCAACTTTTTCCATCGAAGGCCAGATGCAGATTTACTCAGTATATGCCAAACAAACCCCATAAATTTGGCATAAAATTTTGGTTGGCGTCTGATGTAGAGACGAAATATGTGGTAAATGGCTTTCCGTATTTAGGAAAAGACGAGACTCGAAATGCATCAACCCCCCTAAGCGAATTTGTCGTAATGAAACTTCTTGAACCGTATGCCATGAAGGGCAGAACTGTAACAACTGATAATTTTTTTACAAGTATTTCTTTGGCGTTAAAATTAAGATCTAAAAATACTTCGTTGCTTGGAACAATACGCGCAAACAAGAAGGAACTGCCGAAAACTTGCAAACTGAAAAAAGACAACATGGCACGTTTCTCAACGTTGTTGTGCCAATCCAATGGATGCACACTTACTGTTTATAAGAGCAAGCCGAATAAAAAAGTACTTATACTAAGTACAAAACATAAACACATCAAAATTGATAAAGCTGCTAAGAAATTACCTGAAACTGTATCGTTTTATAATAAAACTAAATTTGACGTCGATGTCACGGATCAAATGGCACGAAAATATACGGTGAAATCAGGTTCCAGAAGGTGGCCACTTCAAGTGTTTTTCAATATTTTAGATTTAGCCGGAATAAATAGCTGGATATTGTACAAAAACACAACAGGAGAAAATATCTCACGGGAAGACTTTCTGTTTCGATTAGCAGAAGAACTTGCTTCAGAATATCAGACTTCAAGGCAAAAACCACACGAAGCTGATATACCAGCTGCAAATTGCACGGTTTCTGTACGCAAATGGTGTCAAATAGGATATTGCAATAACAATAAGACTACAAATATTTGCAATAAATGCAAAAAAAGTCTATGCGGAAAGTGTACACACAGCAAAATCTACATATGTAGAAATTGTGAGCGACAAACTGTAAACAATTAAGTGTTTTGTTATTTGACAATGTCTATAAATCCATTTATCTATTACAATTAATATTGTTCAACTTTTTTTGTCATTTTTTAAGAGTGAATAAAGACTGGAGACCACAATAAGCATTTTTTCTTATACACCAGTCATTTTGACTGGTTTGGTAGAAATAGGTATATTTAAATAGCTGGTAAATCTAGTGTTAACGATTCGCAACCGTGATAATTTATGTTTACTTTGTTCGTTGGCAGCAGCCCTCGTGCATGCGCAACGGGGCGAAATACGGACGGGCGACTAACATACAAAATGCCAGCGGGTGTGACAGGTTAATGGATCAGCTCAAAAAATTGCAGCACTTCATCTTACACGGTGCGCAAATGTCAGAATACCGAGAAAAGGATATCGTGTAAATGAAATCGGTCATTACCAGGATTACTTATCGCGAGACGGTGTTGCGATTGTCGTTTACGCGTTTTTGGACTTAGAGCGACGTGTCACGTACGATGAAATTTTCATAGTTAATTCTAAGATCTTTTTACCCATATTCTACGTTCTCGAAAAACCACAGTAACATAGCCATCACAACCAACTATACATAATATTAATACATCTCACGACTCATTCTCACTAGGAGAGCTACTTACTACCTTTCTTTCTCACACCCATGGCTATGCCATGTTAGCTATACACATAGTAATGTAATACACGTGTTCACCGGCCAAGAGATCATAGGTCTATTCGACTGCTCTCCAAGAGAGCGGCAATAAAAGTTTTTTTGGGAAAGAACACCAATAGTATCCCTAGAAGCCACTTGCGCATCTGTGACACTTGAGCGACAAAGCTATAATTTCCAATTTTTACTGCCGCTCCAGGAGAAAACACTACTATTTCTGAGAAAGACGAAATAAGCCTACTACATCTATGTCCAAATCTGTAAAAGTTGTCCCCCACTTAGCCATTTTTGCAGAGTTGCATCCCTTGCAGAGTTTTTCCAAAATCTTATCAACGCGGTCACGCTCTTCGACTCCAGGTCTTCAGTAGAAGAGAGTGAGCCAGACTGTGCAGATCACACTTATATATTTTTCAAATTATCAAATACTTAAACTCTGTCCGCGATTTCGGGTCTTCTGTAGAAGAGAGTGAATCGTTGTTAAAACAAAGTACCAAGTTAAAGAATATCAAAGTGAAATATAAGTCACATAAAAACTTCTAAAAATCGAGAAACATAGATTACAACGTAATAATTATAATAAATAAGAAAGATTGTGAAAACCAATTCAACGCTCAACCAAACAAAAGACACCTCTCCGATAAGGTAACTAAACGATTTATGTTAATGATTACGGAATTGATCACGAATGTAACGAATGTACTCAACTAACCAGATTGCATTTATATTCAATAAATATACCTCAATTGTGTGCATAAAGTTGGACCTTGTACTTTTTTATTCAGTAGAAACTAACCTATTCAAATCACCCAGTCGAACCTAACAAGATCTCTCGAGGTCTTACAGCGAACATTCCCACTCCCCTATTGATCCATCGTTTAAAATATCGATTAGGATTAATAAATAGAGTCAACGTTTACTGCTCGACGTTTGATTCGAATTTTCGCGCGCCTTCGGACGTAACAGACGTAAAAAATAGCCCATCTTCAATGGCACCCAAAGCGTCTTGAACACAGTAAGAAAGGTCCAACACACGCTGTATATCTTGTATCACGAACGCTCCAATCATTTCGAGCCGATTCTCAACCTAAGAGGAGCGACAGGCAGTACGGGTTTTTGCACATCGTGCGATACACTATATATATATCGTAAATTAGATCATCGATGCAGAGAAGAAAGATGCTGTCGTTGTTTCAGGATACCCCCATGCGCCCCGAACTCGTTAGATACGATTAGATGTGTGGTGTGCAATCGTGTTTTTTTCGGGGAAACATGCTTCAAGAACCATAGTATCGCCGAACCGACACACAAAACCACCGTTTGCGCGACCGTTAAACGCTGCCGTGACTGTTTTGGCACAATAAGACCGTTAGACAAAAAGAAGAAGCAGATGTGCGGTGAGGGGTACTGCAAAACTTGTAAATCCGATAGGCCATACAATCATTCATGTTTTATGAGGCCTCTTGTAAAGGATAGAGATTTGAATAAAAAGCTATTCATCTTCTGATTTTGAAACGCAGCCGTCCAACCCTTTGGAGGGTACCGCAGGCACACGTGTACACGAACCGAATGTCTGTGTAGGTCAAAGGGTCTGTACAGCTTGTACAGAACTTGCAAGGCTCTGCTATAGCAGAGCCTTGCGAGTTCTGCGGTATACATGAGTTTGCATTTAAACATAACCCAGTAGCTCAGCTGGTGGAGCTTGCTATGCAGGAAATCAAAGGGTTTTCGCGTACAATATTAATTGCTCACAATGCTGGAGGTTTCGATGCACAATTCATTCTACGATATCTTATCGATGAAAAAAGACCCAGTTGCCATCGCTAATAATGAACGGAACAAAGATTATCACCACGCGTATTGGAAAGCTAGTCTTTCTCGACAGTCTACACGACTTTCATATGCCTCTGAGCGAATTACCGAAATCCTTTGGGTTAACTGATACCCTAGCGAAAGGTACTTATCCTCACTAATCAATAAACCCGAAAATCAGTATGTAGGAGAATTACCACCGAAGGAGTTTTATTCTCCCGATAGTATGCCAGCGACCGTACGCAACGATATGTTCGAACCGTGGTATCGCGATTTGAAAAACGCAAATTATGTGTTTGATTTTCAAAAAGAAATTGTAGCCTGCTGCAGGAATAACGTTGCGATATTGAGGCAGGCGTGTATGGTTTTCCGCAAAATGTTCATAGCCATAGGGTGTGTTTGTCCGTTCGACGAGAGCATGATAGCGTCAGCCCGTTTTCGGATTTTCCGGAAAAATTTCCTCGAAGATGATGCGATCGGGATCATACCGAGAGGTGGCTACAGATGGGCCGATAATCAATCGAGAAAAGCATTTTCGTGGCTCGTATGAATGGAACATTGCCTAGGGCAACGCGTTATACACGCAGGTCGTTCGTATGAGATCAAGCTACCTCAGAATTCAACGGTAGATGGTTACTAGGAAACCCCTGATACGTCACATGTATTACAGTTCCATGGATGCTACTGGCATGGCTGACCGCGTTGCTGCCTATTAAACAGAGACCGGATACAGAGCGGCGATGTATCTATGAACGAGCGTCACGAGAGAACAGTAGCGGTAGCTTATTCGATACGGAATTGCGGGTACACACTGACGGAGATTTGGAAGTGCGAGTATGATCGTATGCTTGAAACAAATGCGCAGATGCGTACTCTCGTACGGGATCACGCTTTAGTTATAGCGGAACCTCTTAATCCACGTGATGCTTTCTTGGGGGGCCGCACAGAAAACATGGTCACGCTCTACGATGTAGAGGATACTGAGCAGATGCGATACGTGAATGTATATTCTTTATATCCGTATATTCGTAAATACGGTAAATACCCCGTGGGCCACCCACGAGTATACGTAGGTGATAAATGTATGGAGTTAACAGGACCCAGTAACAGCGATCTCACGAAAGTCGAAGGTCTTGTTGAGTGTACGGTGTTACCACCGCGAAATCTTTATCATCTGGTGCTACCGGTGCGTATGCATCAGCGTTTGTTATTCGCTCTATGTCGTAGCTGCTGCGAAAGCATGAGTCAAGATGAATATGAGCATGAAAATTCTGCGGAGTGTCTGTTCAATGGTACGTGGGTAGTCGATGAGTTGCGAAAAGTTGTATCATGCGGCTACAAAGTGATTCGCGTAGAAGAAATTTTGCAATATGAGGTAACACAACACAATCGTGATACACGGTCTGGCGGTCATTTTACCGAATATATAAACACATTCTTGAAAATTAAACGAGAAGCTACCGGTTGGCCTACGGGGTGTTCGGATAACGGAGATGCGCAAGAACAATACATCGCAGATTTCGAGCGTTCAGAGGGTGTCAAATTGCTTCGTGAAGCAATATCGAAAAACCCCGGATTGCGTCAAGTAGCTAAATTATGTCTCAACTCTTTTTGGGAAAAGTTTGGGCCGTGCGAAAATCTGCCGCAAACCGTTATAGTTTCGACGCCCGCAGAGCTCCTGGAAATATTGACTAATGTCGAGTACGAAATCACCGGTATCGTACCGGTCAACTTTTAGGAGATCTTACAGACGAGCTGGATCCGGGGTATTATATCAAATCTTTCGTTTCCGGAGGTCCAAAATTGTATTTATTCATAATCAGCGCTCCCGACGGCGCCGAAAGCGAAGTTTGCAAAGTAAAAGGTATAACGCTCAATTTCGCAAACAGTCAATTGATTAATTGCAGCACAATACGTTCCTATATAGTTGATGACAAGGTGGAACCTATCGAGTTAAAATACGACGCTATACGTCGTACGCCGTTTCATCGCGTTGTCACGCGTGCAAAAAAAAGAAATGTAAACCGTCGAGCGTCAAACGAAGACGTTGCGGTGAATACGGCTCGCTCCCGTATGGCTACAGGGGAGAATAAACTATTTTATCTAAATGTAATTAGTGCGAAATATTTATGCTGTCATTGTACAATGAAAGATTTTATACATATCCCGGCTGTTCAAACCCTTTATCTTGCCCAGTTGTATAAAAAAATGTACTCATTCGTACAGATTGATACGAGATGGAAACATCCCTGGACCTCGATGATCTGCCGCCCCACTGGTTGCGGTAAAACGTACTTTGTAAAAAAGTTTTTGAAGTTTATTTCGGGTATGAATACTGAGCCATTCGAGAGAATTATTTTCCATTATTCCGAGTGACAGAACGCATACACGGAGTATGATACGTCGATAGAGTTTCATGAAGGCCTACCGCAGAGTGCCGATTATGCAAACGACCCCCCGTGCAAAACTCATAAAAATCGACGATTTGATGCGTGAGACATCGAACAATAGCGTTATAGATCTTTTCACCAAACGTAGCCATCATAAAAATCTGAGCGTTGTTTTTATTACCTAAAACTTATTCCATCAAGGCCACGGACAACGAGATATTTCGCTGAATGCCAGCTATATCGTAGTTTTCAAAAATCCTCGTGATCGTGCGCAAATACAGCATCTCGCACGCCAGGTATATCCGGAAAACCCACGCTTTTTACAAGAGGTCTATCACGATGCAACGTCCATGTCTCATGGTTATTTGTTGCTCGATTTGAAACAATCAACACCTGATAACTATATTTCGCACCTGTGCTGGCGAATGTCCGGTTCAGCGCTAGTACTGGCGCCTAAACGACCGTCGCGTTACGATAAATGCATCGCCATATTAAGCGTGTTTCAAGAAACCAACACGATACGAAGTGAGTCTGACTCGCGCAAATCAAATTCAAGCGCTACTTATTGTATTTGTTAGTATGCGTGGCGCATTCTTAGCGGTAGCGCTATTCCGAAGACCCCACTGTACAAAAGAAGTTAACGGAAGTGATACATCTAGACGATTGACAGTTCGAGACGCGTAATGGCGCGAGGTGGTTCACCGCCCTGCAAAAAGCACGTTGCAATATTGCGAGCTCTTCAACATCTCAATAAGGAGGAACGCGCGGCTATTTTACGTAAAGCAGACCCTGGCATCATCCGCTGTATTTGTGAGTGCGCCTTGAACGTTGTTCAAAAAAGTCTAAGGTTCGCGGGCGCCTCGAGAGGCCCTCAGTGATCGGTTCACTTCGAGAAATCTTGCGCGTCAAAATCCAGTGCCTACGCGCCTTTTCTTTGCGGCAAATTAGCCCACCCCCCAGGTGGGCCAAGTTGGATGCTGCAGAATGCCGGGAAATAAATAACCATTTATCACGTTGCTAAATTAGTTGGGGAAGCCTATCCACTATATTTCACACTCACTATTATCGCATCAAGATTCAGAGTCACTAGAATTTGCCCATTCAATGATGAAATATTCGGCGAAATAGATTTCCTGGGATCGTTTGTCACTGATCAACCTGAAGACAGGTCGAGAACTAGAAAATATTAGGCCATTTAGAAAAGCTGCTCCTTGACAGAAGAACACGGGTGGGAGAAAACGGGGAAAATGCAGAATTTTTACAGAGACGCCCGAAAAGGATGAGATAGAACAAGAACACAATGCCAAAGCATTAAAAGGACCAAAAACTGTAGAGAAGAGGATACTGACCGACGCGTTGGTAGTCGAAAATACAAGTAAAAATCAAAGCGAAGAAGAGCAACCAGCAAGAAAAGCTAAAATAAGACCATCTAGAAAAGGAAGGCGGAGAAGAACCACTAAAGTGAACCGCTAAGTGGGGAAATAATACCCAAATTCCACGTCCAACACCGTAGCAAGGGGTATGATATCATTATTATACTAAAAAATATGATCATTTATGAAATATTAACCATAGACTGAATAATCGTTGTGTAGAATTCAGGTGAATAATCTGAAAAGTGCATTTTTTAAATCTATTACAATAACTTATAGTCACTTGATAAGTAAGTCTAAGAAGAAAAAAAAACTAAAAAAAGTGCGGCTATACTTATTATGTCCACACATGTATGCATTCATTATTTATTCAAATAATAAACATAAGACATAACTACATTAATGATTCGCATTTCTATTTTATATGTTATCCTAACATACATGATGTCCTATTGTCCCGAGGTAGAAGTCCTCATGTCTCGAGGTACATGCAGGGTTTGTACCTTGGGGCAAATGCAAAATTTTGGAAGATCGTTTTTTTTAAGCTCGTCGCTTCAACATTTTCTTTCTCACTTTTTTCCGTAAGTAAACGAAACCCTACCTTATGTTTTCACGTGAATTAAATCATTTTTCAAAAACAAATTTCAAAAAATACAGTCCATCGAAAAAATGTGTCCCGAGGTACAAGAGGTTTACCGTACATTCAAAACTAGATTCTCTATGTAGAAGTATGTAGGATTTTTTCGTTATATTGCATAGTTGTTTGTTACAAATAATTATCTGATGATTTTCTCCTGAAACTTTTAACCTTTTTTTCAAAACTGCGCTATTTTGACAAAAATCAATATATCGAATAAATTCTACATACTTCTGTAGCTGTTCTTATATATAATCGAAACATTTTTGGTTTTTTGATCCTCGTCAAAAATGGCATGAGCTACGTTTCCGCCTGTTGGTCCTTCCAAAAAAAGGCGTCAACGGAGAAATGCTGTGCAGCAGCCATTTTGTTATTAATTACTACGAAAAAATTATTTTGTATAGTTCATTAGCAATATAATAAAGACCTGTGCACAGAATTTATTTCATTATTTCGCTAAAAAAAAATCCCAAAATATGCCTATTTTTTCTTGCTCTAGAGTGGCCTAATCCCTTAAGAGTTAATATACTTTTTAGTAGTGTGATATAGAGTGTTCTAGCTCAAGGTATCTACACCAACATTTACCGATACTTTTGAGCTCACACTCGATCCACTCAGCGAGGACACGGACCGGAGTGGGCAGACGGGCGAGGAGTGGGGGAGGGGACTCTTTCTCCTTGAAGAAAAAAAATCGTAACACAGGGTACTACTAATATGACGTGCGGTTTCATATCACATGTCGAACCCTCGAAAGCTCTGTAGAATCTTCGTGCCGCCCGCTCAGTGTCAAGGACATTGTTATACGCACGTTTTAGCCTGCCTACAATAAATATCCCTGATCCCTACTAATATCAATACTAATCCTCAATTAGATAAATATATATATATATATATATATATATATATATATATATATATATATATACATATATATATATACAGGGTGATTCGGAACTGCCCCTTTTCCTGATATGGGTATATACGGGATAACAAACGAAAATTTTTGGCATTTTTTTTTTTCAATCGGCTGCGTCGTTATCGAGTTATAGCGGATCGAAGTTGGCCAATCGGATAACCGCTTTAGCCGCAGCGACGTCGCTGGTTATAATCTATGAGAATGGAGCGTTCGGGTATCTTCGGAATCACACTGCCGTCTGCAGTACACGTTACCCGTTGCTATTGGAGATGAGCGAATCGAGACACGATGAAAATGATATTTCAGAGGTGACGGATTATTTCAAGATGACGTTAGTTTTTCGCATTTGCACATGTAGTCAAACTATTATTTTCCTCAAGGTTAAATTCTTCTATGGATGGTATCGTAGCTGAATAATGATTGAAAAATAAAAAAATCAAATAAAATAATTTTCTCAAATAATTCTCATAAGAGAACAATGGGGCTTATGTGGTAGTGGGGATTGACGGTTCACGCGTCACAAAGCCATCCACGCATACCGTCAAACGTCGCTTGGACGTAGCAGTTGGCCAAACGCGGGCAAGAGTGAAGAACGCGCGCCACCGATAGATGGCGGGAGTATATCACTCGTAATGTCAAATGCAAACGAGTGCTAGACTCTCATTACGAAAGCTATTTTTATCCTTGATTAAATTGAGATTTTAAATAACCAATTTTTTTTTTAAATAAAAAACTTGTCATTTTTACAGTTTTTCTTTATTTTCATTTTTCATTCGTAAAAAATTACGTAAAAATAACTATCATCGAAATCATGGAAATTTCGTCTGAATTTTGTCTAATCTAATGTATGTAAGAAATGTCTCTAGTCAGAGCTTTCTCGTGTACAGCCCACGTTAAAAATCATTTTTTTCAGCATCTTGATGGTCATGTGACTAGCAGATGTGATCTTGACGTGGGTTACACAGCCGTTAAATTTCCACCCTCAAAATCTTGAATTTTTCGATCATATCAGTTTTTCAACTGATATGATTGAAAAATTGCGTTTCATGCTTCTAACCCACGACAAAAATATTTTTTTTTTATACTTTGATGATCGACTAATAAGGGGGCACCACGTTTAGCGTGGGTTTGATACCTGATAATGAGCAATGATCGAAATATTATTATTTTATCGGATAAACGAAGCTTTTAATAAAATTACGCCGGAGATGCTCGATCGCGTGATAGAAAATTTTGTACGCCGGGTCCGACTTTGCTTGGAAATAGGGGTGGACACATTTTTTTTGGGAAGTTAATTTTTAGTTTAAGTTACAGAAATGGAATATCTGTACAAGTAATGCTACAAGCATATTCCAAGTTTCACCTCATTGTCGATAAAATAATAATATTTCGATCATTGTTCATTATCAGGTATCAAACCCACGCTAAACGTGGTGCCCCCTTATTAGTCGATCATCAAAGTATTAAAAAAAAATATTTTTGTCGTGGGTTAGAAGCATGAAACGCAATTTTTCAATCATATCAGTTGAAAAACTGATATGATCGAAAAATTCAAGATTTTGAGGGTGGAAATTTAACGGCTGTGTAACCCACGTCAAGATCACATCTGCTAGTCACATGACCATCAAGATGCTGAAAAAAATGATTTTTAATGTGGGCTGTACACGAGAAAGCTCTGACTAGAGACATTTCTTACATACAGTAGATTAGAAAAAATTCAGACGAAATTTCCATGATTTCGATGATAGTTATTTTTACGTAATTTTTTACGAATGAAAAATGAAAATAAAGAAAAACTTTAAAAATGACGTTTTTTATTTAAAAAAAAAATTGGTTATTTAAAATCTCAATTTAATCAAGGATAAAAATAGCTTTCGTAATGAGAGTCTAGCACTCGTTTGCATTTGACATTACGAGTGATATACTCCCGCCATCTATCGGTGGCGCGCGTTCTTCACTCTTGCCCGCGTTTGGCCAACTGCTACGTCCAAGCGACGTTTGACGGTATGCGTGGATGGCTTTGTGACGCGTGAACCGTCAATCCCCACTACCACATAAGCCCCATTGTTCTCTTATGAGAATTATTTGAGAAAATTATTTTATTTGATTTTTTTATTTTTCAATCATTGTTCAGCTACGATGCCATCCATAGAAGAATTTAACCTTGAGGAAAATAGTAGTTTGACTACATGTGCATATGCGAAAAAGTATCGTCATCTTGAAATAATCCGTCACCTCTGAAATGTCATTTTCATCGTGTCTCGATTCACTCATCTCCAATGGCAACGGGTAACATGTACTGCAGGCGGCAGTGTGATTCCGAAGATACCCGAACGCTCCATTCTCATAGATTATAACCAGTGACGTCGCTGCGGCTAAAGCGGCCATCCGATTGGCCAACTTCGATCGGCTATAACTCGAAAACGACGCAGCCGATTTCAAAAAAAATAATGCCAAAAATTTTCGTTTTTTATCCCGTATATGCCCATATCAGGAAAAGGGGCAGTCCCGAATCACCCTGTATATATACCACTGTTACGTCTTAGCCTCTCTTGCTACATAAAACTGGCCTATCATTTCGCTATACGGAGTTGCGGTGGATTTTAGCTGATGTCGGTAACAACAATCGCATCTCAATCCATTGGTTAGACTCCTCACAAGGAACCTGGTGTCGGTAACTATAACCACGCCGTTGTCGCTAAACGAGGTTGGTGGCAAGAGAACCTGATGTCAGTAACAACAAGTACATCTCTATCGACAAGTGAGGCTGCTCGCAAGAGAACCTGGTGTCGGTAATAACAACTATATCCCTATCAACCAGCGAGATTACTCTTAAGGTAGTTCTCGTGCTACAGTAGTGCGAGAAAGTTTCCTGTATACCACATGATACAATATATGCGGCGCTCGTGGTCATATGCGGCGAACTTTTTATAGAGTCTGTACAGAAATCGCTGTCACACATAGAACCGTGCATATACAGATGCACTCATACCGTAGAGTAATTTCTCCAGTTGCGATCGTGCAACGTCGCACATTTTTAATGTATGTATCGTAGGATCAGTAGTAGTGGATCCAAATTATGAAATAAAAATACCCGGAAATGTCGAGCCAATTACGGCATAATGGGAAGTTTATTAAAAAAAAAGTTCTCGACCGTAAATTGAAATTAGTTGGAGCTTTGCAACAAGGAAGAAAAAAAAAATGAAAGAAGTTCTCGTGGAGGCCGATTCTAACCTCTTAGACGGAAGACGGATCGTAGAATTGAATGTACTCGGAAAACGTTTGAAATGTTGCGTTTGTAAAGAAGTGCTTTCGTTAGATAATGTGGAAAGGGAAATACGAGCTGGACTCAATTCGATTCTGTGGGTGAAGTGCATGAGTTGTTGCGTTTCAACCGAAGTCCCTACAGGAAAGTTTCACGTCACGGACAAGAAAGCGAAGCATTCAGATGTAAACACAAAGGCTGTACTTGGCAAGTTTTTGGAAATTTTGTTTTATTCATGAGGCATCAAAATTCTGCTTGTCAGTGACTAAGTCAATGCAAAATTATATGTTTTTATAAATGAATTTACATAACCTCAATTATTTAATTCACAGGAAGTGTTCATGCTGGTATTGGCTGCATGGCGTTCAATAAAATACTGGCCTGTTTGAATATACCGGAAATTTCAAACGACTTATTCAAGCGGTACGAACGTGAAGTGGGTCCTGCAATAGAAGCAGCTGCAAAAGAAAGCTGTCGACAAGCTGCAGAGGAAAAGCGGGCATTCGTCATCAAAAACATTGACAAATTGTGTCAAGAGTTGTAAGAGTTTTTTGAAATTGAGATTTTTAGATGAACCAAGGCACTGTCAACATCAATTGTATATATCTTTAATAATTTGTACAAATCATAAGTATTACGACCAATAAATAGTCAGAGTAATTCTTATCATCTTATGAGTGATAATTCATTATCCTTTTATTTCCTTCACCTTATTTAGGCCAGCTGAAATAGTCGAAGAAGTATATCCCAATTACTGTGCTCTTCGTTCCCTCACTGCGTCTACGACTTCTCATCATGCACCAGAGAAAATAATGAACATCGATGAAAATAATGCCTTCAATTTTGATTCAAAGCTTGGTGAGATCGTGAATATCATCGTATCCTACGACATGGGATGGAGCAAACGAGGAAATGGAAGGAGTTACGACAGTTTGAATGGGTATGGCAGCATCATCGGTTTTTTGAGTGGCAAAATTTTGGACTGCGCTACACGTAATCGGAAATGTAAATTATGCGAGAAAAACCACGACAAGATGGACCATGATTGCCGAAAAAACTTTCAAGGTAGCGCTAAAGCAATGGAACCTGCTGTAGGAGCTGCATTGGTCAATGAAAGCGCAATACTCAAAGATACAGGTTTGAACGTTCGTGTGCTGATTGGGGATGAAGATAGCTCGACCATTTCGGCTGTCCGTAATGGAGCTATCAATACAATTTTTAAACTATCCGACACGAACCACCTGCGAAAAGCTTTCAACAATGATGCTTTGCACAAAAACTTTAAAGAAATGAGGAAGAAAGGGACTATTTCGCATTTGAAGAAATGTTTTGGTTATGCAGTTGCACAGAACAAAGGCAAAAGTGTTGAGCTCGCTGCCACATTACGCAGTATTCCTGATCATGTATTTAATCGACATGAGAATTGTGGTAATTGGTGCCACCATAACTCAATAAATAATTCAAAGCATCCAAAAATAATTTTGACAAATCCCGAGCTATATAATGATTTAAAAAAGATTTTTTCGAAATATGCTCAAAATGCTAGTAAATTTTCCTTTGCAGCCTCGAGTCAAGCCAATGAGAGCCTTAATAATATAATGGCCCACAAAGCTCCAAAAAATAAATGTTACAGTCAAAGCGAATCTGCGGACTATCGGTATGCAAGCGCTGTATGTAGCAAAAATGAAGGCGAACGTCATGTGATCAATATTCAGAGAAAACTATCCTTATCACCTGGATCGCATACATCAATGTTTGCAGTAAGAAAAGATGCAGCCAAGTTGAAAAGAGCAACCAGGGCGAAATTGCGATCTACGAAAGTCAGAAGGAATATTTTAGTTGATAAGAGAGAAAATTTGACAAAAAAAATCGAAAACTCTGAGGGAACACAATACGAGACTAATTGTGGCTTGTCACAAAATGTAGAAGACCCGAATCCTCTTATAGATTCCCAACTTTCAGACATGAATTTGCACAATTTTTCAATTTCATCCGAAACTTGCAATATCGTATATTTTGACTTGGAAACGGTCGGATTTCGCAGATCTGATGAAATGCTGCAAATTGCAGCTCAATTTGAAGAATATAAATACAATTACTCCTGAATGACCAAATGGTTGAAACGGTTCCTTGTCACATGCATTATGCTCGTTTCATCAATTTCTAAATTGATCTCCGAAACGCTGCCTACTTGTTGCTCACAACGCTGCATTCGATACATCATATTTCATTCGCGCTACTTTAAAAAAAAGTATGGTCCAAGATTTTTCGATGATTGCTGGTTTTTGCGATACCTTGACGTTACTAAAAAGACGTTTTCCTGAACGCAAAGGTGAAGGGATGTTCAAACTTGACGTATTAGCAAAAGATTTCCTGTCGATTAATTCGAACGAAAAATTCCACGAAGCATCATATGATGTGGAAATATTAATGTCGCTCACTTCCCGTTTCATTGATAAGACTGATATCTACGAGAACAGTAAATCTTTTGTTGATTCCATCACGCATGTAAGAGAATCGGAAAGGATAGCTAATACGCTACCATTCCTAAAACCTCTTACCGTGGTCTTGAAACAGGGTATTTTGAGAGAAATAATCGATTATTGGCCGTCTACGCCTCACCGCTCTCCAGGTAGAGTATTCTTACAATTTGGTTATGCGAAATGATCAGTATAATGCTCCCATCTCTGGCTATTGCATTCCAGCCTAACCTGAACGAGCATTCAATCATCCTGTTACTCCCTCTTTGAATTCCCGACGTAACGCCATGACTCTTCAGCCATAGACCAATCGTGGCTTGCATGGCTCACCGCAAGATAAATATTAACGAGCGCCATTACTGGTAATCTTTGCAGTCTGTTTCTGCCAGCTGTACCGGAAAGGTGCACTGGCTAGAAACCCTCGAGCTCTAGTCGTACCAAAAAGATGCATTTCTCGTTATTTTGTCGTCGTTGTGTCTCTTTTCTCTTCTTGTCTGTCATAGATCTTCTGTTTGCAATAAATAAATTCAACTTTCAATGTACGCCGAGCCTTTGACTTCGTTCTTCTCCTCATCCCGATAACTATGACGTTGAGGTATGACACCAGGTCCTGATGCCGAGAAGGAAGAACGATTCATACCTCCGTCGCTTGGATAGCCGAGCAGTCTCGCTCTTCTACTGAGGGTCGACCATCGGCGGCAATCCCGCTTCCCTTTTCCACCACCGTCGAGTCGAGCGTTAGCGGAGTACAAGCCGTTAGCTGAAACGCACATTTTGTCACTCAGGCATCGACCCCTCGGTCCCTAGCCCCTTCGATAACAAAATCGCACGCGAGTCCATTGCTGCTAAAGAAAAGAATCGCTTCGGTCACTCTGCCGATCAACCAAGCTACCTGCCGCATCGTGATTCAACCTCTATGACCACGTCCACCGCCACGTGACTCACGTCGTCTCATCTCGAGCCCGAATTGGTAAACCTAATAAAAGTTGGAAAAAATTGAAACAAAAAGTAATGAAAATTAAAAAAAACGAACCAGCCTAACCATAAGCGAACCAAACCCAAACCTCACATCACTCAGACGTACTCCAAGCAACCCAAATCCACACCTCAAACAAATGGAGCAAATTAGGATCGGCAGATTGAGCGAAATCGATCTTGGTCTGAGAACAAGTGTGGCAATCAATCCCAACATAATGAGAACGAATGGGGGTATTAATCCCAATTCAACGAGAACGAGTGAGGGTTGCAACCCCAAAACAACGTAAACGAGCACGTTATTTAAACTCAAAATAACGAGAATGAGTCCGGGGGTATCAATCCCAAAACAATGAGCCCCCTGACTCTCGGCTCCCGAGAGCGTCAGTTCATTAGTAGTTCATCTCTTACATTCAGACCATCAACTTCAACTTCTTTCCTAAGACCCCGTGCACTCCTCTACTAATCACCATACAATCATTAAAAAGACATTATACATATAACCGACTACAACCCTTACTATCACCCGCTATGACCGTCACACACATTTCTTTTAATCGATTTTTTTTTCCATTTGTAATTTAATTTTATATTCGACATTTTTTTATGCAATTTTTTTTCAATCAGAAATTTCTTCAATGCATTTTTTTTCCAATTGGATTTTTTAAATGTTAATTTGTTTGAATTGAATTTTTTGTATGAGATTTTTTTTTTATTTGCAATTTTTAAAGTGCAAATTCCGCAAGTAACATATTTTTAGAGTGCAACCAATACCGCACTATATATATGTAACAAGAAATCACAAAAAGTTTAATGAAAAATAAAAATTTACATGTTCTTGCCGACATGTGCTGTGAATAATCTTGATTTATTTGACATCTTTTTGTAAGGATAATGAAATGGAATGGAAATGCATTGGAATGGACGAAATGTGCTTGTCTCAAGTTTTTTTACACCATTCATGATGTTTTTTGTGGGATTTGGCTACTTTTTGCGAAGCGTTCATCAATATTTTGATTCCATGTATCCGCATAAACGTGCTTGAACTAATTTTGTTCCCCCTGAGATATGCTATATACCTTTGGGTAGTGTGTAACCGAGTATATACGTATCAAGCGTGGATAATGCAAACATAGAAACATATGCACTCAAATATTTTACCTAGAAGGTATCTTTTCCTTTATTTATCTTTTCCTATGAAGGACTAAAAATTCAAAACCGTTTTCAGTTTATCCCCAGTCACTTACACCGATGGAAACTTCGACATTACTTATACGGGGTCACTGTAACCCCAGCCAACTTCATCCAACTCCATCAACTCCATGAAATAATGATAATAATTTTTTTAATTAATTTTATTGAATCTGAATATAGATTTCAAGCACATCTTACATATTCATGAAATAATGAGATACAATTACAAAATAACTTTATTCACTTCGTAGAGAAATCAAGAGAGATGGATTGTTCTTCTGAATGTTTATTTAAACACTCTGTACACCCGTCACACTCGAAGAAAACTGTCACGTTCGATGCTTTTTCTTCTTCTTGTTCTTCTTCTTTGGGTTCCAAATTACTTCCATTTTCTATCATTCGAATGGCATCGTTGTACCACTTTTTTTAACACAAACGCACGCTTCAAAGCGCTGCGCTTTGAAGCGTGCGTTTGTTGAAGCGGACATCAGACTTCATGTACCCCAAGGCGTGACGCATCCATGTTGTGCTCGATTTAGGCAGCATTACGGAATCCGGACACATCGGTTCTGCCTCCGAGCCCATATCAATAATGTCACGTGTCATTACATTTCTTAGAAGGTCTGATCTCTCTTCTCCACGCGTATGTATGAAGCGCGAGTGCGTAGCGATTTCGCGTAAATTAGCGTTTACTTGGTAGAAATACAGATACTTTTCCAACTATGTTGAGACGTGCAAAATTCATTTTAGAGTTTGAGGCCGTGAAGTTTTTTTGTAAAAATTTGAAATTCTACTTGATTGTGTATTAGCCCTTTAATTGCGGTAATGTCTTGCCAAATTGATAATTCAGATGTTATTTCGGCCGAGAGTCAGGCAACAAACACAATTAAATCTAGTGACCTCTAGCCCCGCGTAACAAAAAGTTGGACCTGGTTAGGTAGTCCGAAAATATAACGAACACGGAAACACGCACGACGATGAAGTGCGCGGGAAAGAAAGGCGCTATCGGGCTCACGCGCGTTAACGTACCGTCACGACAATATCGCTCGATTCTACACAAAGAATACCCGACACACAATAAAAAAAGAACGAAACGACATTCCCACCGGTTCGCTTTCTGTAGATGGACCCCGGATAATCCTCGGTATGTCCATCCGTGATATTATTTCGTGGCGTCGCGTTCTTGGGCAACGGAAAACGGCAGCGACACGAAAACCACATCTCTCCTTGTTTACGAAAAAGGCTAGAGTCCTCGAGCAATTAGGTGCGCTCTCGTTACTCGACGCGGGTCCTTTTACCCCCACCCCATGCCAACAAAACGCTCGTTACAATTGAGCCACCGATCGATATGGCAGTAGCACGCGACTCGGAATCGATTTATTGGACAATCCGAGAGCGTACGACGATAAACTTCAAAAGCTCAAAAGTATAACTTCAACTGTCTCGAACGATTCATCAATCGTCTCAAACGATGCATAATCAGCCTAACGGCTCGGGTGCATGGTACGGCGAGAAAACGTCGATCAAAGAGATCCCAAATTCCCGCTCTATTTCGATAATTGTCGATAACCTCGCCTCTTGTGAGAGAAGAGTTTTCCACCCACCGTGAATCTCATGATCCGTCGCACCCCTTTTACAAAGGACAACATTTCCACGCAATATACTTTTAATATTTTGGCTTTTACCTATTCTCTCCTACGCCCAACTAACAAGTGTCGACTCGTCTCTCGCGAGTACACTTCCTCCTCATTAGGTGATTCGAGAGGCAGGGGGGGACATTCCCTACCCTCGTGCGACAGTTACAAGTTTCCGCGGCAATCTCGCATCGATGATCCACATTGATTGGGCAAGACTGCCCGTGGGTGACGATTCTTGTGATGTGTGTCGAGTGGTCGCTGAATGGTGCTGACGTCAGGTATCGTCGTACGACGCTACGACTCCAACGACGGCCCTCGCGCCATATAGACGGCTTCGTGAACCTTGATCTTTCTATTTCTCTCTCTCGCTCTTTCTCTCCCTTGGTCGGTTCCTTTTACGGGGTGCTCGAAACAAAGATGAATTTTGGATTGAATTAGTTCAAAATTCATATCTATTATTTTTGGTCCGCATCCGGATATCGTTCGCTTTTTTGCCTTTTCCTTTCATATTCTACCCCTCCCTTGCCTTGCCGGTTGAACGGTGCGCGGGCGACGTTGAAGGGGGGGAAGAGTCGTCTAATTATCATGTGACGATGCAGCGCCACTTCCTCCTCAGAGGAAGTGTGCTCGCGAGAGATGAGCGGAGACTTGTTGGTTGGACGCCGTATAGAGCGAATATTAGGAGTATTGAAAAGTATATTGCGCGCAGGTTTTGCCCGTAATAAGCGGCTCGCGAAGGAGGTTGAGATTAACGGTGGGTAACATACTCTTCCCTCACAAGAGGCAAGGTTTTCTCACGAGGTGTGGCGATTTTAGTAGTAGTTTTAGTCACCGCGTGGATTAAAATCGAAAAGAGCCGAAAAGTGAGAATAGTAGAGAAAAAGGCCTTGTCGGTTTGTCGAAGGATATCGTGAGCTGTGACAGGCTGAATTATATACGAGCAGGAACGCTTCTCGTTCCCGGTAAATTTTTGAGTACGAGCGAATTTATTTCGTCGCTCGAAAGGCATTTTTTGAGGATTATATCGCTTCCCATCTGAAGGAACCAACTCTGTCTTAGCTATTAGGAATTTTTGTGTGTGAATGGAATACGACAAACGTAAGTATTTTTATCTATTTATTTTAACTATGTCCAGTCAGGCAGGAAGAAAGAGAGAATTATAAATTATTGTAAGCTCACGTGTAGTATTTTGCGGGGAGGAACCATAAGTTCCTCCTTCAAACGCCGTTTTTAAATTATTGAACTGTCACCACAGCAAATGTATGTTTGCTGTCGGTACAAAATTTTTGCTGCAGATACATTTCGATTAATTACCACAGCATGTATACGGTTAGCAAATGAATTTTTGCTGCGGTGACATGCGGATTTCTCTCTGTGCGAGTACTTTTAATGACCTTGAATTAAAAAGTCACGTCACAATATACAATATAATGTTATAAAAATGTTTATATGTCCGACATAAAGCTAGATTTCAAGAACATTTTTGAAGTGAAACTTCTTATGTCGCGAAGTAGTGGTGGGGATGCGACCCCGTCACTACTTCCGTCTATATATATCCCACAAAAAAACACCATGAATGGTGTAAAAAAACTTAAGACAAGCACATTTCGTCCATTCCAATAAATTTCCATTCCATTTCACTATCCTTACAAAAAATAGTAAAATAAACCAAAATTATTCACAAAGATTGTATAAAAAAATATATTTATCAAGATTTATACAGTCACTCAGAATTCTTTGAAGCCAAAATATTGATTGGAATCAACTTAGCAGCGTTCGAAAGACACACATGTGAAACATAAGTAGGTTGACGGCTGACATGATTTCGGCTGTTCTGTTCATCTGAATTCAAAAAATTACATGGCGTTTTGATCTGTAGACCTGCTGCTATAACCAGAATTAGGATTAAGTGAAAATATTGAAAATAAATTTTTCGCGCGGTTATTAAAATTGACTTCCGATTTTAGTCATTTTTTCGACTTTTCAAGCATGCTAAAAAAATTATGATAGATATCACAATTATCTAAGTTTGAAGGAGAACTATAAGTGTACTGAACATACCATACAAATTCGAGCAAAATCGATTAAGTAGTTTTTGAGAAATCGTGTCAGCCAATTAAAAAATGCAGTGCAAAATGCTCCGTTCTACGCTGTAACTTTCCAACGACTTTCAATATTGTAAAATCCTTTATTCCACGTATTCTAGACATATTATAGAAGCAATTTATCGAATGATTTTTTTGTCAATTTTTTGAATCTGTCACACGGTACTACCCCCTTAAGAGCTAGAAATAAACAGCCCAACTATTTATTTCCAGTGAAGTCTCGAATGTCGATACAACCTGCTCCGCTGTGATGAGCTCTCATGATGCTCGCAAGAAAAGTCGAAAAATATTCCGCTTCGTTATTATTATTTTTATTATTGTATTATTAAATATATATATTATTTTTATATTATTTAAAAAACAGTGTTACGGTTGATATTTGAAAGTGGTGCCATCTATGATGTTATTAATACTGCCCTTAAGAGCATGTGAAAGCTCTTTTTTACCATCGTAGCAGAGCTAAATTTTCGTGCAAATAACATTGCAAAACTATCAAACCAAATGAATGGAAATTTTAGTATATTATTCAGTTAGTAGTATCCTATAAGATGACATTCTTGGAATTTTGAAATTCCAAAAAAAAAATTACAGTTTGCATTACCACCAGTTATCTGTAAAATAAAAATGGATCTACTGACCTTCAAAGCTGGTTATTCAAAAAATCCTTTATGTCATCGTACGCAGTAATAAAAAACTTACACACTGAGTACTTGTACATTTTTGTAGGTGCAAAACTACGGCTATACTATTTGCACGAAAATTTTTGTGGTAACATTACCTGCATACAAGCCGTGGCCGATCAGTTTAGCCCAAATTTGGTTCGCGAAAATTCCGCTACCGAAGTGTATGCTTGAGCGCTAGCAGCGTCTTCTTCGTACCGTAATATATAGTAATAGGGGGAAGAGCCAAGTGTTTCCGTCTCCCAGGCATTTTGCCCCAGAGCGAAAGAGAGTGAGAGAGAGTGAGAGAGCGAGCGAGTGTGGGTGGGAGGAAGAGAGAGAGAGAAAGACCGCCGCAGCAGGCCATATCTCTTAGACATTTTTATTTTATATGTAAAGTAAAGGTGTTTTAGGTATCCACGAGAATGCATCCTCTGAATATACTTTACATATACCTTCCCCATACCCATTGAGCACCTGAAGCTCATCGTTAGATTTTTTTTTGTGCTTTGCATGAATTACGAAAAACGCAAGATAATTGTATAATTATCGTCGATCAAATATTTTGAAATGATAGATTATTTATTTTACAAAGATAATAATGAATAATATGGATAAATTGTAGATTGTCTTATTTCTAAGAATAATGATAATACTTTTTATTTAGATTTCAGTAATAGTGGCTAAAATAATGTAAATTTTAAATTAATTTTGTTTAGATTGAATAATAGATAAATATTATATGAATAATTTATCGACTAAATTTTTTTTATTCATAATTAAAATAATTACTGTTATTTACATAAATTAAAAAATATATATTTGCATGATAATTGTGCCAGCAATTGCGGACAATTGTTATAGAAATTGATTACAATCAGTTTGTTCGACTGCTTTGCTTTTGTGGACCATCCTCAGACAAAAAATCGTGTATTCTCTTTATCTCTCTCGATATGCGGAAATGTATACATACATATGCAGATTTATATGAACAGATACAATGTATGTATAAACACACACACACACATCCACACACCGCCTGGACGCACGCGACAAATTATATATATACACATGTATGTAAATCAACTAACGTGTGGGTGTGTGTGTGTGAGTTTGTTTATACATACAATGTGTATGGTCGCACACACACACACACATGCACACAAATCCATATATGTATATAGTTCCGCAGATTGAGAGAGATAGAGACAACACCAATCTTATTCTACGGACGGTTTACAGAAACAAAACAGTCTATATGAATGGTTGACGCGATCGTAAGACGTCGCGTTTCACCGTGAAGTTATATAGTTATATTATTAGAGCATACGAATTGTTCTAGAACTATTATTTTTATCAAGAGATTTTATTGTATAAATAGTTTGTTGTTATCATAAGTGTAAAGTGATGTGAGAAAGATGGGCAACAAAAGTAACAAATGGAATAAACGTCCTCATTCTCGTCGACTAAGCGGCATTCACAGGTACGTGTTATTACAACTAACATTCGGGGAAAAGATAATGTATGATGTGGAGAAAGAAGAAGTCTGTGGATTATCGTAACCCTTCTTCTTTTCCACTTATCCTTGTTCAAGTTTGGGCTTTCTTCTTTACCAATCTCGCATCATACATCCATTCCACTAGGGGTTCAACAAATTTGGGTAAATTCTGCGGTCGATTAGTTTGGATCAGGAGCTTGGAATGTACATATTATTTTTCCCATACTTATGGCAAATTTTGATATCTAGAGGTTTTTTCAGGATGTTTTTAGATTTTCCATCCGCCCAGTGCTTCTTTCTCTCTCTCTCTCTCTCTCTCTCTTGAGAAATCGGGGGGAGAGAGAGAATTATAGAGAGAGAGCGAGAGAGAGAATGATAGAGAGAGAGAGAAAGAAGCACCGGGTGGTTGGAAAATCTGAAAACATCCTGAAAAAGCCTCTAGATATCAAAATTTACCATAAGTGTGGGAATAATAATATGTACATTTCAAGCCCCCGATCCAAACTAATCGACCGCAGAATTTACTCAAATTTGTTGAACCCCAAGTGGAATGAATCTATAATGCGAGGTTCTCCCCCCAATTTCTCAAGAGACAGAGAGAGAATGATAGAGAAAAAAAAAACGAATACGAAAACATTATCTAATAAAAATAAAATTTATATAATAAAAATAAAGTAAAATAAAAATAATTTTTATATAATAATAATAGAGCTTATATTAAAATAAAGTCTATATAAATATCAATGTATCGTTATTAATTATTTCCCTCTCTGCTGCTCTCTGCTGCTCTCTCTCCCTCCCCTCCCCGCCCAATTTCTCACGAGAGAGAGACAGAGAATGATAGAGAGAGAGAAAGAAGCACCCGGTTACACGGGGGTACCCCAGCTGAGATACTGGCACCCGCCATAAAAAAAAATCGAATAAAAAAAGATTATCAAATAAAAATAAAGTTTATATACTAAAAATAAAGTCTACATAAATATCAATGTATTGTTATTAATTATTTCCCTCGCTGCTACTCTAGCTCTCTCTCTCTCCCTCTCTCTCTGTTGAGAAATTCGGCGGGAAGGGCAGAGAGAGAAAGAGCTAGAGCAGCAGAGAGGGAAATAATTAATAACGATATATTGATATTTATATAGACTTTATTTTAATATAAACTTTATTTTGATTTTACTTTATTTTAATATAAACTTTATTTTGATTTTACTTTATTTTTATTATATAAACTTTATTTTTATTTGATAATCATTAATTCGTTTTTTTTTTAATGGCGGGTGCCAGTATCTCAGCTGGTGTCCCCCCATGTATCCGGGCATCGGCCACCCAATTCTTCTCTGTCTCTCTCTCTCTCTTTCCCTCTCTTGAGAAATGGGGGGGAGAGGCGAGAGAGAGAGAAAGAGAGCTAGAGCAGCAGAGAGGGAAATAATTAATAAGAATACTATATAGAATATTTATATAGATTTTTTTATTATTTGATAATCTTTTCTTACTCGATTTTTTTTTTTTTTTTTATATGACGGGTGCCAGTATTTCAGCTGGGGTACCCCCATGTATCCGGGCATTTGACCACCCGGTGCTTCTTTCTCTCTCTCTATATATATATATCTCATTCTCTCTCTCTCTCTCTCTCTCTCTTGACAAATTGGGCGGGGAGGGGAGATAGAGAGAGAGCTAGAGCAGCAGAGAAGGAATTAATTAATACCAATGGGTCAGTCTATGTCAAATCGACCAATGGTTGGAATCGACCGCTATCGATTTGGATGAATTTTGGTCAGAAGTGTCCTTTTATCATGAAACGAAGTCCTACCGAAGGAAAAAAAAATATTTCTTTTTTTTCCAAAAGTTATGCAAAATTGAACATTTCACTGTTTTTCTCGGTTTTCAAGTTTAGTTTTTGAATATCTCAAAAACTATTATAGTTACAGGGATGACCTGAATTTGTTCTAAAGAAGGTACTTGGGGCTATAGAAAAAAAAATATTTTGAAAAAAAAATTCAAAAAATGATGAATTTTGCAGAATTTTGAAATTTGAAAAATCGAAAAAATCGAAGTTCAATATTAAATTTTTGGCTCAAATTTTTTTATATAATGCCTTCAATAGAGTGTTCTGAAATTTTCAGGAGAGCGTTTTTTTTTTTCAAAGATAAGAATTTTTGAATTTTATTTTATTAAAGAAAAAATATAATCAACGGCATAAGACTGTAAAAATAATATTAATTTTTTGAATTTTTTTTTCAAAATATTTTTTTTTCTATAGCCCCAAGTACCTTCTTTAGAACAAATTCAGGTCCATCCCTGTAACTATAATAGTTTTTGAGATGTTCAAAAACTAAACTTGAAAACCGGAGAAATTGGATAAAAAAATATTTTGGAAAAAAATATTTTGAAAAAAAAATTCAAAAAATGATGAATTTGCAGAATTTTGAAATTTGAAAAATCGAAAAAATCGAAGTTCAATATTAAATTTTTGGCTCAAATTTTTTTATATAATGCCTTCAATAGAGTGTTCTGAAATTTTCAGGAGAGCGTTTTTTTTTTCAAAGATAAGAATTTTTGAATTTTATTTTATTAAAGAAAAAATAAAATTCAAAAATTTAATATTGAACTTCGATTTTTTCGATTTTTCAAATTTCAAAATTCTGCAAATTCATCATTTTTTGAATTTTTTTTTCAAAATATTTTTTTATCCAATTTCTCCGGTTTTCAAGTTTAGCTTTTGAACATCTCAAAAACTATTATAGTTACAGGGATGGACCTGAATTTGTTCTAAAGAAGGTACTTGAGGCTATAGAAAAAAAAATATTTTGAAAAAAAAATTCAAAAAATTTCGATTTTTTCAAAAAAAAAAATTCGATTTTTCAAATTTGAAAATTCTGCAAATTCATCATTTTTTGAATTTTTTTTTCAAAATATATTTTTCCAAAATATTTTTTTATCCAATTTCTCCGGTTTTCAAGTTTAGTTTTTGAATATCGCAAAAACTATTATAGTTACAGGGATGGACCTGAATTTGTTCTGAAGAAGGTACTTGGGGCTATAGAAAAAAAAATATTTTGAAAAAAAAATTCAAAAAATGATGAATTAGCAGAATTTTGAAATTTGAAAAATCGAAAAAATCGAAGTTCAATATTAAATTTTTGGCTCAAATTTTTTTATATAATGCCTTCAATAGAGTGTTCTGAAATTTTGAGGAGAGCGTTTTTTTTTTAAAGATATGAATTTTTGAATTTTATTTTATTAAAGAAAAAATATAATCAACGGCAGAAGAATGTAAAAATAATATTATTTTTACAGTAAAAATAATATTATGTAAAAATAATATTATTTTTACAGTCTTATGCCGTTGATTATATTTTTTCTTTAATAAAATAAAATTCAAAAATTCACATCTTTGGAAAAAAAAAACGCTCTCCTGAAAATTTCAGAACACTCTATTGAAGGCATTATATAAAAAAATTTGAGCCAAAAATTTAATATTGAACTTCGATTTTTTCGATTTTTCAAATTTCAAATTCTGCAAATTCATCATTTTTTGAATTTTTTTTTCAAAATATTTTTTTTTTTATAGCCCCAAGTACCTTCTTTAGAACAAATTCAGGTCCATCCCTGTAACTATAATAGTTTTTGAGATATTCAAAAACTAAACTTGAAAACCGGGAAAAACAGTGAAATGTTGAATTTTGCATAACTTTTGGAAAAAAAAGAAATAATTTTTTTTCCTTCGGTAGGACTTCGTTTTATGATAAAAGGATACTTCTGACCAAAACTCATCCAAATCGAAAGGGGTCGGTACCAACCATTGGTCGATTTGACATGGAATGACCCCAATACATTGATTTTTATATAGGCTTTATTTTTATTTTACTTTATTTCTTTTTTTTATTTTTATTTCTTTTTTTTTTCACTTTTTGCGAGGATTTGAGAAATTATAAGCAAAGTTTATTGTACCTTCAGACATATTCATGAACATTCAATTTCTTCCCAGGCGTCCTCGGAATCGACCTGGAGAACCTGGGAATTATGCTGGGGAACAAGTCGAACCGATCGAGAGGCACGTATCAGGTAACGCATGTTCACCTTCCAAGCTCGAATCGGAGAGCACGTATTCGTTTGAAAACGAGATTTCTGAAGCATGCTTTTCAGAAATTGATGGGCAGTAAGAGCAATGCTCTGTTGCCGATTTTTCGAAGGCTTGTTTTCGACGAGAAATGCATGATCTCGACGTGAACAACGTCTATCATGGGCTTGCAGAAATCAGTGGCAGAGATAGGCATATGAAAGTTGGTGCAACAAAAAATAATGTCATTAATGTGCATATTTGCGAGCCCCTTGAAAATACTGTGTTCTCATCTGAGCAACAAGTTGCACCAAGCACTTTCGAAATTCGTCCAGAAATGGGAGAACTTTCGATTGTTACTCTAAATTCGAGTAGCCCTCAGAAAGTGAGCACTCATCCCCGTAAATTGCATGCTTTCGGAGAAGATGAAGCTGCTAAGCCGATACCGCAGTTAGATACATGCAGTATCCATACAGATGGCTCACAGGCAAGAAGCATTGAGCCAGCTTTGCATGCAGATGTTTCGCGAGAAATGGGGTTGCCTGGAACAAAATCGGCTTTCGATTTTCCACAACCTTCATTTGATTGCCAATTGCACGATCTCGAAAAAAAGAAAGTTGTTAATCAGACAGACCATCATCAGGAAGGTTCTGATACTGATGAACATGAGCTTCTTGTAGATAGTGAGCCTGCATTAGATACGGGTCGCGTTGACGTGGAAGTCGAAGGTCGACGGATAGTCGATATAACCTTCTTTCTTCAACAGTTGCATGACAAATTTGACTCTCACAGCCGTGGTTTAGAGTGTCATTTTCGTCATCTCAAATTGGAGAAATACATTGATCGTGGATTGAGAACCCAATTGCTTTTTAGATGTGAAATGTGCAATTACGGTTTCAATATTTGGACCGATTCCGATGATCATAGTACGATGGGCATTAACGAAAGTGCAGTTTGCGGCACTATAACTTCCGGGACCGGATGTTCGACGTTGCAAGAGCAGCTTGCGGCGATGAATGTCCGTCCGCTTTCGCATGTTGCGTATCGCAAGTTTCGCGACATCATGTATGATGATTTTGAAGCCGTTGCCGCCGAACAAATGGATGTGGCGGCAGAAGAAGAAAAACAGATTGCCATAAAGGAAGGCCGCGTTAAAAACGGCTTTCCATTGATTGCAGTCATAGCCGATGGAAGTTGGGCAAAGCGTACTTACGCGAATGGGAAGTACGATTCGTTGTCAGGTAATAGCTCGATTATTGGCTTCGAAACAAAAAAAGTCCTTTTCGGTGGTGTGAGGAATAAATATTGTGCAGTGTGCGCCAAGAATGAACAACTTGCTATAGAACCACGCGAGCATATATGTTACAAGAATTGGGGTCGCGACCAAAGCTCTACAGCTATGGAAGCTGATATAATTCTTGAAGGATTTAAAAACAGCATAGAAATTCATGGTTTAATATACAAAACGCTCATTTCTGATGGCGATAGCAGCACTTATCAAGCAATCAGAGATGCCGACCCCTACGCTGCTCATGGCATAGTTGTACACAAAGTGGAATGCAGTAACCACTTGTTTCGTAATTTAGGCAAGAAAATGAGGAATGCATCGATAAAACGGCTAGAAGCTCAGCCCCAGAAAGGTATCGTAACAGTTGCTGCATTACGGAAACAAGTTCATGACTGCGGTTTAAAGATACGAAGAAATATTGAGCGTGCACGAGATATTCGCAAAGCGGATAGCGAGTCTGAAACAGACAAAATTAAAATGCTTCAAAATGACATTTTAATCCTGCTTGGACACGTTTTTGGACAACACGCGTCTTGCAAGTCATTGCCATTTCCTTGCGAACCAAAGGAGAACGAGAAGAATTTGATTCCAGAGCTTGAACGAACTGGTATCTACCGTGACGCAGCAGAAGCCGTCCGCTACCTCAGTTGTCACGCAGATAGTTTGTTACAGGCTCAAACAAATAACATTGCTGAAGCCTGCAATTCAATCGTAAACAAACTCAATTGTGGAAAACGGATCAATCACTGCGCGAGAAATTCTTATCAAATGAGATGCTACGGTGCATTTATACAGCACAATAGCCAAAAGCTGCTTTCAAAAGTGCACTACAGTAAGGCAAAAAGAGTTCCTCTTATCGTTGCTAGATTAGAGCGGAGTAGGCAGCGCAAGATACGTCAAAATAAGTTGCGACGCCAACAAAAGGGCAGACGCAAACATCGAAAGTGGCAGGGCATCGATAAAGATTATGGACCATCGTGTCAGCAACCCGATGTTCCAGAGGCGGTTTATAACGTACTCGTCGAAAATCATTTCGAAAAATTGAAGCAAAGGAGTGCAAATCGAGGCCAGATTGAGCGAGATACCGTGGCTCAGAGTGACAGTGAATTGTGGCACCAGTTACGTACAAGCCTCATAACTGCTTCGAAATTCGGACAAATCTGTCGAATGCTCCGAACAACCTCTTGTTCGAAAATGGTGCAAAGTATTCGTTATCCGAAAATCATCGACGCACCCGCAGTGCAGTTTGGGATTGCTAATGAGCAAGCTGCCAAAAAGGCATTGGAGTTTAAACTCAATAAGTCAATTATGCTATGTGGACTTTTTATCGATGCAGACATTCCGTACTTGGGTGCTTCGCCAGACGGCCTAATCGATGAGGATGGTATTGTTGAAATCGAGTGCCCTTTTTCGGCCCAGGACGAAAATCTGGAGGAAGCTATTCAACGCAATCCCCGTCTCAGGAGTATTTTCGATAAGAGGAATGTTCAGTGTATGAGTAAGACGCATCATTACTACTACCAAGTTCAAGGTCAACTACACATAACCGGGCGAAAATATTGTATTTTTGCTTTATGGAATTCCGTTGATATTAAATACGTGAAGGTGCCAAAAGATGATCAGTTTTGGCACCAAATTCAACGATTCTTGTCACGTTTTTACATGCAAGGTCTTCTACCGGAAATCCTCGATAGTCGGCGAAATCGAAATATGCCGCTTCGAGAACCGGACTATGTGTTGGAGGCTCGCGAACAGAATGAAATGAAAAAAAAAAATGCTCCTCTGAAAACATTGCGCAAATCCAAGGTGCAGCAATTGCCACGCAAACGATTCCGAACCACAGGCAGTGTTTCGTTGAACGAAGATTTGCTGCAAAATATACCGCAAAATAATGGACTAGACATCCATAAGCCCTTCGATCACGATAGGGATTGGGCGCCGATCGAATCTGACGAAGAAATTGAAATCGACATTACAGATTCCGATGTGGAAGCGCTTGAGGTTGTTCGCCGAAACATTTATGTCGATCAGGTTATTGGAAATATTACAACGGAAACCAGCCTCCTGACTGATACAAGTGTCGATTTATTTCAACAAATACTGAAAGAAAACGTACACTTTGATTTCAATCCTGCCAATTACACTGGGTACTTTCGCTTTATCAAGCCATGCCAATCCGTACATGACATGCAAATAATTGGTGGGAACAAATCGAGGCACTGGTGTTGCATATTGCACAACGGCTCGCATGTGTTGATTTATGATAGCATGTGTCCAAGTGCATTTACTTGCATGCATAAAGAAGTACGAAGGTATATTCATGCACGTTATCCTTCCGTGGAGATTGACTGTATCTCTATTCAGCCCGTTTCAAAACAGCCGGATGCATTTAGTTGTGGAGTTTATGCTGCTGCATTTGCTACAACTGTAGCTTTGGGAGGTGACCCTTCGATTCAGAAATACTCTGAGGATGCCTCATTGATGAGAGCTCATATGGTAACAATCATTCGCAGTAGAAGACTGTTGCCATTCCCATTACAATCACCATAGATTATGAAGATTTGTTAGTTTGCATGCATGACTAACCATTTTTGAGCTCGGGTTCCCCAGTCTACCACTCGACAATTCGTGGTATGATTATATTGCTTGATTTTATTATTATCCGTAAGCTTCCAAGAATGCAACTACGGAAAAGCACCTCGTATGACGGTATGAATGAATACGGGTGTTGTGCGTGAACAAATAAGCATCGCCAAGTCGCATCAGAAACATACCGACATGCTGGTCTGATGTGAGTCGTGGAAACGTGCTCATATACTAGTATGAGTGGGTAAGTGAGGGTGGGCGCTTCCTCGACCTATTATATAGGTGATGATAAATGCTGTATCCTACAGATAAACACTAATGTAACGACAGCATTCCGTACAATTTTCAAATTGCAGCTTTTTATAGCATATGTCACGCGCGCGCGCACGCACGCGCGCGCACACACACACACACACACACACACACACACACACACACACACACACACGGCTCCCTTTGTATCATGCCTCTCCGTCATTCTTTTCGTTCTCTCTTTTTCTGTCGCTTTCTATTTCCCTGGCACATATTACTCTCTCTATCATTCTCTCTCTCCATCATTCTCTCTCTCCATCATTCTCTTTCTGTATCATTCTCTCTCACTATCATTCCCTCTCTCCATCATTCTCTCTCTCCATCATTCTCTTTCTCTATCATTCTCTCTCACTATCATTCCCTCTCTCTATCATTATCTCTCTCCATCATTCTCTCTCTCTATCATTCTCTCTCACTATCATTCTCTCTCTCTATCATTCTCTCTCTATCATTCTCTCTCCCTATCATTCCCTCTCACTATCATTCTCTCTCTCCATCATTCTCACTCTATCATTCCCTCTCTCTATCATTCTCTCTCTCTATCATTCTCTCTCTCCATCATTCTCTCTCTCCATCATTCTCTCTCACTATCATTCTCACTCTCTATCATTCCCTCTCTCTATCATTATCTCTCTTCATCATTCTCTCTCTCTATCATTCTCTCTCTATATCATTCTCTCTCTCTATCATTCTCTCTCTCTATCATTCTCTCTCACTATCATTCTCTCTCTCCATCATTCTATCTCTCCATCATTCTCTCTCTATCATTCTCTCTCCCTATCATTCCCTCTCTCTATCATTCTCTCTCTAACATTCTCTCTCTCTATCATTTTCTCTCTCTATCATTCTCTCTCTCCATCATTCTCTTTCTCTATCATTCTCTCTCTATCATTCTCTCTCTACATCATTCTCTCTCTCCATCATTCTCTTTCTCTATCATTCTCTCTCACTATCATTCTCTCACTATCATTCTCTCTCTCTATCATTATCTCTCTCCATCATTCTATCTCTCTATCATTCTCTCTCTATCATTCTCTCTCCCTATCATTCCCTCTCTCTATCATTCTCTCTCTATCATTCTCTCTCTCTATCATTTTCTCTCTCTATCATTCTCTCTCTCCATCATTCTCTTTCTCTATCATTCTCTCTCTATCATTCTCTCTCTCCATCATTCTCTCTCTCCATCATTCTCTTTCTCTATCATTCTCTCTCACTATCATTCTCTCACTATCATTCTCTCTCTCTATCATTATCGCTCTCCATCATTCTCTCTCTCTATCATTCTCTCTCTCTATCATTCTCTCTCACTATCATTCTCTCTCTCCATCATTCTCACTCTATCATTCCCTCTCTCTATCATTCTCTCTCTCCATCATTCTCTCTCACTATCATTCTCTCTCTCTATCATTCCCTATCTCTATCATTATCTCTCTTCATCATTCTCTCTCTCTATCATTTTCTCTCTCTATCATTCTCTCTCACTATCATTCTCTCTCTCCATCATTCTCACTCTATCATTCTCTCTCACTATCATTCTCTCTATCATTCTCTTTCTCTATCATTCTCTCTCTCTCTATTATTCTCTCTCTATCATTTTCTCTCTCTATCATTTTCTCTCTCTATCATTCTCTCCCTATCATTCTCTCTCTCTATCATTTTCTCTCTATCATTCTCTCTTTCTATCATTCTCTCTCTCTATCATTCTCTTTCTCCATCATTCTCTCTCTATCATTCTCTCTCTATCATTCTCTCTCTATCATTCTCTCTCTATCATTCTCTCTCTATCATTCTCTCTCTCTATCATTCTCTTTCTATCATTCTCTCTCTCTATCATTCTCTCTCTCTATCATTCTCTTTCTCTATCATTCTCTGTCTCTATCATTCTCTCTCTCTCTATCATTCTCTCTCTCCATCATTCTCTCTCTCCATCATTGTCTCTTTCTCTATCATTCTCTCTCTCTATCATTCTCTCTCTCTATCATTCTCTCTCTCTATCATTCTCTCTCTATCATTCTCTCTCTATCATTCTCTCTCTATCATTCTCTCTCTCTATCATTCTCTTTCTATCATTCTCTCTCTCTATCATTCTCTCTCTCTATCATTCTCTTTCTCTATCATTCTCTGTCTCTATCATTCTCTCTCTCTCTATCATTCTCTCTCTCCATCATTCTCTCTCTCCATCATTGTCTCTTTCTCTATCATTCTCTCTCTCTATCATTTTCTCTCTCTATCATTCTCTCTCTCCATCATTCTCTTTCTCTATCATTCTCTCTCACTATCATTCTCTCACTATCATTCTCTCTCTCTATCATTATCTCTCTCCATCATTCTCTCTCTCTATCATTCTCTCTCTCTATCATTCTCTCTCACTATCATTCTCTCTCTCTATCATTCCCTCTCTCTATCATTATCTCTCTTCATCATTCTCTCTCTCTATCATTCTCTCTCGCTCTCTCTCTCAAGAAATTGGCGGGTGGAGGGGGGAGAGAGAGAGCTAGAGTAGCAGAGGAAAATAATTCAACAATTTTTATTTTTATATCAATTTTATTTTTATTTTTATGTTTAATGTTTTGTTTATTTTTGATATATATTTTTTAATATGGCGGTGGCCAAATTCCCCCCATTTGGGGCATCCCCCGCGACATAAATGTCGGCATTATCGTCGGCGGGGCTGCCAAATGCAGTGGCGGGTGGAAAGCAGTGGGTGGCATTGCCACCGGCCACTGCATCGGCATAGATGTTGCCGGGGCCGCCATGTGCACCGCCGACCGTATGGCGGCCACGATCCTATCCTCGACATTCTGAAAAGAAAGCCTCACATTATGAACTACATTGATATTTTAAAAAAGTTTAGGGCATCAGAAAAAACTGCTCAATATTTAATTTTTTTTTTCACGCGTGTGCTGGGATTGCAAGGTCGGGCTTTTATGCACAGTTAGTATATAGTCTGGACATGTTTTGTTTTGACGCAAAATATCCATGAACAACGCAGCGATTATTAATTAATCACTCCGTTATTTGTGAATATTTTGTCCGAAACTGAAACTTGTACAGAATATGTACTAACCGTACGTAAAAGCCCAACTTTGTCATCCCAATACTCGCGTCAAGAAAAAAATATTAAACCTGTTTTTTCCGTCATTTGAATTTATTATGATTTATAATTTCAAGCAACATACATTTTCATCGTCCCGCCTCCATGAATTGTCCCCCCGTCTTTTCCACTGTCCTCGTCCTCATCCTCGTCCTCGTCCTCGTCCTCGTTCTCTTCCTCGTCCTCGTCCTCGCCTTATTCGTTGTTGTTGTTGCTGCTGCTGCTGCTGCTGCTGCTGCTGCTGCTGCTGCTGCTGCTGCTGCTGCTGCTGCTGCTGCTGCTGCTGCTGCTGCTGCTGCTGCTGCTGCTGCTGCTGCTGCTGCTGCTGCTGCTGCTGCTGCTGCTGCTGCTGCTGCTGCTGCTGCTGCTGCTGCTGCTGCTGCTGCTGCTGCTGCTGCTGCTGCTGCTGCTGCTGCTGCTGCTGCTGCTGCTGCTGCTGCTGCTGCTGCTGCTGCTGCTGCTGCTGCTGCTGCTGCTGCTGCTGCTGCTGCTGCTGCTGCTGCTGCTGCTGCTGCTGCTGCTGCTGCTGCTGCTGCTGCTGCTGCTGCTGCTGCTGCTGCTGCTGCTGCTGCTGCTGCTGCTGCTGCTGCTGCTGCTGCTGCTGCTGCTGCTGCTGCTGCTGCTGCTGCTGCTGCTGCTGCTGCTGCTGCTGCTGCTGCTGCTGCTGCTGCTGCTGCTGCTGCTGCTGCTGCTGCTGCTGCTGCTGCTGCTGCTGCTGCTGCTGCTGCTGCTGCTGCTGCTGCTGCTGCTGCTGCTGCTGCTGCTGCTGCTGCTGCTGCTGCTGCTGCTGCTGCTGCTGCTGCTGCTGCTGCTGCTGCTGCTGCTGCTGCTGCTGCTGCTGCTGCTGCTGCTGCTGCTGCTGCTGCTGCTGCTGCTGCTGCTGCTGCTGCTGCTGCTGCTGCTGCTGCTGCTGCTGCTGCTGCTGCTGCTGCTGCTGCTGCTGCTGCTGCTGCTGCTGCTGCTGCTGCTGCTGCTGCTGCTGCTGCTGCTGCTGCTGCTGCTGCTGCTGCTGCTGCTGCTGCTGCTGCTGCTGCTGCTGCTGCTGCTGCTGCTGCTGCTGCTGCTGCTGCTGCTGCTGCTGCTGCTGCTGCTGCTGCTGCTGCTGCTGCTGCTGCTGCTGCTGCTGCTGCTGCTGCTGCTGCTGCTGCTGCTGCTGCTGCTGCTGCTGCTGCTGCTGCTGCTGCTGCTGCTGCTGCTGCTGCTGCTGCTGCTGCTGCTGCTGCTGCTGCTGCTGCTGCTGCTGCTGCTGCTGCTGCTGCTGCTGCTGCTGCTGCTGCTGCTGCTGCTGCTGCTGCTGCTGCTGCTGCTGCTGCTGCTGCTGCTGCTGCTGCTGCTGCTGCTGCTGCTGCTGCTGCTGCTGCTGCTGCTGCTGCTGCTGCTGCTGCTGCTGCTGCTGCTGCTGCTGCTGCTGCTGCTGCTGCTGCTGCTGCTGCTGCTGCTGCTGCTGCTGCTGCTGCTGCTGCTGCTGCTGCTGCTGCTGCTGCTGCTGCTGCTGCTGCTGCTGCTGCTGCTGCTGCTGCTGCTGCTGCTGCTGCTGCTGCTGCTGCTGCTGCTGCTGCTGCTGCTGCTGCTGCTGCTGCTGCTGCTGCTGCTGCTGCTGCTGCTGCTGCTGCTGCTGCTGCTGCTGCTGCTGCTGCTGCTGCTGCTGCTGCTGCTGCTGCTGCTGCTGCTGCTGCTGCTGCTGCTGCTGCTGCTGCTGCTGCTGCTGCTGCTGCTGCTGCTGCTGCTGCTGCTGCTGCTGCTGCTGCTGCTGCTGCTGCTGCTGCTGCTGCTGCTGCTGCTGCTGCTGCTGCTGCTGCTGCTGCTGCTGCTGCTGCTGCTGCTGCTGCTGCTGCTGCTGCTGCTGCTGCTGCTGCTGCTGCTGCTGCTGCTGCTGCTGCTGCTGCTGCTGCTGCTGCTGCTGCTGCTGCTGCTGCTGCTGCTGCTGCTGCTGCTGCTGCTGCTGCTGCTGCTGCTGCTGCTGCTGCTGCTGCTGCTGCTGCTGCTGCTGCTGCTGCTGCTGCTGCTGCTGCTGCTGCTGCTGCTGCTGCTGCTGCTGCTGCTGCTGCTGCTGCTGCTGCTGCTGCTGCTGCTGCTGCTGCTGCTGCTGCTGCTGCTGCTGCTGCTGCTGCTGCTGCTGCTGCTGCTGCTGCTGCTGCTGCTGCTGCTGCTGCTGCTGCTGCTGCTGCTGCTGCTGCTGCTGCTGCTGCTGCTGCTGCTGCTGCTGCTGCTGCTGCTGCTGCTGCTGCTGCTGCTGCTGCTGCTGCTGCTGCTGCTGCTGCTGCTGCTGCTGCTGCTGCTGCTGCTGCTGCTGCTGCTGCTGCTGCTGCTGCTGCTGCTGCTGCTGCTGCTGCTGCTGCTGCTGCTGCTGCTGCTGCTGCTGCTGCTGCTGCTGCTGCTGCTGCTGCTGCTGCTGCTGCTGCTGCTGCTGCTGCTGCTGCTGCTGCTGCTGCTGCTGCTGCTGCTGCTGCTGCTGCTGCTGCTGCTGCTGCTGCTGCTGCTGCTGCTGCTGCTGCTGCTGCTGCTGCTGCTGCTGCTGCTGCTGCTGCTGCTGCTGCTGCTGCTGCTGCTGCTGCTGCTGCTGCTGCTGCTGCTGCTGCTGCTGCTGCTGCTGCTGCTGCTGCTGCTGCTGCTGCTGCTGCTGCTGCTGCTGCTGCTGCTGCTGCTGCTGCTGCTGCTGCTGCTGCTGCTGCTGCTGCTGCTGCTGCTGCTGCTGCTGCTGCTGCTGCTGCTGCTGCTGCTGCTGCTGCTGCTGCTGCTGCTGCTGCTGCTGCTGCTGCTGCTGCTGCTGCTGCTGCTGCTGCTGCTGCTGCTGCTGCTGCTGCTGCTGCTGCTGCTGCTGCTGCTGCTGCTGCTGCTGCTGCTGCTGCTGCTGCTGCTGCTGCTGCTGCTGCTGCTGCTGCTGCTGCTGCTGCTGCTGCTGCTGCTGCTGCTGCTGCTGCTGCTGCTGCTGCTGCTGCTGCTGCTGCTGCTGCTGCTGCTGCTGCTGCTGCTGCTGCTGCTGCTGCTGCTGCTGCTGCTGCTGCTGCTGCTGCTGCTGCTGCTGCTGCTGCTGCTGCTGCTGCTGCTGCTGCTGCTGCTGCTGCTGCTGCTGCTGCTGCTGCTGCTGCTGCTGCTGCTGCTGCTGCTGCTGCTGCTGCTGCTGCTGCTGCTGCTGCTGCTGCTGCTGCTGCTGCTGCTGCTGCTGCTGCTGCTGCTGCTGCTGCTGCTGCTGCTGCTGCTGCTGCTGCTGCTGCTGCTGCTGCTGCTGCTGCTGCTGCTGCTGCTGCTGCTGCTGCTGCTGCTGCTGCTGCTGCTGCTGCTGCTGCTGCTGCTGCTGCTGCTGCTGCTGCTGCTGCTGCTGCTGCTGCTGCTGCTGCTGCTGCTGCTGCTGCTGCTGCTGCTGCTGCTGCTGCTGCTGCTGCTGCTGCTGCTGCTGCTGCTGCTGCTGCTGCTGCTGCTGCTGCTGCTGCTGCTGCTGCTGCTGCTGCTGCTGCTGCTGCTGCTGCTGCTGCTGCTGCTGCTGCTGCTGCTGCTGCTGCTGCTGCTGCTGCTGCTGCTGCTGCTGCTGCTGCTGCTGCTGCTGCTGCTGCTGCTGCTGCTGCTGCTGCTGCTGCTGCTGCTGCTGCTGCTGCTGCTGCTGCTGCTGCTGCTGCTGCTGCTGCTGCTGCTGCTGCTGCTGCTGCTGCTGCTGCTGCTGCTGCTGCTGCTGCTGCTGCTGCTGCTGCTGCTGCTGCTGCTGCTGCTGCTGCTGCTGCTGCTGCTGCTGCTGCTGCTGCTGCTGCTGCTGCTGCTGCTGCTGCTGCTGCTGCTGCTGCTGCTGCTGCTGCTGCTGCTGCTGCTGCTGCTGCTGCTGCTGCTGCTGCTGCTGCTGCTGCTGCTGCTGCTGCTGCTGCTGCTGCTGCTGCTGCTGCTGCTGCTGCTGCTGCTGCTGCTGCTGCTGCTGCTGCTGCTGCTGCTGCTGCTGCTGCTGCTGCTGCTGCTGCTGCTGCTGCTGCTGCTGCTGCTGCTGCTGCTGCTGCTGCTGCTGCTGCTGCTGCTGCTGCTGCTGCTGCTGCTGCTGCTGCTGCTGCTGCTGCTGCTGCTGCTGCTGCTGCTGCTGCTGCTGCTGCTGCTGCTGCTGCTGCTGCTGCTGCTGCTGCTGCTGCTGCTGCTGCTGCTGCTGCTGCTGCTGCTGCTGCTGCTGCTGCTGCTGCTGCTGCTGCTGCTGCTGCTGCTGCTGCTGCTGCTGCTGCTGCTGCTGCTGCTGCTGCTGCTGCTGCTGCTGCTGCTGCTGCTGCTGCTGCTGCTGCTGCTGCTGCTGCTGCTGCTGCTGCTGCTGCTGCTGCTGCTGCTGCTGCTGCTGCTGCTGCTGCTGCTGCTGCTGCTGCTGCTGCTGCTGCTGCTGCTGCTGCTGCTGCTGCTGCTGCTGCTGCTGCTGCTGCTGCTGCTGCTGCTGCTGCTGCTGCTGCTGCTGCTGCTGCTGCTGCTGCTGCTGCTGCTGCTGCTGCTGCTGCTGCTGCTGCTGCTGCTGCTGCTGCTGCTGCTGCTGCTGCTGCTGCTGCTGCTGCTGCTGCTGCTGCTGCTGCTGCTGCTGCTGCTGCTGCTGCTGCTGCTGCTGCTGCTGCTGCTGCTGCTGCTGCTGCTGCTGCTGCTGCTGCTGCTGCTGCTGCTGCTGCTGCTGCTGCTGCTGCTGCTGCTGCTGCTGCTGCTGCTGCTGCTGCTGCTGCTGCTGCTGCTGCTGCTGCTGCTGCTGCTGCTGCTGCTGCTGCTGCTGCTGCTGCTGCTGCTGCTGCTGCTGCTGCTGCTGCTGCTGCTGCTGCTGCTGCTGCTGCTGCTGCTGCTGCTGCTGCTGCTGCTGCTGCTGCTGCTGCTGCTGCTGCTGCTGCTGCTGCTGCTGCTGCTGCTGCTGCTGCTGCTGCTGCTGCTGCTGCTGCTGCTGCTGCTGCTGCTGCTGCTGCTGCTGCTGCTGCTGCTGCTGCTGCTGCTGCTGCTGCTGCTGCTGCTGCTGCTGCTGCTGCTGCTGCTGCTGATAGAATGAGAGAGAGAATGATAGAGAGAGAGAATGATAGAGAGAGAAAATGATAGAGAGAGAAAATGATAGAGAGAGAATGATAGAGAGAGAGAATGTTAGAGAGAGAATAATAGAGAGAGAGAGAATGATAGAGAAAGAGAATGATAAAGAGAGGGAGAATGATAGAGAAAGAGAATGATAGAGAGAGAGAGAGAGAGAGAGAGAGAGAGAGAGAGAGAGAGAATGATAGAGAAAGAGAATGATGGAGAGAGAGAATGATGAAGAGAGAGAATGATAGAGAGAGAAAATGATAGAGACAAAGAATGATAGAGAGAGAATGATAGAGAGAGAAAATGATAGAGAGAGAAAATGATAGAGAGAGAATGATAGAGAGAGAGAATGTTAGAGAGAGAATAATAGAGAGAGAGAGAATGATAGAGAAAGAGAATGATAAAGAGAGGGAGAATGATAGAGAAACAGAATAATGGAGAGAGAGAATGATAGAGAGAGAGAATGATAGAGAGAGAGAGAGAGAGAGAGAGAGAATGATAGAGAAAGAGAATGATGGAGAGAGAGAATGATGAAGAGAGAGAATGATAGAGAGAGAAAATGATAGAGAGAAAGAATGATAGAGAGAGAATGATAGAGAGAGAGAATGATAGAGAGAGAATAATAGAGAGAGAGAATGATAGAGAAAGAGAATGATAGAGAGAGAGAGAGAGAGAGAGAGAGAGAGAGAGAGAGAGAGAGAGAGAATGATAGAGAAAGAGAATGATGGAGAGAGAGAATGATGAAGAGAGAGAATGATAGAGAGAGAAAATGATAGAGACAAAGAATGATAGAGAGAGAATGATAGAGAGAGAGAATGATAGAGAGAGAATAATAGAGAGAGAGAATGATAGAGAAAGAGAATGATAGAGAGAGAGAGAATGATAGAGAGAATGATAGCGAGAGAGAATGATAGAGAGAGAATGATAGTGAGAGAAAATGATACAGAGAGAATGATAGTGAGAGAGAATGATAGAGAGAGAGAATGATGGAGAGAGAGAATGATAGAGAGAGAGAGAGAGAGAGAGAGAATGATAGAGAAAGAGAATGATGGAGAGAGAGAATGATGAAGAGAGAGAATGACAGAGAGAGAATGATAGAGAGAATGATAGTGAGAGAGAATGATAGAGAGAGAATGATAGAGAGAGAATGATAGTGAGAGAGAATGATAGAGAGAGAGAATGATAAAGAGAGAGAGAATGATAGAGAAAGAGAATGATGGAGAGAGAGAATGATAGAGAGAGAGAGAGAGAGAGAGAGAGAGAATGATAGAGAGAGAGAATGATAGAGAGAGAGAATGATAGAGAAAGAGAATGATGGAGAGAGAGAGAATGATAGAGAAAGAGAATGATGGAGAGAGAGAATGATAGAGAGAGAAAATGATAGAGAGAGAATGATGAAGAGAGAGAATGATAGAGAGAATGATAGAGAGAGAATAATAGAGAGAGAGAATGATAGAGAGAGAGAGAGAGAGAGAGAGAGAGAATGATAGAGAAAGAGAATGATGGAGAGAGAGAATGATAGAGAGAGAGAATGATAGAGAAAGAGAATGATGGAGAGAGAGAATGATGGAGAGAGAGAATGATAGAGAGAGAGAGAGCGAGAGAGAGAATGATAGAGAAAGAGAATGATGGAGAGAGAGAATGATGGACAGAGAGAGAATGATAGAGAAAGAGAATGATGGAGAGAGAGAATGATAGTGAGAGAGAATGATAGAGAGAGAGAATGATAGAGAAAGAGAATGATAGAGAGAGAGAGAATGATAGAGAAAGAGAATGATGGAGAGAGAGAATGATAGAGAGAGAAAATTATAGAGAGAGAATAATAGAGAGAGAGAATGATAGAGAAAGAGAATGATAGAGAGAGAGAGAATGATAGAGAGAATGATAGAGAGAATGATAGAGAGAATGATACAGAGAGAATGATAGAGAGAGAGAATGATAGAGAGAGAGAATGATGGAGAGAGAGAATGATAGTGAGAGAGAATGATAGAGAGAGAATGATAGTGAGAGGGAATGATAGAGAGAGAGAATGATGGAGAGAGAGAATGATAGAGAGAGAGAGAGAGAGAGAGAGAATGATAGAGAGAGAAAATGATAGAGAGAAAGAATGATAGAGAGAGAATGATAGAGAGAGAGAATGATAGAGAGAGAATAATAGAGAGAGAATGATAGTGAGAGAGAATGATAGAGAGAGAGAATGATGGAGAGAGAAAGAGAGAGAGAGAATGATAGAGAAAGAGAATGATGGAGAGAGAGAATGATAAAGAAAGAGAATGATGGAGAGAGAGAATGATGGAGAGAGAGAGAATGATAGAGAAAGAGAATGATAGAGAGAGAAAATGATAGCCAGACAGAGAGACAGAGATACAGAGATATATATAGAGGTAGAGATAGAGAAATAGAGAGATAGAGATAGAAATAGAGAGATAGAGAGAGAGACAGAGAAGATGATTGAGATAGAGAGAGATAGACTGAGATTGAGAGATAGAGATAGAGAGAGAGAGAGAAAGAGAAAGATAGAGATAAAGATAGAGATAGAGAGAGAGAGAGAGAGAGAGAGAGAGATAGAGATAAAGATAGAGATCGAAATAGAGAGATGGATAGATAGATAGAGAGAGAGACAGAGAAGATGATTGAGATAGAGAGAGAGATAGAGAGAGATAGAGATAGAGAGAGATAGAGATTGAGATATAGATAGAGATTGAGATTGAGATTGAGAGAGATAGAGATACAAATACAGATACAGATTGAGATTGAGAGAGATAGAGTGAGAGGGAGATGGAGAGAGAGGGAGATAGAGATAGAGACAAGCTCCACGAAAGCCACGCACATGACGAAATTATGGCGATATACGCAGCACGTGCTGCATTATTTTTTCATATTTCCTTCATTCCCGTCACTTTCGTAGTTTGCTTATCCAGGAAAAGAGGACGGGAATAACCGATCGGTTGAAAGAATATGGAAAAGATTGGAGAACACTGGAAAAGAGAAGTAAGGAGAGCACGAATAGAGGGATAATACAGAAAAAAATGGGAATAACAAATATTTTTCGAATATAAATTTCACTTACTACGTTTGCGTCGCATCTTTTCGTTTACACGATCGAAGGCAGACTGAAGACTGAAGCATTTCTTTCGACACACGCTCTCTGAATTGGCAACAATGTAATGATATATATATATACTGTATATACGTAAACGAAGGGAAATTCGAGAACGTGTAGCAAGGCGGGCACGATCTACGGTAGTCGTCAAAACTGTTATCACACAGCACACACACACACACACACACACACACATGCGTAAAGACTGTTGGCATCTATGTCTATCGTCGCCGAGATTGCATGTTCTCGGTGACGATGCTAATGCACAATCGCTCGACGTTTTCGTTGATTTTTTCAACGATACAGTCGAGCAATAATTGCATGAGCTCGCTAAATTTTATACAGCGACAATTTTATTTAAAAATCTATCGTCGCCGAGATTGCGTGTTCTCGGTGACGATGCTACTGCACAATCGCTCGACGTTTTCGTTGATTTTTTCAACGATACAGTCGAGCAATAATTGCATGAGCTCGCTAAATTTTATACAGCGACAATTTTATTTAAAAATCTATCGTCGCCGAGATTGCGTGTTCTCGGTGACGATGCTAATGCACAATCGCTCGACGTTTTCGTTGATTTTTTCAACGATACAGTCGAGCAATAATTGCATGAGCTCGCTAAATTTTATACAGCGACAATTTTATTTAAAAATCTATCGTCGCCGAGATTGCATGTTCTCGGTGACGATGCTCATGCATCATCGCTCGATGTTTTCGTTGATTTTTTCAACGATACAGTCGAGCAATAATTGCATGAGCTCGCTAAATTTTATACAGCGACAATTTTATTTAAAAATCTATCGTCGCCGAGATTGCATGTTCTCGGTGACGATGCTCATGCATCATCGCTCGATGTTTTCGTTGATTTTTTCAACGATACAGTCGAGCAATAATTGCATGAGCTCGTTACATTGCATAGAGCGATATTTTTTTTCGAAAATCTATCGTCGCCGAGATTGCATGTTCTCGGTGACGATGCTAATGCACAATCGCTCGACGTTTTCGTTGATTTTTTCAACGATACAGTCGAGCAATAATTGCATGAGCTCGCTAAATTTTATACAGCGACAATTTTATTTAAAAATCTATCGTCGCCGAGATTGCATGTTCTCGGTGACGATGCTCATGCATCATCGCTCGATGTTTTCGTTAATTTTTTCAACGATACAGTCGAGCAATAATTGCATGAGCTCGTTACATTGCATAGAGCGATATTTTTTTCCGAAAATCTATCGTCGCCGAGATTGCATGTTTTCGGTGACGATGCTAATGCACAATCGCTCGACGTTTTCGTTGATTATTTCAACGATACAGTCGAGCAATAATTGCATGAGCTCGCTAAATTTTATACAGCGACAATTTTATTTAAAAATCTATCGTCGCCGAGATTGCGTGTTCTCGGTGACGATGCTAATGCACAATCGCTCGACGTTTTCGTTGATTTTTTCAACGATACAGTCGAGCAATAATTGCATGAGCTCGCTAAATTTTATACAGCGACAATTTTATTTAAAAATCTATCGTCGCCGAGATTGCATGTTCTCGGTGACGATGCTAATGCACAATCGCTCGACGTTTTCGTTGATTTTTTCAACGATACAGTCGAGCAATAATTGCATGAGCTCGCTAAATTTTATACAGCGACAATTTTATTTAAAAATCTATCGTCGCCGAGATTGCATGTTCTCGGTGACGATGCTCATGCATCATCGCTCGATGTTTTCGTTGATTTTTTCAACGATACAGTCGAGCAATAATTGCATGAGCTCGTTACATTGCATAGAGCGATATTTTTTTTCGAAAATCTATCGTCGCCGAGATTGCATGTTCTCGGTGACGATGCTAATGCACAATCGCTCGACGTTTTCGTTGATTTTTTCAACGATACAGTCGAGCAATAATTGCATGAGCTCGCTAAATTTTATACAGCGACAATTTTATTTAAAAATCTATCGTCGCCGAGATTGCATGTTCTCGGTGACGATGCTCATGCATCATCGCTCGATGTTTTCGTTGATTTTTTCAACGATACAGTCGAGCAATAATTGCATGAGCTCGTTACATTGCATAGAGCGATATTTTTTATCGAAAATCTATCGCCGCCGAGATTGCATGTTCTCGGTGACGATGCTAATGCACAATCGCTCGACGTTTTCGTTGATTTTTTCAACGATACAGTCGAGCAATAATTGCATGAGCTCGCTAAATTTTATACCGCGACAATTTTATTTAAAAATCTATCGTCGCCGAGATTGCATGTTCTCGGTGACGATGCTCATGCATCATCGCTCGATGTTTTCGTTGATTTTTTCAACGATACAGTCGAGCAATAATTGCATGAGCTCGCTAAATTTTATACAGCGACAATTTTATTTAAAAATCTATCGTCGCCGAGATTGCGTGTTCTCGGTGACGATGCTACTGCACAATCGCTCGACGTTTTCGTTGATTTTTTCAACGATACAGTCGAGCAATAATTGCATGAGCTCGCTAAATTTTATACAGCGACAATTTTATTTAAAAATCTATCGTCGCCGAGATTGCGTGTTCTCGGTGACGATGCTAATGCACAATCGCTCGACGTTTTCGTTGATTTTTTCAACGATACAGTCGAGCAATAATTGCATGAGCTCGCTAAATTTTATACAGCGACAATTTTATTTAAAAATCTATCGTCGCCGAGATTGCATGTTCTCGGTGACGATGCTCATGCACCATCGCTCGATGTTTTCGTTGATTTTTTCAACGATACAGTCGAGCAATAATTGCATGAGCTCGCTAAATTTTATACAGCGACAATTTTATTTAAAAATCTATCGTCGCCGAGATTGCATGTTCTCGGTGACGATGCTCATGCATCATCGCTCGACGTTTTCGTTGATTTTTTCAACGATACAGTCGAGCAATAATTGCATGAGCTCGCTAAATTTTATACCGCGACAATTTTATTTAAAAATCTATCGTCGCCGAGATTGCATGTTCTCGGTGACGATGCTCATGCATCATCGCTCGATGTTTTCGTTGATTTTTTCAACGATACAGTCGAGCAATAATTGCATGAGCTCGCTAAATTTTATACAGCGACAATTTTATTTAAAAATCTATCGTCGCCGAGATTGCGTGTTCTCGGTGACGATGCTACTGCACAATCGCTCGACGTTTTCGTTGATTTTTTCAACGATACAGTCGAGCAATAATTGCATGAGCTCGCTAAATTTTATACAGCGACAATTTTATTTAAAAATCTATCGTCGCCGAGATTGCGTGTTCTCGGTGACGATGCTAATGCACAATCGCTCGACGTTTTCGTTGATTTTTTCAACGATACAGTCGAGCAATAATTGCATGAGCTCGCTAAATTTTATACAGCGACAATTTTATTTAAAAATCTATCGTCGCCGAGATTGCATGTTCTCGGTGACGATGCTCATGCACCATCGCTCGATGTTTTCGTTGATTTTTTCAACGATACAGTCGAGCAATAATTGCATGAGCTCGCTAAATTTTATACAGCGACAATTTTATTTAAAAATCTATCGTCGCCGAGATTGCATGTTCTCGGTGACGATGCTCATGCATCATCGCTCGATGTTTTCGTTGATTTTTTCAACGATACAGTCGAGCAATAATTGCATGAGCTCGTTACATTGCATAGAGCGATATTTTTTTTCGAAAATCTATCGTCGCCGAGATCGCATGTTCTCGGTGACGATGCTAATGCACAATCGCTCGACGTTTTCGTTGATTTTTTCAACGATACAGTCGAGCAATAATTGCATGAGCTCGCTAAATTTTATACAGCGACAATTTTATTTAAAAATCTATCGTCGCCGAGATTGCATGTTCTCGGTGACGATGCTCATGCATCATCGCTCGATGTTTTCGTTGATTTTTTCAACGATACAGTCGAGCAATAATTGCATGAGCTCGTTACATTGCATAGAGCGATATTTTTTATCGAAAATCTATCGCCGCCGAGATTGCATGTTCTCGGTGACGATGCTAATGCACAATCGCTCGACGTTTTCGTTGATTTTTTCAACGATACAGTCGAGCAATAATTGCATGAGCTCGCTAAATTTTATACCGCGACAATTTTATTTAAAAATCTATCGTCGCCGAGATTGCATGTTCTCGGTGACGATGCTCATGCATCATCGCTCGATGTTTTCGTTGATTTTTTCAACGATACAGTCGAGCAATAATTGCATGAGCTCGCTAAATTTTATACAGCGACAATTTTATTTAAAAATCTATCGTCGCCGAGATTGCGTGTTCTCGGTGACGATGCTAATGCACAATCGCTCGACGTTTTCGTTGATTTTTTCAACGATACAGTCGAGCAATAATTGCATGAGCTCGCTAAATTTTATACAGCGACAATTTTATTTAAAAATCTATCGTCGCCGAGATTGCATGTTCTCGGTGACGATGCTCATGCATCATCGCTCGATGTTTTCGTTGATTTTTTCAACGATACAGTCGAGCAATAATTGCATGAGCTCGTTACATTGCATAGAGCGATATTTTTTTTCGAAAATCTATCGTCGCCGAGATTGCATGTTCTCGGTGACGATGCTAATGCACAATCGCTCGACGTTTTCGTTGATTATTTCAACGATACAGTCGAGCAATAATTGCATGAGCTCGCTAAATTTTATACAGCGACAATTTTATTTAAAAATCTATCGTCGCCGAGATTGCGTGTTCTCGGTGACGATGCTAATGCACAATCGCTCGACGTTTTCGTTGATTTTTTCAACGATACAGTCGAGCAATAATTGCATGAGCTCGCTAAATTTTATACAGCGACAATTTTATTTAAAAATCTATCGTCGCCGAGATTGCGTGTTCTCGGTGACGATGCTAATGCACAATCGCTCGACGTTTTCGTTGATTTTTTCAACGATACAGTCGAGCAATAATTGCATGAGCTCGCTAAATTTTATACAGCGACAATTTTATTTAAAAATCTATCGTCGCCGAGATTGCATGTTCTCGGTGACGATGCTCATGCATCATCGCTCGATGTTTTCGTTGATTTTTTCAACGATACAGTCGAGCAATAATTGCATGAGCTCGTTACATTGCATAGAGCGATATTTTTTTCCGAAAATCTATCGTCGCCGAGATTGCATGTTCTCGGTGACGATGCTAATGCACAATCGCTCGACGTTTTCGTTGATTATTTCAACGATACAGTCGAGCAATAATTGCATGAGCTCGCTAAATTTTATACAGCGACAATTTTATTTAAAAATCTATCGTCGCCGAGATTGCGTGTTCTCGGTGACGATGCTAATGCACAATCGCTCGACGTTTTCGTTGATTTTTTCAACGATACAGTCGAGCAATAATTGCATGAGCTCGCTAAATTTTATACAGCGACAATTTTATTTAAAAATCTATCGTCGCCGAGATTGCGTGTTCTCGGTGACGATGCTAATGCACAATCGCTCGACGTTTTCGTTGATTTTTTCAACGATACAGTCGAGCAATAATTGCATGAGCTCGCTAAATTTTATACAGCGACAATTTTATTTAAAAATCTATCGTCGCCGAGATTGCATGTTCTCGGTGACGATGCTCATGCACCATCGCTCGATGTTTTCGTTGATTTTTTCAACGATACAGTCGAGCAATAATTGCATGAGCTCGTTACATTGCATAGAGCGATATTTTTTTTCGAAAATCTATCGTCGCCGAGATTGCATGTTCTCGGTGACGATGCTAATGCACAATCGCTCGACGTTTTCGTTGATTTTTTCAACGATACAGTCGAGCAATAATTGCATGAGCTCGCTAAATTTTATACAGCGACAATTTTATTTAAAAATCTATCGTCGCCGAGATTGCATGTTCTCGGTGACGATGCTCATGCATCATCGCTCGATGTTTTCGTTGATTTTTTCAACGATACAGTCGAGCAATAATTGCATGAGCTCGTTACATTGCATAGAGCGATATTTTTTATCGAAAATCTATCGCCGCCGAGATTGCATGTTCTCGGTGACGATGCTAATGCACAATCGCTCGACGTTTTCGTTGATTTTTTCAACGATACAGTCGAGCAATAATTGCATGAGCTCGCTAAATTTTATACCGCGACAATTTTATTTAAAAATCTATCGTCGCCGAGATTGCATGTTCTCGGTGACGATGCTCATGCATCATCGCTCGATGTTTTCGTTGATTTTTTCAACGATACAGTCGAGCAATAATTGCATGAGCTCGCTAAATTTTATACAGCGACAATTTTATTTAAAAATCTATCGTCGCCGAGATTGCGTGTTCTCGGTGACGATGCTACTGCACAATCGCTCGACGTTTTCGTTGATTTTTTCAACGATACAGTCGAGCAATAATTGCATGAGCTCGCTAAATTTTATACAGCGACAATTTTATTTAAAAATCTATCGTCGCCGAGATTGCGTGTTCTCGGTGACGATGCTAATGCACAATCGCTCGACGTTTTCGTTGATTTTTTCAACGATACAGTCGAGCAATAATTGCATGAGCTCGCTAAATTTTATACAGCGACAATTTTATTTAAAAATCTATCGTCGCCGAGATTGCATGTTCTCGGTGACGATGCTCATGCACCATCGCTCGATGTTTTCGTTGATTTTTTCAACGATACAGTCGAGCAATAATTGCATGAGCTCGCTAAATTTTATACAGCGACAATTTTATTTAAAAATCTATCGTCGCCGAGATTGCATGTTCTCGGTGACGATGCTCATGCATCATCGCTCGATGTTTTCGTTGATTTTTTCAACGATACAGTCGAGCAATAATTGCATGAGCTCGTTACATTGCATAGAGCGATATTTTTTTTCGAAAATCTATCGTCGCCGAGATCGCATGTTCTCGGTGACGATGCTAATGCACAATCGCTCGACGTTTTCGTTGATTTTTTCAACGATACAGTCGAGCAATAATTGCATGAGCTCGCTAAATTTTATACAGCGACAATTTTATTTAAAAATCTATCGTCGCCGAGATTGCATGTTCTCGGTGACGATGCTCATGCATCATCGCTCGATGTTTTCGTTGATTTTTTCAACGATACAGTCGAGCAATAATTGCATGAGCTCGTTACATTGCATAGAGCGATATTTTTTATCGAAAATCTATCGCCGCCGAGATTGCATGTTCTCGGTGACGATGCTAATGCACAATCGCTCGACGTTTTCGTTGATTTTTTCAACGATACAGTCGAGCAATAATTGCATGAGCTCGCTAAATTTTATACCGCGACAATTTTATTTTAAAATCTATCGTCGCCGAGATTGCATGTTCTCGGTGACGATGCTCATGCATCATCGCTCGATGTTTTCGTTGATTTTTTCAACGATACAGTCGAGCAATAATTGCATGAGCTCGCTAAATTTTATACAGCGACAATTTTATTTAAAAATCTATCGTCGCCGAGAATGCGTGTTCTCGGTGACGATGCTAATGCACAATCGCTCGACGTTTTCGTTGATTTTTTCAACGATACAGTCGAGCAATAATTGCATGAGCTCGCTAAATTTTATACAGCGACAATTTTATTTAAAAATCTATCGTCGCCGAGATTGCATGTTCTCGGTGACGATGCTCATGCATCATCGCTCGATGTTTTCGTTGATTTTTTCAACGATACAGTCGAGCAATAATTGCATGAGCTCGTTACATTGCATAGAGCGATATTTTTTTTCGAAAATCTATCGTCGCCGAGATTGCATGTTCTCGGTGACGATGCTAATGCACAATCGCTCGACGTTTTCGTTGATTATTTCAACGATACAGTCGAGCAATAATTGCATGAGCTCGCTAAATTTTATACAGCGACAATTTTATTTAAAAATCTATCGTCGCCGAGATTGCGTGTTCTCGGTGACGATGCTAATGCACAATCGCTCGACGTTTTCGTTGATTTTTTCAACGATACAGTCGAGCAATAATTGCATGAGCTCGCTAAATTTTATACAGCGACAATTTTATTTAAAAATCTATCGTCGCCGAGATTGCATGTTCTCGGTGACGATGCTCATGCATCATCGCTCGATGTTTTCGTTGATTTTTTCAACGATACAGTCGAGCAATAATTGCATGAGCTCGTTACATTGCATAGAGCGATATTTTTTTCCGAAAATCTATCGTCGCCGAGATTGCATGTTCTCGGTGACGATGCTAATGCACAATCGCTCGACGTTTTCGTTGATTATTTCAACGATACAGTCGAGCAATAATTGCATGAGCTCGCTAAATTTTATACAGCGACAATTTTATTTAAAAATCTATCGTCGCCGAGATTGCGTGTTCTCGGTGACGATGCTAATGCACAATCGCTCGACGTTTTCGTTGATTTTTTCAACGATACAGTCGAGCAATAATTGCATGAGCTCGCTAAATTTTATACAGCGACAATTTTATTTAAAAATCTATCGTCGCCGAGATTGCGTGTTCTCGGTGACGATGCTAATGCACAATCGCTCGACGTTTTCGTTGATTTTTTCAACGATACAGTCGAGCAATAATTGCATGAGCTCGCTAAATTTTATACAGCGACAATTTTTTTTAAAAATCTATCGTCGCCGAGATTGCATGTTCTCGGTGACGATGCTCATGCACCATCGCTCGATGTTTTCGTTGATTTTTTCAACGATACAGTCGAGCAATAATTGCATGAGCTCGTTACATTGCATAGAGCGATATTTTTTTTCGAAAATCTATCGTCGCCGAGATTGCATGTTCTCGGTGACGATGCTAATGCACAATCGCTCGACGTTTTCGTTGATTTTTTCAACGATACAGTCGAGCAATAATTGCATGAGCTCGCTAAATTTTATACAGCGACAATTTTATTTAAAAATCTATCGTCGCCGAGATTGCATGTTCTCGGTGACGATGCTCATGCATCATCGCTCGATGTTTTCGTTGATTTTTTCAACGATACAGTCGAGCAATAATTGCATGAGCTCGTTACATTGCATAGAGCGATATTTTTTATCGAAAATCTATCGCCGCCGAGATTGCATGTTCTCGGTGACGATGCTAATGCACAATCGCTCGACGTTTTCGTTGATTTTTTCAACGATACAGTCGAGCAATAATTGCATGAGCTCGCTAAATTTTATACCGCGACAATTTTATTTAAAAATCTATCGTCGCCGAGATTGCATGTTCTCGGTGACGATGCTCATGCATCATCGCTCGATGTTTTCGTTGATTTTTTCAACGATACAGTCGAGCAATAATTGCATGAGCTCGCTAAATTTTATACAGCGACAATTTTATTTAAAAATCTATCGTCGCCGAGATTGCGTGTTCTCGGTGACGATGCTACTGCACAATCGCTCGACGTTTTCGTTGATTTTTTCAACGATACAGTCGAGCAATAATTGCATGAGCTCGCTAAATTTTATACAGCGACAATTTTATTTAAAAATCTATCGTCGCCGAGATTGCGTGTTCTCGGTGACGATGCTAATGCACAATCGCTCGACGTTTTCGTTGATTTTTTCAACGATACAGTCGAGCAATAATTGCATGAGCTCGCTAAATTTTATACAGCGACAATTTTATTTAAAAATCTATCGTCGCCGAGATTGCATGTTCTCGGTGACGATGCTCATGCACCATCGCTCGATGTTTTCGTTGATTTTTTCAACGATACAGTCGAGCAATAATTGCATGAGCTCGCTAAATTTTATACAGCGACAATTTTATTTAAAAATCTATCGTCGCCGAGATTGCATGTTCTCGGTGACGATGCTCATGCATCATCGCTCGATGTTTTCGTTGATTTTTTCAACGATACAGTCGAGCAATAATTGCATGAGCTCGTTACATTGCATAGAGCGATATTTTTTTTCGAAAATCTATCGTCGCCGAGATCGCATGTTCTCGGTGACGATGCTAATGCACAATCGCTCGACGTTTTCGTTGATTTTTTCAACGATACAGTCGAGCAATAATTGCATGAGCTCGCTAAATTTTATACAGCGACAATTTTATTTAAAAATCTATCGTCGCCGAGATTGCATGTTCTCGGTGACGATGCTCATGCATCATCGCTCGATGTTTTCGTTGATTTTTTCAACGATACAGTCGAGCAATAATTGCATGAGCTCGTTACATTGCATAGAGCGATATTTTTTATCGAAAATCTATCGCCGCCGAGATTGCATGTTCTCGGTGACGATGCTAATGCACAATCGCTCGACGTTTTCGTTGATTTTTTCAACGATACAGTCGAGCAATAATTGCATGAGCTCGCTAAATTTTATACCGCGACAATTTTATTTAAAAATCTATCGTCGCCGAGATTGCATGTTCTCGGTGACGATGCTCATGCATCATCGCTCGATGTTTTCGTTGATTTTTTCAACGATACAGTCGAGCAATAATTGCATGAGCTCGCTAAATTTTATACAGCGACAATTTTATTTAAAAATCTATCGTCGCCGAGATTGCGTGTTCTCGGTGACGATGCTAATGCACAATCGCTCGACGTTTTCGTTGATTTTTTCAACGATACAGTCGAGCAATAATTGCATGAGCTCGCTAAATTTTATACAGCGACAATTTTATTTAAAAATCTATCGTCGCCGAGATTGCATGTTCTCGGTGACGATGCTCATGCATCATCGCTCGATGTTTTCGTTGATTTTTTCAACGATACAGTCGAGCAATAATTGCATGAGCTCGTTACATTGCATAGAGCGATATTTTTTTTCGAAAATCTATCGTCGCCGAGATTGCATGTTCTCGGTGACGATGCTAATGCACAATCGCTCGACGTTTTCGTTGATTATTTCAACGATACAGTCGAGCAATAATTGCATGAGCTCGCTAAATTTTATACAGCGACAATTTTATTTAAAAATCTATCGTCGCCGAGATTGCGTGTTCTCGGTGACGATGCTAATGCACAATCGCTCGACGTTTTCGTTGATTTTTTCAACGATACAGTCGAGCAATAATTGCATGAGCTCGCTAAATTTTATACAGCGACAATTTTATTTAAAAATCTATCGTCGCCGAGATTGCGTGTTCTCGGTGACGATGCTAATGCACAATCGCTCGACGTTTTCGTTGATTTTTTCAACGATACAGTCGAGCAATAATTGCATGAGCTCGCTAAATTTTATACAGCGACAATTTTATTTAAAAATCTATCGTCGCCGAGATTGCATGTTCTCGGTGACGATGCTCATGCATCATCGCTCGATGTTTTCGTTGATTTTTTCAACGATACAGTCGAGCAATAATTGCATGAGCTCGTTACATTGCATAGAGCGATATTTTTTTTCGAAAATCTATCGTCGCCGAGATTGCATGTTCTCGGTGACGATGCTAATGCACAATCGCTCGACGTTTTCGTTGATTATTTCAACGATACAGTCGAGCAATAATTGCATGAGCTCGCTAAATTTTATACAGCGACAATTTTATTTAAAAATCTATCGTCGCCGAGATTGCGTGTTCTCGGTGACGATGCTAATGCACAATCACTCGACGTTTTCGTTGATTTTTTCAACGATACAGTCGAGCAATAATTGCATGAGCTCGCTAAATTTTATACAGCGACAATTTTATTTAAAAATCTATCGTCGCCGAGATTGCGTGTTCTCGGTGACGATGCTAATGCACAATCGCTCGACGTTTTCGTTGATTTTTTCAACGATACAGTCGAGCAATAATTGCATGAGCTCGCTAAATTTTATACAGCGACAATTTTATTTAAAAATCTATCGTCGCCGAGATTGCATGTTCTCGGTGACGATGCTCATGCATCATCGCTCGATGTTTTCGTTGATTTTTTCAACGATACAGTCGAGCAATAATTGCATGAGCTCGTTACATTGCATAGAGCGATATTTTTTTCCGAAAATCTATCGTCGCCGAGATTGCATGTTCTCGGTGACGATGCTAATGCACAATCGCTCGACGTTTTCGTTGATTATTTCAACGATACAGTCGAGCAATAATTGCATGAGCTCGCTAAATTTTATACAGCGACAATTTTATTTAAAAATCTATCGTCGCCGAGATTGCGTGTTCTCGGTGACGATGCTAATGCACAATCGCTCGACGTTTTCGTTGATTTTTTCAACGATACAGTCGAGCAATAATTGCATGAGCTCGCTAAATTTTATACAGCGACAATTTTATTTAAAAATCTATCGTCGCCGAGATTGCGTGTTCTCGGTGACGATGCTAATGCACAATCGCTCGACGTTTTCGTTGATTTTTTCAACGATACAGTCGAGCAATAATTGCATGAGCTCGCTAAATTTTATACAGCGACAATTTTATTTAAAAATCTATCGTCGCCGAGATTGCATGTTCTCGGTGACGATGCTCATGCACCATCGCTCGATGTTTTCGTTGATTTTTTCAACGATACAGTCGAGCAATAATTGCATGAGCTCGCTAAATTTTATACAGCGACAATTTTATTTAAAAATCTATCGTCGCCGAGATTGCATGTTCTCGGTGACGATGCTCATGCATCATCGCTCGATGTTTTCGTTGATTTTTTCAACGATACAGTCGAGCAATAATTGCATGAGCTCGTTACATTGCATAGAGCGATATTTTTTATCGAAAATCTATCGCCGCCGAGATTGCATGTTCTCGGTGACGATGCTAATGCACAATCGCTCGACGTTTTCGTTGATTTTTTCAACGATACAGTCGAGCAATAATTGCATGAGCTCGCTAAATTTTATACCGCGACAATTTTATTTAAAAATCTATCGTCGCCGAGATTGCATGTTCTCGGTGACGATGCTCATGCATCATCGCTCGATGTTTTCGTTGATTTTTTCAACGATACAGTCGAGCAATAATTGCATGAGCTCGCTAAATTTTATACAGCGACAATTTTATTTAAAAATCTATCGTCGCCGAGATTGCGTGTTCTCGGTGACGATGCTACTGCACAATCGCTCGACGTTTTCGTTGATTTTTTCAACGATACAGTCGAGCAATAATTGCATGAGCTCGTTACATTGCATAGAGCGATATTTTTTTCCGAAAATCTATCGTCGCCGAGATTGCATGTTCTCGGTGACGATGCTAATGCACAATCGCTCGACGTTTTCGTTGATTATTTCAACGATACAGTCGAGCAATAATTGCATGAGCTCGCTAAATTTTATACAGCGACAATTTTATTTAAAAATCTATCGTCGCCGAGATTGCGTGTTCTCGGTGACGATGCTAATGCACAATCGCTCGACGTTTTCGTTGATTTTTTCAACGATACAGTCGAGCAATAATTGCATGAGCTCGCTAAATTTTATACAGCGACAATTTTATTTAAAAATCTATCGTCGCCGAGATTGCGTGTTCTCGGTGACGATGCTAATGCACAATCGCTCGACGTTTTCGTTGATTTTTTCAACGATACAGTCGAGCAATAATTGCATGAGCTCGCTAAATTTTATACAGCGACAATTTTATTTAAAAATCTATCGTCGCCGAGATTGCATGTTCTCGGTGACGATGCTCATGCACCATCGCTCGATGTTTTCGTTGATTTTTTCAACGATACAGTCGAGCAATAATTGCATGAGCTCGCTAAATTTTATACAGCGACAATTTTATTTAAAAATCTATCGTCGCCGAGATTGCATGTTCTCGGTGACGATGCTCATGCATCATCGCTCGATGTTTTCGTTGATTTTTTCAACGATACAGTCGAGCAATAATTGCATGAGCTCGTTACATTGCATGGAGCGATATTTTTTTTCGAAAATCTATCGTCGCCGAGATTGCATGTTCTCGGTGACGATGCTAATGCACAATCGCTCGACGTTTTCGTTGATTTTTTCAACGATACAGTCGAGCAATAATTGCATGAGCTCGCTAAATTTTATACAGCGACAATTTTATTTAAAAATCTATCGTCGCCGAGATTGCATGTTCTCGGTGACGATGCTCATGCATCATCGCTCGATGTTTTCGTTGATTTTTTCAAGGATACAGTCGAGCAATAATTGCATGAGCTCGTTACATTGCATAGAGCGATATTTTTTTTCGAAAATCTATCGTCGCCGAGATTGCATGTTCTCGGTGACGATGCTCATGCATCATCGCTCGATGTTTTCGTTGATTTTTTCAACGATACAGTCGAGCAATAATTGCATGAGCTCGTTACATTGCATAGAGCGATATTTTTTTTCGAAAATCTATCGTCGCCGAGATCGCATGTTCTCGGTGACGATGCTAATGCACAATCGCTCGACGTTTTCGTTGATTTTTTCAACGATACAGTCGAGCAATAATTGCATGAGCTCGCTAAATTTTATACACCGACAATTTTATTTAAAAATCTATCGTCGCCGAGATTGCATGTTCTCGGTGACGATGCTCATGCATCATCGCTCGATGTTTTCGTTGATTTTTTCAACGATACAGTCGAGCAATAATTGCATGAGCTCGTTACATTGCATAGAGCGATATTTTTTATCGAAAATCTATCGCCGCCGAGATTGCATGTTCTCGGTGACGATGCTAATGCACAATCGCTCGACGTTTTCGTTGATTTTTTCAACGATACAGTCGAGCAATAATTGCATGAGCTCGCTAAATTTTATACAGCGACAATTTTATTTAAAAATCTATCGTCGCCGAGATTGCGTGTTCTCGGTGACGATGCTAATGCACAATCGCTCGACGTTTTCGTTGATTTTTTCAACGATACAGTCGAGCAATAATTGCATGAGCTCGCTAAATTTTATACAGCGACAATTTTATTTAAAAATCTATCGTCGCCGAGATTGCATGTTCTCGGTGACGATGCTCATGCACCATCGCTCGATGTTTTCGTTGATTTTTTCAACGATACAGTCGAGCAATAATTGCATGAGCTCGCTAAATTTTATACAGCGACAATTTTATTTAAAAATCTATCGTCGCCGAGATTGCATGTTCTCGGTGACGATGCTCATGCATCATCGCTCGATGTTTTCGTTGATTTTTTCAACGATACAGTCGAGCAATAATTGCATGAGCTCGTTACATTGCATGGAGCGATATTTTTTTTCGAAAATCTATCGTCGCCGAGATTGCATGTTCTCGGTGACGATGCTAATGCACAATCGCTCGACGTTTTCGTTGATTTTTTCAACGATACAGTCGAGCAATAATTGCATGAGCTCGCTAAATTTTATACAGCGACAATTTTATTTAAAAATCTATCGTCGCCGAGATTGCATGTTCTCGGTGACGATGCTCAAGCATCATCGCTCGATGTTTTCGTTGATTTTTTCAAGGATACAGTCGAGCAATAATTGCATGAGCTCGTTACATTGCATAGAGCGATATTTTTTTTCGAAAATCTATCGTCGCCGAGATTGCATGTTCTCGGTGACGATGCTAATGCACAATCGCTCGACGTTTTCGTTGATTTTTTCAACGATACAGTCGAGCAATAATTGCATGAGCTCGCTAAATTTTATACAGCGACAATTTTATTTAAAAATCTATCGTCGCCGAGATTGCATGTTCTCGGTGACGATGCTCATGCATCATCGCTCGATGTTTTCGTTGATTTTTTCAACGATACAGTCGAGCAATAATTGCATGAGCTCGTTACATTGCATAGAGCGATATTTTTTTTCGAAAATCTATCGTCGCCGAGATTGCATGTTCTCGGTGACGATGCTAATGCACAATCGCTCGACGTTTTCGTTGATTTTTTCAACGATACAGTCGAGCAATAATTGCATGAGCTCGCTATTTTTTATACAGCGACAATTTTATTTAAAAATCTATCGTCGCCGAGATTGCATGTTCTCGGTGACGATGCTCATGCATCATCGCTCGATGTTTTCGTTGATTTTTTCAACGATACAGTCGAGCAATAATTGCATGAGCTCGCTAAATTTTATACAGCGACAATTTTATTTAAAAATCTATCGTCGCCGAGATTGCGTGTTCTCGGTGACGATGCTAATGCACAATCGCTCGACGTTTTCGTTGATTTTTTCAACGATACGGTCGAGCAATAATTGCATGAGCTCGCTAAATTTTATACAGCGACAATTTTAGTTAAAAATCTATCGTCGCCGAGATTGCGTGTTCTCGGTGACGATGCTAATGCACAATCGCTCGACGTTTTCGTTGATTTTTTCAACGATACAGTCGAGCAATAATTGCATGAGCTCGCTAAATTTTATACAGCGACAATTTTATTTAAAAATCTATCGTCGCCGAGATTGCATGTTCTCGGTGACGATGCTCATGCACAATCGCTCGACGTTTTCGTTGATTATTTCAACGATACAGTCGAGCAATAATTGCATGAGCTCGCTAAATTTTATACAGCGACAATTTTATGTAAAAATCTATCGTCGCCGAGATTGCGTGTTCTCGGTGACGATGCTAATGCACAATCGCTCGACGTTTTCGTTGATTTTTTCAACGATACAGTCGAGCAATAATTGCATGAGCTCGCTAAATTTTATACAGCGACAATTTTATTTAAAAATCTATCGTCGCCGAGATTGCGTGTTCTCGGTGACGATGCTAATGCACAATCGCTCGACGTTTTCGTTGATTTTTTCAACGATACAGTCGAGCAATAATTGCATGAGCTCGCTAAATTTTATACAGCGACAATTTTATTTAAAAATCTATCGTCGCCGAGATTGCATGTTCTCGGTGACGATGCTCATGCACCATCGCTCGATGTTTTCGTTGATTTTTTCAACGATACAGTCGAGCAATAATTGCATGAGCTCGCTAAATTTTATACAGCGACAATTTTATTTAAAAATCTATCGTCGCCGAGATTGCATGTTCTCGGTGACGATGCTCATGCATCATCGCTCGATGTTTTCGTTGATTTTTTCAACGATACAGTCGAGCAATAATTGCATGAGCTCGTTACATTGCATAGAGCGATATTTTTTTTCGAAAATCTATCGTCGCCGAGATTGCATGTTCTCGGTGACGATGCTAATGCACAATCGCTCGACGTTTTCGTTGATTTTTTCAACGATACAGTCGAGCAATAATTGCATGAGCTCGCTAAATTTTATACAGCGACAATTTTATTTAAAAATCTATCGTCGCCGAGATTGCATGTTCTCGGTGACGATGCTCATGCATCATCGCTCGATGTTTTCGTTGATTTTTTCAACGATACAGTCGAGCAATAATTGCATGAGCTCGTTACATTGCATAGAGCGATATTTTTTTTCGAAAATCTATCGTCGCCGAGATTGCATGTTCTCGGTGACGATGCTAATGCACAATCGCTCGACGTTTTCGTTGATTTTTTCAACGATACAGTCGAGCAATAATTGCATGAGCTCGCTATTTTTTATACAGCGACAATTTTATTTAAAAATCTATCGTCGCCGAGATTGCATGTTCTCGGTGACGATGCTCATGCATCATCGCTCGATGTTTTCGTTGATTTTTTCAACGATACAGTCGAGCAATAATTGCATGAGCTCGCTAAATTTTATACAGCGACAATTTTATTTAAAAATCTATCGTCGCCGAGATTGCGTGTTCTCGGTGACGATGCTAATGCACAATCGCTCGACGTTTTCGTTGATTTTTTCAACGATACGGTCGAGCAATAATTGCATGAGCTCGCTAAATTTTATACAGCGACAATTTTATTTAAAAATCTATCGTCGCCGAGATTGCATGTTCTCGGTGACGATGCTCATGCATTATCGCTCGATGTTTTCGTTGATTTTTTCAACGATACAGTCGAGCAATAATTGCATGAGCTCGCTAAATTTTATACAGCGACAATTTTATTTAAAAATCTATCGTCGCCGAGGTTGCATGTTCTCGGTGACGATGCTCATGCATCATCGCTCGATGTTTTCGTTGATTTTTTCAACGATACAGTCGAGCAATAATTGCATGAGCTCGTTACATTGCATAGAGCGATATTTTTTTTCGAAAATCTATCGTCGCCGAGATCGCATGTTCTCGGTGACGATGCTAATGCACAATCGCTCGACGTTTTCGTTGATTTTTTCAACGATACAGTCGAGCAATAATTGCATGAGCTCGCTAAATTTTATACAGCGACAATTTTCGTTAAAAATCTATCGTCGCCGAGATTGCGTGTTCTCGGTGACGATGCTAATGCACAATCGCTCGACGTTTTCGTTGATTATTTCAACGATACAGTCGAGCAATAATTGCATGAGCTCGCTAAATTTTATACAGCGACAATTTTATTTAAAAATCTATCGTCGCCGAGATTGCGTGTTCTCGGTGACGATGCTAATGCACAATCGCTCGACGTTTTCGTTGATTTTTTCAACGATACAGTCGAGCAATAATTGCATGAGCTCGCTAAATTTTATACAGCGACAATTTTATTTAAAAATCTATCGTCGCCGAGATTGCGTGTTCTCGGTGACGATGCTAATGCACAATCGCTCGACGTTTTCGTTGATTTTTTCAACGATACAGTCGAGCAATAATTGCATGAGCTCGCTAAATTTTATACAGCGACAATTTTATTTAAAAATCTATCGTCGCCGAGATTGCATGTTCTCGGTGACGATGCTCATGCACCATCGCTCGATGTTTTCGTTGATTTTTTCAACGATACAGTCGAGCAATAATTGCATGAGCTCGCTAAATTTTATACAGCGACAATTTTATTTGAAAATCTATCGTCGCCGAGATTGCATGTTCTCGGTGACGATGCTCATGCATCATCGCTCGATGTTTTCGTTGATTTTTTCAACGATACAGTCGAGCAATAATTGCATGAGCTCGTTACATTGCATAGAGCGATATTTTTTTTCGAAAATCTATCGTCGCCGAGATTGCATGTTCTCGGTGACGATGCTAATGCACAATCGCTCGACGTTTTCGTTGATTTTTTCAACGATACAGTCGAGCAATAATTGCATGAGCTCGCTATTTTTTATACAGCGACAATTTTATTTAAAAATCTATCGTCGCCGAGATTGCATGTTCTCGGTGACGATGCTCATGCATTATCGCTCGATGTTTTCGTTGATTTTTTCAACGATACAGTCGAGCAATAATTGCATGAGCTCGCTAAATTTTATACAGCGACAATTTTATTTAAAAATCTATCGTCGCCGAGATTGCATGTTCTCGGTGACGATGCTCATGCATCATCGCTCGATGTTTTCGTTGATTTTTTCAACGATACAGTCGAGCAATAATTGCATGAGCTCGTTACATTGCATAGAGCGATATTTTTTTTCGAAAATCTATCGTCGCCGAGATCGCATGTTCTCGGTGACGATGCTAATGCACAATCGCTCGACGTTTTCGTTGATTTTTTCAACGATACAGTCGAGCAATAATTGCATGAGCTCGCTAAATTTTATACAGCGACAATTTTATTTAAAAATCTATCGTCGCCGAGATTGCATGTTCTCGGTGACGATGCTCATGCATCATCGCTCGATGTTTTCGTTGATTTTTTCAACGATACAGTCGAGCAATAATTGCATGAGCTCGTTACATTGCATAGAGCGATATTTTTTATCGAAAATCTATCGCCGCCGAGATTGCATGTTCTCGGTGACGATGCTAATGCACAATCGCTCGACGTTTTCGTTGATTTTTTCAACGATACAGTCGAGCAATAATTGCATGAGCTCGCTAAATTTTATACCGCGACAATTTTATTTAAAAATCTATCGTCGCCGAGATTGCATGTTCTCGGTGACGATGCTCATGCATCATCGCTCGATGTTTTCGTTGATTTTTTCAACGATACAGTCGAGCAATAATTGCATGAGCTCGCTAAATTTTATACAGCGACAATTTTATTTAAAAATCTATCGTCGCCGAGATTGCGTGTTCTCGGTGACGATGCTAATGCACAATCGCTCGACGTTTTCGTTGATTTTTTCAACGATACAGTCGAGCAATAATTGCATGAGCTCGCTAAATTTTATACAGCGACAATTTTATTTAAAAATCTATCGTCGCCGAGATTGCGTGTTCTCGGTGACGATGCTAATGCACAATCGCTCGACGTTTTCGTTGATTTTTTCAACGATACAGTCGAGCAATAATTGCATGAGCTCGGTAAATTTTATACAGCGACAATTTTATTTAAAAATCTATCGTCGCCGAGATTGCATGTTCTCGGTGACGATGCTCATGCACCATCGCTCGATGTTTTCGTTGATTTTTTCAACGATACAGTCGAGCAATAATTGCATGAGCTCGCTAAATTTTATACAGCGACAATTTTATTTAAAAATCTATCGTCGCCGAGATTGCATGTTCTCGGTGACGATGCTCATGCATCATCGCTCGATGTTTTCGTTGATTTTTTCAACGATACAGTCGAGCAATAATTGCATGAGCTCGTTACCTTTCATAGAGCGATATTTTTTTTCGAAAATCTATCGTCGCCGAGATCGCATGTTCTCGGTGACGATGCTAATGAACAATCGCTCGACGTTTTCGTTGATTTTTTCAACGATACAGTCGAGCAATAATTGCATGAGCTCGCTAAATTTTATACAGCGACAATTTTATTTAAAAATCTATCGTCGCCGAGATTGCATGTTCTCGGTGACGATGCTCATGCATCATCGCTCGATGTTTTCGTTGATTTTTTCAACGATACAGTCGAGCAATAATTGCATGAGCTCGTTACATTGCATAGAGCGATATTTTTTATCGAAAATCTATCGCCGCCGAGATTGCATGTTCTCGGTGACGATGCTAATGCACAATCGCTCGACGTTTTCGTTGATTTTTTCAACGATACAGTCGAGCAATAATTGCATGAGCTCGCTAAATTTTATACCGCGACAATTTTATTTAAAAATCTATCGTCGCCGAGATTGCATGTTCTCGGTGACGATGCTCATGCATCATCGCTCGATGTTTTCGTTGATTTTTTCAACGATACAGTCGAGCAATAATTGCATGAGCTCGCTAAATTTTATACAGCGACAATTTTATTTAAAAATCTATCGTCGCCGAGATTGCGTGTTCTCGGTGACGATGCTAATGCACAATCGCTCGACGTTTTCGTTGATTTTTTCAACGATACAGTCGAGCAATAATTGCATGAGCTCGCTAAATTTTATACAGCGACAATTTTATTTAAAAATCTATCGTCGCCGAGATTGCGTGTTCTCGGTGACGATGCTAATGCACAATCGCTCGACGTTTTCGTTGATTATTTCAACGATACAGTCGAGCAATAATTGCATGAGCTCGCTAAATTTTATACAGCGACAATTTTATTTAAAAATCTATCGTCGCCGAGATTGCGTGTTCTCGGTGACGATGCTAATGCACAATCGCTCGACGTTTTCGTTGATTTTTTCAACGATACAGTCGAGCAATAATTGCATGAGCTCGCTAAATTTTATACAGCGACAATTTTATTTAAAAATCTATCGTCACCGAGATTGCGTGTTCTCGGTGACGATGCTAATGCACAATCGCTCGACGTTTTCGTTGATTTTTTCAACGATACAGTCGAGCAATAATTGCATGAGCTCGCTAAATTTTATACAGCGACAATTTTATTTAAAAATCTATCGTCGCCGAGATTGCATGTTCTCGGTGACGATGCTCATGCATCATCGCTCGATGTTTTCGTTGATTTTTTCAACGATACAGTCGAGCAATAATTGCATGAGCTCGCTAAATTTTATACAGCGACAATTTCATTTAAAAATCTATCGTCGCCGAGATTGCATGTTCTCGGTGACGATGCTCATGCATCATCGCTCGATGTTTTCGTTGATTTTTTCAACGATACAGTCGAGCAATAATTGCATGAGCTCGCTAAATTTTATACAGCGACAATTTTATTTAAAAATCTATCGTCGCCGAGATTGCGTGTTCTCGGTGACGATGCTAATGCACAATCGCTCGACGTTTTCGTTGATTTTTTCAACGATACAGTCGAGCAATAATTGCATGAGCTCGCTAAATTTTATACAGCGACAATTTTATTTAAAAATCTATCGTCGCCGAGATTGCGTGTTCTCGGTGACGATGCTAATGCACAATCGCTCGACGTTTTCGTTGATTTTTTCAACGATACAGTCGAGCAATAATTGCATGAGCTCGCTAAATTTTATACAGCGACAATTTTATTTAAAAATCTATCGTCGCCGAGATTGCATGTTCTCGGTGACGATGCTCATGCACCATCGCTCGATGTTTTCGTTGATTTTTTCAACGATACAGTCGAGCAATAATTGCATGAGCTCGCTAAATTTTATACAGCGACAATTTTATTTAAAAATCTATCGTCGCCGAGATTGCATGTTCTCGGTGACGATGCTCATGCATCATCGCTCGATGTTTTCGTTGATTTTTTCAACGATACAGTCGAGCAATAATTGCATGAGCTCGTTACATTGCATAGAGCGATATTTTTTTTCGAAAATCTATCGTCGCCGAGATTGCATGTTCTCGGTGACGATGCTAATGCACAATCGCTCGACGTTTTCGTTGATTATTTCAACGATACAGTCGAGCAATAATTGCATGAGCTCGCTAAATTTTATACAGCGACAATTTTATTTAAAAATCTATCGTCGCCGAGATTGCGTGTTCTCGGTGACGATGCTAATGCACAATCGCTCGACGTTTTCGTTGATTATTTCAACGATACAGTCGAGCAATAATTGCATGAGCTCGCTAAATTTTATACAGCGACAATTTTATTTAAAAATCTATCGTCGCCGAGATTGCGTGTTCTCGGTGACGATGCTAATGCACAATCGCTCGACGTTTTCGTTGATTTTTTCAACGATACAGTCGAGCAATAATTGCATGAGCTCGCTAAATTTTATACAGCGACAATTTTATTTAAAAATCTATCGTCACCGAGATTGCGTGTTCTCGGTGACGATGCTAATGCACAATCGCTCGACGTTTTCGTTGATTTTTTCAACGATACAGTCGAGCAATAATTGCATGAGCTCGCTAAATTTTATACAGCGACAATTTTATTTAAAAATCTATCGTCGCCGAGATTGCATGTTCTCGGTGACGATGCTCATGCATCATCGCTCGATGTTTTCGTTGATTTTTTCAACGATACAGTCGAGCAATAATTGCATGAGCTCGCTAAATTTTATACAGCGACAATTTCATTTAAAAATCTATCGTCGCCGAGATTGCATGTTCTCGGTGACGATGCTCATGCACCATCGCTCGATGTTTTCGTTGATTTTTTCAACGATACAGTCGAGCAATAATTGCATGAGCTCGCTAAATTTTATACAGCGACAATTTTATTTGAAAATCTATCGTCGCCGAGATTGCATGTTCTCGGTGACGATGCTCATGCATCATCGCTCGATGTTTTCGTTGATTTTTTCAACGATACAGTCGAGCAATAATTGCATGAGCTCGTTACATTGCATAGAGCGATATTTTTTTTCGAAAATCTATCGTCGCCGAGATTGCATGTTCTCGGTGACGATGCTAATGCACAATCGCTCGACGTTTTCGTTGATTTTTTCAACGATACAGTCGAGCAATAATTGCATGAGCTCGCTATTTTTTATACAGCGACAATTTTATTTAAAAATCTATCGTCGCCGAGATTGCATGTTCTCGGTGACGATGCTCATGCATTATCGCTCGATGTTTTCGTTGATTTTTTCAACGATACAGTCGAGCAATAATTGCATGAGCTCGCTAAATTTTATACAGCGACAATTTTATTTAAAAATCTATCGTCGCCGAGATTGCATGTTCTCGGTGACGATGCTCATGCATCATCGCTCGATGTTTTCGTTGATTTTTTCAACGATACAGTCGAGCAATAATTGCATGAGCTCGTTACATTGCATAGAGCGATATTTTTTTTCGAAAATCTATCGTCGCCGAGATCGCATGTTCTCGGTGACGATGCTAATGCACAATCGCTCGACGTTTTCGTTGATTTTTTCAACGATACAGTCGAGCAATAATTGCATGAGCTCGCTAAATTTTATACAGCGACAATTTTATTTAAAAATCTATCGTCGCCGAGATTGCATGTTCTCGGTGACGATGCTCATGCATCATCGCTCGATGTTTTCGTTGATTTTTTCAACGATACAGTCGAGCAATAATTGCATGAGCTCGTTACATTGCATAGAGCGATATTTTTTATCGAAAATCTATCGCCGCCGAGATTGCATGTTCTCGGTGACGATGCTAATGCACAATCGCTCGACGTTTTCGTTGATTTTTTCAACGATACAGTCGAGCAATAATTGCATGAGCTCGCTAAATTTTATACCGCGACAATTTTATTTAAAAATCTATCGTCGCCGAGATTGCATGTTCTCGGTGACGATGCTCATGCATCATCGCTCGATGTTTTCGTTGATTTTTTCAACGATACAGTCGAGCAATAATTGCATGAGCTCGCTAAATTTTATACAGCGACAATTTTATTTAAAAATCTATCGTCGCCGAGATTGCGTGTTCTCGGTGACGATGCTAATGCACAATCGCTCGACGTTTTCGTTGATTTTTTCAACGATACAGTCGAGCAATAATTGCATGAGCTCGCTAAATTTTATACAGCGACAATTTTATTTAAAAATCTATCGTCGCCGAGATTGCGTGTTCTCGGTGACGATGCTAATGCACAATCGCTCGACGTTTTCGTTGATTTTTTCAACGATACAGTCGAGCAATAATTGCATGAGCTCGGTAAATTTTATACAGCGACAATTTTATTTAAAAATCTATCGTCGCCGAGATTGCATGTTCTCGGTGACGATGCTCATGCACCATCGCTCGATGTTTTCGTTGATTTTTTCAACGATACAGTCGAGCAATAATTGCATGAGCTCGCTAAATTTTATACAGCGACAATTTTATTTAAAAATCTATCGTCGCCGAGATTGCATGTTCTCGGTGACGATGCTCATGCATCATCGCTCGATGTTTTCGTTGATTTTTTCAACGATACAGTCGAGCAATAATTGCATGAGCTCGTTACCTTTCATAGAGCGATATTTTTTTTCGAAAATCTATCGTCGCCGAGATCGCATGTTCTCGGTGACGATGCTAATGCACAATCGCTCGACGTTTTCGTTGATTTTTTCAACGATACAGTCGAGCAATAATTGCATGAGCTCGCTAAATTTTATACAGCGACAATTTTATTTAAAAATCTATCGTCGCCGAGATTGCATGTTCTCGGTGACGATGCTCATGCATCATCGCTCGATGTTTTCGTTGATTTTTTCAACGATACAGTCGAGCAATAATTGCATGAGCTCGTTACATTGCATAGAGCGATATTTTTTATCGAAAATCTATCGCCGCCGAGATTGCATGTTCTCGGTGACGATGCTAATGCACAATCGCTCGACGTTTTCGTTGATTTTTTCAACGATACAGTCGAGCAATAATTGCATGAGCTCGCTAAATTTTATACCGCGACAATTTTATTTAAAAATCTATCGTCGCCGAGATTGCATGTTCTCGGTGACGATGCTCATGCATCATCGCTCGATGTTTTCGTTGATTTTTTCAACGATACAGTCGAGCAATAATTGCATGAGCTCGCTAAATTTTATACAGCGACAATTTTATTTAAAAATCTATCGTCGCCGAGATTGCGTGTTCTCGGTGACGATGCTAATGCACAATCGCTCGACGTTTTCGTTGATTTTTTCAACGATACAGTCGAGCAATAATTGCATGAGCTCGCTAAATTTTATACAGCGACAATTTTATTTAAAAATCTATCGTCGCCGAGATTGCGTGTTCTCGGTGACGATGCTAATGCACAATCGCTCGACGTTTTCGTTGATTATTTCAACGATACAGTCGAGCAATAATTGCATGAGCTCGCTAAATTTTATACAGCGACAATTTTATTTAAAAATCTATCGTCGCCGAGATTGCGTGTTCTCGGTGACGATGCTAATGCACAATCGCTCGACGTTTTCGTTGATTATTTCAACGATACAGTCGAGCAATAATTGCATGAGCTCGCTAAATTTTATACAGCGACAATTTTATTTAAAAATCTATCGTCGCCGAGATTGCGTGTTCTCGGTGACGATGCTAATGCACAATCGCTCGACGTTTTCGTTGATTTTTTCAACGATACAGTCGAGCAATAATTGCATGAGCTCGCTAAATTTTATACAGCGACAATTTTATTTAAAAATCTATCGTCACCGAGATTGCGTGTTCTCGGTGACGATGCTAATGCACAATCGCTCGACGTTTTCGTTGATTTTTTCAACGATACAGTCGAGCAATAATTGCATGAGCTCGCTAAATTTTATACAGCGACAATTTTATTTAAAAATCTATCGTCGCCGAGATTGCATGTTCTCGGTGACGATGCTCATGCATCATCGCTCGATGTTTTCGTTGATTTTTTCAACGATACAGTCGAGCAATAATTGCATGAGCTCGCTAAATTTTATACAGCGACAATTTCATTTAAAAATCTATCGTCGCCGAGATTGCATGTTCTCGGTGACGATGCTCATGCATCATCGCTCGATGTTTTCGTTGATTTTTTCAACGATACAGTCGAGCAATAATTGCATGAGCTCGCTAAATTTTATACAGCGACAATTTTATTTAAAAATCTATCGTCGCCGAGATTGCGTGTTCTCGGTGACGATGCTAATGCACAATCGCTCGACGTTTTCGTTGATTTTTTCAACGATACAGTCGAGCAATAATTGCATGAGCTCGCTAAATTTTATACAGCGACAATTTTATTTAAAAATCTATCGTCGCCGAGATTGCGTGTTCTCGGTGACGATGCTAATGCACAATCGCTCGACGTTTTCGTTGATTTTTTCAACGATACAGTCGAGCAATAATTGCATGAGCTCGCTAAATTTTATACAGCGACAATTTTATTTAAAAATCTATCGTCGCCGAGATTGCATGTTCTCGGTGACGATGCTCATGCACCATCGCTCGATGTTTTCGTTGATTTTTTCAACGATACAGTCGAGCAATAATTGCATGAGCTCGCTAAATTTTATACAGCGACAATTTTATTTAAAAATCTATCGTCGCCGAGATTGCATGTTCTCGGTGACGATGCTCATGCATCATCGCTCGATGTTTTCGTTGATTTTTTCAACGATACAGTCGAGCAATAATTGCATGAGCTCGTTACATTGCATAGAGCGATATTTTTTTTCGAAAATCTATCGTCGCCGAGATTGCATGTTCTCGGTGACGATGCTAATGCACAATCGCTCGACGTTTTCGTTGATTATTTCAACGATACAGTCGAGCAATAATTGCATGAGCTCGCTAAATTTTATACAGCGACAATTTTATTTAAAAATCTATCGTCGCCGAGATTGCGTGTTCTCGGTGACGATGCTAATGCACAATCGCTCGACGTTTTCGTTGATTATTTCAACGATACAGTCGAGCAATAATTGCATGAGCTCGCTAAATTTTATACAGCGACAATTTTATTTAAAAATCTATCGTCGCCGAGATTGCGTGTTCTCGGTGACGATGCTAATGCACAATCGCTCGACGTTTTCGTTGATTTTTTCAACGATACAGTCGAGCAATAATTGCATGAGCTCGCTAAATTTTATACAGCGACAATTTTATTTAAAAATCTATCGTCACCGAGATTGCGTGTTCTCGGTGACGATGCTAATGCACAATCGCTCGACGTTTTCGTTGATTTTTTCAACGATACAGTCGAGCAATAATTGCATGAGCTCGCTAAATTTTATACAGCGACAATTTTATTTAAAAATCTATCGTCGCCGAGATTGCATGTTCTCGGTGACGATGCTCATGCATCATCGCTCGATGTTTTCGTTGATTTTTTCAACGATACAGTCGAGCAATAATTGCATGAGCTCGCTAAATTTTATACAGCGACAATTTCATTTAAAAATCTATCGTCGCCGAGATTGCATGTTCTCGGTGACGATGCTCATGCATCATCGCTCGATGTTTTCGTTGATTTTTTCAACGATACAGTCGAGCAATAATTGCATGAGCTCGTTACATTGCATAGAGCGATATTTTTTTTCGAAAATCTATCGTCGCCGAGATTGCATGTTCTCGGTGACGATGCTAATGCACAATCGCTCGACGTTTTCGTTGATTTTTTCAACGATACAGTCGAGCAATAATTGCATGAGCTCGCTAAATTTTATACAGCGACAATTTTATTTAAAAATCTATCGTCGCCGAGATTGCATGTTCTCGGTGACGATGCTCATGCATCATCGCTCGATGTTTTCGTTGATTTTTTCAACGATACAGTCGAGCAATAATTGCATGAGCTCGTTACATTGCATAGAGCGATATTTTTTTTCGAAAATCTATCGTCGCCGAGATTGCATGTTCTCGGTGACGATGCTAATGCACAATCGCTCGACGTTTTCGTTGATTTTTTCAACGATACAGTCGAGCAATAATTGCATGAGCTCGCTAAATTTTATACAGCGACAATTTTATTTAAAAATCTATCGTCGCCGAGATTGCATGTTCTCGGTGACGATGCTCATGCATCATCGCTCGATGTTTTCGTTGATTTTTTCAACGATACAGTCGAGCAATAATTGCATGAGCTCGTTACATTGCATAGAGCGATATTTTTTTTCGAAAATCTATCGTCGCCGAGATTGCATGTTCTCGGTGACGATGCTAATGCACAATCGCTCGACGTTTTCGTTGATTTTTTCAACGATACAGTCGAGCAATAATTGCATGAGCTCGCTATTTTTTATACAGCGACAATTTTATTTAAAAATCTATCGTCGCCGAGATTGCATGTTCTCGGTGACGATGCTCATGCATCATCGCTCGATGTTTTCGTTGATTTTTTCAACGATACAGTCGAGCAATAATTGCATGAGCTCGCTAAATTTTATACAGCGACAATTTTATTTAAAAATCTATCGTCGCCGAGATTGCGTGTTCTCGGTGACGATGCTAATGCACAATCGCTCGACGTTTTCGTTGATTTTTTCAACGATACGGTCGAGCAATAATTGCATGAGCTCGCTAAATTTTATACAGCGACAATTTTATTTAAAAATCTATCGTCGCCGAGATTGCATGTTCTCGGTGACGATGCTCATGCATTATCGCTCGATGTTTTCGTTGATTTTTTCAACGATACAGTCGAGCAATAATTGCATGAGCTCGCTAAATTTTATACAGCGACAATTTTATTTAAAAATCTATCGTCGCCGAGGTTGCATGTTCTCGGTGACGATGCTCATGCATCATCGCTCGATGTTTTCGTTGATTTTTTCAACGATACAGTCGAGCAATAATTGCATGAGCTCGTTACATTGCATAGAGCGATATTTTTTTTCGAAAATCTATCGTCGCCGAGATCGCATGTTCTCGGTGACGATGCTAATGCACAATCGCTCGACGTTTTCGTTGATTTTTTCAACGATACAGTCGAGCAATAATTGCATGAGCTCGCTAAATTTTATACAGCGACAATTTTCGTTAAAAATCTATCGTCGCCGAGATTGCGTGTTCTCGGTGACGATGCTAATGCACAATCGCTCGACGTTTTCGTTGATTTTTTCAACGATACAGTCGAGCAATAATTGCATGAGCTCGCTAAATTTTATACAGCGACAATTTTATTTAAAAATCTATCGTCGCCGAGATTGCATGTTCTCGGTGACGATGCTCATGCACAATCGCTCGACGTTTTCGTTGATTATTTCAACGATACAGTCGAGCAATAATTGCATGAGCTCGCTAAATTTTATACAGCGACAATTTTATTTAAAAATCTATCGTCGCCGAGATTGCGTGTTCTCGGTGACGATGCTAATGCACAATCGCTCGACGTTTTCGTTGATTTTTTCAACGATACAGTCGAGCAATAATTGCATGAGCTCGCTAAATTTTATACAGCGACAATTTTATTTAAAAATCTATCGTCGCCGAGATTGCGTGTTCTCGGTGACGATGCTAATGCACAATCGCTCGACGTTTTCGTTGATTTTTTCAACGATACAGTCGAGCAATAATTGCATGAGCTCGCTAAATTTTATACAGCGACAATTTTATTTAAAAATCTATCGTCGCCGAGATTGCGTGTTCTCGGTGACGATGCTAATGCACAATCGCTCGACGTTTTCGTTGATTTTTTCAACGATACAGTCGAGCAATAATTGCATGAGCTCGCTAAATTTTATACAGCGACAATTTTATTTAAAAATCTATCGTCGCCGAGATTGCATGTTCTCGGTGACGATGCTCATGCATTATCGCTCGATGTTTTCGTTGATTTTTTCAACGATACAGTCGAGCAATAATTGCATGAGCTCGCTAAATTTTATACAGCGACAATTTTATTTAAAAATCTATCGTCGCCGAGATTGCATGTTCTCGGTGACGATGCTCATGCATCATCGCTCGATGTTTTCGTTGATTTTTTCAACGATACAGTCGAGCAATAATTGCATGAGCTCGTTACATTGCATAGAGCGATATTTTTTTTCGAAAATCTATCGTCGCCGAGATCGCATGTTCTCGGTGACGATGCTAATGCACAATCGCTCGACGTTTTCGTTGATTTTTTCAACGATACAGTCGAGCAATAATTGCATGAGCTCGCTAAATTTTATACAGCGACAATTTTATTTAAAAATCTATCGTCGCCGAGATTGCATGTTCTCGGTGACGATGCTCATGCATCATCGCTCGATGTTTTCGTTGATTTTTTCAACGATACAGTCGAGCAATAATTGCATGAGCTCGTTACATTGCATAGAGCGATATTTTTTATCGAAAATCTATCGCCGCCGAGATTGCATGTTCTCGGTGACGATGCTAATGCACAATCGCTCGACGTTTTCGTTGATTTTTTCAACGATACAGTCGAGCAATAATTGCATGAGCTCGCTAAATTTTATACCGCGACAATTTTATTTAAAAATCTATCGTCGCCGAGATTGCATGTTCTCGGTGACGATGCTCATGCATCATCGCTCGATGTTTTCGTTGATTTTTTCAACGATACAGTCGAGCAATAATTGCATGAGCTCGCTAAATTTTATACAGCGACAATTTTATTTAAAAATCTATCGTCGCCGAGATTGCGTGTTCTCGGTGACGATGCTAATGCACAATCGCTCGACGTTTTCGTTGATTTTTTCAACGATACAGTCGAGCAATAATTGCATGAGCTCGCTAAATTTTATACAGCGACAATTTTATTTAAAAATCTATCGTCGCCGAGATTGCGTGTTCTCGGTGACGATGCTAATGCACAATCGCTCGACGTTTTCGTTGATTTTTTCAACGATACAGTCGAGCAATAATTGCATGAGCTCGCTAAATTTTATACAGCGACAATTTTATTTAAAAATCTATCGTCGCCGAGATTGCATGTTCTCGGTGACGATGCTCATGCACCATCGCTCGATGTTTTCGTTGATTTTTTCAACGATACAGTCGAGCAATAATTGCATGAGCTCGCTAAATTTTATACAGCGACAATTTTATTTAAAAATCTATCGTCGCCGAGATTGCATGTTCTCGGTGACGATGCTCATGCATCATCGCTCGATGTTTTCGTTGATTTTTTCAACGATACAGTCGAGCAATAATTGCATGAGCTCGTTACCTTTCATAGAGCGATATTTTTTTTCGAAAATCTATCGTCGCCGAGATCGCATGTTCTCGGTGACGATGCTAATGCACAATCGCTCGACGTTTTCGTTGATTTTTTCAACGATACAGTCGAGCAATAATTGCATGAGCTCGCTAAATTTTATACAGCGACAATTTTATTTAAAAATCTATCGTCGCCGAGATTGCATGTTCTCGGTGACGATGCTCATGCATCATCGCTCGATGTTTTCGTTGATTTTTTCAACGATACAGTCGAGCAATAATTGCATGAGCTCGTTACATTGCATAGAGCGATATTTTTTATCGAAAATCTATCGCCGCCGAGATTGCATGTTCTCGGTGACGATGCTAATGCACAATCGCTCGACGTTTTCGTTGATTTTTTCAACGATACAGTCGAGCAATAATTGCATGAGCTCGCTAAATTTTATACCGCGACAATTTTATTTAAAAATCTATCGTCGCCGAGATTGCATGTTCTCGGTGACGATGCTCATGCATCATCGCTCGATGTTTTCGTTGATTTTTTCAACGATACAGTCGAGCAATAATTGCATGAGCTCGCTAAATTTTATACAGCGACAATTTTATTTAAAAATCTATCGTCGCCGAGATTGCGTGTTCTCGGTGACGATGCTAATGCACAATCGCTCGACGTTTTCGTTGATTTTTTCAACGATACAGTCGAGCAATAATTGCATGAGCTCGCTAAATTTTATACAGCGACAATTTTATTTAAAAATCTATCGTCGCCGAGATTGCGTGTTCTCGGTGACGATGCTAATGCACAATCGCTCGACGTTTTCGTTGATTTTTTCAACGATACAGTCGAGCAATAATTGCATGAGCTCGCTAAATTTTATACAGCGACAATTTTATTTAAAAATCTATCGTCGCCGAGATTGCATGTTCTCGGTGACGATGCTCATGCACCATCGCTCGATGTTTTCGTTGATTTTTTCAACGATACAGTCGAGCAATAATTGCATGAGCTCGCTAAATTTTATACAGCGACAATTTTATTTAAAAATCTATCGTCGCCGAGATTGCATGTTCTCGGTGACGATGCTCATGCATCATCGCTCGATGTTTTCGTTGATTTTTTCAACGATACAGTCGAGCAATAATTGCATGAGCTCGTTACATTGCATAGAGCGATATTTTTTTTCGAAAATCTATCGTCGCCGAGATTGCATGTTCTCGGTGACGATGCTAATGCACAATCGCTCGACGTTTTCGTTGATTATTTCAACGATACAGTCGAGCAATAATTGCATGAGCTCGCTAAATTTTATACAGCGACAATTTTATTTAAAAATCTATCGTCGCCGAGATTGCGTGTTCTCGGTGACGATGCTAATGCACAATCGCTCGACGTTTTCGTTGATTATTTCAACGATACAGTCGAGCAATAATTGCATGAGCTCGCTAAATTTTATACAGCGACAATTTTATTTAAAAATCTATCGTCGCCGAGATTGCGTGTTCTCGGTGACGATGCTAATGCACAATCGCTCGACGTTTTCGTTGATTTTTTCAACGATACAGTCGAGCAATAATTGCATGAGCTCGCTAAATTTTATACAGCGACAATTTTATTTAAAAATCTATCGTCACCGAGATTGCGTGTTCTCGGTGACGATGCTAATGCACAATCGCTCGACGTTTTCGTTGATTTTTTCAACGATACAGTCGAGCAATAATTGCATGAGCTCGCTAAATTTTATACAGCGACAATTTTATTTAAAAATCTATCGTCGCCGAGATTGCATGTTCTCGGTGACGATGCTCATGCATCATCGCTCGATGTTTTCGTTGATTTTTTCAACGATACAGTCGAGCAATAATTGCATGAGCTCGCTAAATTTTATACAGCGACAATTTCATTTAAAAATCTATCGTCGCCGAGATTGCATGTTCTCGGTGACGATGCTCATGCATCATCGCTCGATGTTTTCGTTGATTTTTTCAACGATACAGTCGAGCAATAATTGCATGAGCTCGCTAAATTTTATACAGCGACAATTTTATTTAAAAATCTATCGTCGCCGAGATTGCGTGTTCTCGGTGACGATGCTAATGCACAATCGCTCGACGTTTTCGTTGATTTTTTCAACGATACAGTCGAGCAATAATTGCATGAGCTCGCTAAATTTTATACAGCGACAATTTTATTTAAAAATCTATCGTCGCCGAGATTGCGTGTTCTCGGTGACGATGCTAATGCACAATCGCTCGACGTTTTCGTTGATTTTTTCAACGATACAGTCGAGCAATAATTGCATGAGCTCGCTAAATTTTATACAGCGACAATTTTATTTAAAAATCTATCGTCGCCGAGATTGCATGTTCTCGGTGACGATGCTCATGCACCATCGCTCGATGTTTTCGTTGATTTTTTCAACGATACAGTCGAGCAATAATTGCATGAGCTCGCTAAATTTTATACAGCGACAATTTTATTTAAAAATCTATCGTCGCCGAGATTGCATGTTCTCGGTGACGATGCTCATGCATCATCGCTCGATGTTTTCGTTGATTTTTTCAACGATACAGTCGAGCAATAATTGCATGAGCTCGTTACATTGCATAGAGCGATATTTTTTTTCGAAAATCTATCGTCGCCGAGATTGCATGTTCTCGGTGACGATGCTAATGCACAATCGCTCGACGTTTTCGTTGATTATTTCAACGATACAGTCGAGCAATAATTGCATGAGCTCGCTAAATTTTATACAGCGACAATTTTATTTAAAAATCTATCGTCGCCGAGATTGCGTGTTCTCGGTGACGATGCTAATGCACAATCGCTCGACGTTTTCGTTGATTATTTCAACGATACAGTCGAGCAATAATTGCATGAGCTCGCTAAATTTTATACAGCGACAATTTTATTTAAAAATCTATCGTCGCCGAGATTGCGTGTTCTCGGTGACGATGCTAATGCACAATCGCTCGACGTTTTCGTTGATTTTTTCAACGATACAGTCGAGCAATAATTGCATGAGCTCGCTAAATTTTATACAGCGACAATTTTATTTAAAAATCTATCGTCGCCGAGATTGCGTGTTCTCGGTGACGATGCTAATGCACAATCGCTCGACGTTTTCGTTGATTTTTTCAACGATACAGTCGAGCAATAATTGCATGAGCTCGCTAAATTTTATACAGCGACAATTTTATTTAAAAATCTATCGTCGCCGAGATTGCATGTTCTCGGTGACGATGCTCATGCACCATCGCTCGATGTTTTCGTTGATTTTTTCAACGATACAGTCGAGCAATAATTGCATGAGCTCGTTACATTGCATAGAGCGATATTTTTTTTCGAAAATCTATCGTCGCCGAGATTGCATGTTCTCGGTGACGATGCTAATGCACAATCGCTCGACGTATTCGTTGATTTTTTCAACGATACAGTCGAGCAATAATTGCATGAGCTCGCTAAATTTTATACAGCGACAATTTTATTTAAAAATCTATCGTCGCCGAGATTGCATGTTCTCGGTGACGATGCTCATGCATCATCGCTCGATGTTTTCGTTGATTTTTTCAACGATACAGTCGAGCAATAATTGCATGAGCTCGTTACATTGCATAGAGCGATATTTTTTATCGAAAATCTATCGCCGCCGAGATTGCATGTTCTCGGTGACGATGCTAATGCACAATCGCTCGACGTTTTCGTTGATTTTTTCAACGATACAGTCGAGCAATAATTGCATGAGCTCGCTAAATTTTATACCGCGACAATTTTATTTAAAAATCTATCGTCGCCGAGATTGCATGTTCTCGGTGACGATGCTCATGCATCATCGCTCGATGTTTTCGTTGATTTTTTCAACGATACAGTCGAGCAATAATTGCATGAGCTCGCTAAATTTTATACAGCGACAATTTTATTTAAAAATCTATCGTCGCCGAGATTGCGTGTTCTCGGTGACGATGCTACTGCACAATCGCTCGACGTTTTCGTTGATTTTTTCAACGATACAGTCGAGCAATAATTGCATGAGCTCGCTAAATTTTATACAGCGACAATTTTATTTAAAAATCTATCGTCGCCGAGATTGCGTGTTCTCGGTGACGATGCTAATGCACAATCGCTCGACGTTTTCGTTGATTTTTTCAACGATACAGTCGAGCAATAATTGCATGAGCTCGCTAAATTTTATACAGCGACAATTTTATTTAAAAATCTATCGTCGCCGAGATTGCATGTTCTCGGTGACGATGCTCATGCACCATCGCTCGATGTTTTCGTTGATTTTTTCAACGATACAGTCGAGCAATAATTGCATGAGCTCGCTAAATTTTATACAGCGACAATTTTATTTAAAAATCTATCGTCGCCGAGATTGCATGTTCTCGGTGACGATGCTCATGCATCATCGCTCGATGTTTTCGTTGATTTTTTCAACGATACAGTCGAGCAATAATTGCATGAGCTCGTTACATTGCATAGAGCGATATTTTTTTTCGAAAATCTATCGTCGCCGAGATCGCATGTTCTCGGTGACGATGCTAATGCACAATCGCTCGACGTTTTCGTTGATTTTTTCAACGATACAGTCGAGCAATAATTGCATGAGCTCGCTAAATTTTATACAGCGACAATTTTATTTAAAAATCTATCGTCGCCGAGATTGCATGTTCTCGGTGACGATGCTCATGCATCATCGCTCGATGTTTTCGTTGATTTTTTCAACGATACAGTCGAGCAATAATTGCATGAGCTCGTTACATTGCATAGAGCGATATTTTTTATCGAAAATCTATCGCCGCCGAGATTGCATGTTCTCGGTGACGATGCTAATGCACAATCGCTCGACGTTTTCGTTGATTTTTTCAACGATACAGTCGAGCAATAATTGCATGAGCTCGCTAAATTTTATACCGCGACAATTTTATTTAAAAATCTATCGTCGCCGAGATTGCATGTTCTCGGTGACGATGCTCATGCATCATCGCTCGATGTTTTCGTTGATTTTTTCAACGATACAGTCGAGCAATAATTGCATGAGCTCGCTAAATTTTATACAGCGACAATTTTATTTAAAAATCTATCGTCGCCGAGATTGCGTGTTCTCGGTGACGATGCTAATGCACAATCGCTCGACGTTTTCGTTGATTTTTTCAACGATACAGTCGAGCAATAATTGCATGAGCTCGCTAAATTTTATACAGCGACAATTTTATTTAAAAATCTGTCGTCGCCGAGATTGCATGTTCTCGGTGACGATGCTCATGCATCATCGCTCGATGTTTTCGTTGATTTTTTCAACGATACAGTCGAGCAATAATTGCATGAGCTCGTTACATTGCATAGAGCGATATTTTTTTTCGAAAATCTATCGTCGCCGAGATTGCATGTTCTCGGTGACGATGCTAATGCACAATCGCTCGACGTTTTCGTTGATTATTTCAACGATACAGTCGAGCAATAATTGCATGAGCTCGCTAAATTTTATACAGCGACAATTTTACTTAAAAATCTATCGTCGCCGAGATTGCGTGTTCTCGGTGACGATGCTAATGCACAATCGCTCGACGTTTTCGTTGATTTTTTCAACGATACAGTCGAGCAATAATTGCATGAGCTCGCTAAATTTTATACAGCGACAATTTTATTTAAAAATCTATCGTCGCCGAGATTGCATGTTCTCGGTGACGATGCTCATGCATCATCGCTCGATGTTTTCGTTGATTTTTTCAACGATACAGTCGAGCAATAATTGCATGAGCTCGTTACATTGCATAGAGCGATATTTTTTTTCGAAAATCTATCGTCGCCGAGATCGCATGTTCTCGGTGACGATGCTAATGCACAATCGCTCGACGTTTTCGTTGATTTTTTCAACGATACAGTCGAGCAATAATTGCATGAGCTCGCTAAATTTTATACAGCGACAATTTTATTTAAAAATCTATCGTCGCCGAGATTGCATGTTCTCGGTGACGATGCTCATGCATCATCGCTCGATGTTTTCGTTGATTTTTTCAACGATACAGTCGAGCAATAATTGCATGAGCTCGTTACATTGCATAGAGCGATATTTTTTATCGAAAATCTATCGCCGCCGAGATTGCATGTTCTCGGTGACGATGCTAATGCACAATCGCTCGACGTTTTCGTTGATTTTTTCAACGATACAGTCGAGCAATAATTGCATGAGCTCGCTAAATTTTATACCGCGACAATTTTATTTAAAAATCTATCGTCGCCGAGATTGCATGTTCTCGGTGACGATGCTCATGCATCATCGCTCGATGTTTTCGTTGATTTTTTCAACGATACAGTCGAGCAATAATTGCATGAGCTCGCTAAATTTTATACAGCGACAATTTTATTTAAAAATCTATCGTCGCCGAGATTGCGTGTTCTCGGTGACGATGCTAATGCACAATCGCTCGACGTTTTCGTTGATTTTTTCAACGATACAGTCGAGCAATAATTGCATGAGCTCGCTAAATTTTATACAGCGACAATTTTATTTAAAAATCTGTCGTCGCCGAGATTGCATGTTCTCGGTGACGATGCTCATGCATCATCGCTCGATGTTTTCGTTGATTTTTTCAACGATACAGTCGAGCAATAATTGCATGAGCTCGTTACATTGCATAGAGCGATATTTTTTTTCGAAAATCTATCGTCGCCGAGATTGCATGTTCTCGGTGACGATGCTAATGCACAATCGCTCGACGTTTTCGTTGATTATTTCAACGATACAGTCGAGCAATAATTGCATGAGCTCGCTAAATTTTATACAGCGACAATTTTACTTAAAAATCTATCGTCGCCGAGATTGCGTGTTCTCGGTGACGATGCTAATGCACAATCGCTCGACGTTTTCGTTGATTTTTTCAACGATACAGTCGAGCAATAATTGCATGAGCTCGCTAAATTTTATACAGCGACAATTTTATTTAAAAATCTATCGTCGCCGAGATTGCATGTTCTCGGTGACGATGCTCATGCATCATCGCTCGATGTTTTCGTTGATTTTTTCAACGATACAGTCGAGCAATAATTGCATGAGCTCGTTACATTGCATAGAGCGATATTTTTTTTCGAAAATCTATCGTCGCCGAGATTGCATGTTCTCGGTGACGATGCTAATGCACAATCGCTCGACGTTTTCGTTGATTATTTCAACGATACAGTCGAGCAATAATTGCATGAGCTCGCTAAATTTTATACAGCGACAATTTTATTTAAAAATCTATCGTCGCCGAGATTGCGTGTTCTCGGTGACGATGCTAATGCACAATCACTCGACGTTTTCGTTGATTTTTTCAACGATACAGTCGAGCAATAATTGCATGAGCTCGCTAAATTTTATACAGCGACAATTTTATTTAAAAATCTATCGTCGCCGAGATTGCGTGTTCTCGGTGACGATGCTAATGCACAATCGCTCGACGTTTTCGTTGATTTTTTCAACGATACAGTCGAGCAATAATTGCATGAGCTCGCTAAATTTTATACAGCGACAATTTTATTTAAAAATCTATCGTCGCCGAGATTGCATGTTCTCGGTGACGATGCTCATGCATCATCGCTCGATGTTTTCGTTGATTTTTTCAACGATACAGTCGAGCAATAATTGCATGAGCTCGTTACATTGCATAGAGCGATATTTTTTTCCGAAAATCTATCGTCGCCGAGATTGCATGTTCTCGGTGACGATGCTAATGCACAATCGCTCGACGTTTTCGTTGATTATTTCAACGATACAGTCGAGCAATAATTGCATGAGCTCGCTAAATTTTATACAGCGACAATTTTATTTAAAAATCTATCGTCGCCGAGATTGCGTGTTCTCGGTGACGATGCTAATGCACAATCGCTCGACGTTTTCGTTGATTTTTTCAACGATACAGTCGAGCAATAATTGCATGAGCTCGCTAAATTTTATACAGCGACAATTTTATTTAAAAATCTATCGTCGCCGAGATTGCGTGTTCTCGGTGACGATGCTAATGCACAATCGCTCGACGTTTTCGTTGATTTTTTCAACGATACAGTCGAGCAATAATTGCATGAGCTCGCTAAATTTTATACAGCGACAATTTTATTTAAAAATCTATCGTCGCCGAGATTGCATGTTCTCGGTGACGATGCTCATGCACCATCGCTCGATGTTTTCGTTGATTTTTTCAACGATACAGTCGAGCAATAATTGCATGAGCTCGCTAAATTTTATACAGCGACAATTTTATTTAAAAATCTATCGTCGCCGAGATTGCATGTTCTCGGTGACGATGCTCATGCATCATCGCTCGATGTTTTCGTTGATTTTTTCAACGATACAGTCGAGCAATAATTGTATGAGCTCGCTAAATTTTATACAGCGACAATTTTATTTAAAAATCTATCGTCGCCGAGATTGCGTGTTCTCGGTGACGATGCTACTGCACAATCGCTCGACGTTTTCGTTGATTTTTTCAACGATACAGTCGAGCAATAATTGCATGAGCTCGCTAAATTTTATACAGCGACAATTTTATTTAAAAATCTATCGTCGCCGAGATTGCGTGTTCTCGGTGACGATGCTAATGCACAATCGCTCGACGTTTTCGTTGATTTTTTCAACGATACAGTCGAGCAATAATTGCATGAGCTCGCTAAATTTTATACAGCGACAATTTTATTTAAAAATCTATCGTCGCCGAGATTGCATGTTCTCGGTGACGATGCTCATGCACCATCGCTCGATGTTTTCGTTGATTTTTTCAACGATACAGTCGAGCAATAATTGCATGAGCTCGCTAAATTTTATACAGCGACAATTTTATTTAAAAATCTATCGTCGCCGAGATTGCATGTTCTCGGTGACGATGCTCATGCATCATCGCTCGATGTTTTCGTTGATTTTTTCAACGATACAGTCGAGCAATAATTGCATGAGCTCGTTACATTGCATAGAGCGATATTTTTTTTCGAAAATCTATCGTCGCCGAGATCGCATGTTCTCGGTGACGATGCTAATGCACAATCGCTCGACGTTTTCGTTGATTTTTTCAACGATACAGTCGAGCAATAATTGCATGAGCTCGCTAAATTTTATACAGCGACAATTTTATTTAAAAATCTATCGTCGCCGAGATTGCATGTTCTCGGTGACGATGCTCATGCATCATCGCTCGATGTTTTCGTTGATTTTTTCAACGATACAGTCGAGCAATAATTGCATGAGCTCGTTACATTGCATAGAGCGATATTTTTTATCGAAAATCTATCGCCGCCGAGATTGCATGTTCTCGGTGACGATGCTAATGCACAATCGCTCGACGTTTTCGTTGATTTTTTCAACGATACAGTCGAGCAATAATTGCATGAGCTCGCTAAATTTTATACCGCGACAATTTTATTTAAAAATCTATCGTCGCCGAGATTGCATGTTCTCGGTGACGATGCTCATGCATCATCGCTCGATGTTTTCGTTGATTTTTTCAACGATACAGTCGAGCAATAATTGCATGAGCTCGCTAAATTTTATACAGCGACAATTTTATTTAAAAATCTATCGTCGCCGAGATTGCGTGTTCTCGGTGACGATGCTAATGCACAATCGCTCGACGTTTTCGTTGATTTTTTCAACGATACAGTCGAGCAATAATTGCATGAGCTCGCTAAATTTTATACAGCGACAATTTTATTTAAAAATCTATCGTCGCCGAGATTGCATGTTCTCGGTGACGATGCTCATGCATCATCGCTCGATGTTTTCGTTGATTTTTTCAACGATACAGTCGAGCAATAATTGCATGAGCTCGTTACATTGCATAGAGCGATATTTTTTTTCGAAAATCTATCGTCGCCGAGATTGCATGTTCTCGGTGACGATGCTAATGCACAATCGCTCGACGTTTTCGTTGATTATTTCAACGATACAGTCGAGCAATAATTGCATGAGCTCGCTAAATTTTATACAGCGACAATTTTATTTAAAAATCTATCGTCGCCGAGATTGCGTGTTCTCGGTGACGATGCTAATGCACAATCGCTCGACGTTTTCGTTGATTTTTTCAACGATACAGTCGAGCAATAATTGCATGAGCTCGCTAAATTTTATACAGCGACAATTTTATTTAAAAATCTATCGTCGCCGAGATTGCATGTTCTCGGTGACGATGCTCATGCATCATCGCTCGATGTTTTCGTTGATTTTTTCAACGATACAGTCGAGCAATAATTGCATGAGCTCGCTAAATTTTATACAGCGACAATTTCATTTAAAAATCTATCGTCGCCGAGATTGCATGTTCTCGGTGACGATGCTCATGCATCATCGCTCGATGTTTTCGTTGATTTTTTCAACGATACAGTCGAGCAATAATTGCATGAGCTCGTTACATTGCATAGAGCGATATTTTTTTTCGAAAATCTATCGTCGCCGAGATTGCATGTTCTCGGTGACGATGCTAATGCACAATCGCTCGACGTTTTCGTTGATTTTTTCAACGATACAGTCGAGCAATAATTGCATGAGCTCGCTAAATTTTATACAGCGACAATTTTATTTAAAAATCTATCGTCGCCGAGATTGCATGTTCTCGGTGACGATGCTCATGCATCATCGCTCGATGTTTTCGTTGATTTTTTCAACGATACAGTCGAGCAATAATTGCATGAGCTCGTTACATTGCATAGAGCGATATTTTTTTTCGAAAATCTATCGTCGCCGAGATTGCATGTTCTCGGTGACGATGCTAATGCACAATCGCTCGACGTTTTCGTTGATTTTTTCAACGATACAGTCGAGCAATAATTGCATGAGCTCGCTAAATTTTATACAGCGACAATTTTATTTAAAAATCTATCGTCGCCGAGATTGCATGTTCTCGGTGACGATGCTCATGCATCATCGCTCGATGTTTTCGTTGATTTTTTCAACGATACAGTCGAGCAATAATTGCATGAGCTCGTTACATTGCATAGAGCGATATTTTTTTTCGAAAATCTATCGTCGCCGAGATTGCATGTTCTCGGTGACGATGCTAATGCACAATCGCTCGACGTTTTCGTTGATTTTTTCAACGATACAGTCGAGCAATAATTGCATGAGCTCGCTATTTTTTATACAGCGACAATTTTATTTAAAAATCTATCGTCGCCGAGATTGCATGTTCTCGGTGACGATGCTCATGCATCATCGCTCGATGTTTTCGTTGATTTTTTCAACGATACAGTCGAGCAATAATTGCATGAGCTCGCTAAATTTTATACAGCGACAATTTTATTTAAAAATCTATCGTCGCCGAGATTGCGTGTTCTCGGTGACGATGCTAATGCACAATCGCTCGACGTTTTCGTTGATTTTTTCAACGATACGGTCGAGCAATAATTGCATGAGCTCGCTAAATTTTATACAGCGACAATTTTATTTAAAAATCTATCGTCGCCGAGATTGCATGTTCTCGGTGACGATGCTCATGCATTATCGCTCGATGTTTTCGTTGATTTTTTCAACGATACAGTCGAGCAATAATTGCATGAGCTCGCTAAATTTTATACAGCGACAATTTTATTTAAAAATCTATCGTCGCCGAGGTTGCATGTTCTCGGTGACGATGCTCATGCATCATCGCTCGATGTTTTCGTTGATTTTTTCAACGATACAGTCGAGCAATAATTGCATGAGCTCGTTACATTGCATAGAGCGATATTTTTTTTCGAAAATCTATCGTCGCCGAGATCGCATGTTCTCGGTGACGATGCTAATGCACAATCGCTCGACGTTTTCGTTGATTTTTTCAACGATACAGTCGAGCAATAATTGCATGAGCTCGCTAAATTTTATACAGCGACAATTTTATTTAAAAATCTATCGTCGCCGAGATTGCATGTTCTCGGTGACGATGCTCATGCATCATCGCTCGATGTTTTCGTTGATTTTTTCAACGATACAGTCGAGCAATAATTGCATGAGCTCGTTACATTGCATAGAGCGATATTTTTTATCGAAAATCTATCGCCGCCGAGATTGCATGTTCTCGGTGACGATGCTAATGCACAATCGCTCGACGTTTTCGTTGATTTTTTCAACGATACAGTCGAGCAATAATTGCATGAGCTCGCTAAATTTTATACCGCGACAATTTTATTTAAAAATCTATCGTCGCCGAGATTGCATGTTCTCGGTGACGATGCTCATGCATCATCGCTCGATGTTTTCGTTGATTTTTTCAACGATACAGTCGAGCAATAATTGCATGAGCTCGCTAAATTTTATACAGCGACAATTTTATTTAAAAATCTATCGTCGCCGAGATTGCGTGTTCTCGGTGACGATGCTAATGCACAATCGCTCGACGTTTTCGTTGATTTTTTCAACGATACAGTCGAGCAATAATTGCATGAGCTCGCTAAATTTTATACAGCGACAATTTTATTTAAAAATCTATCGTCGCCGAGATTGCGTGTTCTCGGTGACGATGCTAATGCACAATCGCTCGACGTTTTCGTTGATTTTTTCAACGATACAGTCGAGCAATAATTGCATGAGCTCGCTAAATTTTATACAGCGACAATTTTATTTAAAAATCTATCGTCGCCGAGATTGCATGTTCTCGGTGACGATGCTCATGCACCATCGCTCGATGTTTTCGTTGATTTTTTCAACGATACAGTCGAGCAATAATTGCATGAGCTCGCTAAATTTTATACAGCGACAATTTTATTTAAAAATCTATCGTCGCCGAGATTGCATGTTCTCGGTGACGATGCTCATGCATCATCGCTCGATGTTTTCGTTGATTTTTTCAACGATACAGTCGAGCAATAATTGCATGAGCTCGTTACCTTTCATAGAGCGATATTTTTTTTCGAAAATCTATCGTCGCCGAGATCGCATGTTCTCGGTGACGATGCTAATGCACAATCGCTCGACGTTTTCGTTGATTTTTTCAACGATACAGTCGAGCAATAATTGCATGAGCTCGCTAAATTTTATACAGCGACAATTTTATTTAAAAATCTATCGTCGCCGAGATTGCATGTTCTCGGTGACGATGCTCATGCATCATCGCTCGATGTTTTCGTTGATTTTTTCAACGATACAGTCGAGCAATAATTGCATGAGCTCGTTACATTGCATAGAGCGATATTTTTTATCGAAAATCTATCGCCGCCGAGATTGCATGTTCTCGGTGACGATGCTAATGCACAATCGCTCGACGTTTTCGTTGATTTTTTCAACGATACAGTCGAGCAATAATTGCATGAGCTCGCTAAATTTTATACCGCGACAATTTTATTTAAAAATCTATCGTCGCCGAGATTGCATGTTCTCGGTGACGATGCTCATGCATCATCGCTCGATGTTTTCGTTGATTTTTTCAACGATACAGTCGAGCAATAATTGCATGAGCTCGCTAAATTTTATACAGCGACAATTTTATTTAAAAATCTATCGTCGCCGAGATTGCGTGTTCTCGGTGACGATGCTAATGCACAATCGCTCGACGTTTTCGTTGATTTTTTCAACGATACAGTCGAGCAATAATTGCATGAGCTCGCTAAATTTTATACAGCGACAATTTTATTTAAAAATCTATCGTCGCCGAGATTGCGTGTTCTCGGTGACGATGCTAATGCACAATCGCTCGACGTTTTCGTTGATTTTTTCAACGATACAGTCGAGCAATAATTGCATGAGCTCGCTAAATTTTATACAGCGACAATTTTATTTAAAAATCTATCGTCGCCGAGATTGCATGTTCTCGGTGACGATGCTCATGCACCATCGCTCGATGTTTTCGTTGATTTTTTCAACGATACAGTCGAGCAATAATTGCATGAGCTCGCTAAATTTTATACAGCGACAATTTTATTTAAAAATCTATCGTCGCCGAGATTGCATGTTCTCGGTGACGATGCTCATGCATCATCGCTCGATGTTTTCGTTGATTTTTTCAACGATACAGTCGAGCAATAATTGCATGAGCTCGTTACATTGCATAGAGCGATATTTTTTTTCGAAAATCTATCGTCGCCGAGATTGCATGTTCTCGGTGACGATGCTAATGCACAATCGCTCGACGTTTTCGTTGATTATTTCAACGATACAGTCGAGCAATAATTGCATGAGCTCGCTAAATTTTATACAGCGACAATTTTATTTAAAAATCTATCGTCGCCGAGATTGCGTGTTCTCGGTGACGATGCTAATGCACAATCGCTCGACGTTTTCGTTGATTATTTCAACGATACAGTCGAGCAATAATTGCATGAGCTCGCTAAATTTTATACAGCGACAATTTTATTTAAAAATCTATCGTCGCCGAGATTGCGTGTTCTCGGTGACGATGCTAATGCACAATCGCTCGACGTTTTCGTTGATTTTTTCAACGATACAGTCGAGCAATAATTGCATGAGCTCGCTAAATTTTATACAGCGACAATTTTATTTAAAAATCTATCGTCACCGAGATTGCGTGTTCTCGGTGACGATGCTAATGCACAATCGCTCGACGTTTTCGTTGATTTTTTCAACGATACAGTCGAGCAATAATTGCATGAGCTCGCTAAATTTTATACAGCGACAATTTTATTTAAAAATCTATCGTCGCCGAGATTGCATGTTCTCGGTGACGATGCTCATGCATCATCGCTCGATGTTTTCGTTGATTTTTTCAACGATACAGTCGAGCAATAATTGCATGAGCTCGCTAAATTTTATACAGCGACAATTTCATTTAAAAATCTATCGTCGCCGAGATTGCATGTTCTCGGTGACGATGCTCATGCATCATCGCTCGATGTTTTCGTTGATTTTTTCAACGATACAGTCGAGCAATAATTGCATGAGCTCGCTAAATTTTATACAGCGACAATTTTATTTAAAAATCTATCGTCGCCGAGATTGCGTGTTCTCGGTGACGATGCTAATGCACAATCGCTCGACGTTTTCGTTGATTTTTTCAACGATACAGTCGAGCAATAATTGCATGAGCTCGCTAAATTTTATACAGCGACAATTTTATTTAAAAATCTATCGTCGCCGAGATTGCGTGTTCTCGGTGACGATGCTAATGCACAATCGCTCGACGTTTTCGTTGATTTTTTCAACGATACAGTCGAGCAATAATTGCATGAGCTCGCTAAATTTTATACAGCGACAATTTTATTTAAAAATCTATCGTCGCCGAGATTGCATGTTCTCGGTGACGATGCTCATGCACCATCGCTCGATGTTTTCGTTGATTTTTTCAACGATACAGTCGAGCAATAATTGCATGAGCTCGCTAAATTTTATACAGCGACAATTTTATTTAAAAATCTATCGTCGCCGAGATTGCATGTTCTCGGTGACGATGCTCATGCATCATCGCTCGATGTTTTCGTTGATTTTTTCAACGATACAGTCGAGCAATAATTGCATGAGCTCGTTACATTGCATAGAGCGATATTTTTTTTCGAAAATCTATCGTCGCCGAGATTGCATGTTCTCGGTGACGATGCTAATGCACAATCGCTCGACGTTTTCGTTGATTATTTCAACGATACAGTCGAGCAATAATTGCATGAGCTCGCTAAATTTTATACAGCGACAATTTTATTTAAAAATCTATCGTCGCCGAGATTGCGTGTTCTCGGTGACGATGCTAATGCACAATCGCTCGACGTTTTCGTTGATTATTTCAACGATACAGTCGAGCAATAATTGCATGAGCTCGCTAAATTTTATACAGCGACAATTTTATTTAAAAATCTATCGTCGCCGAGATTGCGTGTTCTCGGTGACGATGCTAATGCACAATCGCTCGACGTTTTCGTTGATTTTTTCAACGATACAGTCGAGCAATAATTGCATGAGCTCGCTAAATTTTATACAGCGACAATTTTATTTAAAAATCTATCGTCGCCGAGATTGCGTGTTCTCGGTGACGATGCTAATGCACAATCGCTCGACGTTTTCGTTGATTTTTTCAACGATACAGTCGAGCAATAATTGCATGAGCTCGCTAAATTTTATACAGCGACAATTTTATTTAAAAATCTATCGTCGCCGAGATTGCATGTTCTCGGTGACGATGCTCATGCACCATCGCTCGATGTTTTCGTTGATTTTTTCAACGATACAGTCGAGCAATAATTGCATGAGCTCGTTACATTGCATAGAGCGATATTTTTTTTCGAAAATCTATCGTCGCCGAGATTGCATGTTCTCGGTGACGATGCTAATGCACAATCGCTCGACGTATTCGTTGATTTTTTCAACGATACAGTCGAGCAATAATTGCATGAGCTCGCTAAATTTTATACAGCGACAATTTTATTTAAAAATCTATCGTCGCCGAGATTGCATGTTCTCGGTGACGATGCTCATGCATCATCGCTCGATGTTTTCGTTGATTTTTTCAACGATACAGTCGAGCAATAATTGCATGAGCTCGTTACATTGCATAGAGCGATATTTTTTATCGAAAATCTATCGCCGCCGAGATTGCATGTTCTCGGTGACGATGCTAATGCACAATCGCTCGACGTTTTCGTTGATTTTTTCAACGATACAGTCGAGCAATAATTGCATGAGCTCGCTAAATTTTATACCGCGACAATTTTATTTAAAAATCTATCGTCGCCGAGATTGCATGTTCTCGGTGACGATGCTCATGCATCATCGCTCGATGTTTTCGTTGATTTTTTCAACGATACAGTCGAGCAATAATTGCATGAGCTCGCTAAATTTTATACAGCGACAATTTTATTTAAAAATCTATCGTCGCCGAGATTGCGTGTTCTCGGTGACGATGCTACTGCACAATCGCTCGACGTTTTCGTTGATTTTTTCAACGATACAGTCGAGCAATAATTGCATGAGCTCGCTAAATTTTATACAGCGACAATTTTATTTAAAAATCTATCGTCGCCGAGATTGCGTGTTCTCGGTGACGATGCTAATGCACAATCGCTCGACGTTTTCGTTGATTTTTTCAACGATACAGTCGAGCAATAATTGCATGAGCTCGCTAAATTTTATACAGCGACAATTTTATTTAAAAATCTATCGTCGCCGAGATTGCATGTTCTCGGTGACGATGCTCATGCACCATCGCTCGATGTTTTCGTTGATTTTTTCAACGATACAGTCGAGCAATAATTGCATGAGCTCGCTAAATTTTATACAGCGACAATTTTATTTAAAAATCTATCGTCGCCGAGATTGCATGTTCTCGGTGACGATGCTCATGCATCATCGCTCGATGTTTTCGTTGATTTTTTCAACGATACAGTCGAGCAATAATTGCATGAGCTCGTTACATTGCATAGAGCGATATTTTTTTTCGAAAATCTATCGTCGCCGAGATCGCATGTTCTCGGTGACGATGCTAATGCACAATCGCTCGACGTTTTCGTTGATTTTTTCAACGATACAGTCGAGCAATAATTGCATGAGCTCGCTAAATTTTATACAGCGACAATTTTATTTAAAAATCTATCGTCGCCGAGATTGCATGTTCTCGGTGACGATGCTCATGCATCATCGCTCGATGTTTTCGTTGATTTTTTCAACGATACAGTCGAGCAATAATTGCATGAGCTCGTTACATTGCATAGAGCGATATTTTTTATCGAAAATCTATCGCCGCCGAGATTGCATGTTCTCGGTGACGATGCTAATGCACAATCGCTCGACGTTTTCGTTGATTTTTTCAACGATACAGTCGAGCAATAATTGCATGAGCTCGCTAAATTTTATACCGCGACAATTTTATTTAAAAATCTATCGTCGCCGAGATTGCATGTTCTCGGTGACGATGCTCATGCATCATCGCTCGATGTTTTCGTTGATTTTTTCAACGATACAGTCGAGCAATAATTGCATGAGCTCGCTAAATTTTATACAGCGACAATTTTATTTAAAAATCTATCGTCGCCGAGATTGCGTGTTCTCGGTGACGATGCTAATGCACAATCGCTCGACGTTTTCGTTGATTTTTTCAACGATACAGTCGAGCAATAATTGCATGAGCTCGCTAAATTTTATACAGCGACAATTTTATTTAAAAATCTGTCGTCGCCGAGATTGCATGTTCTCGGTGACGATGCTCATGCATCATCGCTCGATGTTTTCGTTGATTTTTTCAACGATACAGTCGAGCAATAATTGCATGAGCTCGTTACATTGCATAGAGCGATATTTTTTTTCGAAAATCTATCGTCGCCGAGATTGCATGTTCTCGGTGACGATGCTAATGCACAATCGCTCGACGTTTTCGTTGATTATTTCAACGATACAGTCGAGCAATAATTGCATGAGCTCGCTAAATTTTATACAGCGACAATTTTACTTAAAAATCTATCGTCGCCGAGATTGCGTGTTCTCGGTGACGATGCTAATGCACAATCGCTCGACGTTTTCGTTGATTTTTTCAACGATACAGTCGAGCAATAATTGCATGAGCTCGCTAAATTTTATACAGCGACAATTTTATTTAAAAATCTATCGTCGCCGAGATTGCATGTTCTCGGTGACGATGCTCATGCATCATCGCTCGATGTTTTCGTTGATTTTTTCAACGATACAGTCGAGCAATAATTGCATGAGCTCGTTACATTGCATAGAGCGATATTTTTTTTCGAAAATCTATCGTCGCCGAGATCGCATGTTCTCGGTGACGATGCTAATGCACAATCGCTCGACGTTTTCGTTGATTTTTTCAACGATACAGTCGAGCAATAATTGCATGAGCTCGCTAAATTTTATACAGCGACAATTTTATTTAAAAATCTATCGTCGCCGAGATTGCATGTTCTCGGTGACGATGCTCATGCATCATCGCTCGATGTTTTCGTTGATTTTTTCAACGATACAGTCGAGCAATAATTGCATGAGCTCGTTACATTGCATAGAGCGATATTTTTTATCGAAAATCTATCGCCGCCGAGATTGCATGTTCTCGGTGACGATGCTAATGCACAATCGCTCGACGTTTTCGTTGATTTTTTCAACGATACAGTCGAGCAATAATTGCATGAGCTCGCTAAATTTTATACCGCGACAATTTTATTTAAAAATCTATCGTCGCCGAGATTGCATGTTCTCGGTGACGATGCTCATGCATCATCGCTCGATGTTTTCGTTGATTTTTTCAACGATACAGTCGAGCAATAATTGCATGAGCTCGCTAAATTTTATACAGCGACAATTTTATTTAAAAATCTATCGTCGCCGAGATTGCGTGTTCTCGGTGACGATGCTAATGCACAATCGCTCGACGTTTTCGTTGATTTTTTCAACGATACAGTCGAGCAATAATTGCATGAGCTCGCTAAATTTTATACAGCGACAATTTTATTTAAAAATCTGTCGTCGCCGAGATTGCATGTTCTCGGTGACGATGCTCATGCATCATCGCTCGATGTTTTCGTTGATTTTTTCAACGATACAGTCGAGCAATAATTGCATGAGCTCGTTACATTGCATAGAGCGATATTTTTTTTCGAAAATCTATCGTCGCCGAGATTGCATGTTCTCGGTGACGATGCTAATGCACAATCGCTCGACGTTTTCGTTGATTATTTCAACGATACAGTCGAGCAATAATTGCATGAGCTCGCTAAATTTTATACAGCGACAATTTTACTTAAAAATCTATCGTCGCCGAGATTGCGTGTTCTCGGTGACGATGCTAATGCACAATCGCTCGACGTTTTCGTTGATTTTTTCAACGATACAGTCGAGCAATAATTGCATGAGCTCGCTAAATTTTATACAGCGACAATTTTATTTAAAAATCTATCGTCGCCGAGATTGCATGTTCTCGGTGACGATGCTCATGCATCATCGCTCGATGTTTTCGTTGATTTTTTCAACGATACAGTCGAGCAATAATTGCATGAGCTCGTTACATTGCATAGAGCGATATTTTTTTTCGAAAATCTATCGTCGCCGAGATTGCATGTTCTCGGTGACGATGCTAATGCACAATCGCTCGACGTTTTCGTTGATTATTTCAACGATACAGTCGAGCAATAATTGCATGAGCTCGCTAAATTTTATACAGCGACAATTTTATTTAAAAATCTATCGTCGCCGAGATTGCGTGTTCTCGGTGACGATGCTAATGCACAATCACTCGACGTTTTCGTTGATTTTTTCAACGATACAGTCGAGCAATAATTGCATGAGCTCGCTAAATTTTATACAGCGACAATTTTATTTAAAAATCTATCGTCGCCGAGATTGCGTGTTCTCGGTGACGATGCTAATGCACAATCGCTCGACGTTTTCGTTGATTTTTTCAACGATACAGTCGAGCAATAATTGCATGAGCTCGCTAAATTTTATACAGCGACAATTTTATTTAAAAATCTATCGTCGCCGAGATTGCATGTTCTCGGTGACGATGCTCATGCATCATCGCTCGATGTTTTCGTTGATTTTTTCAACGATACAGTCGAGCAATAATTGCATGAGCTCGTTACATTGCATAGAGCGATATTTTTTTCCGAAAATCTATCGTCGCCGAGATTGCATGTTCTCGGTGACGATGCTAATGCACAATCGCTCGACGTTTTCGTTGATTATTTCAACGATACAGTCGAGCAATAATTGCATGAGCTCGCTAAATTTTATACAGCGACAATTTTATTTAAAAATCTATCGTCGCCGAGATTGCGTGTTCTCGGTGACGATGCTAATGCACAATCGCTCGACGTTTTCGTTGATTTTTTCAACGATACAGTCGAGCAATAATTGCATGAGCTCGCTAAATTTTATACAGCGACAATTTTATTTAAAAATCTATCGTCGCCGAGATTGCGTGTTCTCGGTGACGATGCTAATGCACAATCGCTCGACGTTTTCGTTGATTTTTTCAACGATACAGTCGAGCAATAATTGCATGAGCTCGCTAAATTTTATACAGCGACAATTTTATTTAAAAATCTATCGTCGCCGAGATTGCATGTTCTCGGTGACGATGCTCATGCACCATCGCTCGATGTTTTCGTTGATTTTTTCAACGATACAGTCGAGCAATAATTGCATGAGCTCGCTAAATTTTATACAGCGACAATTTTATTTAAAAATCTATCGTCGCCGAGATTGCATGTTCTCGGTGACGATGCTCATGCATCATCGCTCGATGTTTTCGTTGATTTTTTCAACGATACAGTCGAGCAATAATTGCATGAGCTCGTTACATTGCATAGAGCGATATTTTTTATCGAAAATCTATCGCCGCCGAGATTGCATGTTCTCGGTGACGATGCTAATGCACAATCGCTCGACGTTTTCGTTGATTTTTTCAACGATACAGTCGAGCAATAATTGCATGAGCTCGCTAAATTTTATACCGCGACAATTTTATTTAAAAATCTATCGTCGCCGAGATTGCATGTTCTCGGTGACGATGCTCATGCATCATCGCTCGATGTTTTCGTTGATTTTTTCAACGATACAGTCGAGCAATAATTGCATGAGCTCGCTAAATTTTATACAGCGACAATTTTATTTAAAAATCTATCGTCGCCGAGATTGCGTGTTCTCGGTGACGATGCTAATGCACAATCGCTCGACGTTTTCGTTGATTTTTTCAACGATACAGTCGAGCAATAATTGCATGAGCTCGCTAAATTTTATACAGCGACAATTTTATTTAAAAATCTATCGTCGCCGAGATTGCATGTTCTCGGTGACGATGCTCATGCATCATCGCTCGATGTTTTCGTTGATTTTTTCAACGATACAGTCGAGCAATAATTGCATGAGCTCGTTACATTGCATAGAGCGATATTTTTTTTCGAAAATCTATCGTCGCCGAGATTGCATGTTCTCGGTGACGATGCTAATGCACAATCGCTCGACGTTTTCGTTGATTATTTCAACGATACAGTCGAGCAATAATTGCATGAGCTCGCTAAATTTTATACAGCGACAATTTTATTTAAAAATCTATCGTCGCCGAGATTGCGTGTTCTCGGTGACGATGCTAATGCACAATCGCTCGACGTTTTCGTTGATTTTTTCAACGATACAGTCGAGCAATAATTGCATGAGCTCGCTAAATTTTATACAGCGACAATTTTATTTAAAAATCTATCGTCGCCGAGATTGCGTGTTCTCGGTGACGATGCTAATGCACAATCGCTCGACGTTTTCGTTGATTTTTTCAACGATACAGTCGAGCAATAATTGCATGAGCTCGCTAAATTTTATACAGCGACAATTTTATTTAAAAATCTATCGTCGCCGAGATTGCATGTTCTCGGTGACGATGCTCATGCATCATCGCTCGATGTTTTCGTTGATTTTTTCAACGATACAGTCGAGCAATAATTGCATGAGCTCGTTACATTGCATAGAGCGATATTTTTTTTCGAAAATCTATCGTCGCCGAGATTGCATGTTCTCGGTGACGATGCTAATGCACAATCGCTCGACGTTTTCGTTGATTATTTCAACGATACAGTCGAGCAATAATTGCATGAGCTCGCTAAATTTTATACAGCGACAATTTTATTTAAAAATCTATCGTCGCCGAGATTGCGTGTTCTCGGTGACGATGCTAATGCACAATCACTCGACGTTTTCGTTGATTTTTTCAACGATACAGTCGAGCAATAATTGCATGAGCTCGCTAAATTTTATACAGCGACAATTTTATTTAAAAATCTATCGTCGCCGAGATTGCGTGTTCTCGGTGACGATGCTAATGCACAATCGCTCGACGTTTTCGTTGATTTTTTCAACGATACAGTCGAGCAATAATTGCATGAGCTCGCTAAATTTTATACAGCGACAATTTTATTTAAAAATCTATCGTCGCCGAGATTGCATGTTCTCGGTGACGATGCTCATGCATCATCGCTCGATGTTTTCGTTGATTTTTTCAACGATACAGTCGAGCAATAATTGCATGAGCTCGTTACATTGCATAGAGCGATATTTTTTTCCGAAAATCTATCGTCGCCGAGATTGCATGTTCTCGGTGACGATGCTAATGCACAATCGCTCGACGTTTTCGTTGATTATTTCAACGATACAGTCGAGCAATAATTGCATGAGCTCGCTAAATTTTATACAGCGACAATTTTATTTAAAAATCTATCGTCGCCGAGATTGCGTGTTCTCGGTGACGATGCTAATGCACAATCGCTCGTCGTTTTCGTTGATTTTTTCAACGATACAGTCGAGCAATAATTGCATGAGCTCGCTAAATTTTATACAGCGACAATTTTATTTAAAAATCTATCGTCGCCGAGATTGCGTGTTCTCGGTGACGATGCTAATGCACAATCGCTCGACGTTTTCGTTGATTTTTTCAACGATACAGTCGAGCAATAATTGCATGAGCTCGCTAAATTTTATACAGCGACAATTTTATTTAAAAATCTATCGTCGCCGAGATTGCATGTTCTCGGTGACGATGCTCATGCACCATCGCTCGATGTTTTCGTTGATTTTTTCAACGATACAGTCGAGCAATAATTGCATGAGCTCGCTAAATTTTATACAGCGACAATTTTATTTAAAAATCTATCGTCGCCGAGATTGCATGTTCTCGGTGACGATGCTCATGCATCATCGCTCGATGTTTTCGTTGATTTTTTCAACGATACAGTCGAGCAATAATTGCATGAGCTCGTTACATTGCATAGAGCGATATTTTTTTTCGAAAATCTATCGTCGCCGAGATCGCATGTTCTCGGTGACGATGCTAATGCACAATCGCTCGACGTTTTCGTTGATTTTTTCAACGATACAGTCGAGCAATAATTGCATGAGCTCGCTAAATTTTATACAGCGACAATTTTCGTTAAAAATCTATCGTCGCCGAGATTGCGTGTTCTCGGTGACGATGCTAATGCACAATCGCTCGACGTTTTCGTTGATTTTTTCAACGATACAGTCGAGCAATAATTGCATGAGCTCGCTAAATTTTATACAGCGACAATTTTATTTAAAAATCTATCGTCGCCGAGATTGCATGTTCTCGGTGACGATGCTCATGCACAATCGCTCGACGTTTTCGTTGATTATTTCAACGATACAGTCGAGCAATAATTGCATGAGCTCGCTAAATTTTATACAGCGACAATTTTATTTAAAAATCTATCGTCGCCGAGATTGCGTGTTCTCGGTGACGATGCTAATGCACAATCGCTCGACGTTTTCGTTGATTTTTTCAACGATACAGTCGAGCAATAATTGCATGAGCTCGCTAAATTTTATACAGCGACAATTTTATTTAAAAATCTATCGTCGCCGAGATTGCGTGTTCTCGGTGACGATGCTAATGCACAATCGCTCGACGTTTTCGTTGATTTTTTCAACGATACAGTCGAGCAATAATTGCATGAGCTCGCTAAATTTTATACAGCGACAATTTTATTTAAAAATCTATCGTCGCCGAGATTGCATGTTCTCGGTGACGATGCTCATGCACCATCGCTCGATGTTTTCGTTGATTTTTTCAACGATACAGTCGAGCAATAATTGCATGAGCTCGCTAAATTTTATACAGCGACAATTTTATTTGAAAATCTATCGTCGCCGAGATTGCATGTTCTCGGTGACGATGCTCATGCATCATCGCTCGATGTTTTCGTTGATTTTTTCAACGATACAGTCGAGCAATAATTGCATGAGCTCGTTACATTGCATAGAGCGATATTTTTTTTCGAAAATCTATCGTCGCCGAGATTGCATGTTCTCGGTGACGATGCTAATGCACAATCGCTCGACGTTTTCGTTGATTTTTTCAACGATACAGTCGAGCAATAATTGCATGAGCTCGCTATTTTTTATACAGCGACAATTTTATTTAAAAATCTATCGTCGCCGAGATTGCATGTTCTCGGTGACGATGCTCATGCATTATCGCTCGATGTTTTCGTTGATTTTTTCAACGATACAGTCGAGCAATAATTGCATGAGCTCGCTAAATTTTATACAGCGACAATTTTATTTAAAAATCTATCGTCGCCGAGATTGCATGTTCTCGGTGACGATGCTCATGCATCATCGCTCGATGTTTTCGTCGATTTTTTCAACGATACAGTCGAGCAATAATTGCATGAGCTCGTTACATTGCATAGAGCGATATTTTTTTTCGAAAATCTATCGTCGCCGAGATCGCATGTTCTCGGTGACGATGCTAATGCACAATCGCTCGACGTTTTCGTTGATTTTTTCAACGATACAGTCGAGCAATAATTGCATGAGCTCGCTAAATTTTATACAGCGACAATTTTATTTAAAAATCTATCGTCGCCGAGATTGCATGTTCTCGGTGACGATGCTCATGCATCATCGCTCGATGTTTTCGTTGATTTTTTCAACGATACAGTCGAGCAATAATTGCATGAGCTCGTTACATTGCATAGAGCGATATTTTTTATCGAAAATCTATCGCCGCCGAGATTGCATGTTCTCGGTGACGATGCTAATGCACAATCGCTCGACGTTTTCGTTGATTTTTTCAACGATACAGTCGAGCAATAATTGCATGAGCTCGCTAAATTTTATACCGCGACAATTTTATTTAAAAATCTATCGTCGCCGAGATTGCATGTTCTCGGTGACGATGCTCATGCATCATCGCTCGATGTTTTCGTTGATTTTTTCAACGATACAGTCGAGCAATAATTGCATGAGCTCGCTATTTTTTATACAGCGACAATTTTATTTAAAAATCTATCGTCGCCGAGATTGCATGTTCTCGGTGACGATGCTCATGCATTATCGCTCGATGTTTTCGTTGATTTTTTCAACGATACAGTCGAGCAATAATTGCATGAGCTCGCTAAATTTTATACAGCGACAATTTTATTTAAAAATCTATCGTCGCCGAGATTGCATGTTCTCGGTGACGATGCTCATGCATCATCGCTCGATGTTTTCGTTGATTTTTTCAACGATACAGTCGAGCAATAATTGCATGAGCTCGTTACATTGCATAGAGCGATATTTTTTTTCGAAAATCTATCGTCGCCGAGATCGCATGTTCTCGGTGACGATGCTAATGCACAATCGCTCGACGTTTTCGTTGATTTTTTCAACGATACAGTCGAGCAATAATTGCATGAGCTCGCTAAATTTTATACAGCGACAATTTTATTTAAAAATCTATCGTCGCCGAGATTGCATGTTCTCGGTGACGATGCTCATGCATCATCGCTCGATGTTTTCGTTGATTTTTTCAACGATACAGTCGAGCAATAATTGCATGAGCTCGTTACATTGCATAGAGCGATATTTTTTATCGAAAATCTATCGCCGCCGAGATTGCATGTTCTCGGTGACGATGCTAATGCACAATCGCTCGACGTTTTCGTTGATTTTTTCAACGATACAGTCGAGCAATAATTGCATGAGCTCGCTAAATTTTATACCGCGACAATTTTATTTAAAAATCTATCGTCGCCGAGATTGCATGTTCTCGGTGACGATGCTCATGCATCATCGCTCGATGTTTTCGTTGATTTTTTCAACGATACAGTCGAGCAATAATTGCATGAGCTCGCTAAATTTTATACAGCGACAATTTTATTTAAAAATCTATCGTCGCCGAGATTGCGTGTTCTCGGTGACGATGCTAATGCACAATCGCTCGACGTTTTCGTTGATTTTTTCAACGATACAGTCGAGCAATAATTGCATGAGCTCGCTAAATTTTATACAGCGACAATTTTATTTAAAAATCTATCGTCGCCGAGATTGCGTCTTCTCGGTGACGATGCTAATGCACAATCGCTCGACGTTTTCGTTGATTTTTTCAACGATACAGTCGAGCAATAATTGCATGAGCTCGCTAAATTTTATACAGCGACAATTTTATTTAAAAATCTATCGTCGCCGAGATTGCATGTTCTCGGTGACGATGCTCATGCACCATCGCTCGATGTTTTCGTTGATTTTTTCAACGATACAGTCGAGCAATAATTGCATGAGCTCGCTAAATTTTATACAGCGACAATTTTATTTAAAAATCTATCGTCGCCGAGATTGCGTGTTCTCGGTGACGATGCTCATGCATCATCGCTCGATGTTTTCGTTGATTTTTTCAACGATACAGTCGAGCAATAATTGCATGAGCTCGTTACCTTTCATAGAGCGATATTTTTTTTCGAAAATCTATCGTCGCCGAGATCGCATGTTCTCGGTGACGATGCTCATGCACCATCGCTCGATGTTTTCGTTGATTTTTTCAACGATACAGTCGAGCAATAATTGCATGAGCTCGTTACATTGCATAGAGCGATATTTTTTTTCGAAAATCTATCGTCGCCGAGATTGCATGTTCTCGGTGACGATGCTAATGCACAATCGCTCGACGTTTTCGTTGATTATTTCAACGATACAGTCGAGCAATAATTGCATGAGCTCGCTAAATTTTATACAGCGACAATTTTATTTAAAAATCTATCGTCGCCGAGATTGCGTGTTCTCGGTGACGATGCTAATGCACAATCGCTCGACGTTTTCGTTGATTATTTCAACGATACAGTCGAGCAATAATTGCATGAGCTCGCTAAATTTTATACAGCGACAATTTTATTTAAAAATCTATCGTCGCCGAGATTGCGTGTTCTCGGTGACGATGCTAATGCACAATCGCTCGACGTTTTCGTTGATTTTTTCAACGATACAGTCGAGCAATAATTGCATGAGCTCGCTAAATTTTATACAGCGACAATTTTATTTAAAAATCTATCGTCACCGAGATTGCGTGTTCTCGGTGACGATGCTAATGCACAATCGCTCGACGTTTTCGTTGATTTTTTCAACGATACAGTCGAGCAATAATTGCATGAGCTCGCTAAATTTTATACAGCGACAATTTTATTTAAAAATCTATCGTCGCCGAGATTGCATGTTCTCGGTGACGATGCTCATGCATCATCGCTCGATGTTTTCGTTGATTTTTTCAACGATACAGTCGAGCAATAATTGCATGAGCTCGCTAAATTTTATACAGCGACAATTTCATTTAAAAATCTATCGTCGCCGAGATTGCATGTTCTCGGTGACGATGCTCATGCATCATCGCTCGATGTTTTCGTTGATTTTTTCAACGATACAGTCGAGCAATAATTGCATGAGCTCGCTAAATTTTATACAGCGACAATTTTATTTAAAAATCTATCGTCGCCGAGATTGCGTGTTCTCGGTGACGATGCTAATGCACAATCGCTCGACGTTTTCGTTGATTTTTTCAACGATACTGCCGAGCAATAATTGCATGAGCTCGCTAAATTTTATACAGCGACAATTTTATTTAAAAATCTATCGTCGCCGAGATTGCGTGTTCTCGGTGACGATGCTAATGCACAATCGCTCGACGTTTTCGTTGATTTTTTCAACGATACAGTCGAGCAATAATTGCATGAGCTCGCTAAATATTATACAGCGACAATTTTATTTAAAAATCTATCGTCGCCGAGATTGCATGTTCTCGGTGACGATGCTCATGCACCATCGCTCGATGTTTTCGTTGATTTTTTCAACGATACAGTCGAGCAATAATTGCATGAGCTCGCTAAATTTTATACAGCGACAATTTTATTTAAAAATCTATCGTCGCCGAGATTGCATGTTCTCGGTGACGATGCTCATGCATCATCGCTCGATGTTTTCGTTGATTTTTTCAACGATACAGTCGAGCAATAATTGCATGAGCTCGTTACATTGCATAGAGCGATATTTTTTTTCGAAAATCTATCGTCGCCGAGATTGCATGTTCTCGGTGACGATGCTAATGCACAATCGCTCGACGTTTTCGTTGATTATTTCAACGATACAGTCGAGCAATAATTGCATGAGCTCGCTAAATTTTATACAGCGACAATTTTATTTAAAAATCTATCGTCGCCGAGATTGCGTGTTCTCGGTGACGATGCTAATGCACAATCGCTCGACGTTTTCGTTGATTATTTCAACGATACAGTCGAGCAATAATTGCATGAGCTCGCTAAATTTTATACAGCGACAATTTTATTTAAAAATCTATCGTCGCCGAGATTGCGTGTTCTCGGTGACGATGCTAATGCACAATCGCTCGACGTTTTCGTTGATTTTTTCAACGATACAGTCGAGCAATAATTGCATGAGCTCGCTAAATTTTATACAGCGACAATTTTATTTAAAAATCTATCGTCACCGAGATTGCGTGTTCTCGGTGACGATGCTAATGCACAATCGCTCGACGTTTTCGTTGATTTTTTCAACGATACAGTCGAGCAATAATTGCATGAGCTCGCTAAATTTTATACAGCGACAATTTTATTTAAAAATCTATCGTCGCCGAGATTGCATGTTCTCGGTGACGATGCTCATGCATCATCGCTCGATGTTTTCGTTGATTTTTTCAACGATACAGTCGAGCAATAATTGCATGAGCTCGCTAAATTTTATACAGCGACAATTTCATTTAAAAATCTATCGTCGCCGAGATTGCATGTTCTCGGTGACGATGCTCATGCATCATCGCTCGATGTTTTCGTTGATTTTTTCAACGATACAGTCGAGCAATAATTGCATGAGCTCGCTAAATTTTATACAGCGACAATTTTATTTAAAAATCTATCGTCGCCGAGATTGCGTGTTCTCGGTGACGATGCTAATGCACAATCGCTCGACGTTTTCGTTGATTTTTTCAACGATACTGCCGAGCAATAATTGCATGAGCTCGCTAAATTTTATACAGCGACAATTTTATTTAAAAATCTATCGTCGCCGAGATTGCGTGTTCTCGGTGACGATGCTAATGCACAATCGCTCGACGTTTTCGTTGATTTTTTCAACGATACAGTCGAGCAATAATTGCATGAGCTCGCTAAATATTATACAGCGACAATTTTATTTAAAAATCTATCGTCGCCGAGATTGCATGTTCTCGGTGACGATGCTCATGCACCATCGCTCGATGTTTTCGTTGATTTTTTCAACGATACAGTCGAGCAATAATTGCATGAGCTCGCTAAATTTTATACAGCGACAATTTTATTTAAAAATCTATCGTCGCCGAGATTGCATGTTCTCGGTGACGATGCTCATGCATCATCGCTCGATGTTTTCGTTGATTTTTTCAACGATACAGTCGAGCAATAATTGCATGAGCTCGTTACATTGCATAGAGCGATATTTTTTTTCGAAAATCTATCGTCGCCGAGATTGCATGTTCTCGGTGACGATGCTAATGCACAATCGCTCGACGTTTTCGTTGATTATTTCAACGATACAGTCGAGCAATAATTGCATGAGCTCGCTAAATTTTATACAGCGACAATTTTATTTAAAAATCTATCGTCGCCGAGATTGCGTGTTCTCGGTGACGATGCTAATGCACAATCGCTCGACGTTTTCGTTGATTATTTCAACGATACAGTCGAGCAATAATTGCATGAGCTCGCTAAATTTTATACAGCGACAATTTTATTTAAAAATCTATCGTCGCCGAGATTGCGTGTTCTCGGTGACGATGCTAATGCACAATCGCTCGACGTTTTCGTTGATTTTTTCAACGATACAGTCGAGCAATAATTGCATGAGCTCGCTAAATTTTATACAGCGACAATTTTATTTAAAAATCTATCGTCACCGAGATTGCGTGTTCTCGGTGACGATGCTAATGCACAATCGCTCGACGTTTTCGTTGATTTTTTCAACGATACAGTCGAGCAATAATTGCATGAGCTCGCTAAATTTTATACAGCGACAATTTTATTTAAAAATCTATCGTCGCCGAGATTGCATGTTCTCGGTGACGATGCTCATGCATCATCGCTCGATGTTTTCGTTGATTTTTTCAACGATACAGTCGAGCAATAATTGCATGAGCTCGCTAAATTTTATACAGCGACAATTTCATTTAAAAATCTATCGTCGCCGAGATTGCATGTTCTCGGTGACGATGCTCATGCATCATCGCTCGATGTTTTCGTTGATTTTTTCAACGATACAGTCGAGCAATAATTGCATGAGCTCGTTACATTGCATAGAGCGATATTTTTTTTCGAAAATCTATCGTCGCCGAGATTGCATGTTCTCGGTGACGATGCTAATGCACAATCGCTCGACGTTTTCGTTGATTTTTTCAACGATACAGTCGAGCAATAATTGCATGAGCTCGCTAAATTTTATACAGCGACAATTTTATTTAAAAATCTATCGTCGCCGAGATTGCATGTTCTCGGTGACGATGCTCATGCATCATCGCTCGATGTTTTCGTTGATTTTTTCAACGATACAGTCGAGCAATAATTGCATGAGCTCGTTACATTGCATAGAGCGATATTTTTTTTCGAAAATCTATCGTCGCCGAGATTGCATGTTCTCGGTGACGATGCTAATGCACAATCGCTCGACGTTTTCGTTGATTTTTTCAACGATACAGTCGAGCAATAATTGCATGAGCTCGCTATTTTTTATACAGCGACAATTTTATTTAAAAATCTATTGTCGCCGAGATTGCATGTTCTCGGTGACGATGCTCATGCATCATCGCTCGATGTTTTCGTTGATTTTTTCAACGATACAGTCGAGCAATAATTGCATGAGCTCGCTAAATTTTATACAGCGACAATTTCATTTAAAAATCTATCGTCGCCGAGATTGCATGTTCTCGGTGACGATGCTCATGCATCATCGCTCGATGTTTTCGTTGATTTTTTCAACGATACAGTCGAGCAATAATTGCATGAGCTCGTTACATTGCATAGAGCGATATTTTTTTTCGAAAATCTATCGTCGCCGAGATTGCGTGTTCTCGGTGACGATGCTAATGCACAATCGCTCGACGTTTTCGTTGATTTTTTCAACGATACAGTCGAGCAATAATTGCATGAGCTCGCTAAATTTTATACAGCGACAATTTTATTTAAAAATCTATCGTCGCCGAGATTGCATGTTCTCGGTGACGATGCTCATGCACCATCGCTCGATGTTTTCGTTGATTTTTTCAACGATACAGTCGAGCAATAATTGCATGAGCTCGCTAAATTTTATACAGCGACAATTTTATTTAAAAATCTATCGTCGCCGAGATTGCATGTTCTCGGTGACGATGCTCATGCATCATCGCTCGATGTTTTCGTTGATTTTTTCAACGATACAGTCGAGCAATAATTGCATGAGCTCGTTACATTGCATAGAGCGATATTTTTTTTCGAAAATCTATCGTCGCCGAGATCGCATGTTCTCGGTGACGATGCTAATGCACAATCGCTCGACGTTTTCGTTGATTTTTTCAACGATACAGTCGAGCAATAATTGCATGAGCTCGCTAAATTTTATACAGCGACAATTTTATTTAAAAATCTATCGTCGCCGAGATTGCATGTTCTCGGTGACGATGCTCATGCATCATCGCTCGATGTTTTCGTTGATTTTTTCAACGATACAGTCGAGCAATAATTGCATGAGCTCGTTACATTGCATAGAGCGATATTTTTTATCGAAAATCTATCGCCGCCGAGATTGCATGTTCTCGGTGACGATGCTAATGCACAATCGCTCGACGTTTTCGTTGATTTTTTCAACGATACAGTCGAGCAATAATTGCATGAGCTCGCTAAATTTTATACCGCGACAATTTTATTTAAAAATCTATCGTCGCCGAGATTGCATGTTCTCGGTGACGATGCTCATGCATCATCGCTCGATGTTTTCGTTGATTTTTTCAACGATACAGTCGAGCAATAATTGCATGAGCTCGTTACATTGCATAGAGCGATATTTTTTTTCGAAAATCTATCGTCGCCGAGATTGCATGTTCTCGGTGACGATGCTAATGCACAATCGCTCGACGTTTTCGTTGATTTTTTCAACGATACAGTCGAGCAATAATTGCATGAGCTCGCTATTTTTTATACAGCGACAATTTTATTTAAAAATCTATTGTCGCCGAGATTGCATGTTCTCGGTGACGATGCTCATGCATCATCGCTCGATGTTTTCGTTGATTTTTTCAACGATACAGTCGAGCAATAATTGCATGAGCTCGCTAAATTTTATACAGCGACAATTTTATTTAAAAATCTATCGTCGCCGAGATTGCGTGTTCTCGGTGACGATGCTAATGCACAATCGCTCGACGTTTTCGTTGATTTTTTCAACGATACGGTCGAGCAATAATTGCATGAGCTCGCTAAATTTTATACAGCGACAATTTTATTTAAAAATCTATCGTCGCCGAGATTGCATGTTCTCGGTGACGATGCTCATGCATTATCGCTCGATGTTTTCGTTGATTTTTTCAACGATACAGTCGAGCAATAATTGCATGTTCACAATTAAGGGCAGTATCAACAACGAAGATTGTAGACCTCAATCTTCGTTGGTATTAAAAACATCATAGATAGCGCCAATTTTGAAATATTAACTATTACACTGTTTTTTAAAATAATATAATAATAATAATAATAATAGTAATAATAATAATAATAATAATAATAATAATAATAATAGTAATAATAATAATAATATTAATAATAATAATAATATTAATAATAATAATAATAATAATAATAATATATATATATTTTTTTCGTGAAGTTTGTTGACCGGGCGCTCAGTCTCTTGGACCATTGTGCCCGGGCCCCTCGCGGGGAGATCTTTCATCGTGGTGGTCCCGCGGGCAGCCCCGCCTCCCGTGCAAAGCGCAGAAGTCCGGCCGCCCCCGAGACCACCGGGTCGAAATTGTTGTTAGCACTGGTCCCTAGGACATCATTTCTGATGTCCGCGAGCCCATCGCATTGAGTCATTAGATGGAGGGGTGTATCCTCTCCATCGCTGCACCTGCTGCAAACCGGGTCTTGAGCTAAGCCTAGTCGTGTAAGGTGTTTTCCTAAGTGCCAGTGCCCGGTGACCAATCCCACGACCAACCTCAATTGAGTTCGGTCAAGGTTGATTAGTTCGGTTCCTAGCTTCACCGAAGGCCCCGAAAACAGGGCCCTAGTATGCCTCATTTCAGGGCCTCGCGTCCAGAGTTCCTCGAAGCGGTCTATGGCCCACTTCGCTGTCTTCTCTCGAAAAAGCTCCCATGTGATGCCGACAGAACACAAACCAGCCGGATCGTGCCGTGAAGCTCCAAGTCTGGCGAGCTCGTGTGTCCTTTCGTTGCCCCGAACGCCGCTATGACCCGGCACCCAGAGCAACTTTATTCTGTTGAAACTGCCTATCCGTGTCAACAAGTCGATACAGTCTTTGACCAGCCCGGACTTGACCACGATGCTGTGTACAAGTCCGAGCGCAGTATGACTGTCGCTACAGATGTAGATATGCCTGCCATAGTACCCTTTTTCCAGGATACTGCGGATACAAGCCCGTATGGCAAACAACTCCGTCGGAAGAACAGAGGCGGTACCCCATCCTCAGCCCATGACTGTCTGTCAGGGAAGAGGACCTCATAGTTGTGATGAAAGTGGTACTCCTTTGGGCACCAGTCGCCCCCAAGATGGTTGACCTCTTCGAGATCCCCCGTTCTCGCTAGGATCGACGCGTGCCCGCGGGTGGCCCCGTTCCAACAGCTGCTTACCAGCAGCCAGAAGGCTGCGCTCCTTTCTCTCTCCTCTGCTACGATGTGCGGAGGTGAGATATTGAGTAGGGCCCCGAGAGCCAGGATCGGGGTAGTGTGCATCGCGCCCGTGATCCCCAGCCCTGTTAGCCTGTAGACCCTGTCTAGCGCCTTCCTATTTTGAGCCCGCTCGATGCCGGGCCACCAAACTGGGGAAGCGTACGTCAATTGAGGGACCAAGATAGCAGTGTGAATCCACCTAACCATCCGTGGTTTTAATCCCCATGTTCGTCCAAACATCTTCTTACAGGCCCAGAAAATGTTGACAGCTTTCCGAGCCTGATTTCCGATGTGACTCTTCCAACTGCGGTTGCTGTCGAGCGTCACCCCCAGGTAGCGAACTTCCCGGGAGAACGACAGATTGAGGGAGGCCTTATGCAGAAATGCCTCTTCTTCGTAAAGAGCACCATCTCCGTCTTGTTCGGGTTCACCCTCAGACATCGACGTGCACCATCCTTGCACGATGTCGAGGGCTCTCTGGAACCTTGCTTGCCATCGTGGCCGGGTGGTTGCCGGTGACCGCTATGCAGACGTCATCGGCAAACCCAACTGTCTTAACCGCCAGCCCCCCAAGCCTGCTCAGGAGCCCGTCGACAACCATGAGTCACATCAGGGGAGAGGTGACCCCCCCTGAGGGCACCCTCTGCCGACGTGCGCCCTGACATCCGTCCCGCTGAGGCTGGCAGTTATGATGCGTGAGCGTAGCATGAAGTCCAACCACTGGACGATAGTCTCGTCGATGTGGAAGTCCCTCGCTGCTCCGCATATGGCGTCGAAGGAGGTGTTATCAAATGCTCTTCGACGTCTAGGAAGACGCACAAGGTGGCTTCTTTCCTGTCGAAGGCGCCTTCAATCTCGCGAAGGAGACCATGAAGAGCCGTCTCGACCGATCTATAATATAGATATAAATAAGAAATCTATAATATGAAAAATGATAATAATAATAATAATAATAATAATAATAATCCCATGCCGGGTTGCTGGTCCCGCATCGGGCGCCTCCCCAGGTGGCGGATAGGGGAACGCCTTCCAGATATGGAAGGTACCGAGACACTTCGGGGTGGACTAAAACCAAGCTACACACACACATATACACAAACACCTACACAAACACGCCCGAGTGACATGCCGGTGAGGCGAATGCTCAGGTGCCCTATAAACGGGTCACTCTGAGAAAAACGAATGCTCGGGGATCTCTATAAACGGGGTCCACCGAAAAGCGGATGGCCGGGATCCCTATAAACGGGCTCTCCCGACGACGGATGGAAGTACCGGTAGTTGCTACTCGCACGGGCACTCACAATCACGCACACTATACACAGGGGACACGACACATAGACGGACGGGATCTCAGGGGCCGTGTCACGTTCCGGCACGGTTCGGGGAGTCGCGACCCCGAGAGACCCTTAGCACACAGGAACACCAAAAATGAAATGCACAAGAAAAACGAACAGTTACCTCACGTGGTAACCCCAAAACAGGGGCAATCCACCCCGGGCTCCGATCGGATGAAAGCTCCGGTGGCCCAGGGCAGCGGCATGGATTCTGAGGGCCGCAGAATGTGCAAAGAATCGACCCAATCGACGACGAGGACCACGACAACAAAGACAAACGGAAAAAACGGAAATAAAGACAGGACAACACTGAACCTGCAGAGACGTGACAGGACGGACAGCGTGTCGAGTGCAGGTAGCGAGGCAAGTTATACCTCTGCTGCCTCCGCCATCGACGACGACAACGGTAAAACGAACAGGACGCTACTGCAACAGAACAAGCCAGACCTGATGGAGCTATTGAAGCTCATACAGAGGATAGCGACGGAAATGGCTGAGGCAGCGACGAGACAAAAAAACATGAATATGACCGTCAAAAACGGAATCAAGACGATTCTTGAGGCTGCCGATGTCGCGTTAAATGAGCGTACCAAGGCAGCCCCGAGAGGACGTACAACGGACTACGACTCGACAGAGACAGACGCGGAGACGAAGGGACAGGAAACGCTACGGACGAAACGGAAGCGTTCCTCGACCGGGACCCCTCCGGAACACTCTCGGAAGAGAGCTCCGGGAACGGAACCGGGAATGGAACCGGCCGCAGCCTGGCAAACGGGGACGAAAAAGAAGACAAAAACAACGGAACGAAAAGACAGGACAAACCAGACAAACGCGAACGCTCAGGCGGGAAAGCGCAGGCCGGCACCCAAGCAACGGGGGACGGTGGTGCTAGTCAAGCCCGGCAAAGACAGCATGTACACTGACATTGTACGGAAAATACGGATGACGGTCGATCCGACGAAGAGTCACGTGCAGGTGACGACTCTGAGGAAGACGAAGAACGGTCTGGGTCTTCTGAAGATACAGACCAACCCGGACAGACGAGACGACTTTAGACGCGCCATTGAGAACGCGGTCGGAAACGCGGGTAGCGTCAGGACCACGACTCACAGGGTTCAACTGGAGATCATGGACCTGGACTGCGTCACGACCGTGGATGACGTTAAACAGGCACTGAAACAAGAGACGGGACGAGACGCGGACTTTGGCGTTCACATCTTCGGTCCAAACCGGGCCGAGCAGTACATGGCGGTGTGCGACCTCGAATCGCACGAAGCCGGGGCGCTGCTCGAACGGGGACGGATAGGGATAGGATGGGTGCGTTGCCGCATCTGACAGCGACTCACAGTGACGAAGTGTTTCAAGTGCTTAGGCTACGGACACACGAAAGCAAACCGCACGAGCAAGGACCGGACAAAATGCTGCAGAAAATGCGGCGAGACTGGACACTACGCTACGAACTGCAAACACAATCCGGCTTGTCCTCTGTGCGCCGAGGCGGGGCACGGGGACGCGGCGCACCTCGCGGGATCCGGGAGGTGCGCGGTGTTCCGGGCTGCGCTGGAGGAGTGCAGGAGGCAGGCGGGACGACGGACAGAGTAATTCAGGGGAACCTGAACCGAAGTAGGACAGCAGACATGCTACTACCACAGATAGCTGACGAACACGACGCGGACATCCTGATACTGTGCGAACCTTATAGAATAAGGACGACACAGGTATGGATAACGAACAAGACCGAGACAACAGCTATCTGGGTGAGGGGCGCTGCCCGATCTCGGATAACTAACCGAGGCGTGGGTGACGATTACGTCTGGGCTGGGGTCGGCGCTGTCCCTTACGTCAGCGTCTACCTGACCCCCAACTGCACCGCGGCGGAGTTCGAGAGGAAGGTGGCGCTCCTCGAGGACCGAATCAGGGATTTGCCCGGGGACCTCGTGGTCGCGGGGGACCTCAACGCGAGGGCGATCGAGTGGGGCATGACAGGGACGAACAAACGGGGACGGCTGCTGCTGGAGATGGCCGCAAGGCTAGATCTAGTCGTAGCAAATACAGGAAACGTACCGACATACAGACGACCAGGGTTCGGAGATTCCATCCCGGACGTTACGATGACATCGGACAGAATACTGATACAGGTGAGGCGATGGCGGGTGATCGAAGACTATACGGCCAGCGATCACCAGTACATAGCCTTCGAAATTACGGGACAGACAACAACGATACGGGCAAGGATCCAGCACCCCCCGCGGTGGAACGCAAACGAACTGGACGTACGTAAGTTCTCGGAGGAACTGGTGGCAGCACCAGCCCCGATAACAAAAGTCCCCCCGGAGCTGATTGGCCGGCAAAGGGCGGAAAGACTGGCGGACGAGACAGCCAAACTAACGGAACGGCTGTGCAATAGCACAATGCCGAAACGACGAAACGGACGAAACAGACAACCACAGTACTGGTGGACGGATGAGATAGCTGAACTGCGAAGAGGATGCCTGGCAAGTCGAAGACGGGTGACAAGGGCCGGCGGGAGACCCGAAAGGGAAACACTGCAGGCCGCATACAAGACGGAACGGAAAAAACTGACGAACGCCATCAGAGACAGCAAGACGCGATGTTGGAAGAAACTCTGCGAGGAGGTGGATCGGGACCCGTGGGGCACGGGGTACAAGATTGTAACCGGTAAACTCGGGGCCCGCATCCCACCGGAACTCAAAGACGCTGAAACCACACGACGGATCGTTGACGGACTGTTCCCGACACACCCGAGACGTAGAGACGCAACGGACGACAACGAGGTACCGGCGGCCCCGGTCTTCACTGCAGAGGAGCTCACCAGGGCATCCAACGCGATGAGGACGCGTAAGGCGCCGGGGCCTGACGGGGTACCGGCGGAGATCATCCGGCTGATGGTTAATCTGAGGCCGGAGATATTTCTCGACCTATACAACACGTGCGTAACGACAGGGACGTTCAGCGACCGCTGGAAGGCGGCGAAGCTGGTCCTTATCCCTAAGGGTAAGGGCGACCCCGGCACGCCGTCAGCCTACCGGCCGCTGAGCCTACTGGACACGACAGGTAAACTATACGAACAATTATTCAGACCAAGACTTACAGACGCGATACAGACCGGTGGAGGCCTCTCGGACCAGCAGTTCGGCTTTCGGAGGGGTCGATCAACGATTGGCGCAATCCAAAAGGTGGTAGACTCCTTCCGAGACACAGACAGACACTGCCACGCGGCGCGACCCATCATGCTGCTGGCGACATTAGACGTTAAAAACGCCTTCAACTCGGCCAGGTGGGTGGACATACTGGAGGCGCTCAGAGGCGGTTTCAGGGTTCCACTGTACTTGGTCCGGGTTGTGGAAGACTACCTACGGAACCGACGAATAACGTACGATACAATCGAAGGACAGGTGACAAGACAGATCACTGCGGGGGTCGCCCAAGGTTCCATACTTGGACCAGACTTTTGGAACGGAATATACGACAGTCTGCTCAGGCTGGAGCTCCCGCTCGGCGTTCTACTCGTCGCATACGCTGACGACGTGGCGGCGGTGATCGTCGAGCGATCTCCAGAACTGGCACAGTACAAACTGAGCCAGACGATGAGACGGATCGGGCGATGGATGACCGACCACGGACTGCAACTCGCCACGGAAAAGACGGAACTGGTGTTTCTCACCAGGAAACGAATACAGACGAGACTACCAATGAAAGTGGGGACAGACGAGATCGAGGCTGGGGGGGAAGTCAAGTACCTAGGGGTGACCCTGGATACAAAGATGACGTTCTGGCCTCACATACAAAAGACAGCCCGGAAGGCGGCCAAAAGGATATCATCCTTAAGCCGCCTGATGGCAAACACGACTGGACCGACACCGGGGAAACGCCGACTATTAATGTCGACGGCCCACTCGATTCTCCTATACGGCGCGGAGGTCTGGGCAGACGCCTTGAAGACCAAGAAGTACTGCTACACAATGACGACAGTGCAGAGACAGGGTGCGCTGAGGATCGCCTGTTCCTACCGGACTGTCTCTGCACAAGCTGTCCTGGTGGTGGCGGGCGTAATCCCCGGGGATCTTCTGGCATTCGAGCGCAAGAGGATACACGGGAGGAGCGCGGACACGAGACGGCAGGATGCGGCAATCACGGAAAGAAACAGCACCTTACAGACATGGCAACAACGCTGGACAGAGGGAACTACAGGCAACTGGACGAGACGGCTGATAAAGGACCTGAGACCGTGGCTTGAAAGGCAGTTTGGGGACGTGAATTTTTACGTCACCCAGCTTCTGACAGGACACGGTTATTTTAGACGGTATCTATACAGCATGAACAGAGTACAGATACCGGACTGCAACTACTGCGGTCACGAACGAGACGACGCGGAACATACGTTCTTCGTATGTGATCGCTGGACAGGACTTAGACAGAGACTGGAAACGGTCATTGGAAGCATCACCCCCGACAACATTGTCGAGGCGATGCTCCACACAACAGAGGGGTGGCAACTAGTTGCCACCTACACAGAGACGATTCTCAGACGTAAAAACGCCGACGGCTGCCTGACGTGACAGAGTAGACGAACTGACTTGACAGGAAACGAATAAACGGAACGACCAGACGTACACAGACAGATCCCCCAATCAGAAGTAATATTAACATAGTTCCTGGTTGGGGGAGGACGGAAAGGAGAGGGCGGTTTAGTGGGTAGGCTTCGGGAGTCCCACATACCCACCAGCTGGGCTGGTGGAATCCGTAACTTGGATTCCGCAACTCCTTGTAAAGAAAAATAATAATAATAATAATAATAATCCCGTGCCGGGTTGCTGGTCCCGCATCGGGCGCCTCCCCAGGTCGCAGATGGGGGGACGCCTTCCAGATATGGAAGGTACCGAGAACTCTCGGGGTGGACGAAAACCAGCACTACACACACGCACCGACGCAAACATCTACACAAACACGCTCGAGCGGCATACCGGTGATGCGGATGATCAGAGTCCCTATAAACGGGCAACCCTGAGAAAGCAAATGGCCGGAGACCTCTATAAACGGGGTCTACCGAAAAGCGAATGACCGGGATCCCTATAAACAGACTCTCCCGACTACGGATAAATGGACCGGCTTGTCACTATCACGGGCACTCACACTCACGCACACTACACACGGGGGCACACACAAGGAAACGCTTCGGGGACCTCAGGGGCCGTGCGTTGTTCCAGCGCGGTTCGGGGAGTCGCGACCCCGAGGGACCTGTAGCAGAAGGGAACGACCATGGACGATGCACAGAAAAAACGATAACTTACCCCAGGTGGTAACCCCTAATCAAGGGCAATCCACACCAGGTTCCGACCGGATGCAAGCTCCGGTGGCCTCGGGCAGCGGCACGGATTCTGGGGGCCGCACACTGTGCAAGGACGATACAAGGACGAAAGGGAGGACAGAAGACAAGGAAAACAGGACGGACAAGACGCTACTAGATGCACCAAGACGCAACAGGACGGACAGCTTGTCGAGTGCCGGCAGCGGTGATGGTTATGTCTCCGCAGTCGACACCGACGCGGCGATGACAGTACGAACGCACGTAAAACCACAGAAAGAACGGGACATGATGGAGCTACTGACGCTCATACACGAAACAGCGAGAAAAATGGCCGAGGCAGCGGCTATACAGAAAAACATGAACATGACGGTAAAAAACGGAATCAAGACAATTCTGGAGGCTGCCGACGTGGCACTGCATAAGCACGCAAAGGCAGTCCCGAATACACAAATTACGAACAGAAAAACGACGAAAACAGTAACGGACGAACAACAAACGTCACGGACAAAACGCAAGTGGGAAGCGACTGGAACCTCCCCGGAGAGCGCGCAGAAAAAGCCGCTGACGGCGGAACCGGTCGCTGCTTGGCAGACGGTCACAAGAAAAAAGACGGACAGAAAAGAACGTCAGACAAACGACAATAAACAGACCCAAATGGACAAACCGGCTCCCCGGCAGCGGGGGACGGCTGTCCTGGTAAAGCCCGGGACCGACAACTCGTACTCGGACATCGTACAAAAAATACGGACGACGGTCGACCCGAAGAAGAGTCACGTGCAGGTGACGACTCTGAGGAAGACGAAAAACGGCATGTGTCTTCTTAAGATACAGGCAGACGCGAACAAACCCGACGGACGAGACGACTTTCGACGCGCTCTGCAAGACGCGATCGGGGACGCGGGCAGCGTCAGGGCCATGACCTCCAAGGTCCAATTGGAGATCATAGATCTGGACTGCGTAACAACCGCAGGAGATGTCATACAGGTACTGAGACGGGAAACGGGACGAGACGGTAACTTCGGAGTCCATATTTTTGGCCCGAACCGCACTGAGCAGTGCATGGCAGTCTGCGATCTAGAATCGCGGGAAGCCGAGGTGCTGCTTCGCCGCGGACGACTTGGTATCGGATGGGTGCACTGCCGTGTCCGAAAAAGACTGACAGTGACGAAATGCCACAGGTGCCATGGTTATGGACACGTAAAGGCAAACTGTACGGACGTGGACAGGACAAAGAACTGTCGGAAGTGCGGCGGATCTGGACATTACGCCACGGACTGCACGAACGAACCGACTTGTCCCCTGTGCGCTGAGGCGGGGCACGGGGGCGTGGCGCACCTTGCGGGAACCGGAAGGTGTGCGTGGTTCCGGGCCGCGCTGGAGGAGTGCAGGAGGCAGGCCGGAAGACGGACAAAATAGTTCAGGGCAACCTGAACAGGAGTAGGACAGCAGACATGCTACTACCACAGATAGCGGACGAACATGACGCCGACATTCTGAACCTGAGCGAACCGTACAGGAGAAGAACGACACAAACGTACATCACGAACGAGACGGAGACCACAGCTATCTGGGTAAGGGGCGCTGCCCGATCTCGGATGACTAACCGCGGTGTGGGCGACGATTACGTCTGGGCTAAGGTTGGCGCTGTCACTTACGTCAGCGTCTACCTGACGCCCAACTGCACCGCGGCGGAGTTCGAGAGAAAGGTGGAGCTCCTCGAGGACGGAATCAGGGATCTTCCCGGAGACGTTATTATCGGGGGAGACTTTAACGCGCGAGCGATCGAGTGGGGAATGACAGCAGCGAACAAACGTGGACGGCTGCTGCTGGAGATGGCCGCAAGGCTGGATCTGGTAGTAGCAAATACGGGAAACACACCGACGTACAGACGACCAGGGTTTGGAGACTCCATCCCCGTCCGATGTCGCAATGACATCGGACGGAATATCGCCACGGATAGGGCAGTGGCGGGTGATCGAGGGCTACACGGCTAGCGACCACCAGTACATTGTCTTTGAAGTGGCAGGACAAAGGGCGACGAGACGGACGAGGACCCAGCATCCCCCGCGGTGGAACCTCAACAAACTCGACGTACGAAAATTCTCGGAGGCGCTGCTGCTAGCACCAGCGCCGATAACAAAAGTCCCCCCGGAGCTAATTGGCCGGCAAAGGGCGGAAAGACTGGCGGACGAGACAGCCAAACTTACGGAACGGCTGTGCAACAGCACAATGCCGAAACGACGAAACGGACGGAACAGACAACCACAGTATTGGTGGACGGACGAGATAGCCGAACTGCGCAGAATCGGCTTGACAAACCGACGACGAATGACAAGGGCTGGCGGGAGACCCGAAAGGGAAAACCTCCAAGCCGCTTACAAGACAGCGCGGAAAACACTGACGAAAGCAATCAGAGACAGCAAGACGCGATGCTGGAAGAAGCTCTGCGAGGAGGTGGACTGTGACCCCTGGGGAACCGGTTACAAGATCGTGACCGGCAAACTGGGGGCACGAGTTCCGCCGGAACTCAAAGACGCCGAAACAGCATGACGGATCGTCGATGGACTCTTCCCGACACACCCGAGATGCACGGACGAAACAGACGACACGGAGGAGCCGACAGCCCCTGTCTTCACCGCAGAGGACCTCACCAGAGCATTCAACGCGATGAAGGCAAGAAAGGCACCGGGACCGGACGGAGTACCAGGAGAGATTATCCGGCTGATGGTTAACCTGAGGACCGAGATATTCCTCGACCTGTACAACGCGTGCTTGACAACAGGAAGCTTCGGCGACCGGTGGAAGGTGGCGAGGCTGGTACTTATCCCTAAGGGTAAGGGCGACCCCAGCACGCCGTCAGCTTACCGGCCGCTGAGCTTACTCGACACGACAGGGAAACTTTACGAACGATTACTGAGACCCAGACTCACAGACGCGATACAGGCCGGAGGCGGTCTTTCGAACCAGCAATACGGCTTCAGAAGGGGTCGATCAACGATTGGAGCGATCCAAAAAGTGGTTGACAGCTTCAAGGACACGGACAGACATTGCCATGCAGCGCGGCCAATCGTGCTCATGGCGACACTAGACATCAGGAATGCCTTCAACTCGGCGAGGTGGGTGGACATTCTGGAGGCGCTAAGAGGCGGCTTCGGGATCCCACGGTACTTGGTCCGGGTTGTGGAGGATTACCTGAGAAACAGACGAATCACCTACGAAACAACGGAAGGACAGGTAACGAGACAAATCACTGCGGGGGTTGCGCAAGGATCCATCCTCGGACCGGACTTCTGGAATGGAGTCTACGACAGCCTGCTCAGACTGGAGCTTCCGCTCGGCGTACTCCTTGTCGCTTACGCTGACGACGTGGCGGCGGTGATGGTCGAGCGGACCCCAGAGCTGGCGCAGTATAAACTGAACCAGACCATGAGACGCGTCGAACGTTGGATGACCGATCACGGACTACAACTCGCAACAGAAAAGACAGAACTGATTTTCCTTACAAGGAAACGGATACAGACAACGCTACCCATGAGGGTCGGGACAGACGAAATTGTGGCCAGAGGAGAAGTCAAGTATCTGGGGGTGACCCTAGATACGAAGATGACCTTCTGGCCCTACATACAAAGGACAGCCCGGAAGGCGGCCGGGAGGATAGCATCCTTAAGACGCCTGATGGCAAACACGACTGGACCGAGACCGGCAAAACGGCGACTGCTGATGTCGGTGGCCCACTCGATCCTCTTATACGGCGCGGAGATCTGGGCGGACGCCCTAAAGACCAAGAAGTACTGCTACGCAATGACGACAGTACAGAGACAGGGTGCGCTGAGGATCGCCTGTTCCTATCGGACTGTCTCTGCACAAGCTGTCCTGGTGGTGGCGGGCGTAATTCCCGTGGACCTTTTAGCGTCCGAGCGCAAGAGGATACACGGGAGAAGCGCGGACACAAGACGGCAGGACGCGGCAACCACGGGAAGACACGGGACGATGCAGACATGGCAACAACGCTGGACAGAGGGAACTACAGGCAACTGGACGAGACGGCTGATAAAGGACCTGAGACCGTGGCTTGAAAGGCAGTTTGGGGACGTGAATTTTTACGTCACCCAGCTTCTGACAGGACACGGTTACTTTAGGATAATTGTTATATCCATCATAGTTTTCTTTGGCAAGCTTAAAAAGTCGAAAAAATATGACAAAAATCAGAACTCAATTTCAAAAACCGGTTTGCAGATCAAAATGTCATTCAATTTTTTGAATTCAGATGAACAAAACAGCCAGAATCATGTCCGCCGCCAACCTACTCATTTTTCATATGTATTTCTTTCGAACGCTATAAAGTCGATTCTAATCAATATTTTGGCTTCCCAAAATTCTGAGTGACTGCATAAATGTTAATAAATATATTGTGAAAATTCTGGAATGATGTATTTTTATAGTTCGTTGGAAAAAAAATCACAAAAAAACGAAAAAATACAGACACACAAATACAATTGCACGGTCCCCCTTCAGGTACAAAGGCCGGACTCTCACGAAGTCTTCGGGGCATGAAGGGTATTCCAGTATGGGACCTCTGGCGACATGGTTACTCCGTACTCTTCGCGCAGTCACACTTATCCAGTCTTATATGCATTTGTTGTGGCAACAAATACTATTTGTTGCAGCACCAAGTGCTATTTGTTGCGGCAGAATATCAAACGGTAGCAAATCATTTTTGCTATTGCAGCAAAACCGTATGCTGTCACGATACTAAAATACGAAATTTGCTGCGGTACTGGTCTGTGCTGGCGTAATAAAAGTTTTTCTCTCCGTGCGGCAGCTACGGTAAATCATCGTTTACGATGTTTTGCTTCTCCATAATCAATATTTAGGGATAAGTTTTCGGTCCTCGAACCGATTTTTGGTTATGCGTTCATACATTTCGAAATTTTGCGACCGTGATTAGTTTAATAGTCAATCTTTCGTGAGCCTCAGGTGAAGATGCTCAGCTCTCGTAATACTGTGTTGAAAGGTTTTCTGTTCCCGGAATCTATTTCATTCCCGCTGTACGCGTAGTATACGGTCTTCACACACGCGTATGATATAGTGTAGTCTCGCTCCTATGCGTGATAGACGTGTCTCGCTCTGGCACTTACGCAATATAGTGTGGTGTGCTCTCGATATACTCGATTCAATAAATAATAATTGGTTGTTGCAGATCTTGGAATATTCAGTGAAGTATGCATTCTCGGTGAGCCTGGTGACTCGGTCACAAATTACTCCTATTTACTGATGAATCCCGACCCTCTCTACCACAACCTGTATCCTGAGCGGCTGGGCATTTTCGTAACCGTTCGCTCTCGCGAGTGCATCCAGTTAGACCGATTTGTCAATTACAGTGACACAAAAATTCACATCGGTTACCATTTTGCTTATGTTATTCGGATTGAGCCCGGTTCCCCTTCATCGTCGGTTAAACTAGTTTGTTATTTTAGGTGAAATAAAAATTAACTGGCGCCCGCCGTCATGTGCGGATGCACAAGCGGAGGCAGACGGCCAAAGGTGACGTATACCTTTGACACATATGAGTAGTAGAAATCATAAAATGGTACCAGACCCTTATTTTTTTTATTTGTTTCACCTGGTACCCTGGCTACCAGTTTTGGGATCATTTTTCTTAGCGGCTCTCTGGTTTTTCACCTCTTCTGTTTTCTTCTTTTTTTCCTGCCGTTCTTGGTATGCCTTTTCTATGGCTGTTTTAACCGGGGTGTCCGTTGGTACACGACTTTGCACCCTTTTGCGAGAGTTTGTCCTTTTTCTGGCTCCTGCTTTTGGAAATGGTCTGAGTTCTTCAGACGGCACAATAGTTGAAGCAGTTTTGAGCCACAACTGCCTTGAACAGGACTGCCTTCATGGTCCAGCGTCTCCAGCTGCAACTGTTTCGTTTGGAACCGATACTGCGGCAACTATTGGAGCAGATCTAGTATCAACAGTCGCAACCGTGGGATCAGGCCGATCAGTTACGTATGAACTGAGAAAATCTTTCTCACCAAACATTGAATTATTAATTTGAATTAAATGGGTAGATTCCAGTCCAGGCAAACCCTTTTTGTATATTCACCGGATCGAATACTCTCGGATAAGCCTGTGCTGCTAATGCTGGAATATCATAGATCGCGATTAGTTCCGCCGGATGAGTCACCATATGATCGTCAGCAGCAGCATTATAGAAATTTTTGAATGGACCCAAAACACTTCTGTTAAGTGGCTGTAGCTTGTGACTAGTATGTGGTGGTAAAGTAACCAATGTTACTCCATTATCTTTGCATATTTGTAATCCTTTGGGTGTAATCTGCGAATCATGGTTATCAAGAATCACCACTACTGGATCAGTTTTAGAACACTTAGTATATTTAATGAAGTGTAATCAGTACTTTTCGAAATTCATGAGGTCTCAATACCTTTTTCTATTTTTATTCCACTTTTAAATCACTCCTCGCGTCATTTGGGACCTTACCCGCATTACCCCCTGACCCACATCACCCCACTCATTGAGAAACATTTTGACCCTCATGAACCCCACCTGGGCTGTACAAGCCTCGTAGCCAAAGGGACTACAATAATTTGTAAATACTTGAACTAATATTATATTACATACGCCTTCTGCATCTCCTCGCATTATAAAAATAAATATTTTTCCGATATAAAAATATTATATTACATACGCCTTCTGCATCCTGGCGCTTTATAAAAATATTATATTACATACGTCTTCTGCATCTTCGCAATATAAAATAAAAAAATTTAAGTTCCTCAGTCGGCCGCCGTGTGGCGTCAGCCTGACTCTTATGTACGATATATCGGCATAGTTATGCCTCCTTACTGAACACCATATTTATACTATAGCTCGATTTTACGGCTTCCTCGTAGTTCGCAGGTGGCCACCGTGTGGCGCTCGCCCTTCTGCGTTCTCGTGCACGGCACATCCTGTAGTGTTTTATATCCTCGCCGACGCGAACGAAAAAAAATTAAGCAATCGATACGCAAGTCTTACTATACTCACTGAGTTAATAAACCACCTTAAAGTTAAACTCGTTGTGTTTTACTAAACACTCTACCACCGAGGTAGCTGGCTTTTCGCCTGGCTCCTCAATTACCATCAGAGGTGGCTGGCCTTTTGCCTGGCTCCTCAATTACCATCAGAGGTAGCTGGCTTTTGCCTGGCTCCTTTCGAGGCAGCTGGCCTTCCGCCTGGCTACTCGACTTACCCTCAGAGGTAGCTGGCCTTCACCGCGCTCCTCTTGATTTACGGATGCCGAAAAGGGCGGTACGGCGCCACACTCAGCGCAGCGGCTTCCATCAGAACCTGAAAGGGCAGCCGTTGCGTCCCCCAAGGATCGAGCTGCTCCGGAAGGAAATTCGACATGAGCAGCAAGGACTGGTAAATGCCGGTGGCGATTCCTACGTGGTAAAAGGAGAGCTCTGTTTTATCAACATTGCTATTTTCGCCCGTAGGCTCCTAAACTCAAGGCAGCGCTCGCTCCTTCGAGTGTCCTCCGGCCTCCGGCGTGATGGGACGCGTGTGTGCAGGTCCCCGAACTCGACCACCCTCCCCCCACGCCTGGGAAGATTCGACCTCCTCTGCGCGACCGAACCAACCCTGGGTCACACCCACGAGAAGCCGTCTGGCGCTTGATCGCGACAAAGTTGCCTCCTCCAAACTTGGCTCTCTCAAAGGGAGAAGGACCCCCCGAGGAAGGACCCCCGGTATAAACCGGCGCCAATGTTTCGGCGATGAAGCTCACGATGAGCTGGTCCGAAAATGCATCGAAAAACGTTACCGTACGGCCGCTCCTGGCTCCTCTGTAACTGAAAAAAAAGGAAGGATAAAGTGTACTTACCGACTTATCAATTTACTTACCATTCAACGAAATACTTACCTGTTAGATGTTTTTTCCGCATCGTGGTCGCTGGGTCATTCACTCATCGACTACACATTGGCTCTCGTCGGTTTTTAAAGCAGACGCCGTTTGTCACGGTCATCCATCCACTATCATGTGCGCTAATTTCTGAACCAGGAGGAACTCCGGTAAACATGCGAGGACTTACGCGCTTTCGTGGAAAGATGAAAAAAGGAGGAACTGACGTGCCGACAGCGCTGATACCATAGCACATTGTGACCAGGGTTCCTCTTTCAGCGGAAGTTGCCCGAGACACTTGTTTTTCACCTTTTTGTGCGATAACTTTACCTAGCCTTTGTACTGTAGTTATGCCAATCTCATCGATGTTGAAGATCGCCTCTGGACCGTATACATGCTTACTAAATACTGATTTTACATTGCTGAAAAACTCGTCCACTGTAGTTTGGTTTAATGCCGTCCCTCGTGACAAACTCGTAGCTTGAGGGGTTTGTAATGATAAACCAGGGTGTTTGCTCATAAATCCACGAAGCCAATCATAACTCGCTGATTTATTCTTTTCCCAATTCGTGGGCAACTTTTTATTATTCGCAACAGCAAACGGATATGTGAACTTTCGCGCAGTCTGCGGAGATAACCCGTAGTTTAGCTTGCTTGAAGGTATCAAGTACTTCTCTAATAATATTTCTTCTCCGTCTGAAAATATCTGAGAAGACACGTGGTCAGCTACGAAGCAAGTCTCTTGGTTATTCTTCACTTTATTAACATAGCATCCTAAAGTCTTCCGATCGATCTTAAATTCTTTTGCCGCTCCAGCGACACTTTTCTGACCTTCTAGAACACGCTCCACTGCATTTTTCATCATTTCAGCAGGTACGTTTGTTCAGCTTTTTCCCTTAGACTTCCACACAAACGGCATTCTATAAGCATTAAGGGGGGGGGGGGGGGGGGTAAGGTTAATTCGGCCGAAAAAAGGCACATTTTTAAGATTTTTTTTTCGTGATATGAGTAGCATTAGTTTATTGAAACTTTTGGCATATGATGAAATAACATTTCAACTATATTTAAAAAAAATTTCATGACAAAATATTGATAAACAAATGATTGGCGGTGAATCTCCAGAGGCGCCTCGAAAAAAAGGTGTTTTGCGGTGAACATCATAGCTCGGTGTAGAATCATCTGAAATCAAAAAACTAAAGTGCGTTAGTTAAAGGAGATGTTTCTCGAGGTAATGCTGGAGGGATTTTTTGATTTTTCGATTTTTGAAAATTTGGCGGCACTTTGAAGTCAAAAGTCTGATTTTCGTCGAAAAAATCGACCTATTTGTTATTGTAAAATCAACAATAATCAAAAAAATGAAAAAAGCTCCCAGCGTTACCTGGTGAATTATATGAAGAAGTACTGTGCTAATTTTGAAGACGATCGGTTCAATACTTTTTGAGTTATCGTGTTCACCGACTTTAAAAAGGGCAAGTTTTCAGGAGAACGGTTTAAAGTTTTAGAAACCAGAAAATTGGAAAAAAAACTTAATAATTCTTTTATACGTACATTGAGTCGTCTATCCCAGGTCCATATAGTAAAGAACTTTCATCTAGAAGGTCTAGGACATCTTTTTGACCTTGTCTACGTGAAATTCTTCCTTCTTTACTGTCACGAGCTGCCTGCTCCTCTGCTCTAGAAATGCGTAGCTCGTCGACTTGACGCGCCCATTCATGAGAAATTGGCCCCGATCTTATTTCCATCTCTTGCATGAATGATAATATAGCGAAACTACCTTCATTGAAGGTGCATGCAGCTATATTAGCTGCGATTTCCTCTGAAGTGTCTTCTAAATTATCTGCTTCACATGTGGCATCTTTTTCCTCTTGTACAGCGGATGTGAAAAATTGCTTGCCAACTTTTTGTACAGATTTACACATATTCTTCATGTACTTCATGTACTTTTCGAGGCATTCTTGATGATAAATTGAATCAAAACTTGGTGTAAAACCACAAAACCAATCGAATTCGCACGAAAATGGAAAGAAACTCTCGGTATGGATACTGCTCGGCACGGCGTACAATGATCGACTGAAGTATATTCTATGCTTGAAAAATACACACTACTTCCTGAAAAGACGCTTCTACGAAGGACACAATTTAGGGCTAGAGGTACAATACAATAGCTCGGCAGGTAAGCGCTGCGAGCAGCTCCGCGGCAGCTGAAAGTCAGGTACCAAAGAGTCTGCAAATAGGCAGAGCAGAGTAGGGACGCTTAGATGCTCATAACTTTGTCAATTTTGCTCCGATCGACTTGAAATTTGAACACAACATTCTTGAATAGTTATACATTCATTTAAGCAAATAAAAAAAAATAAAAAGAAAAATTAAGTACCTTACTCCTCCCTTAAATGATATTTCCCGATTAATTGTAAGGTCAAACCTCCCCGTCATGCATGGGTCAAACCTCCCTAGCATCACTTTTCAGTTCTAACACTAAAAAATATTAAATTCAGCAATCTCATGAATCTATCACCTACAGAATCATTTCGAGGACATTCCACTGAGTAAATATATGGTTTAATACTTCAGTAAAATATTCATAATACTTACGTATATCCTTACGAACAGCGGGCAAAAACAACAAATTTTTTCGCTCTTTCAGGAAACCACCTTGTTACATTTTCTCTGCGATTCAAACGGTTGACAACCCCATGCATTTTGTTTTGATTGAAGTTATGAATATGTAACGCCAGATGGCAGCATTTATTTCAGCGTCATGGCAGAGAAAAGCACACATGGCCAAACCTGCCGTTTGGTCAAACCTCCCCAGTCTCTTATCATTAAAAGTTCAAATTATATCGAAATATAACCACAGGATCCGTACCCGATCATGGGGTAAAGTCATCGAGTCGCTTTGTGAGGAAGCTCTAGTACAATTTATTGGCTTTTACTGATCCTTTATACACTTCGTACTCTATTGGCAGTATTTCGCTGATGGCACGGTACGCTACGTGTTTGATTACGTAATGGTTGTTTATTGTTTATATCCTTTGTCGATTCACAATATCGCTTGCATACTTTCATGACGCTCTTATTGCATACCGTTATCTTTAACGCGCTTTTTTTTTTATTTATCCGGTACATTGCTTATAGTCGATATTGTCGTACCCTTTTGTTATCGCTCTCGAAGAGCCATTACGCACGCAACCGTTGCTACTACGATATCAAACCTCGCTTCTTGAACTTATGCACGGCTGTCAATGCGTCTTCAAGTTCTCGAAAGCCTCTGTAAATGCTTTTTTAGGAACGACCGTCAATCCTGCCTTCGTATGCTCAATAATGCTTTCCCGTGTGTTGAATTTTCACCCTTTCAAACATTTGTTTATAATGGGAAACGAGAAATAGTCAGCGGGAGCTACATCTGGCGAATGCGGTGGATATGGAACAGTTGGATAGACATGCGTGTCAATAATTCGTGAATTAGAAGTACAAAGTGAGAACGCGCGTTATCATCAGGAAGCAACTATTTGTTTGTCTTCCAAAAACTTGGTCTTACAAGCATTTTCGCCTTATTTTTTCTCGCGGTCTCCGTAGTACATCTCGTTCAAATTCTGTGTTGACAGTGATATTACTTGGGATGTATTTGTAGTGAATGATACCACAATACTCAAACAATGTGATGAGCAAAACTTTTAATTTCGACCGGCTCACTCGCGCTTTTTGAAACGTGGCTACTTTTATGTGGCCAATGAGTTGATTGTGCTTTTGTCTCAATGTAGAGACAATGAACCCAACTTTCATCAACCGTTACAATGCTCTTCAATAAATTTCATCTTGAGCTCGAGGAGGTCGCGACAAGTCTGAAGACGTCTTTTGGATCGGTCGTCAAAAGTAGTGATACAAATTTAGCTGCGATTCTTTGATACCCGAGACTTTCTAAAACCCTCTGTGTTGAAAAATAATCATATTTGGCGCGGCTGTGTCGGTAATCCGGCTGGCCACTGCCCGGCAGCACCTCTCGGGCCCACTCAACGATCATCTCACGCGGACCTGTAACGCACGCGCTCTCGCGTCGATTGGGGAGATGCCGGAAACGAACATCGTTTTTCTCGTTACAGTGATGAGAAAGTTAATGGTCGCGATATAGTTTACTGCTCATTCTCAACGTCTTCTCACTTAATTTTGGTACCGCTCACTTAGTACTCTCATTTTCGCGTTATTCACGTGTATTTCCCGGTTACTTCTCATCGGAGCATCTCAAGGAGCATCTCGTCGTGTCGTGAGATCTGCAAGACTCTCGACAGGTGATACTGAACATTTCTCACCTCGCGGTCGCGACGGTTACAGACGCCGCGGTCTTCTCGTTACGGGTTTCGTCCGACGTGAATACATATAATTGCGACGGGCGATACGAGCTCAATCATTTTGTGTATGGACTTTTCTCACGCGTCAGCTCACGTTTTAGTTTCTCATACATCAGCTCAAGGTTCACCTCAATTGTCCATAGTTTTTTTCCGTCGGTTTTTTCTAATAAAGATATTTAACACCTGTTACATAACACACCTATTCGTCGAACTTCATTTATTAAACATCCTCGTTCCACTATTATCCTCTTAATCGTCAATTCTCAAATACCCTGATGCGAACCAAATGAAAAATTGAATCCTCAGCTATCTCACGAATTGTCAGACGGCGATTCTTCTAAAGTATCTCAAGAATTTCCTGTTCTTTCTGAGGTGTAGTTGAGGTGGAAGGCTGCCCAGTGCGAGGATCGTCCTTAACAGAAATACGGCTCTCGCGGAATGACTTGTGCCACAAGAAAATTTTCGAGCGACTCATTGCCTCATTTCCGAAGGCCCGCTGAATCATATCAAAAGTCTCTGCACCACTTTCCTAATTTTATACAAAACTTGATACCCACTCGGTGCTCTGTGAGATCCGATATTCTAAAAATCGAAGTGCATTTGTATATCTACTCACTGTTATGCGTGTACTGGACGTTATGCGTTTCTCACAGAAATGTAACTGAAATAGAATAATAGTACAAGAGCCATTAGATGCAATAATGCGTAAGTCTATTGTCCTATTCTATCTATTAGAAGCATGAAACGTAATTTTTCAATCATATCAGTTGAAAAACTGATATGATTGAAAAATTCAAGATTTTGAGGGTGGAAATTTAACGGCTGTGTAACCCACGTCAAGATCACATCTGCTAGTCACATGACCATCAAGATGCCGAAAAAAAATATTTTTAATGTGGGCTGTACACGACAAAGCTCTGGCTAGAGACATTTCTTACATACATTAGATTAGACAAAATTCAGACGGAATTTCCATGATTTCGATGATAGTTATTTTTACGTAATTTTTTACGAATTTCAATAAACTCTTGCGGGTGTAGAACCCGATACTTCCAGTGCCGAGGCCGATCTCCAGCCGACAGAACCACCGACAGCTATTCTTGATTGTCTGGTTACTGAGTCATGTTCGGCGGCAGCTTTTAGATAATTAAAAAAAATCTATTTTCTTCCATCCCATTGGCCTGCTGTAGTAAACATTACAGTTTTATACTTATAAAAGACGATACAAGTTTTTCTTGGAATCAATAAAAATGAAAATAAGGAAAAACTGTAAAAATGACAAGTTTTTTATTAAAAAAAAAATTAGGTTGTTTAAAATCTCAATTTAATCGAGGATAAATATACATATTGTACAGGAAAATAGCTTTCGTAATGAGAGTCTAGCACTCGTTTGCATTTGACATAACGAGTGATATACTCTCGCCATTTATCGGTGACGCGCGTTTTTCACTCCTGCCCGCGTTTGGCCAACTGCTACGTCCAAGCGACGTTTGACGGTATGCATGGATGGCTTTGTGACGCGTGAACCGTCAATCTCCACTACCATCTAAGCCCCATTGTTCTCTTATGAGAATTACTTGAGAAAATTATTTTATTTGATTTTTTTATTTTTCAATCATTGTTCAGCTACGATGCCATCCATAGAAGAATTTAACCTTGAGGAAAATAATAGTTTGACTACATGTGCATATGCGAAAAACTAATGTCATCTTGAAATAATCGGTCACCTCTGAAATGTCATTTTCATCGTGTCCCGATTCGCTCATCTCCAATAGCAACGGGTAACATGTACTGCAGGCGGCAGTGTGACTCCGAAGATAACCGAACGCTCCATTCTCATAGATTAAAACCAGCGACGTCTCTGTGGCTAAAGCGGCCATCCGATTGGCCAACTTCTATCGGCTATAACTCGAAAACGACGTAGCCGATTTCAAAAAAAAAATGCCAAAATTTTTCGTTTTTTATCCCGCATATCAGGAAAAGGGGCAGTTCCGAATCACCCTGTATAGTATAGTATTCTATAGTATAGTATAGTTTCAAGAGACGCGGTAGCGTCTCGAGATAACTACATTTACCGACCGATAGGACAACCGAAGACGTGACCAAGACTCTTATGCGCTAAAGTGCGCGTTTTCAGCCATTTCCTAAAAATATATATTTTTTTATTTTATTAAGATACGCACAAAAATATTTTATCAGCGTAATCAGATGTACTTTTGTACGATCTATATATTGCATCAAAAAGAACGGTGCAGCTATGAGCATATAAATCTTATTCGATATTATTCAGTTCAACAACAACGAAAATGATATTCAGTGTTCGTTGTCATCGCACGGAAGCAAAACCTTTCGCACACCTCTTATTTATATGCATAACGCCAGTCAGCATCATGTCAGTCTCGCAATCGAACTTTACGTCAGACATCGAATACTGCGATCAAGAGTCGCGGTAGCGACTCGCGACGAGTACATTTAAGAGGATGTGAAAGCTCTTTTTTACCATCGTAGCAGACCTAAATTTTTCTGCAAATAACATTGCAAAACTATCAAACCAAATGAATGGGAATTTTAGTATATAATCCAGTTAGTAGTATCCTATAAGGTGACATTTTTAGAATTTTGAAATACCAAAAAAAAAATTACAGTTTGCATTACCACTAGTGATCTGTAAAATAAAAATGGATTTACTGACCTTCAAAGCTAGTTATTCAAAAAATCCTTTATGTCACCCTATGCAGTAATAAAAAACTCACACACTGAGTACTTGCACATTTTTGTAGGTGCAAAACTTCGGCAATACTATTTGCACGAAAATTTTTGTGGTAAGATTACCTGCATACAAGCCGTGGCCGATCAGTATAGCCCAAATTTTGTTCGCGAAAATTCCGCTACCGAAGGGTATGCTTGAGCGGTAGCAGCGTCTTCTTCGTACTGTAATATATAGTAATAGGGGGAAGAGCCAAGTGTTTCCGTCTCCCAGGCCTTTGACCACAGAGCGAAAGAGAGAGAGAGAGCGAGTGTGAGAGGGAGGAAGAGAGAGAGAGAAAGACCGCCGCAGTAGGCCATATCTCTTAGACATTTTTATTTGATATGTAAAGTAAAGGTGTTTTAGGTATCCCAGAGAATGCATCCTCTGGATATACTTTACATATACCTTCCCCATACCCATCGAGCACCTGAAGCTCATCGTTAGACTTTTTTTTGTGCTTCGCATGATTGTAGATTGTATTATTTCTAAGAATAATGATAATACTTTTTATGTAGATTTCAGTAAAAGTGGCTAAAATAATGTAAATTTTAAATTAATTTTATTCAGATTGAATAATAGATAAATATTATATGAATAATTTATCGACTGAAAATTTTTAGTTTATAATTAAAATAATTACTGTTATTTACATAAAGTATTAAAAAATAGATATTTGCATGATAATTGTGCCAGCAATTGCGGACAATTGTTATAATTAAATTGATTACAATCAGTTTGTTCGACTGCGTTGCTTTTGTGGACCGTCCTTTGACAAAAATTCGTGTATTCTCTTTATCTCTCTCGATACGCGGAAATGTATACATACATATGCAGATTTATATGAACAGATACAATATATGTATAAACACACACACACACATCCACACACACCGCCTGGACGGGCGCGACAAATTATATGTATACACATGTATGTAAATCAACTAATGTGTGTGTGTGTGTCTGTGTGTGTTTGTTCATATATACATAGTGTATGGTCAACAAGCCCAGACGCACACACACACACCCATGCACACAAATCCATATATATATATATATATATATAATTCCGTTGATTGAGAGAGATAGAGAGAAAACACCAATCTTATTCTACAGACGGTTTACAGAAACAAAACAGTCGATATGGTTGGTTGACGCGATCGAAAGACGTCGCGTTTCACCGTGAAGTTATATATATTAGAGCATACGAATTCTCTCTCTCTCTCTCTTTCATTCTCTCTCTCTCTATCATTCTCTCTCTATCATTCTCTCCACCATTCTCTCCATCATTCTCTCCATCATTCTCTCCATCATTTTCTCTATCATTCTCTCTCTCTCTCATCATTATTTCTCTCTCTCTCTCTATCTCTATCATTCCCTATCTCTCTCTATAATTCTCTCTCTCTCTCTATCATTCTCTGGCTCTATCATTCTCTCTCACTATCCTTCTCTCTCTCACTATCATTCTCACTCTCTCTCCTATCATTCTCTCTCTCTCTCTATCATTTTCTCGATCATTCTCTCTATCATTTTCTATCTTTTTCTCCTATCATTCTCTCTCACTGTCATTCTCTCTCTCTCTCTCTATCATTCTCTCTCCATCATTCTGTCTCTATCATTCTCTCTCTCTCTCTCTCTCATCATTATCTCTCTCTCTCTCTCTATCATTCCCTATCTCTCTCTATAATTATCTCTCTCTCTCTCTGTCATTCTCTGGCTCTATCATTCTGTGATAGTGATAGTGATATCATTCTCTCTCTCACTATCATTCTCACTCTCTCTCCTATCATTCTCTCACTCTGTCGATCATTCTCTCTATCATTTTCTATCTTTTTCTCCTATCATTCTCTCACTCTGTCGATCATTCTCTCTATCATTCTCTCTTACTGTCATTCTCTCTCTCTCTCTATCATTCTCCGGCTCTATCATTCTCTCTCTCTCTATCATTCTCTCTCTCTCTCTATTATTCTCTCTCTCTCTATCATTCTCTCTCTCTCTCTATCATTCTCTGTCTTTATCATTCTCTCTCTCGCTATATCATTCTCTCTCTATCATTCTCTCTCTCGCTATATCATTCTCTCTCTATCATTCTCTCTCTATCATTCTCCCTCTATCATTCTCTCTCTATCATTCTCTCTCTATCATTCTCCTTCTATCATTCTCTCTCTATCATTCTCTCTGTATCATTCTCTCTCTATCATTCTCTCTATCATTCTCTCTCTATCATTCTCTCTATCATTCTCTCTATCATTCTCTCCATCATTCTCTCCAACATTCTCTCCATCATTCTCTCCATCATTCTCTCCATCATTCTCTCCATCATTCTCTCCATCATCCTCTCCATCATTCTCTCCATCATTCTCTCCATCATTCCCTCCATCATTCTCTCCATCATTCTCTCTCTATCATTCTCTCTCTCTCTCTCTCATCATTATCTCTCTCTCTCTCTCTATCATTCCCTATCTCTCTCTATAATTCTCTCTCTCTCTCTCTATCATTCTCTGGCTCTATCATTCTGTGATAGTGATAGTGATATCATTCTCTCTCTCACTATCATTCTCACTCTCTCTCCTATCATTCTCTCACGCTGTCGATCATTCTCTATATCATTTTCTATCTTTTTCTCCTATCATTCTCTCCCTCTGTTGATCATTCTCTCTATCATTCTCTCTCTATCATTCTCTCTCTATCATTCTCCCTCTATCATTCTCTCTCTATCATTCTCTCTCTATCATTCTCCCTCTATCATTCTCTCTGTATCATTCTCTCTGTATCATTCTCTCTGTATCATTCTCTCTATCATTCTCTCTCTATCATTCTCTCTCTATCATTCTCTCTCTATCATTCTCTCCAACATTCTCTCCATCATTCTCTCCATCATTCTCTCCATCATTCTCTCCATCATTCTCTCCATCATCCTCTCCATCATTCTCTCTCTCTATCATTCTCTCTCTCTCTATCATTCTCTCTCTCTATAATTCTCTCTCTCTCTCTATCATTATCTCTATCATTCTCTCTCACCCCCTCTCTCCCTCTTGAGAAATTGGGGTGGGGGTGGAGGGGAGAGAGAGAGAGCTTAAGTAGCAGAGAGGAAAATAATTAATAACAATATTTATTTTTATATAAACTTTATTTTTATACAAACTGTATTTTTATAAAAACTTCATTTTTATAAAAACCTTAATTGTATTTTACTTTAATTGTATTTTACTTTAATTTTTGTTTTTCATATGGCGGATGCTAAAATCCACCCATTTGGGGCATCCTTGGCATTAGGAAGCCCGGCATCATTGGTGCCGATCCTCATGCATAATTGCTCGATGTTTTCGTTGATTTATTTCAACGATACAATCGTGCAGTAATTGCATGAATTCGCTACATTGTATAGAGCGACAATTTTTTTTGAAAATCTATCGTCACCGAACTTGCATGTTCTCGGTCACGAAAGTCGAACTCGACGACGATGCTCGTGCAGCATCATACGATCAGATTGTTGATTGATTTGAATAAATTTGACTTGGCAATCAAATATTCGATCAAAATCTCATCGTGCTGCATTCATACGATGCCGATAATAAATTGACTCAAACGAATCATTTTCGTCACCGGGATTACACATTCTCGGTGACCGGTGACAACCGCCCTTGTTTGACGGGGCGTAGCGACCGAGCCGCTTTCGCACGCCTCGCACGACGTGGGTTTGTCTGTCAAATCGCCGATGTCGTATAGTGCCTATAGTGTTATTCCTAAATAAAATAAATTAAAAAAAAATCTAAGCCCGATATACACGAAACAAATTTTCGATCTCATATCTTTCTTTACAATATATATTTCCGGGAAGTCAGAAATATTGTAAAGAAAGATAAAAGTCGAAGATCGCTAATGGTTTGTCTATCGAATCGCCGATGGCGTATAGTGCCATCTATCGGTGATGCGCACCGCACAGATGGTAATTTGTTGCGCGTGCCGCGTTCACTACTATGCTGATGCCATCGGAGTTCGCCAAAACCTTTCACGTCCTCTTAATGGCTGACGGTAACTGGCTAACCGACCTGACGAATGACGCGGCGACCAAGACACTTTTACCAGAAGAATCGCGCTTCACCCACGTTTTCGGCATATCCTAAAAGTTTTTGAAGTGAAAACTTCTTTAGGCACACCGTGCACACTTTTTCCTGGGCAGTGAATGAGACTGAGCCGTTACGCTCGGCTATGTAAACCTCAATCGGGTAAACACGGCTCGAGTTGACTTCAGCCAAGCAAGAGAGAGAGACAGTCAGCGGAGCGAGACAGAAATAGTCAATGCGTCGCTGCTCAAGCCGAGTTTACCCTAGTGAGCGTTACATCAGTACCCGTAAAGCATCAGTAATAGTCACTGTCTGGGAAAACACGGTGTGCATCCTGCCAATAATTACATTTTATTTAAAGTAATTATTGACAATAATTGATTAATATTTTTATTGGAGTATAACTTAATAGAATACATGTGTGTTCATATATAAATTTGACAGAATTTGTTGTCCATACACAAGACATGACCTAAAAAAAACTTTCAGTGTAATATTGTAAGTGTAAACAGTTAGTGCTGCGTTTTACTAATAGCGAAAAATTTATTTCGCATTCAGGTATGTTCTAGCATTTCTTAAGTAATATCAACGAAGATGAGGTTGAAGATGAGGTCTATAGAAGCGCAAAGCCTGCTTGGTTCCAAAAAAGTTGGGGTGCAAGGACAAGCTATCACCCCAACGGTAAGATGTCGCTAGCGTCGAGTTTACATGTGTGCGCTCACGTACAGAACTAACACACGTGAGCGGTGGTATAACTGCGTTGACTCCACCTACTGGGTCGGAGTGACGATGTTATTTCACTCGCACTCGCAGCTGGGGTGATGCGTGCGCTCTCTCGCACAGGAGCGATACGGATGTAGAGTGGGGGTTTGGGTTTACATTGCTGATACCGACGAAGATAGAGCTATTCATTGCAAATACTTTTCCATTTTAATGACGTCTAGTCAAGACAAACTTATTTTTTCAATTATTTATTTATATTTACGTAAACTAGGAGTTAATTAACCCAACCGAGCAAATCAAATGAAATCGAAATCCGAGCGGGGACACGATTTTTATACTTAAAAAGATAGTTCAATTATATGTATCCAAGTTGGGATAAAGGGTACGGCGCTGCTTCTGTATGTGCTACGTCGGTAGTTCAATCCCCTGCTTTATTATTTTTTATGCAATTTGCGATATACACAATAAATAAAATATAAAAAATCTGCGAAAAAAGGTTTTATAAGAGAGAGAGAGCCACATGTTAATACGAGCAGGTCGCGCGTTGGCCCCTGCTCGTACTGAGATGATATTGGACTCGATAGCGCTATCTCTCTCGCACTCGCGGTTAGCTTGACGGCGCTATCTCTCTCGCATTCGCGATTAACTCGAGGATGCAATCTCTCTCGCTCTGAGAGTAGGGGCTGATGAACGCCCCACTCTAAAGTGGGGCCTTCATCAGCTTTTCCCGCGTATATTCCTATCGCATGCACGTGCGAGTTTGTGTTTAAAGTCATCAGACTCTTGTTTTGCCGGTCTGGAATAGACGTTTTGTCCGATACATCGGTAGAATTTTATCAATAAAGACATCATTGCATGATTCGCGATACTAATAAGATACAACCGCACTTGATACTGTCTTAAGTCGTTCATCCTTTTCTTAATTGCACGCGCTGTGTCTTAGACTAGCCTCATTGCAAATAATGTTAATATTAATTTTTTATAGTAATAAGACCAAAAAGTTATTAAAAAATTGGTTAAAAAGAATTTATTCAACAAATTGACCGAAAACATTATTTTTTCACATACGAAAGACATTCCCTGATTTTTCCGAATACATTGATTTTTTGAGATTTTTCTCTCAATTTCGAAATATCAGTTTTTGCGTATTATAACAGATTGCATTTAAATAATTGCTTGTCCAGTGATCTTAAAGATTAAAATGTGTAATATGAAATTTCTCTATGGAATCATGTCCGAAATTTGCAACGTTGCATCAATTTTTCGATTTTTGAATATGACAATTTCAAAATTGAGAAAAACATCTAATGTATTCAGAAAAATCAGGAAATCCATTTGGTGAGTAACAAAATATTTGTTTCCGGCAAATATATTGAAATAATTTTTTTAAAATAATTTGACGATAAAATTTTGGTATTATTATTTGAAGTTGAAGTCATCTTCAATACGGTTACTTTTCCCCAAGATTTTTATCTTATTTCAAAGTACTCAAAAGAACTGAAAATAGTAACCTAAATTGTAATCCCTGCAAGCTCACCATAATATCATTTTTCTATCTGAGCGATATCTGGCAGTCGTTGTTTAATCAAACAACAAAACATTCCACGCATTGTATTTTCTTCCTAGTTACATTTGTTTCTATAATGTTATAAAATTGAAATAAAGATTCCATATTTCACACAAAAATGTTTATGTTCAATGTAAAAAGTGTATGAAAATTAGTGAATATGTGAAATCGTTGGTTGAAAGAGAATCAGGACTAAAAAAAAAAAAAAAAAATCCCTCTCTCGATCGCGCGCAGTCCGACTCGTATCTTGTCGCTCTACCAACTACGCCAGCGTAATTGATTGAATATTGAATGAGCATTGTAATATTTATGTTGTGTATACGCTTGGATTAGGTGTTCTTAGGTTTGGGTTTGGGTTTCAATAATTTACTCCGGTTTACACGTACGTTGTTAATTCCAGTATAATACGCTATTTACACTTTTTCATTATAGTACATCGATGTTAGTAAAATTGGAATAAAGCTCGTCGTGTGGATGTAGTCATTGTTCGTAAAAATAAGTCCCCCGCCGCGCGTCGTCAAGCGGTGCAGGATGAGGGACGGTAGGGGAAGCCACAGAGAGGGAAGTCAGGGGAAGCTACGTGACCCCACCGTCGCCAGATGGCTGCGAGCATCGTGGCTAGAAGGCGGAGCATATCGATCGGTCGACACTAGAGCCTCCCAGCGTATGTTTGACTCACGAAAAATTTAAAACCAAGCAGGCTATAGGCTTTGTGCTTCTATAGACCTCAATCTTCGTTGGTAATATGGAGCACTCAGAAACCAATCAGTATAAGTAAATATAGATATTTATAAATTGGTTGTAAAATAAAAAATTAAGTGTGTCTATTCGATAAATGGCACACGATTGAAGTCTAAACAATATTCAACTCGCATTCTAGCATTTGGCGTCCCTCATTAACTCTCTCTCACTCTTTCGATGTATCAGTCTTACGCACGAAATTGGTAAAGGTAGGAAAACGACCGCTCAAAACGGGGACGTAGAGAATAGGGAATAGCCTAAGATACTATAAACTTTCGATTGTCCGTTACATTCGACAGCGTTTCATCAACAAAGGAACTTACCCCCGTCACAGAAATTTCATTAAAAAAATTGTAACAATACTGCAAAATTGTCTTACACTAATTGTCGTCTAATTTCTTCCTATATACATATGTATATAAGAATGTATAAATATTTAAATATTGCCTTTTACAGAAGTTGGATCAAGAGAATCTGTTCGACGATGAATTGAAATGAAAACGGGAACTAGCTGATGCGCGCGTGAAAAAATACCGTAAAAGGAAGCGGCGTGAAGATGAGCAACTGGATTCCATGATGCAGAATGAGCCTAATGATGAAATAAAAAAAGGGAAATTCAAGAAAAAAAAATCCAAGAACAGAGAGTAATGACAAGGGAACGTTCGAGATGATGTCGTGAGGGAAACGTCTTCATGCTCTAAAATATGTATGTGTATGTGCATATTTAAATAGATTTTAATCAAAAATATTTAGATCGTATTTCAGTTACCATAAACCTATTGTTTCATCCTTAGATTATGGTAGAAATGAAGATCAATCGGAGCGAAATTTACCTGAGTAATTAATACACAATTATAGTTGTATAGATTGAAAATAGGTGAGTATAGAAATAAAAATAAATAATTGTGTTTTATAATATTAATCTCGCCTTGTTCCGGATTCGTCCAACCAATATCCATGATATAATATTAATATATTTTTTATTATATATATTACTTAGAATTATAAATGCCGTATAAGCTTTCACTTTTGTGGTGCAGTTTTTTTTCAACAATTTCATGAATTGTTCATAATTTACACCATTCTGGGAGATATATTTGAGAGCGGTGAATAAAATATTCTTTTAATTTCCGATTGAGATCGAAATGAACGCTGTACGCACGTACGCACTTCATAAACAAAACCTTTTGTACATTTTAAATGCATTTGTTTCAAGTCGCATGCACAATCATGATTGAACACACGCGCTTTTTAGGATGACCAATCAGTTTGGGTCTTTACTGGCTTTAGTTTTCGATATATTTAATCGCATTTCGAGAGTTGAGATTGAGTTGAGAATGGTAGAAAAAAATCAAAAAGAAGCTAGGATAAGAGAACAAGTTTCACATTACGTTCATGTAACGTGGAACGGAATCAATCAGTAAAAAAATGATTGTGACTAATTTTTTTTTGTAGGGTATCCTGTTTCCGAAAAAGACGAGCTTGTTGTGCAGACATCAAATCCATATCCCAAGAGGATTTGCGTTTGCTCGGAAACGTTTGATACAGTAGAAAAAAATGTTCAAAATATTCGTCCCTTTCTCCCGCATTCATTGGAATTGTCCACCACCGGGTATTGTTTGTCAATAAATAAATAAATGAACAAATGAACGAACGAACGAACGAACGAACCAATGATTGCTTGAATGATTGCTTGAATGATTGCTTGAATGATTGCTTGAATGATTGCTTGAATGATTGCTTGAATGATTGCTTGAATGATTGCTGGAATGATTGCTTGAATGATTGCTTGAATGAATGAATACTAGTGAGTACTAATACTTCTACTACTAGTTGAGGACTAAATCCACATTGAGAAACTTAATGAATTCAATTATAATTGTCACGTTTACTAGGCATTGAAATAGATGCTTGTATCACATTGAAAAAAAGTGTTTGGCTGAGTAGATTTTTATAGATTATAGAATCGAGTTTGTTACCTTTGTCGATATACTATTATTAAAGAGGGTACGAGCCGACTACTTTTTTAATTTGATGTACAAGCTTCTATTTCAATGCCTAGTGAACTTGACAATTATAATTGAATTCATTAAGTTTCTCAAGTCGATTTCGTACTAAGGCTGCAGCGATATCGCAGATAGAAATTGTAACAGAGAGAATTGGTAAATACTTGGCGATACACGCTTTCGAGCTTTTCAACTTATTTTACAACTTTTTGTAAGGATAAGTATAACAATGGATAACAACAATGTACGTAAATGTACTTGTCTCAACTTTTTTCATACCAGTACTGGTGTTTTTAGGGGATAGTATATACAGCATAGTTCTCTAGTTAGTCAAACGAGAACTATTGATTCAGTACCCCCATTCCGCTTCCCTCGGGAAATCGCACCGAACGTATTTGCCTCATAACCGCATGTGTTACGTTCTCCACTCTTGATCCATGAACGACAAAGCACAGGGAAGACCACAGAATGATCGACCTCGTCCAGAATTGTGTGCTGCTATTATCACTGTAATTCCAAGCCAAAGATAGCAAAAAAATACTAACAAAAAATAAAATATATACGTCTGTAAATTATTACATATGTATTACACATTTTGTTTGTTTCAATAAATAAATATTTGTAATTTAGAAAATAAGAATATAATCAAAACCACACAACAATAATATTATTAATGAAGCTAAACCTGTTCAATGAAGAATGTTTCTCTGAATCAAAAATATACTTACTTGCCCATCTTATTGCTTAGGACGCGTTCGTGGCTGTGAGGCACTTGTCAAGAACTAGCAAAATGCCGGTGTCTTGACACGCGAATTTTCGCACATGGTCGAGAAATAAAAATACATAATTTAAAGTCGTTAAAGACCTTCATAGAAGTTTGTTCTACTTCGTGAAATATTTAGCTTGCTGTACAAGAAAAATAATCATTTTTAAGACCTGCCTGATGATTAGAAAAAACGAGCGTGATTAACCAGATTATATATAGATGTTGCACTCAGGGGTGTTCATAAAAGTCTGCCGCTCACGGACGACGCGAGAGGCCCTTAGCGCTCGTTTCACTTCCGCAATGCATAGCGCGAAAATCTTCGGTCTACGCGCCCTTATTCTACGCGGTAAATCTTTCCACCCCCTTTTCCTAGCGCGTCCGACCTTCTTCTACCAGCTCAATTCGATCACCGACGGCGACATCAAGTGGTGCTCTCTCACTCACGGCACCCTTCAGTTTTTTGTTTCACGGCGGTTTTCTTGCGTCCGCCTCAATTCAAGTGATAGTTTTCGACTAGTTTTGAGATTTACGACCTCAAGATGACGCGAGAATTATTTCAGACGGTTTAGTGCGTAATTGCAAGACTTTCGGATTTTCTTCAACCACTATCACCTCGTGGCTGTGTGACGCCATATTGTTAACTCGAGTCAGTGCAATGTCTCGTGCTAGCCAAGACAAAGTCCCCATAGAGCAAAGTAACCACTAGAGAACATTTTAAATATCATTTTTCTCATGGTTTATATGGTTTATCAAGACAGAATATTTTTGTTACGAAGGTGAGGTGATCCCTCGAAGCGAAATCGCCATCTTAATTTTTTGACGGGGAATAAAGTTTTCTATTTTCGTCTGAATTGCCCCGTGTACATTGATTATTTTTTCCCATCCAGAATTTTTACACCAGAGGATTCGAGCATCTCAAAGCAAGGGGAAATATGAATCGCTCATTCGCATATATAAATCAATGAAATGATACCATAGAATAATACCAAATGGTTCCAGAAAACATAGAATAATAAACGCAATGTAATAAAGCATAAGATAATAGAACGTGGCTGACAATGAACAAAATCGAAAATCCTACATTTCACTTCAGATCGTCAAACGCTGATACATATATTGCTGTTACATTTTGTAAATATTGTTTCTCGTAGGATGTTAAATTTCGTCAATGGTGATATTCTCCATCTTAAAAAATTAGTCACCACATTATAACATGATCATAGTTGATAATATATTACATACCATACCAAAATAAATTAATGATACTACGTTTTACGTATAAATTTAATTCCCAAGATTTTGGTATCTCTAAGTTCCTCCACTACTTACAATGGGAAGCGATTCAAAAACATGTTCATCATACATATTTCAATACGGAATGCGATTCTGCGCATTTTAAGTCTTCATAAAGAAGCTCGAATTTCCAGAAATAAACATGGTGGCGTTAATTATCTAGTTATGAAACAATATTAACAAATTTTCGACCACGTCATCTGAAAGTACATTTATAAATATACAACTTTTGTCTGAAACATTTTGTTGTATTTTGCATAGATTTCGTGGTGATCGAATAGGTAATCGAATAATCTGATAGGAAAGTCGTCTTGCAGCTGTATAGGGATATTTGATACCCTAAAACCGAAAACGGGCCTGTAATTTTGTGTGCATTATTTATGCCTCGAAGCATTCTTTTCACCTACAAATTTTCATCAAAATCGAGAAGGGACCACCTCGGGTACTTCCCTTGTTTGCCTCAAATTTAGCTCATACACTTATATTTTATGTTCGTTAAATCATATACACTGTCACGCCGACTCTGAAAAAGGGCGAGAAATAAGGGAAACGCAATACTCTAGATTTAAAAAAAAACAACAAAAGAAATTATATTTATTTTTAATTAATAACAAAAACTGAGCTGTTTAATCTTCTATAAAATAATCACAAAAAAAAGAAAAACTCGTTATCCGCAACTTACAAAAACAATATTCCTTAAGAGCATGTGAAAGCTCTTTTTTACCATCGTAGCAGACCTAAATTTTCGTGCAAATAACATTGCAAAACTATCAAACCTAATAAATGCAAATTTTAGTATATAATCCAGTTAGTAGTATCCTATAAGGTGACATTCTTAGAATTTTGAAATTCCAAAAAAAAAATTACGGTTTGCATTACCACCATCTGTAAAATAAAAATGGATTTACTGACCTTCAAAGCTAGTTATTCAAAAAATCCTTTATGTCACCCTATGCAGAAATAAAAAACTTACACACTGAGTACTTGTACATTTTTGTGGGTGCAAAACTTCGGTAATGCTATTTGCACGAAAAATTTTGTGGTAAGATTACCTGCATACAAGCCGTGGCCGATCAGTATAGCCCAAATTTGGTTCGCGAAAATTCCGCTACCGAAGTGTATACTTGAGGGCTAGCAGCGTCTTCTTCGTACCGTAATATATAGTAATAGGGGGAAGAGCCAAGTGTTTCCGTCTCCCAGGCCTTTTGCCACAGAGCGAAAGAGAGAGAGCGAGAGAGAGTATAGGAGGGAGGGAGAGAGAGAGAGAGAGAGAGACCGCCGCAGTAGGCCATATCTCTTAGTCATTTTTATTTGATATGTAAAGTAAAGGTGTTTTAGGTATCCAAGCGAATGCATCGTCTGGATATACTTTACATATACCTTTCCCATACCCATCGAGCACCTGAAGCTCATCGTTAGACTTTTTTTTGTGCTTTGCATGAATTACGAAAAACGCAAGATAATTGTATAATTATCGTCGATCAAATATTTTGAAATTATAGATTATTTATTTTACAAAGATAATAATGATTAAATAATATGGATATATTGTAGATTGTCTTACTTCTAAGAATAATGATAGTACTTTTTATTTAGATTTCAGTAATAGTGGCTAAAATAATGTAAATTTTAAATTAATTTTGTTTAGATTGAATAATAGATAAATATTATATGAATAATTTATCGACTAAATTTTTTTTATTCATAATTAAAATAATTACTGTTATTTACATAAATTAAAAAATATATATTTGCATGATAATTGTGCCAGCAATTGCGGACAATTGTTATAGAAATTGATTACAATCAGTTTGTTCGACTGCTTTGCTTTTGTGGACCATCCTCAGACAAAAAATCGTGTATTCTCTTTATCTCTCTCGATATGCGGAAATGTATACATACATATGCAGATTTATATGAACAGACACAATGTATGTATAAACACACACACACACATCCACACACCGCCTGGACGCACGCGACAAATTATATATATACACATGTATGTAAATCAACTAACGTGTGTGTGTGTGTGTGTGTGTGTTTGTTTATACATACAATGTGTATGGTCGCACACACACACACACATGCACACAAATCCATATATGTATATAGTTCCGCAGATTGAGAGAGATAGAGACAACACCAATCTTATTCTACGGACGGTTTACAGAAACAAAACAGTCTATATGAATGGTTGACGCGATCGTAAGACGTCGCGTTTCACCGTGAAGTTATATAGTTATATTATTAGAGCATACGAATTGTTCTAGAACTATTATTTTTATCAAGAGATTTTATTGTATAAATAGTTTGTTGTTATCATAAGTGTAAAGTGATGTGAGAAAGATGGGCAACAAAAGTAACAAATGGAATAAACGTCCTCATTCTCGTCGACTAAGCGGCATTCACAGGTACGTGTTATTACAACTAACATTCGGGGAAAAGATAATGTATGATGTGGAGAAAGAAGAAGTCTGTGGATTATCGTAACCCTTCTTCTTTTCCACTTATCCTTGTTCAAGTTTGGGTTTTCTTCTTTACCAATCTCGCATCATACATCCATTCCACTAGGGGTTCAACAAATTTGGGTAAATTCTGCGGTCGATTAGTTTGGATCAGGAGCTTGGAATGTACATATTATTTTTCCCATACTTATGGCAAATTTTGATATCTAGAGGTTTTTTCAGGATGTTTTTAGATTTTCCATCCGCCCAGTGCTTCTTTCTCTCTCTCTCTCTCTTGAGAAATCGGGGGGAGAGAGAGAATTATAGAGAGAGAGCGAGAGAGAGAATGATAGAGAGAGAGAGAAAGAAGCACCGGGTGGTTGGAAAATCTGAAAACATCCTGAAAAAGCCTCTAGATATCAAAATTTACCATAAGTGTGGGAATAATAATATGTACATTTCAAGCCCCCGATCCAAACTAATCGACCGCAGAATTTCCTCAAATTTGTTGAACCCCAAGTGGAATGAATCTATAATGCGAGGTTCTCCCCCCAATTTCTCAAGAGACAGAGAGAGAATGATAGAGAAAAAAAAAACGAATACGAAAACATTATCTAATAAAAATAAAGTTTATATAATAAAAATAAAGTAAAATAAAAATAATTTTTATATAATAATAATAGAGCTTATATTAAAATAAAGTCTATATAAATATCAATGTATCGTTATTAATTATTTCCCTCTCTGCTGCTCTCTGCTGCTCTCTCTCCCTCCCCTCCCCGCCCAATTTCTCACGAGAGAGAGACAGAGAATGATAGAGAGAGAGAAAGAAGCACCCGGTTACACGGGGGTACCCCAGCTGAGATACTGGCACCCGCCATAAAAAAAAAATCGAATAAAAAAAGATTATCAAATAAAAATAAAGTTTATATACTAAAAATAAAGTCTACATAAATATCAATGTATTGTTATTAATTATTTCCCTCGCTGCTACTCTAGCTCTCTCTCTCTCCCTCTCTCTCTGTTGAGAAATTCGGCGGGAAGGGCAGAGAGAGAAAGAGCTAGAGCAGCAGAGAGGGAAATAATTAATAACGATATATTGATATTTATATAGACTTTATTTTAATATAAACTTTATTTTGATTTTACTTTATTTTAATATAAACTTTATTTTGATTTTACTTTATTTTAATATAAACTTTATTTTGATTTTACTTTATTTTAATATAAACTTTATTTTGATTTTACTTTATTTTTATTATATAAACTTTATTTTTATTTGATAATCATTAATTCGTTTTTTTTTTAATGGCGGGTGCCAGTATCTCAGCTGGTGTCCCCCCATGTATCCGGGCATCGGCCACCCAATTCTTCTCTGTCTCTCTCTCTCTCTTTCCCTCTCTTGAGAAATGGGGGGGAGAGGCGAGAGAGAGAGAAAGAGAGCTAGAGCAGCAGAGAGGGAAATAATTAATAAGAATACTATATAGAATATTTATATAGATTTTTTTATTATTTGATAATCTTTTCTTACTCGATTTTTTTTTTTTTTTTTATATGACGGGTGCCAGTATTTCAGCTGGGGTACCCCCATGTATCCGGGCATTTGACCACCCGGTGCTTCTTTCTCTCTCTCTATATATATATATCTCATTCGCTCTCTCTCTCTCTCTCTCTCTTGACAAATTGGGCGGGGAGGGGAGATAGAGAGAGAGCTAGAGCAGCAGAGAAGGAATTAATTAATACCAATGGGTCAGTCTATGTCAAATCGACCAATGGTTGGAATCGACCGCTATCGATTTGGATGAATTTTGGTCAGAAGTGTCCTTTTATCATGAAACGAAGTCCTACCGAAGGAAAAAAAATTATTTCTTTTTTTTCCAAAAGTTATGCAAAATTGAACATTTCACTGTTTTTCCCGGTTTTTAAGTTTAGTTTTTGAATATCTCAAAAATTATTATAGTTACAGGGATGACCCGAATTTGTTCTAAAGAAGGTACTTGGGGCTATAGAAAAAAAAATATTTTGAAAAAAAAATTCAAAAAATGATGAATTTTGCAGAATTTTGAAATTTGAAAAATCGAAAAAATCGAAGTTCAATATTAAATTTTTGGCTCAAATTTTTTTATATAATGCCTTCAATAGAGTGTTCTGAAATTTTCAGGAGAGCGTTTTTTTTTTCAAAGATAAGAATTTTTGAATTTTATTTTATTAAAGAAAAAATATAATCAACGGCATAAGACTGTAAAAATAATATTAATTTTTTGAATTTTTTTTTCAAAATATTTTTTTTTCTATAGCCCCAAGTACCTTCTTTAGAACAAATTCAGGTCCATCCCTGTAACTATAATAGTTTTTGAGATGTTCAAAAACTAAACTTGAAAACCGGAGAAATTGGATAAAAAAATATTTTGGAAAAAAATATTAAAAAAAAAAAATTCAAAAAATGATGAATTTGCAGAATTTTGAAATTTGAAAAATCGAAAAAATCGAAGTTCAATATTAAATTTTTGGCTCAAATTTTTTTATATAATGCCTTCAATAGAGTGTTCTGAAATTTTCAGGAGAGCGCTTTTTTTTTCAAAGATAAGAATTTTTGAATTTTATTTTATTAAAGAAAAAATAAAATTCAAAAATTTAATATTGAACTTCGATTTTTTCGATTTTTCAAATTTCAAAATTCTGCAAATTCATCATTTTTTGAATTTTTTTTTCAAAATATTTTTTTCCAAAATATTTTTTTATCCAATTTCTCCGGTTTTCAAGTTTAGCTTTTGAACATCTCAAAAACTATTATAGTTACAGGGATGGACCTGAATTTGTTCTAAAGAAGGTACTTGAGGCTATAGAAAAAAAAATATTTTGAAAAAAAAATTCAAAAAATTTCGATTTTTTCAAAAAAAAAAATTCGATTTTTCAAATTTGAAAATTCTGCAAATTCATCATTTTTTGAATTTTTTTTTCAAAATATATTTTTCCAAAATATTTTTTTATCCAATTTCTCCGGTTTTCAAGTTTAGTTTTTGAATATCTCAAAAACTATTATAGTTACAGGGATGGACCTGAATTTGTTCTGAAGAAGGTACTTGGGGCTATAGAAAAAAAAATATTTTGAAAAAAAAATTCAAAAAATGATGAATTAGCAGAATTTTGAAATTTGAAAAATCGAAAAAATCGAAGTTCAATATTAAATTTTTGGCTCAAATTTTTTTATATAATGCCTTCAATAGAGTGTTCTGAAATTTTGAGGAGAGCGTTTTTTTTTTAAAGATATGAATTTTTGAATTTTATTTTATTAAAGAAAAAATATAATCAACGGCAGAAGAATGTAAAAATAATATTATTTTTACAGTAAAAATAATATTATGTAAAAATAATATTATTTTTACAGTCTTATGCCGTTGATTATATTTTTTCTTTAATAAAATAAAATTCAAAAATTCACATCTTTGGAAAAAAAAAACGCTCTCCTGAAAATTTCAGAACACTCTATTGAAGGCATTATATAAAAAAATTTGAGCCAAAAATTTAATATTGAACTTCGATTTTTTCGATTTTTCAAATTTCAAATTCTGCAAATTCATCATTTTTTGAATTTTTTTTTCAAAATATTTTTTTTTTTATAGCCCCAAGTACCTTCTTTAGAACAAATTCAGGTCCATCCCTGTAACTATAATAGTTTTTGAGATATTCAAAAACTAAACTTGAAAACCGGGAAAAACAGTGAAATGTTGAATTTTGCATAACTTTTGGAAAAAAAAGAAATAATTTTTTTTCCTTCGGTAGGACTTCGTTTTATGATAAAAGGATACTTCTGACCAAAACTCATCCAAATCGAAAGGGGTCGGTACCAACCATTGGTCGATTTGACATGGAATGACCCCAATACATTGATTTTTATATAGGCTTTATTTTTATTTTACTTTATTTCTTTTTTTTATTTTTATTTCTTTTTTTTTTCACTTTTTGCGAGGATTTGAGAAATTATAAGCAAAGTTTATTGTACCTTCAGACATATTCATGAACATTCAATTTCTTCCCAGGCGTCCTCGGAATCGACCTGGAGAACCTGGGAATTATGCTGGGGAACAAGTCGAACCGATCGAGAGGCACGTATCAGGTAACGCATGTTCACCTTCCAAGCTCGAATCGGAGAGCACGTATTCGTTTGAAAACGAGATTTCTGAAGCATGCTTTTCAGAAATTGATGGGCAGTAAGAGCAATGCTCTGTTGCCGATTTTTCGAAGGCTTGTTTTCGACGAGAAATGCATGATCTCGACGTGAACAACGTCTATCATGGGCTTGCAGAAATCAGTGGCAGAGATAGGCATATGAAAGTTGGTGCAACAAAAAATAATGTCATTAATGTGCATATTTGCGAGCCCCTTGAAAATACTGTGTTCTCATCTGAGCAACAAGTTGCACCAAGCACTTTCGAAATTCGTCCAGAAATGGGAGAACTTTCGATTGTTACTCTAAATTCGAGTAGCCCTCAGAAAGTGAGCACTCATCCCCGTAAATTGCATGCTTTCGGAGAAGATGAAGCTGCTAAGCCGATACCGCAGTTAGATACATGCAGTATCCATACAGATGGCTCACAGGCAAGAAGCATTGAGCCAGCTTTGCATGCAGATGTTTCGCGAGAAATGGGGTTGCCTGGAACAAAATCGGCTTTCGATTTTCCACAACCTTCATTTGATTGCCAATTGCACGATCTCGAAAAAAAGAAAGTTGTTAATCAGACAGACCATCATCAGGAAGGTTCTGATACTGATGAACATGAGCTTCTTGTAGATAGTGAGCCTGCATTAGATACGGGTCGCGTTGACGTGGAAGTCGAAGGTCGACGGATAGTCGATATAACCTTCTTTCTTCAACAGTTGCATGACAAATTTGACTCTCACAGCCGTGGTTTAGAGTGTCATTTTCGTCATCTCAAATTGGAGAAATACATTGATCGTGGATTGAGAACCCAATTGCTTTTTAGATGTGAAATGTGCAATTACGGTTTCAATATTTGGACCGATTCCGATGATCATAGTACGATGGGCATTAACGAAAGTGCAGTTTGCGGCACTATAACTTCCGGGACCGGATGTTCGACGTTGCAAGAGCAGCTTGCGGCGATGAATGTCCGTCCGCTTTCGCATGTTGCGTATCGCAAGTTTCGCGACATCATGTATGATGATTTTGAAGCCGTTGCCGCCGAACAAATGGATGTGGCGGCAGAAGAAGAAAAACAGATTGCCATAAAGGAAGGCCGCGTTAAAAACGGCTTTCCATTGATTGCAGTCATAGCCGATGGAAGTTGGGCAAAGCGTACTTACGCGAATGGGAAGTACGATTCGTTGTCAGGTAATAGCTCGATTATTGGCTTCGAAACAAAAAAAGTCCTTTTCGGTGGTGTGAGGAATAAATATTGTGCAGTGTGCGCCAAGAATGAACAACTTGCTATAGAACCACGCGAGCATATATGTTACAAGAATTGGGGTCGCGACCAAAGCTCTACAGCTATGGAAGCTGATATAATTCTTGAAGGATTTAAAAACAGCATAGAAATTCATGGTTTAATATACAAAACGCTCATTTCTGATGGCGATAGCAGCACTTATCAAGCAATCAGAGATGCCGACCCCTACGCTGCTCATGGCATAGTTGTACACAAAGTGGAATGCAGTAACCACTTGTTTCGTAATTTAGGCAAGAAAATGAGGAATGCATCGATAAAACGGCTAGAAGCTCAGCCCCAGAAAGGTATCGTAACAGTTGCTGCATTACGGAAACAAGTTCATGACTGCGGTTTAAAGATACGAAGAAATATTGAGCGTGCACGAGATATTCGCAAAGCGGATAGCGAGTCTGAAACAGACAAAATTAAAATGCTTCAAAATGACATTTTAATCCTGCTTGGACACGTTTTTGGACAACACGCGTCTTGCAAGTCATTGCCATTTCCTTGCGAACCAAAGGAGAACGAGAAGAATTTGATTCCAGAGCTTGAACGAACTGGTATCTACCGTGACGCAGCAGAAGCCGTCCGCTACCTCAGTTGTCACGCAGATAGTTTGTTACAGGCTCAAACAAATAACATTGCTGAAGCCTGCAATTCAATCGTAAACAAACTCAATTGTGGAAAACGGATCAATCACTGCGCGAGAAATTCTTATCAAATGAGATGCTACGGTGCATTTATACAGCACAATAGCCAAAAGCTGCTTTCAAAAGTGCACTACAGTAAGGCAAAAAGAGTTCCTCTTATCGTTGCTAGATTAGAGCGGAGTAGGCAGCGCAAGATACGTCAAAATAAGTTGCGACGCCAACAAAAGGGCAGACGCAAACATCGAAAGTGGCAGGGCATCGATAAAGATTATGGACCATCGTGTCAGCAACCCGATGTTCCAGAGGCGGTTTATAACGTACTCGTCGAAAATCATTTCGAAAAATTGAAGCAAAGGAGTGCAAATCGAGGCCAGATTGAGCGAGATACCGTGGCTCAGAGTGACAGTGAATTGTGGCACCAGTTACGTACAAGCCTCATAACTGCTTCGAAATTCGGACAAATCTGTCGAATGCTCCGAACAACCTCTTGTTCGAAAATGGTGCAAAGTATTCGTTATCCGAAAATCATCGACGCACCCGCAGTGCAGTTTGGGATTGCTAATGAGCAAGCTGCCAAAAAGGCATTGGAGTTTAAACTCAATAAGTCAATTATGCCATGTGGACTTTTTATCGATGCAGACATTCCGTACTTGGGTGCTTCGCCAGACGGCCTAATCGATGACGATGGTATTGTTGAAATCAAGTGCCCTTTTTCGGCCCAGGACGAAAATCTGGAGGAAGCTATTCAACGCAATCCCCGTCTCAGGAGTATTTTCGATAAGAGGAATGTTCAGTGTATGAGTAAGACGCATCATTACTACTACCAAGTTCAAGGTCAACTACACATAACCGGGCGAAAATATTGTATTTTTGCTTTATGGACTTCCGTTGATATTAAATACGTGAAGGTGCCAAAAGATGATCAGTTTTGGCACCAAATTCAACCATTCTTGTCACGTTTTTACATGCAAGGTCTTCTACCGGAAATCCTCGATAGTCGGCGAAATCGAAATATGCCGCTTCGAGAACCGGACTATGTGTTGGAGGCTCGCGAACAGAATGAAATGAAAAAAAAAAATGCTCCTCTGAAAACATTGCGCAAATCCAAGGTGCAGCAATTGCCACGCAAACGATTCCGAACCACAGGCAGTGTTTCGTTGAACGAAGATTTGCTGCAAAATATACCGCAAAATAATGGACTAGACATCCATAAACCCTTCGATCACGATAGGGATTGGGCGCCGATAGAATCTGACGAAGAAATTGAAATCAACATTACAGATTCCGATGTGGAAGCGCTTGAGGTTGTTCGCCGAAACATTGATGTCGATCAGGTTATTGGAAATATTACAACGGAAACCAGCCTCCTGACTGATACAAGTGTCGATTTATTTCAACAAATACTGAAAGAAAACGTACACTTTGATTTCAATCCTGCCAATTACACTGGGTACTTTCGCTTTATCAAGCCATGCCAATCCGTACATGACATGCAAATAATTGGTGGGAACAAATCGAGGCACTGGTGTTGCATATTGTACAACGGCTCGCATGTGTTGATTTATGATAGCATGTGTCCAAGTGCATTTACTTGCATGCATAAAGAAGTACGAAGGTATATTCATGCACGTCATCCTTCCGTGGAGATTGACTGTATCTCTATTCAGCCCGTTTCAAAACAGCCGGATGCATTTAGTTGTGGAGTTTATGCTGCTGCATTTGCTACAACTGTAGCTTTGGGAGGTGACCCTTCGATTCAGAAATACTCTGAGGATGCGTCATTGATGAGAGCTCATATGGTAACAATCATTCGCAGTAGAAGACTGTTGCCATTCCCATTACAATCACCATAGATTATGAAGATTTGTTAGTTTGCATGCATGACTAACCATTTTTGAGCTCGGGTTCCCCAGTCTACCACTCGACAATTCGTGGTATGATTATATTGCTTTATTTTATTATTATCCGTAAGCTTCCAAGAATGCAACTACGGAAAAGCACCTCGTATGACGGTATGAATGAATACGGGTGTTGTGCGTGAACAAATAAGCATCGCCAAGTCGCATCAGAAACATACCGACATGCTGGTCTGATGTGAGTCGTGGAAACGTGCTCATATACTAGTATGAGTGGGTAAGTGAGGGTGGGCGCTTCCTCGACCTATTATATAGGTGATGATAAATGCTGTATCCTACAGATAAACACTAATGTAACGACAGCATTCCGTACAATATTCAAATTGCAGCTTTTTATAGCATATGTCACGCGCGCGCGCACGCACGCGCGCGCACACACACACACACACACACACACACACGGCTCCCTCTGTATCATGCCTCTCCGTCATTCTTTTCGTTCTCTCTTTTTCTGTCGCTTTCTATTTCCCTGGCACATATTACTGTCTCTATCATTCTCTCTCTCCATCATTCTCTCTCTCCATCATTCTCTTTCTGTATCATTCTCTCTCACTATCATTCCCTCTCTCCATCATTCTCTCTCTCCATCATTCTCTTTCTCTATCATTCTCTCTCACTATCATTCCCTCTCTCTATCATTATCTCTCTCCATCATTCTCTCTCTCTATCATTCTCTCTCACTATCATTCTCTCTCTCTATCATTCTCTCTCTATCATTCTCTCTCCCTATCATTCCCTCTCACTATCATTCTCTCTCTATCATTCTCTCTCTCTATCATTTTCTCTCTCTCCATCATTCTCTTTCTCTATCATTCTCTCTCTCCATCATTCTCTCTCTCCATCATTCTCTTTCTCTATCATTCTCTCTCACTATCATTCTCTCTCTCTATCATTATCTCTCTCCATCATTCTCTCTCTCTATCATTCTCTCTCTCTATCATTCTCTCTCACTATCATTCTCTCTCTCTATCATTCTCTCTCTATCATTCTCTCTCTCTATCATTCTCTCTCTCCATCATTCTCTCTCTCCATCATTCTCTTTCTCTATCATTCTCTCTCTCTTTATCATTCTCTTTCTCTATCATTCTCTCTCACTATCATTCTCTCTATCATTCTCTCTCTCTCTATCATTCTCTTTCTCTATCATTCTCTCTCTCTCTATTATTCTCTCTCTCTATCATTCTCTCTCTATCATTCTCTCTCTATCATTCTCTCTCTCTATCATTCTCTCTCTCTATCATTCTCTCTCACTATCATTCTCTCTCTCCATCATTCTCACTCTATCATTCTCTCTCACTATCATTCTCTCTATCATTCTCTTTCTCTATCATTCTCTCTCTCTCTATCATTTTCTCTCTCTATCATTTTCTCTCTCTATCATTCTCTCTCTATCATTCTCTCTCTCTATCATTCTCTGTCTCTATCATTCTCTCTCTCTCTATCATTCTCTCTCTCCATCATTCTCTCTCTCCATCATTGTCTCTTTCTCTATCATTCTCTCTCTCTATCATTCTCTCTCTCTATCATTCTCGCTCTCTATCATTCTCTCTCTATCATTCTCTCTCTATCATTCTCTCTCTCTATCATTCTCTTTCTATCATTCTCTCTCTCTATCATTCTCTCTCTATCATTCTCTCTCTCTATCATTCTCTTTCTATCATTCTCTCTCTCTATCATTCTCTCTTTCTATCATTCTCTTTCTCTATCATTCTCTGTCTCTATCATTCTCTCTCTCTCTATCATTCTCTCTCTCTATCATTCTCTCTCTCTATCATTCTCTCTCTCTCTATCATTCTCTCTCTCCATCATTCTCTCTCTCCATCATTGTCTCTTTCTCAATCATTCTCTCTCTCTATCATTCTCTCTCTATCATTCTCTCTCTATCATTCTCTCTCTATCATTCTCTCTCTCTATCATTCTCTTTCTATCATTCTCTCTCTCTATCATTCTCTCTCTCTATCATTCTCTTTCTCTATCATTCTCTGTCTCTATCATTCTCTCTCTCTCTATCATTCCCTCTCTCCATTATTCTCTCTCTCCATCATTGTCTCTTTCTCTATCATTCTCTCTCTCTATCATTCTCTCTCACTATCATTCTCTCTCTCTATCATTCTCTCTCTATCATTCTCTCTCTCTATCATTCTCTCTCTCCATCATTCTCTCTCTCCATCATTCTCTTTCTCTATCATTCTCTCTCTCTTTATCATTCTCTTTCTCTATCATTCTCTCTCACTATCATTCTCTCTCACTATCATTCTCTCTATCATTCTCTCTCTCTCTATCATGCTCTTTCTCTATCATTCTCTCTCTCTCTATTATTCTCTCTCTCTATCATTCTCTCCCTATCATTCTCTCTTTCTATCATTTTCTCTCTCTATCATTCTCTCTCTCCATCATTCTCTTTCTCCATCATTCTCTCTCTATCATTCTCTCTCTCTCCATCATTCTCTCTCTCCATCATTCTCTTTCTCTATCATTCTCTCTCTCTCTCTCTCTCTCTCTCTCTCTCTCTCTCTCTATCATTCTCTCTCTCCATCATTCTCTCTCTCTATCATTCTCTCTCACTATCATTCTCTCGCTATCATTCTCTCTCTCTCTATCATTCTCTCTCCATCATTCTCTCTCTCTATCATTCTCTCTCACTATCATTCTCTCTCTCTATCATTCTCTCACTATCATTCTCTCACTCTCTATCATTCCCTCTCTCCATCATTCTCTCTCTCTACCATTCTCTCTCTCTATCATTCTTTCTCTGTATCATTCTCTCTCTCTCTCAAGAAATTGGCGGGTGGAGGGGGGAGAGCGAGAGCTAGAGTAGCAGAGGAAAATAATTCAACAATTTTTATTTTTATATCAATTTTATTTTTATTTTTATGTTTAATGTTTTGTTTATTTTTGATATATATTTTTTAATATGGCGGTGGCCAAATTCCCCCCATTTGGGGCATCCCCCGCGACATAAATGTCGGCATTATCGTCGGCGGGGCTGCCAAATGCAGTGGCGGGTGGAAAGCAGTGGGTGGCATTGCCACCGGCCACTGCATCGGCATAGATGTTGCCGGGGCCGCCATGTGCACCGCCGACCGTATGGCGGCCACGATCCTATCCTCGACATTCTGAAAAGAAAGCCTCACATTATGAACTACATTGATATTTTAGAAAAGTTTAGGGCATCAGAAAAAACTGCTCAATATTTAATTTTTTTTTTCACGCGTGTGCTGGGATTGCAAGGTCGGGCTTTTATGCACAGTTAGTATATAGTCTGGACATGTTTTGTTTTGACGCAAAATATCCATGAACAACGCAGCGATTATTAATTAATCACTCCGTTATTTGTGAATATTTTGTCCGAAACTGAAACTTGTACAGAATATGTACTAACCGTACGTAAAAGCCCAACTTTGTCATCCCAATACTCGCGTCAAGAAAAAAATATTAAACCTGTTTTTTCCGTCATTTGAATTTATTATGATTTATAATTTCAAGCAACATACATTTTCATCGTCCCGCCTCCATGAATTGTCCCCCCGTCTTTTCCACTGTCCTCGTCCTCATCCTCGTCCTCGTCCTCGCCTTATTCGTTGTTGTTGTGGTTGTTGTTGCTGCTGTTGTTGTTGTTGTTGCTGTTGTTGTTGTTGCTGCTGTTGTTGTTGTTGCTGCTGCTGTTGTTGTTGCTTTAGCTGCTGCTGCTGTTGTTGTTGTTGTTTGGGTTGTTGTTGTTGTTGTTGTTGTTGTTGTTGTTGTTGTTGCTGCTGCTCATGTTGTTGTTGTTGTTGCTGCTGCTGCTGTTGTTGTTGCTGCTGATGCTGTTTTTGTTGTTGTTGTTGTTGCTGCTGCTCTTGTTGTTGTTGTTGTTGCTGTTGCTGTTGTTGTTGTTGTTGTTGTTGTTGTTGTTGTTGTTGTTGTTGTTGTTGTTGTTGTTGTTGTTGTTGTTGTTGTTGTTGTTTAAGTTTGTCTAATTCGGCCTGGAGCCCCCGAACTGTCAACTGAAGACCTGCATTCTCATCCAGTAAGGCATGGATGTTATTCAGCACGTCGCAGTGGAGTCGATATACCGTATCCCCAATTCGGAGCTGTGCATAGGGCTCCGCATTCTCCTCTTGTTGTTGTTGTTGTTGTTGTTGTTGTTGTTGTTGTTGTTGTTGTTGTTGTTGTTGTTGTTGTTGTTGTTGTTGTTGTTGTTGTTGTTGTTGCTGTTGCTGCTGCTGCTGCTGCTGCTGCTGCTGCTGCTGCTGCTGCTGCTGCTGCTGCTGCTGCTGCTGCTGCTGCTGCTGCTGCTGCTGCTGCTGCTGCTGCTGCTGCTGCTGCTGCTGCTGCTGCTGCTGCTGCTGCTGCTGCTGCTGCTGCTGCTGCTGCTGCTGCTGCTGCTGCTGCTGCTGCTGCTGCTGCTGCTGCTGCTGCTGCTGCTGCTGCTGCTGCTGCTGCTGCTGCTGCTGCTGCTGCTGCTGCTGCTGCTGCTGCTGCTGCTGCTGCTGCTGCTGCTGCTGCTGCTGCTGCTGCTGCTGCTGCTGCTGCTGCTGCTGCTGCTGCTGCTGCTGCTGCTGCTGCTGCTGCTGCTGCTGCTGCTGCTGCTGCTGCTGCTGCTGCTGCTGCTGCTGCTGCTGCTGCTGCTGCTGCTGCTGCTGCTGCTGCTGCTGCTGCTGCTGCTGCTGCTGCTGCTGCTGCTGCTGCTGCTGCTGCTGCTGCTGCTGCTGCTGCTGCTGCTGCTGCTGCTGCTGCTGCTGCTGCTGCTGCTGCTGCTGCTGCTGCTGCTGCTGCTGCTGCTGCTGCTGCTGCTGCTGCTGCTGCTGCTGCTGCTGCTGCTGCTGCTGCTGCTGCTGCTGCTGCTGCTGCTGCTGCTGCTGCTGCTGCTGCTGCTGCTGCTGCTGCTGCTGCTGCTGCTGCTGCTGCTGCTGCTGCTGCTGCTGCTGCTGCTGCTGCTGCTGCTGCTGCTGCTGCTGCTGCTGCTGCTGCTGCTGCTGCTGCTGCTGCTGCTGCTGCTGCTGCTGCTGCTGCTGCTGCTGCTGCTGCTGCTGCTGCTGCTGCTGCTGCTGCTGCTGCTGCTGCTGCTGCTGCTGCTGCTGCTGCTGCTGCTGCTGCTGCTGCTGCTGCTGCTGCTGCTGCTGCTGCTGCTGCTGCTGCTGCTGCTGCTGCTGCTGCTGCTGCTGCTGCTGCTGCTGCTGCTGCTGCTGCTGCTGCTGCTGCTGCTGCTGCTGCTGCTGCTGCTGCTGCTGCTGCTGCTGCTGCTGCTGCTGCTGCTGCTGCTGCTGCTGCTGCTGCTGCTGCTGCTGCTGCTGCTGCTGCTGCTGCTGCTGCTGCTGCTGCTGCTGCTGCTGCTGCTGCTGCTGCTGCTGCTGCTGCTGCTGCTGCTGCTGCTGCTGCTGCTGCTGCTGCTGCTGCTGCTGCTGCTGCTGCTGCTGCTGCTGCTGCTGCTGCTGCTGCTGCTGCTGCTGCTGCTGCTGCTGCTGCTGCTGCTGCTGCTGCTGCTGCTGCTGCTGCTGCTGCTGCTGCTGCTGCTGCTGCTGCTGCTGCTGCTGCTGCTGCTGCTGCTGCTGCTGCTGCTGCTGCTGCTGCTGCTGCTGCTGCTGCTGCTGCTGCTGCTGCTGCTGCTGCTGCTGCTGCTGCTGCTGCTGCTGCTGCTGCTGCTGCTGCTGCTGCTGCTGCTGCTGCTGCTGCTGCTGCTGCTGCTGCTGCTGCTGCTGCTGCTGCTGCTGCTGCTGCTGCTGCTGCTGCTGCTGCTGCTGCTGCTGCTGCTGCTGCTGCTGCTGCTGCTGCTGCTGCTGCTGCTGCTGCTGCTGCTGCTGCTGCTGCTGCTGCTGCTGCTGCTGCTGCTGCTGCTGCTGCTGCTGCTGCTGCTGCTGCTGCTGCTGCTGCTGCTGCTGCTGCTGCTGCTGCTGCTGCTGCTGCTGCTGCTGCTGCTGCTGCTGCTGCTGCTGCTGCTGCTGCTGCTGCTGCTGCTGCTGCTGCTGCTGCTGCTGCTGCTGCTGCTGCTGCTGCTGCTGCTGCTGCTGCTGCTGCTGCTGCTGCTGCTGCTGCTGCTGCTGCTGCTGCTGCTGCTGCTGCTGCTGCTGCTGCTGCTGCTGCTGCTGCTGCTGCTGCTGCTGCTGCTGCTGCTGCTGCTGCTGCTGCTGCTGCTGCTGCTGCTGCTGCTGCTGCTGCTGCTGCTGCTGCTGCTGCTGCTGCTGCTGCTGCTGCTGCTGCTGCTGCTGCTGCTGCTGCTGCTGCTGCTGCTGCTGCTGCTGCTGCTGCTGCTGCTGCTGCTGCTGCTGCTGCTGCTGCTGCTGCTGCTGCTGCTGCTGCTGCTGCTGCTGCTGCTGCTGCTGCTGCTGCTGCTGCTGCTGCTGCTGCTGCTGCTGCTGCTGCTGCTGCTGCTGCTGCTGCTGCTGCTGCTGCTGCTGCTGCTGCTGCTGCTGCTGCTGCTGCTGCTGCTGCTGCTGCTGCTGCTGCTGCTGCTGCTGCTGCTGCTGCTGCTGCTGCTGCTGCTGCTGCTGCTGCTGCTGCTGCTGCTGCTGCTGCTGCTGCTGCTGCTGCTGCTGCTGCTGCTGCTGCTGCTGCTGCTGCTGCTGCTGCTGCTGCTGCTGCTGCTGCTGCTGCTGCTGCTGCTGCTGCTGCTGCTGCTGCTGCTGCTGCTGCTGCTGCTGCTGCTGCTGCTGCTGCTGCTGCTGCTGCTGCTGCTGCTGCTGCTGCTGCTGCTGCTGCTGCTGCTGCTGCTGCTGCTGCTGCTGCTGCTGCTGCTGCTGCTGCTGCTGCTGCTGCTGCTGCTGCTGCTGCTGCTGCTGCTGCTGCTGCTGCTGCTGCTGCTGCTGCTGCTGCTGCTGCTGCTGCTGCTGCTGCTGCTGCTGCTGCTGCTGCTGCTGCTGCTGCTGCTGCTGCTGCTGCTGCTGCTGCTGCTGCTGCTGCTGCTGCTGCTGCTGCTGCTGCTGCTGCTGCTGCTGCTGCTGCTGCTGCTGCTGCTGCTGCTGCTGCTGCTGCTGCTGCTGCTGCTGCTGCTGCTGCTGCTGCTGCTGCTGCTGCTGCTGCTGCTGCTGCTGCTGCTGCTGCTGCTGCTGCTGCTGCTGCTGCTGCTGCTGCTGCTGCTGCTGCTGCTGCTGCTGCTGCTGCTGCTGCTGCTGCTGCTGCTGCTGCTGCTGCTGCTGCTGCTGCTGCTGCTGCTGCTGCTGCTGCTGCTGCTGCTGCTGCTGCTGCTGCTGCTGCTGCTGCTGCTGCTGCTGCTGCTGCTGCTGCTGCTGCTGCTGCTGCTGCTGCTGCTGCTGCTGCTGCTGCTGCTGCTGCTGCTGCTGCTGCTGCTGCTGCTGCTGCTGCTGCTGCTGCTGCTGCTGCTGCTGCTGCTGCTGCTGCTGCTGCTGCTGCTGCTGCTGCTGCTGCTGCTGCTGCTGCTGCTGCTGCTGCTGCTGCTGCTGCTGCTGCTGCTGCTGCTGCTGCTGCTGCTGCTGCTGCTGCTGCTGCTGCTGCTGCTGCTGCTGCTGCTGCTGCTGCTGCTGCTGCTGCTGCTGCTGCTGCTGCTGCTGCTGCTGCTGCTGCTGCTGCTGCTGCTGCTGCTGCTGCTGCTGCTGCTGCTGCTGCTGCTGCTGCTGCTGCTGCTGCTGCTGCTGCTGCTGCTGCTGCTGCTGCTGCTGCTGCTGCTGCTGCTGCTGCTGCTGCTGCTGCTGCTGCTGCTGCTGCTGCTGCTGCTGCTGCTGCTGCTGCTGCTGCTGCTGCTGCTGCTGCTGCTGCTGCTGCTGCTGCTGCTGCTGCTGCTGCTGCTGCTGCTGCTGCTGCTGCTGCTGCTGCTGCTGCTGCTGCTGCTGCTGCTGCTGCTGCTGCTGCTGCTGCTGCTGCTGCTGCTGCTGCTGCTGCTGCTGCTGCTGCTGCTGCTGCTGCTGCTGCTGCTGCTGCTGCTGCTGCTGCTGCTGCTGCTGCTGCTGCTGCTGCTGCTGCTGCTGCTGCTGCTGCTGCTGCTGCTGCTGCTGCTGCTGCTGCTGCTGCTGCTGCTGCTGCTGCTGCTGCTGCTGCTGCTGCTGCTGCTGCTGCTGCTGCTGCTGCTGCTGCTGCTGCTGCTGCTGCTGCTGCTGCTGCTGCTGCTGCTGCTGCTGCTGCTGCTGCTGCTGCTGCTGCTGCTGCTGCTGCTGCTGCTGCTGCTGCTGCTGCTGCTGCTGCTGCTGCTGCTGCTGCTGCTGCTGCTGCTGCTGCTGCTGCTGCTGCTGCTGCTGCTGCTGCTGCTGCTGCTGCTGCTGCTGCTGCTGCTGCTGCTGCTGCTGCTGCTGCTGCTGCTGCTGCTGCTGCTGCTGCTGCTGCTGCTGCTGCTGCTGCTGCTGCTGCTGCTGCTGCTGCTGCTGCTGCTGCTGCTGCTGCTGCTGCTGCTGCTGCTGCTGCTGCTGCTGCTGCTGCTGCTGCTGCTGCTGCTGCTGCTGCTGCTGCTGCTGCTGCTGCTGCTGCTGCTGCTGCTGCTGCTGCTGCTGCTGCTGCTGCTGCTGCTGCTGCTGCTGCTGCTGCTGCTGCTGCTGCTGCTGCTGCTGCTGCTGCTGCTGCTGCTGCTGCTGCTGCTGCTGCTGCTGCTGCTGCTGCTGCTGCTGCTGCTGCTGCTGCTGCTGCTGCTGCTGCTGCTGCTGCTGCTGCTGCTGCTGCTGCTGCTGCTGCTGCTGCTGCTGCTGCTGCTGCTGCTGCTGCTGCTGCTGCTGCTGCTGCTGCTGCTGCTGCTGCTGCTGCTGCTGCTGCTGCTGCTGCTGCTGCTGCTGCTGCTGCTGCTGCTGCTGCTGCTGCTGCTGCTGCTGCTGCTGCTGCTGCTGCTGCTGCTGCTGCTGCTGCTGCTGCTGCTGCTGCTGCTGCTGCTGCTGCTGCTGCTGCTGCTGCTGCTGCTGCTGCTGCTGCTGCTGCTGCTGCTGCTGCTGCTGCTGCTGCTGCTGCTGCTGCTGCTGCTGCTGCTGCTGCTGCTGCTGCTGCTGCTGCTGCTGCTGCTGCTGCTGCTGCTGCTGCTGCTGCTGCTGCTGCTGCTGCTGCTGCTGCTGCTGCTGCTGCTGCTGCTGCTGCTGCTGCTGCTGCTGCTGCTGCTGCTGCTGCTGCTGCTGCTGCTGCTGCTGCTGCTGCTGCTGCTGCTGCTGCTGCTGCTGCTGCTGCTGCTGCTGCTGCTGCTGCTGCTGCTGCTGCTGCTGCTGCTGCTGCTGCTGCTGCTGCTGCTGCTGCTGCTGCTGCTGCTGCTGCTGCTGCTGCTGCTGCTGCTGCTGCTGCTGCTGCTGCTGCTGCTGCTGCTGCTGCTGCTGCTGCTGCTGCTGCTGCTGCTGCTGCTGCTGCTGCTGCTGCTGCTGCTGCTGCTGCTTTACAGCCGGCAACGCCGGCCATTCGGAACATTTTTCCTGCTGTAATAAAAAATATGTATTACATTTATACTTCCAGTACGAGCATAAACAATATTTCAAATGTAATAAAGACTTACCATTCTACCGTCGCTTCTTGTAGCTGGAAAAGATGAAAGATAGTATGCGATTATGCTTGTGGAATTAGAACGCAAAGAAGGGTGATGGAGAGAAACACTATAGAAAGATACATGATAGAGAGAGAGAATGATAGAGAGAGAGAATGATAGAGAGAGAGAATGATAGAGAGAGAGAATGATAGAGAGAGAAAATGATAGAGAGAGAAAATGATAGAGAGAGAATGATAGAGAGAGAATAATAGAGAGAGAGAGAATGATAGAGAAAGAGAATAATAGAGAGAGAGAGAGAATGATAGAGAGAGAGAGAATGATAGAGAGAATGATAGTGAGAATGATAGTGAGAGAGAATGATAGAGAGAGAACGATAGTGAGAGAGAATGATAGAGAGAGAGAATGATAGAGAAAGAGAATGATAGAGAGAGAGAGAATGATAGAGAGAATGATAGTGAGAGAGAATGATAGAGAGAGAATGATAGAGAGAGAATGATAGTGAGAGAGAATGATAGAGAGAGAGAATGATAGAGAAAGAGAATGATAAAGAGAGGGAGAATGATAGAGAAACAGAATGATGGAGAGAGAGAATGATAGAGAGAGAGAATGATAGAGAGAGAGAGAGAGAGAGAGAGAGAATGATAGAGAAAGAGAATGATGGAGAGAGAGAATGATGAAGAGAGAGAATGATAGAGAGAGAATGACAGAGAGAGAATGATAGGGAGAATGATAGTGAGAGAGAATGATAGAAAGAGAATAATAGAGAGAGAATGATAGTGAGAGAGAATGATAGAGAGAGAGAATGATAGAGAAAGAGAATGATAAAGAGAGAGAGAATGATAGAGAAAGAGAATGATGGAGAGAGAGAATGATAGAGAGAGAGAGAGAGAGAGAGAGAGAGAGAGAATGATAAAGAGAGAGAGAATGATAGAGAAAGAGAATGATGGAGAGAGAGAATGATAGAGAGAGAGAGAGAGAGAGAGAGAGAGAGAGAGAGAGAGAGAGAGAATGATAGAGAGAGAGAATGATAGAGAGAGAGAATGATAGAGAGAGAGAATGATAGAGAAAGAGAATGATGGAGAGAGAATAATAGAGAGAGAGAATGATAGAGAAAGAGAATGATAGACAGAATGATAGAGAGAGAGAGAATGATAGTGAGAGAGAATGATAGAGAGAGAACGATAGTGAGAGAGAATGATAGAGAGAGGGAATGATAGAGAAAGAGAATGATAGAGAGAGAGAGAATGATAGAGAGAATGATAGTGAGAGAGAATGATAGAGAAAGAGAATGATTAAGAGAGGGAGAATGATAGAGAAACAGAATGATGGAGAGAGAGAATGATAGAGAGAGAGAATGATAGAGAGAGAGAATGATAGAGAGAGAGAGAGAGAGAGAGAGAGAGAGAGAATGATAGAGAAAGAGAATGATGGAGAGAGAGAATGATGAAGAGAGAGAATGATAGAGAGAGAATGACAGAGAGAGAATGATAGGGAGAATGATAGTGAGAGAGAATGATAGAGAGAGAATGATAGAGAGAGAATGATAGAGAGAGAATGATAGTGAGAGAGAATGATAGAGAGAGAGAATGATAGAGAAAGAGAATGATAAAGAGAGAGAGAATGATAGAGAAAGAGAATGATGGAGAGAGAGAATGATAGAGAGAGAGAGAGAGAGAGAGAGAGAGAGAGAATGATAGAGAGAGAGAATGATAGAGAGAGAGAATGATAGAGAGAGAGAATGATAGAGAGAGAGAATGATAGAGAGAGAGAATGATAGAGAGAGAGAATGATAGAGAGAGAGAATGATAGAGAGAGAGAATGATAGAGAGAGAGAATGATAGAGAGAGAGAATGATAGAGAGAGAGAATGATAGAGAGAGAGAATGATAGAGAGAGAGAATGATAGAGAGAGAGAATGATGGAGAGAGAGAATGATAGAGAGAGAGAATGATAGAGAGAGAGAATGATAGAGAGAGAGAATGATAGAGAGAGAGAATGATAGAGAGAGAGAATGATAGAGATTGATTGATTGATTGATTAATATATTTAGGCCTTGGTTAAAACCTTCAGGCCAAGATAAGAGTACAAGACTTACATTTTTACTAAGTTCAATCACACCAACTATGAGTTTCATTGAATGCGCAAAGATATACAAAATAATAATATAATAAAACATTAAATGACATAAAATTATATGAAATTATATAAAATTATATAAAATTAAAACTAAAAATTAAAACTAAGGAGACACACCAGTATGCCGAGTTAACACAACGGCCATACATATATACACGCAGTAATGTACCGTTACAAATAATTAAATCATATATAGCACTTAAGGCTAGTTACAGGAGAGTTCGCATGAGTAATGACCAGAACCACAACTACACATTTTCATGCTCAGAGAGATACGCGAACAGGCGGCGCTTTAGCAAAGGCATAGACGGTGATGACACTACGTCCACAGGCAAAGAATGCCAGAAATACACAGCCGCGAGAAAAAAAGAATTACGAAATGCTGCTGTACGATGGGCAGGTATGTGAAAAACACTTGGAGCCCTCAGACGTAAAGGACGTGTGGGAGGAGCAGTGTGACGGAATAAGTCACGGAGGTACGCAGGAACATTTCCATGAAGAATGTTAAATGTAGTTACCCCCAGAAAATAAAGTCGCCTTGAGCTGACCGACAGCCACCCCAATTCACGTCTGTAGGGCGTGATGTGCTCATCTCGTCTTAAATTAAATATGAATCTAATGCCACAGTTAATGAGCTGCTGGAGTTTAGTGTTTAGTTCACCGGTCAAGTCATTGTAGACTAGGCAACAATAATCCAAAAGTGGAAAAATGAGTGACTTTACAAGCATGGCTCTTAGCTCAGGAGACAGTGCGTTTCTATGGAATTTTAGTTTATGAAGAGAGAAATGGACTTTTCTCGAAATGGCCATCACATGGCTTCGCCAAGAGAGATTTGATGTCATAATGACACCAAGATTACGAACTTCATTAACATATGGAAGGGTGATATCATTCACCTTTAGCAAGGCTAAGGTGTTGAAATCAATCCTACTGATAAACATTTTGCTACCCTGAATTAGTACTTTTGATTTATTAAGATTTAGTTTGAGACCATTCTCGGAAGCATACCTGGCAATAACTTCAACATCGTGTGCAATTTTCGTCAAACCCAATTCAAGTTCAGAAGGTGGGCAGCTTAAATAAATCTGAGTGTCGTCAGCAAAAATCATGTGATTAGAGTATTTGAGGTTCCTACCAATGTCGTTAATAAAAAGTGAAAACAAGAGAGGACCAAGCACTGAACCCTGAGGTACACCAGTGTAAGTAGCCAGCCAATCCGAACACTCCCCCGAGTCGTTGACAACTGCTTGAGTTCTCCCAGTTAAATATGAAAAAATCCAATTTAACGCACTGTCACCAAAGCCAAGCTTGCGGAGTTTTACTAGTAAGTTCAAATGAATAACCGTATCAAAGGCCTTACTGAAGTCAAACAAGACGAGAATCGTCACCATTCCTTGATCAACCGCTAATCTGACGTCGTGACAAACCCTTAACAAGGCAGTTTGAGTACTAAACCCACCTCTATATCCAGACTGGCGCGGGTCCAATATATCGTTTTGAGACACAAATTCGGTAATTTGTTTGTGAACGATCCTCTCCATAATCTTGGACAATTCGCATAAATTCGCTATTGGCCTAGTATCTGATAACGTACTGGGAGGGTTTTGTTTTAGTAGAGGACGAATGAAAGCACGCTTCCATGGAGTAGGAAAATAGCCAAGGTTTAAGCTGTGATTAAACAAGACAGTTATGACTGGAATAAGCACAGGAAGTGCTTTGTGGATGGAGAATAGTGAAATATTATCCGGACCAGCCGCATAAGAAGACGAGGTAGATGAAAGAATAGTATTCTTAACACACTCCGGAGTCACCAGCGCGAACACAAAAGGTGATCGCGTGAGAGGAATGGTTGCAATGGTATTGGCAAAATCAAGTCTTCGACAAAGCGGCGAAGAGCAGGAAACTGCTGCAAAAAATGAATTTAACTCATTAGGAGTGAAGAATTTAAGGGGTGACGATTGGGTAGGTTTAACAAGCCCTAATGTGGCCAGTTCTCTCCACAATTTGGAAGGATC